>JAGDQO010000088.1:0-648968 GCA_018342035.1 Solanum appendiculatum
GCCCTGGAATTGTCTCAATCACTGTAAGTTCATCTTAGTATTTAATTCTTGCATTATTTTAGTTCTTTTGACACTCTTAAATAAATAATTAGACTAGTATAATTTAGTAAATAGTTAATTGACAAGTCTCTGTGGGTTCGATATTCCGGTTCTTAAAGAGCCATTTATTACTTCTGCAACCACGTACACTTGCGTGTGCATTTGGGAGCAACAAGTTTTTGGCGCCGTTGTCGGGGACTTAGAAATTAATTTATATTTAATTCTTTTGAGTCTACTAGTGATTATTCGAAGTGCTAACAACTTGATCTTAGCCGTTCTGTATTGCAGGCAATTCGGATTTGAAGTCTGGCTCGCAAAGGTGATCTTGTTGAACCAGACGACGAACCTGAACGAGCCCTTCGACAACGAAGAAAGCTGGCGAATCTTGGAAGAAATAATAAATGCACAAGAACAATTTATATAAAAAAATTAAATGCACACGCAAGTGTACGTGGGGTGGAAATCAGAATCAACACCAAAATCAGGCTCAAGGGCAGAACCAATACAGACCACAAGGTAATGGACAACAATTTCAACAGCCAAATAATCAAGGTGCGAAGCAAGAGGGCATGACTAAGGAGGAGTTGTTCCAAAAGCTAAGTACAGAAATCAACAACAAGTTAGGAGAAGAGTTGAGAAACACCCAATTAGCGCTGAAAAATCTGGAAAGGCAGTTCGCACAATTGGCTAATGCAGTCAATGTGCGTCCTCCTGGAGATCTTCCGAGTGACACGGATCCTAACCCAAGGCAACCGAATGCGGTGAGCACAAGGAGTGGATTACAACTGGAAGAATTAGCTCCAAAGAAGAGAAGTTCTGAGGCGGTGAGAGAAGAAAAGAAACTCGAAGAAGTGGTTCAAGATGCGAATGTTGAGAGGATTGTTCCTCAATTAAAACCACCCCCTTCGTTTCCTCAAAAGTCCAAAAAGCAGAACGAGGACGCATGCTTCGGTAAGTTTTTGTCTCTCCTTAAACAAGTTCACATTAATCTCCCTTTGGTTGATATTTTGCAGGGAAGTCCCAAGTACGCCAAGTATGTGAAGGAGATAGTGGAGCAAAAAGAGGAATTCCAACCATTCAACTATACCTTATTCCTTAATGTCAATGTTGAGAAAGAGTACAAAAGTAAGAATGTTGTAAATAATGTTGCTTTAGGAGTTGAGGCACCTTGGATCTCATTCAAAACACTTGACTATAGATGAGGAACAAGGCCCCGACATCCTAAAGTTTTCTAATCCACATAGACAAAACAACATTCCTCACTTAAGGGCCAAGAAGTGCAAGATGCGACATTTATTACTTGGTTCTGTTATCTTTATACCACCGCCCCTAGAGAGGAGCAGAAAAATTGATGCGAAGTTAGGGGTACAATTCATCAGTTCAAAGTGGAAAGAAAAGTAGTGAATTTACTTGTGTCGTGCCACGACATTAAATTAGGCGCTTATTGGGAGGCAATCCAATTGGTAGTGTAGCTTTTTTTTTTAATTTTCTCAAAGATTTTTTTTTTCTCCCTTTTTCATGTCACATTCTTTCGAAGAGGGCTTTTTTCATCACTTTGTAGCTATCATTGATTACCTTTTTTGACTCAACCATCCCTTTTTTTTCTTCAGATTTATCAATCATACTAAGTCTATGCTACAGTGCTCAAGGAAGCAAGGTGCAAAAACTAGGGATTCAACAAAATAGTTAAGGGAAAAATATGGCTACCAACAAAAGGCTACAGTCTCAAAAGGGCTAACTAGTGATATAATATCTGAAAAGGCTAAAATTTACAAGACAAATAAAAAAAAGCCTATTATCATCTCCTAAACTGAGCAACACTTTTTATTTCGCTTCAATAACATGCAGGGCAAGTTCTAGACTAAGATGCAAAACATGGAATAAACAAATTCTCACCACACATGGCACAAGTATCAATCGAGATGGATCAATTCCACTTCTAAGAGAGACAGGATCATAACAAACTACAAAATAAAATAAGTTATAAACAAAGTCACAACCATGAGCAAAAGTGTCAAAGAGTCTGCAATTTCATTAGCAATCAAGCATTCACAAGAAAGTATTATTCAAAATTAGGCCTAAATAGCAAGTATCACACAACTCAAAAGTTCTTTTCTCTAAAAAAATAAAATAAAAAGTAAAAATTTTACTCCCTATCGGTTCAAAGGGACTATCCTCAGGAAAAGTACCGAAAACAAAAGCCGAGGAACCCACCTAAAAATACAAAAAGACTCAATAAAGCAGTAAAAACTAGGAATTCATTCCTCCACCCCACACTTAAAAAGATGCTATGTCCCCAAAGCATCAAATAAAATTTTAAAACAAGGGTTAGGAAAACTCCCTGAGGCCTCTAGGCCTAGCTAGTAGCATGTTATCTTAATTTTCATCAAAGGTCGTCACCCCACCCTTAAGCTCAAACGTGCTCCTTAGCTCCAAATTCTTGGATACTCAGACTTCCCCTAATCTGCAAAAACAAGACCAAAAGAAAAGAAGAAAAAAAAATGACACTATAAAAAAATTAAAATAAGAAGCTACACTACCAATTGGATTGCCTCCCAATAAGCGCCTAATTTAATGTCGTGGCACGACACAAGTAAATTCACTACTTTTCTTTCCACTTTGAACTGATGAATTGTACCCCTAACTTCGCATCAATTTTTCTGCTCCTCTCTAGGGGCGGTGGTATAAAGATAACAGAACCAAGTAATAAATGTCGCATCTTGCACTTCTTGGCCCTTAAGTGAGGAATGTCGTTTTGTCTATGTGGATTAGAAAACTTTAGGATGTCGGGGCCTTGTTCCTCATCTATAGTCAAGTGTTTTGAATGAGATCCAAGATGCCTCAACTCCAAAGCAACATTATTTACAACATTCTCACTTTTGTACTCTTTCTCAACATTGACATTAAGGAATAAGGTATAGTTGAATGGTTGGAATTCCTCTTTTTGCTCCACTATCTCCTTCACATACTTGGCGTACTTGGGAATTCCCTGCAAAATATCAACCAAAGGGAGATTAATGTGAACTTGTTTAAGGAGAGACAAAAACTTACCGAAGCATGCGTCCTCGTTCTGCTTTTTGGACTTTTGAGGAAACGAAGGGGGTGGTTTTAATTGAGGAACAATCCTCTCAACATTCGCATCTTGAACCACTTCTTCGGGTTTCTTTTCTTCTCTCACCGCCTCAGAACTTCTCTTCTTTGGAACTAATTCTTCCAGTTGTAATCCACTCCTTGTGCTCACCGCATTCGGTTGCCTTGGGTTAGGATCCGTGTCACCCGGAAGATCTCCAGGAGGACGCACATTGACTGCATTAGCCAATTGTGCGAACTGCCTTTCCAGATTTTTCAGCGCTAATTGGGTGTTTCTCAACTCTTCTCCTAACTTGTTGTTGATTTCTGTACTTAGCTTTTGGAACAACTCCTCCTTAGTCATGCCCCCTTGCTTCGCACCTTGATTATTTGGCTGTTGAAATTGTTGTCCATTACCTTGTGGTCTGTATTGGTTCTGCCCTTGAGCCTGATTTTGGTGTTGATTCTGATTTCCACCCCATGAGAAGTTGGGGTGGTTCCTCCAACTTGAGTTATGCGTGTTCCCATAATTCTGCGTACCTCCACCTCTTTGGGCATTCCCCACTTCATCACCCCTGTCAACATCACAGATAACAGAAGAATCATAATAGGGGGGAGGGGGATAAGAGTTAGGACAACCATTCCAATGACCAAATTGACCACCACATATATGACAAATAGGACATTCGATATCCAAATGGGGTCCATTACAATAATTACAAGGATACTTCTCACCCAACCACGATTTATCCCAATCAGTCATATCAATAAGAGTACCAAATTATTCAAAGGAAAAAAATTATTGTTCGGAAAAAAAACTAATTAATAAAACAAAAAAAAAGAAAATTTTAAATAAATAAAAATAAGAAGTATAACCTAGAAGAATAGTTAATTTCTAAGTCCCCGGCAACGGCGCCAAAAACTTGTTGCTTCCAATTGCACACGCAAGTGTACGTGGTCGCAAAAGTAATAAGTGGCTCTTTAAGAACCGGAATATCGAACCCACAGAGACTTGTCAATTAACTATTTACTAAATTATACTAGTCTAATTATTTATTTAAGAGTGTCAAAAGAAATAAAAGAATGCAAGAATTAAATACTAAGATTAACTTACAGTGATTGGGACAATTCTAGGGCTGCACATGCATAGGGTTTCATGTATCGCATCTCATGTAATAAATTAACTAAGGTTATCAAATTACTGATTTACAAGGTTGATTTTATGATCATGATCTCTCGACCTCTAATCGCCTACTCCAACTAGCTGTCTAACTACATCGTTGAGCGGGGATAGGCAGTCCTAATTGGCGAGCATTTATATTTCATCCTGTTTCGTAACCAAGCGAGGTGTTCGTCCGGGCGTCACTCCTGAACACGAATCTAAACAAAGTTAGAACAAGCTCTTTGCATTCTCTGGTCTATCTATCTCTTATCTATCTCTCGAGTCCAAGAATAGACAATAGATTTATTTCTATGGTGATCAAGCATGAAATACTAAAACAAGAATACAAAAGTAATTTAAACGATAACCAACATTAATTCAAAACAATCGATGTTCAACAATTACCCATGGCCGCAGCCCCAGAACAAGGGTCTTTAGCTACTAATACCTAAGAAAAAGAAGAAGAAAAGAACCCTAAAAAGTATTGACAATTTTTCCTTACAAAGTGTCTTCCTTAAAAAGTCTCTCCCCTTAAAAAGTGTTCTCTCCTCCAATAATTATTTCTATGGACTATTTATAGATGTAGAAAATCCTGAATAAAATAACTGAGTCCAAAACAAATTAGGAACCCAAAACCAAAACGGAATTGGATTCCTACGTCTGCGTGAACACTGCCCAACCGCCTCAATTTGCTTTCCTCGCCCAACTTTTCCATATATATAAATATTAATATAATATTCAATTTAATCCATTAAGCTGCCTGCTTGATTTTCCTTCTTCAATCTTTCATAATTAATTCATTTTAGCTCCAAACTTCTTCAACTTTGTACCAATTTAATCCTACAAATAAAATACACTATTTAGCACAATCCATAAAATTCCTGCTCAAAAAAGACAAATATAAATAATAAATATGAGGCAATTAATGATAAGAAAATATATTTTTGGCCTCAGATCAGTAGTCAAAATTATGAACCTACAAAATGTGCTATAGTGTTTGGTACGACAAAAGTCATTTTTTCAGGAAAATGTTTTCACGAGGAAATCATTTTCTGGTGTTCCGTTACCAAAAAAATAATGGTCTCCTAGGAAAACGTTTTCCATCAGAAGGAGAAAAATGACTTCCATCATACCAAACACTGTCATGATCTTGATCGTATTTTCGCCTATTTTACGAGCTCTCCCTTCATGGCAAGAGAGAGATCTCCAAGAGTACCTTTATTGTCAATAGTTACCCCTGGCATTGCCACAGCTCTGCTTCCCACATAACCACTTTCTCCAATCTTGATTTTTCCATACTTCACTTTGCCTCCTTCACCTTCATATATGTGTCCAAAGAGCAATGCTTCTCTCCCAATCGATCCATACTTGTCAACTCTCACCATTTCAGGATTCAAAACTGCTCCCATGCTGTCGATGTACGTGCCTTCGTCCCAAGCAACTTCTGATCCCATAAGCTTCATCCAAATTCCGAATAAGAACGATCCACTTGTCATTTCCATGAAATAGTCTCCTACTAGTGTCCTTATTGCTTGCCAAATCGTATCGCTGAAGATCCCTTTACTCCATATTAGTTCACTTTCGCTGTCTTTCTTGATTCCTACAAGAATCCATTTTGCCAATGCACATAGAATTCTACCTAAAAGTCCTGTCACAACCCAAAACAAAGGTAGCAGCCAATGCTTTTGGACGTTTATGCTATCCGTTAAGTAGAAAAGACACTTCAATGGAGCAAATATCGCGAATCCCATGAGGAAATATGGAAGAAACATTTGCAACAAAGGTTGAACGGAGATTAGCCACATTGTCATGTAACAAGATCTTGTGAGTGTGATGACTTTGGTTGTGCCCTTTTTCTCCAATGTCGATGCAAGGGGACAGCCGGTGAAGTCCATTTTCACATCAGATTGATCCAAGAAGATTCTCCAAGCTTCTGGGAGAGGTTTTCTGTTTCTCAGGTGCTGGCATATGTCATAAACGACTGAACGTCCGTGGTCCATGGACGCGCTTTGATTGCATGATGTTGCTCGAATGACATCAATTTCATGACATTTGAGAAATGGATTGAACTCTAGCTCTTCTGATTCTTCTTTGGTTAGTGTTGCATCAATAGTTATGTCTCCTATCTCAATATAAGGAAATTCAATCTCACCCCATGGCTTGGTGCAATCGAGTACTGCCTCTCGAGTCACTTCATCCTCCGGTATTGATCGCATTTGCAGTTGTAGAACATAACGGACCTGTTAGAACCAAGATAATAAAATCTTCAGATTTTTAAAGTTCGAAATATCTTCAAATTGTTATAACACTGATAAAAACTTTGGTGGAAAACCAATATGAAACTTGCTTTTGAATATGCTTCTTTAAAATAGTTAAAGTTTCTTCCACGAGCAAATGGAAGAATAATGACAGCACTAATATAAAATAAGTTTCTCAAATTCATTTTCAGGATTCACAAACCACTTTGAAAATCCAAAATACTTGAATGTATTTAGTAAAATTCATTGTTTTACCTTTTCGGGTGTATGTAGACGATGTTGGAAATCTTCATCAAGGAAGCGTAGTGGACGGTTGTCATTCTCATCTCTTGGGATTGCACCGGTCTCTGGTGGAAGTACACCTCTAGGCTTCACCTCACCAGAGTCCTCACCAATGTTGTTGTCAAAAGGCCTTAACTTGAATTTGACATACATCTCTTGATCATCTTTGAATCTGAAAAGCCTGCAAATGTTTGAATAGTAATGCAGCTCGGTATAGGAGTCTGCCTGTCGAAGAGAACCCCACATTGCATCCCGGATATGTGGAGCATGCTTCACGTGTTCTTCCCGTGTTGCTGCTCCACAAACAAGCCATGTTGCAAAGTCACCTATCGTCCGAGTATGAAATGCCTTACCAGTCTTTAGTGTCAGATCAAGAATTGAACTGTTCTCATCAGTTTCATTTGATAAGATCCTTATTGCTGCACCACGCGGATCAAGTCTTGCATCATCATCAGAACTCAAACAATTACTGTGCCTCATAATAACTCGGTATGTCGTGCCAGGACTGAAAATCTTGTGATCTGGAAAACCTGGGAAGTCATTGTAGAGTCTTAAGCATCCTTTTCCTGCAGCACCAATTCGATGGAAGAATCTCGATTTCACTTTAAGAGTTGAAGCAGCAAAATTTGCAGCTAGATTTCCAAGCACCTTTTTATATTTCAAGTCCATCTCCTCGATTCGATCATCCAACAAATAAGACTTGCTTTTGACCATAACTGGATTTTTGGAGCCAACAAAGACACCGCCGTGCTGAAGGACTGAGTTCATGGGAGCAACTGAGATTGCACCAAGAATAACATCCTTCTCAATGACAGAACCTGGGAGGACTAGGCCCTGACTACCGATAACCGAGTTATCTTGAATCTCAATTTTACTAGACACGTAGTCACTAGAGGTATATATTCCAGGAACTATTCTACTAAAGTCCCCTAAATGCACACCATTGCCTATTGAGATGAGGATTGGTTCTGAAATGGGGTTAATGGCTCTGATGGAACAATGTTGGCCAATTTTTGCACCTAGTCGACGTAAATAAATGCAGAACAACTCTGTTCCAGAAATGAATTTTGTGAATCTTATGTGACATGCAACGTTGACACGATGGAGAAGACAA
Source organism: Solanum appendiculatum (assembly GCA_018342035.1). Lineage (NCBI taxonomy): Eukaryota > Viridiplantae > Streptophyta > Magnoliopsida > Solanales > Solanaceae > Solanum > Solanum appendiculatum. Next base: position 7,925 of record JAGDQO010000088.1, read on the forward strand.
GTCCTCATCATGTCCATTTCTCCTTTTTGATGGACAACATGGTTTACCAAACAAGTGAAGAAGCTAAGGATAAGACCATGACATATGTAAAAAATGGCAATAGTGGTAGCAAAAGTGAATGAACCTGAAGGGGCACTGTCAAACAATGTTGCATATGTGACAATCATGTAAGGAAACCAATGAAAGGCTCCCGCTAAGCAAAAAAACCCGAAATGTTTTAGTGAAGGCGGGTTTTGCCATAGCGAAAGGTAGATGAAGTAAGAAACAGCTGCCGATAAGCTGCTGAGAAAGCCAACCATGTATATGGAGAACAGTTGACTGATATGTTCATGATTTCCATGACTATCCTTCATGATCTTTCGTGTCGATTTGTCCTGTAATCATGATAGAAAACAGGAAATATTTTAGTCTAAAGTTTTTCAAGACTAGTGGTGTTGGTGAACTATGTTCCTCGGACCCTCTAAAAATGTTGCCGCACCCTTGTTGGATCCTCAAAAAGTGATAGCTTTTGGAGGATCCGACACACATCTGGTAATATTTTTGAAAAGTTCGAGCAACATAGTTGATGGAAGTTTTTTTTTTCTTTTTTAATTCTACTGACCTTTTGAGTGCTTGTAGCCTTAACACATTTAACTGCAGTCTTGGTGGTGTTGAGAGCAAGCACATGAGCACCATCTTCCACAGTGCTTCCTCTTTGAACAAAAGCATAAGGACCAATCGACGATTTTTGGCCAATTCTAATCGGGTTGAAACTCAAGACACCATTTTTCACTTCATGACTTTGAAGCAATACTCCTTCATTGATCACAACTTCCTCTCCAATAGAAACTAGTGATGGATCTGTGATGTCGACAGTATCAAGAATAGCAGATGATGCTATATTTGCCCCGAGCATCTCGAACCAATAATTGATGAACACCGTTCCTCTCAAATGCACTGCTAAGACTTTTGAAGAGATTTCTTGAGCCTTATAAAGTGCCCACCACTTGACAAAATCAATGGACCAGATGGACACCTCAGGATTCAACATATAGTTTGGTTGTAGAAATGTCTTTCCAAGAAAAGCTATGCATATGTTGGTCAAGACGATGCATAATATCCAAGAAAGTGGATCACATACTAAGGAGATAATGTAACCAAACCAAGGGGCTGTTTGTATCAGCATTTGGCATGCAGAAATAAAAAATTCGAAAGTGGAAACCGATATGCATGCAGGAAATATCACCATGAAAGAGACATAAGCAAGAGCTAAAAGTTGGAAAAACCAGATAACAAGCTTATGAGAGTAAGAAACCTTGAGATTGGAACTCATGGTTGAGCTCATCTTGGTTTCACAAGAACTGGAGGTAGTTGTCACCAACTCGGGGCAAGATTTTCTCAAAAGATCTCCAGCAAAGTCTGCTAAGTCTTCAATGCAGGTTGCTGAAAAGATGTCAATTGCTCCAACTGGAACTCCAAGAAAGGTTGAAATTTTCTGAGCTGCTCGAACAACGCCAATTGAGTCAACACCATAAGACACCAGACTCTCAGTGATGGAGATTTTAGACTTGGGAACTCCTGTCATCTCATAAAGCAGCTCCTTCAGAAATTCTATGATCTGTCCCTTGCTAATTTTATCAGTTCCCGGAGCTAAATTTCTTGCGATTTGTGGTATGGAACCATCTTTAGACTCCCGTGATGATTTTTTTCCATCGGTTTCATCTTCCACCACACTCAGTGTTCCATCAGTAAATCTTTTGGCTACTTCAAATCTCCTGATTTTCCCTGATGTGGTCTTACTAATGGACCTTGGTTTGATAGTCACAATGGAAGCAATAGATATACCATGTTCTTCTGCAACACGAGTACAGATACGTTCAATAACTTCAAAAGGAAGTGGCTTATAAGCTTCTGCAACTACAACCAATCCAAGTTGATCAGAACCTTTAGGAAATGATATCCCTTTTGAAATTAGTACCTCATCAGGAATGCCAACCACCGCACAGCAGCCAGGCCGTACTAGGTCAGATGATTTTTCAACTGTTTTCTCAACATCAGTGGAATATATGTTTCTTCCAGCAACTATTATGAGATCCTTTATCCTCCCTGTAATGAACAGTTTTCCATCAATGATTCTACCTAAATCTCCGGTCCTTACGTACTTCTTCCCCGGTTCGGTAAGAAGTTCATTCTCAAATATTTTCATGCTCAACTCCTCCATCCTCCAGTATCCAGCTCCTGCACTCAAGCTGCTAATCCATATCTCCCCTTCTTTGGTGGAATCAACATGCTCTTTACCAGTGTCAGGCTCGACGATTTTGATGTCGACGTCTGCAGTGTGTACATTAGCATAGCCACAGCAGACTTTCCCCTGCCAATCAACCAAAATTGGCAAGCCTTCTCCATATGCACTGTTCACATACACACAGTTTTCTGCAAGGCCATATCCTGGTGCCATTACTTCTTGGGAGAGTCCCAAAGGTTCAGTCAACTCGATAAACCTTTTGACAGTTGTTTCCCTTACTGGTTCAGCAGCAACCATGAGGAAAGTCATGGAGGAGAGATCGAGATTCTGCACCTTGTTAGACTCTAGTCTCCGTACGAGGAGTTCAAATGCAAAGTTCGGGCCAGCACCATGAGTAGCACGGTATTTGCTCATTGTCTGCAGCCATAAGAGGGGGTTCTTGATGAATGTTATCGGAGAAAAGAGTATCGCGGAACCTCCACTTACTAGGCAAGTGAGAAATCCTCCAATAAGTCCCATGTCATGATACTGTGGTAGCCAGCTCACTAGTATCGTCCTTGTTGTGGCCCGGTATCTTCTCTGCATCAACTTCACGTTATGAATGATTCCTCTATGAGTGATCATAACTCCTTTAGGATCACTAGTTGAACCAGAAGTGAACTGGAGAAAACACAAATCACCTGGCAAAGGTTCGCGGTCTTCTTGAGCTACTCCATTACTGTTCTTGAAAATTTTGCTTCTCTTGATCCATAAGTCGGTGTATAACCAAGGCAGGTCCGGCCAGCCACTGGATGATCTCCCGTTGCCTCTACCAAATACCATGTTCTTTGCAGAAATGGCTTGAACCATAAAATGGTATTTAGACGTTGACAATATTGCTACAGCATTGCATGTTTTAGCAATGTTTGCAATATGCAAAAGTGCTTGTCCACCTCCTTGTGTTGGATCAGGAGGTATGGCAGGTACCGGTATGACTTCAGCTCTCAGGCACCCGAAAAAGGCATCGATGAAGTCAAGGCCTGGAACGTAGATTAAGAGAACTCTATCACCAGGCATGATGGTTGGTTTGTGGCGTGTTAACAGCTTCTGAGCTATAGTTGAAGCATTTGAGTGAAGTGTTCTATACATCCTCCGATCTGTCACGTCTCCTTTCTCATTGATCCACGTATATACCGTCTTAACCTGAGCCAAATGATGAGTTCCCCAGTATCTCAAGTAGCCGTCCAGGGAACACAAATCCGGAAAGCTGATCCCAGAGAATTCATCTTGTTGCCTAGAAGCAAGGATACAATCTGATTTCAGTGGCAGTAACCTCTGCAAAAGCAAAAAATCATCTAAATCAATATATTCATTATATAGCAGTTAGCTAAACAACCTAACATAGTCTCCGACAAAAGATCGGGTAGACCAAAATCATGATAAGAGATCAACTAAACTCAACAAATCAAATACTCCCTCCTTTTCAATTTGTTTATCTGGTTTTGACTTGACACGGAGTTTAAGAAAGTAAAAAAGACTTTTGAATCTTGCTGTCGTAAACTAAATATATGTAGAATGTACCAAAACCATGATAAGAGTACTATCAACTAAACTCAACAATGCAAATACAACATATAGTGCAACCAAATAACATCAATTGATGAATATCTCCGGGTAGAGACCGCAGCTTAGGCTCGGAGGAATCAGTTAAGTGAGGTCGTGATTCTGGACACTTTTAGTCTAGTATGTCCCTTGAAATGAAACCTGAATTTGAGTTTTGTTACAGAATTTGACCATGTAGGCCCAGGATTGACTTTGATTGGGTATTAAATTATGCAATCGAGGAACTGTAACACGTGAATAGAATCCACAACATCAAAAAAGCAATGTATATCTGAAGTAGCCTACCTTAACATATGGGAAGGCTGGTATAGGATTATTACTAGCGAAATGCTTGCACATTAGAGCCATGGCGTAAGATGCATTCCTTTCTGTCAACTCGAATGCCATCAATCCGCCAACATAATACGTGTTTCGTTGACCTTGTAGTTGATTTTCCACTTTCTCATAAAAGCCTTCCTTCATATCTGTCATTTCAAAACACACAGACAATATAAAGATTCAGAGTAGTTTAAACATAGAGACTTATAAGTGGCCTGATTGTGTGAATATTTCTTATACCATCAGAGCATAAAACTTAAACTCAAACCAAAATCCCGCATAGTCTTTTCTGGAGTACCTTGGCAGTTAACATGAGGGAAATAATTGAACTTTCGTTGCAAAACGACTTTTTCAACAAAGCCTCCAATACTTTCAACAGCTTTCATGAGGAGCTCAGTGACCTTTAATCCTACTATGTCGACCGAGTTACCATAAGACCAGAACAAGAAGATATTTGTGTCATTGTAAAATCTCTGCATTGCTACTGGATTCCCAATGGCTTTTGGATCATCCATGAACTCACCAAAGTAGTAAAAACCCATCGGTATATGATCAAATCCAGATATCTTCAAGACTGTGGTGTAATAGTCAATAGTTTGTACTTTACAGAACAACTCCTCCTCGAGGCTATTCATGTCGATTCTCCCGCTGTTGCTTACTGCACAAAGGGATCAGTAACAAGTAATGTTTAGGCAAATTCACAGTAATAAAGTTAGTACTTTTAAGTATTATTGGAAGGTTTACTATTCGTGACTCGGTAATTATTTGGACTACTTAGGAGATATGTTACTTGGACTCTCCAAAACGTTGTTGCACCTGTGTCGGATTCTCCAAAAAATGTGCTACTATTGGAGGATATGACATGCACCTGGTGGCATTTTGCAGAGTCCAAGCAACATATCTTAGTAGAATGGTTGAAAGTTTTGGGGGCTTTAGGCCAAATTCCATGAAGTACTATGAATAAACTCATTAATAGAACATCAAATATTATGAATTAAAGAAGTGAATATACAAGTAATTTCTCGATCCAATGTTTGCGATTTGCAATGCAACATCAAATGTACGCGATAGTAGTACTGGCCATAAAACTAGTTAGCAACAAGAAAAATTAGATTCTTGATATATTTTTCAAACATACATTTGAGAACTTTTAGAAATTCATTGATTCCACGATCCCTATAGGACATGGTCAGTGGGAATTAATTATAAAGACCGGTAAAACAACAGTAGCCATAGATACAATTCTCAATCAAGATCGAAGGTCAAAATGAAATATGTGTTTATGTTACTAGTAAAAAGGCTCGAATAGAAATCTCACTGACCTGATGCATTTGGTGAATCTGGAGACCGATAAAACTTCCCATTGGTAAAGGGAAAAGAACCAGATACAACAATTTTATCGAACTCCAACGTTTTGAATTCACCATCAATCTCATCTTTAACATCCACGTGAACGCCTAATGAGTCGCGCTTAAGTGACACTACTTTGCTGTTGCAGAGCAAAGTTACAGGTAATCGCTCGCTCAGCTTCTTCCAAACACTTGTATAGCCTCCTTTAAATCTTTGAATCTTCCCGGCCATGGAAGTTCTAATGAACTCGTGGAGATATGCATATGGCATGTCTTGCACAAACCCGTATCCAGAAGCAGTGTAGCCAAAAGCCACTGCTTTCGGAACTGATTTCAAACTGTTGTCCTTAAGAAATGCAGGATACAAGTCAGCTGCTGCCTCACTCACAGCATGTACACCAATTCTGCCAGAAGCCTTAGCCTCATCCTGCAACAACCAGAGGATATCCATCAAGATTTCTTACAATATGAACCTTATGATAAGAATGACCTCGAGTTTAACTCAACCCGATAGGTAGCCATGAACGGAAGATTCATGTCTAACATCGTATAAGGAGACAATGATATCCATTTTCTCAATCAATGCATGACAATCAAACACCCCCTCCCCCACATGCCCAAACCTGGACAACTGGAGTGCAGATAACATTCATAACGCGGGGAACAACATTGGGAAACACCAGTAATAGGACATTGCACTCAACTCAATCCCAATAACTTGCTAATGAAGTGAGAAACGTCTGAAACCATAGAAGGACGCGACAGCCCATTCCCTCGATCAATGTCTGATAATCTAACTGCTTCTTTGTAGAAAATGCTTCATTCATGACTAACTAAAATACTTCCAAGGTCCCGAACCACTATAGACTTTTTCGCATTTCCTTTGGTAAATCTCTTATTTCCTCTGTTTCAATTTATGTTTCTTACTTTCCTTTAAGTTTGTTTAAAAAGAATGTCACTTTCTATATTCAGTTACCCCTTAATCCCAACATTCCACACGACATGTTTAAAATCTATGTTGCTCGGACTTTCCAATATTGTCACACCCGTATCAGATCCTCCAAATAAAGTAGTGTAGTTCATATTTGGAGGATCCGACAACAACATAGTTTAAACCACAAGATTCATAGGACATTTTGGTACATTACACACATCTTTAGTTTATGACCACAAGATTCAAGTCTCATTTACTTTTTTGAACTACGTGTTCAGTCAAACTAAGATACATAAAATGAAAAACGAGCGAGTAATAAGTAATAACTAACCTGGAGCTTCAAGGTGAGAGGAATGACAGATACATAATCTTGTACAACTTCCATGTCATTGTATTTCCCAGTAGAGTCAATGAGAGCAAACTTATGATTGTCCATTTCCTCAACTTCAGCCCTGATTTCTCTTGCTAGATGAAATATTGTTGGAGCACTATTTGCAGCAAGAACTTGTCCTCCCAAGTCGTAAATATTTCCTGTATCCATAACACGTACGTTTAAGAGTTTAACTTATATACACTGATAGTGTTCAAAAAGGATGTTACCACGATAACGAAAAGTAGCTACATGTAACCTCCATAAGAAAAATAGGATTAGTAACCTGGAAGATACGACGACGTGTACTTATTGTGTACGTACGTACAACACGATCAAATATATTGATAGTGGAAAAAATTATTTATACTGTTAGTGTATAGAATTAAAATCGTTATGAAAATCATTTAGTGCGAAAACATACTATATACTCCCTCTGTCCCAAATTTATGTCGATAAGAAAATGAACCTTGGGTCTAACTCGATTCCAAAAGCTAGTTCAAGAGATTAAAATTGCCAAAGAATCATATGAGAGGACAAATTAAACTACCGCCACCCACCTATTTGGGACAATTCAACACCCCCACACGCCCATGGACGATATAATATGAGGGGCCAACATCAGGTGAAATAAGAATTGCATAGGCATGACTCTGATACCATGATAAGAAAATAGATCTCGCCATCCGGGGTCCAGCTCAACGTCAAAAGCTAACTCAAGAGCTGAGGATTGCACAGGACCTTATAAGGAGACAAGTTTCCTCGCACCCACTGATTTGGGATAATTCAACATATGTGAGCGTACATAACTAGACACGGAGTTTAAGAATAAAAAGCTTTTCAAACTTGTGGTCTAAAACAAGTTATAGACAAATATTTCATTAAAAATTATCTAATTAAGGGTAAACGAAGAATCTTAAAGTTAAATTGTTTCTAAATAAAGAAAGCAGGACGTCTTTCTACGAACAGACTAAAAAGGAACGTATACCACATAAACCGAAACGAAGGGAGTAATTAGTAAAATGTAAAAGCATAGATACCTTCAATATCAACTGATTCACACATGCCTCCAACAGAATGATACTTCTCAAGAATAGTGATATTTGTATAACCAAGTTTCACCAATGCATAAGCAGCTGATATTCCACTTGGTCCACCTCCTATTATTCCAATCTTTGTGTTTGTAGCAAAACAAGGATGCAATTTCAAGAACAATTCATCTATTACTTCTCTTGGCTCCATTTCTCTAGCAAAAATAAAAAATAAAATTCGACAATTAATAGCATGCTTAGTATAATTACATAAGTGGCCGGGGTCTGGAGAGGAAAAGATGTACGCAGATTTTACCGCTATTTTTATGGGATAGAGATGTTTAACAACAATAACATGCAGAGTAATCCCACAAGTGGGGTCTGAGAAAGGAAAAAATGTATGTAGACTTCACTACTGCCTTTGTGGGGTAGAGAGGTTTAACAACAATAACATGCAATATAATCCCACAAGTGGAGTCTGAGAAAGGAAAAATGTAGGTAGACTTTATCACTACCTTTGTGGGGTAGAGAGGTTTAACAACAATAACATGCTCAGTGTAATTCCACCAGCGGGGTCTGAGGAGGAAAAGATGTAGGCAAATTTTATTGTTATCTTTGTGGTATAGAGAGGTTTAACAACAATAACTGCAGTGTAATCCTATAAGTGGGGTCTGAGAAAGGGAAAAATGTATGTAGACTTTACCGCTACCTTTGTGGGGTAGAGAGGTTTAACAATAATAACATGCTCAGTGTAATTCTATAAGTTGGGTCTGAAGAGGGAAAGATGTACGCAGACTTTATTGCTATCTTCGCAGGAAAGAGAGGTTTAACAATAATAACATGCAGTGTAATTCCACAAGTAGGATCTGAGGAGGGAAAGATGTATGCAGACTTTATCGCTATCTTAATTTGCAAGGAAGAGAAGTTTAACAACAATAACATGCGGTATAATCTCACAAATAAAGTCTGAACAAGAAAAGATGTACGACTTTACTGCTACCTTTGTGGCATGGAAAAATTATTTTTGATAGACCTTCGACTCAAAAGAGAAGTTATTTGAAGCAAATTAAAGGTTGCCAGAGAAAGCAATTCCAAGCAAGAAAATTAAGTTAATATGTTGTATATTAGATAACTATGTGTTGATATATTTATAGAAAAAAAAACTTCCACCATTAATCAATGATTAGAGATTTTTCTTCTTGTTTGAAAATATTAGTAAAGAAATGGTCTATAGTTTTTTACTAATAATTTTCTATTTGCAAAATTTATTGGAAAAAAGTCATGTAGTCATGGTTGGAATATTCCATACTATTTTTATAAGGATGTAAAATAAAGAAATATATTTATAAAGAAGGTGAATTTTTTTTATAATCATATGAAATTAGATATGTTTTATGTATGTAGAATATAAAAATGGTGTTAATTAGTTCAAGATGGGAATTATTCTTGTTTTCTTGAATATTAAAATGAGGAAGAAAGAATAATTTATTTGGAATAGAGATTTTCTAAAAATTATTATGTTTATGAGTGTGTTTGGTACAAATCAATCTCACGAGCCTCTTATCCATTCTCATTGAGAGACCTGGTTGAAGTTATCAGTTCGAGCATGATGTCAGTTTTTCTAGTTGGATTTATTTTCCGAGAAACATTTTTTAGAAAATATTTATTTCTCAGTTTTTTCATGTTCGATTCGTCAAAATTTTTGAAAGATATTTTTTCAAGGAAACTTGGTCAATATTTCAACTTAGTTTAATTTTAAAAAATTAGTTAAATTTTTTCAATAAAGAGTTTTGACTTGACTCATTCTGCAATTGACTTAGAACTAGTTTAACCAAAATTGATGTTTAGATTTGAATTAACAATTTAAAGAAAAATAACGTATATACTCTGATAATGTAAAAATATATATAATATTAATATAGTTTTTTCTTGTAAGGGCCCATTTGGACTTAAATATTTTCCCCCTTTTTTTCAAAAAATAAAATAAAATAGAATCAAAATATTATTTTGTTATGCATTGGAATGATCTTTTTCCGCTCACAGAACTTCAACTTTTTTTTTCACGTAAAATACATGTCGAAACATAATTTTAATTTTCAAATATCATTTTTCAAGTTTCAACTAAATCTATTTCAAAACACATACTATATACGTTTCTTTCCTTATTTTTCAGGTAACTAGTTCCACTTATTATGATCACCTTTTTTTGTAGTTCTAACAGTGTAAATATTCTTTTACAATATCAAGAACTTTAAAATAAAATTGTGATAATTACATTTTTACACTATTAGTGTAATTTAACCTGGAAAGGGTAGGATATATGTATGTGAACAGGTTTTATCTGTACCTCTGTTAAGGTAGAAAGCTAAGACTGTTTTTTGAAAGACCCTCAGCTTAAAGGAAAGTATCTGACACAAAATTATAAGATAAGAAATCCACAACAAAATAGCAAAATACAAAATAAATGCATAAACAAATAGCAATACACATCGAAGAATAAAAACACTACACGATAACTAAATATTCCATTAGTACTATGTACTGAAAGGACAAATTAAAAGGAGAGGAGAAGGCTAGTCGTCACTCCCTCTCCCACACAGAATACGATAGCACTCAACTATCAACTAACTTTCGATGTATCTTAATCATCGACCTCCATCAATATAACAACAACAAAAAAAAAAGATTCATGCTAATTGTATATCACATACCTTTGTGTAATGAAAATGCTAATTGATCAAAAAATTTGAGGAAACAAAGAAGGAAAATTAACACACCTTTTTGTGTTTTTTTTTTAAGAATCCATGCAACTTCTTTTGAATTCAAGAACTGATCATTTAAAAGGAAAAAAAATGGAATTAATTGCTTTAATTTTATTTTCCCTCAATTTTGAAATCAAGAAGTGATCCTTTTTATAGACAAATTTTAAATAATATATATGTGACATGCAGCTAACAAATGGCCCTATCGCCCTAAATCTAAGCAATGGAAGCCTCACTATCTTTGTATGCTTTCGAGGTATGCATGCAGGTCTATACGTTACAGATTTGAAGTCAATATACGGGATACAGGGGCACGACTAGAAACAAAGGTTTTTTCATCCCGAAATAATGAAAAAAATTGTGTTATAAAGTATAATTTTCTCACTCATTTCCATCGAATCAGTACACTGGAAAAACACATGATGGAAAACAGATTCTTATTGAATACTGGAAAGCTTTCTAATTTTTTTCATATGAAAATATTACTATTTTTTCTTCTATCAAAAATTCAATCAAAATATATGTAGAAATAGTTATGAACATTTTTCGGTGAAATTTTCAAGGGGAAAATAGTTTTTTTTTTAAATTAGTAGTGGGATATCCCATGAGACTATTTTATCCCCTTCTATATGGATAGTAATCTCACCATTTTAATATAAATGATGGAATAAAATAATTTCGGGATAAACTAATACCTCACGTACACCAACTATGAGATAAAGATAATTTCAAATTATGTTATATAATAAATAGGTAAAAATAAAGTTAAATGTATATGGATGTATTATTACTTCTATCGTTTTATTTTATGTGAAGATATTATTATTATTTTTTATCGAGTCGGATCGGGAAGGACTCGTGCAAGCTGACCCTGACCTATTGATAAGTTTATGTCAACGTGTATAACTTAAATCCAAATTAATTTGAACTTGTATAACTTGTCATCCTTTTTTTTTCTAAATTTAATTTGGTTGTAGACGTTATGTTCCAAAATGGTGTTCTAGTCTACGTAGATTTCAAAAAAAAATTATAATTGTAGAAGTATATATATATATATAAAAAAAAACTTTCGAGAAGAAGCTGTTGTTATACGACGTCAATTTTGTCTTTATATATAGGACCAGACATAAGTATTTTGCATACACGCATGAGATTAAAAAAAAGTAAGAGATAAAAAAATATATAGGACAAGAAACAACATTTATGTTATAGTGGCGTGGCGAAGTCAGAATTTCATTATGAATATTTAAGATTTAAAAAATATATATATATACGAAAAGTAATTTTGCATCTATACGCAATATAACTTTTCGATGAAAAGTATTCACTTAAATCACCCTTCATTCTATATAAGGCTCTCTTTGCTAATTTATTAGTGTTACATAATATATCTATCCCAAAAAATTATTATAAGCAAGGGGGAAAACGGCTCTAATATAAAATTTGTTGATGACAATGGGCATATTATTTACACTTATACATAAAGACCGATAATGTTATATGATAGTGAATGTTGGATGTATAATTTACACTTATATAAGACTGGTAATGCTATATGATAGTAAATGTTGGGTCCGTTAAGTAAAATATATATATTCATAAGATTTAAGTATTGTACATGTGAATATGCTGAGATGGATATATGTGCGATCATAGAAGATTAGATAATATTAAAAATGACCACATCCTCCAGAAGGTGTGCAAGTAGCACACGTAGAGAATAAAATGAGAGACGTCCGCTTGAAATAATTTGATTATGTCATGTGTCGACCTACAGATGCACTTGTCATCAATTGAAACTATGGTAGTGAATATGTTCAAAGGGGATAGGTATACGTAAAATCACATCAAAGGAATTTGACTCGAAAGACCTACATATCCTTGGAATCAATCGAGACTTGGCTAAAAACAGAACACAATAAAGAAAAAAATCCATATAAGTGATATCTATTAGTTGAAAACAGGTTATACACTTGTTAAAAAAAACTTCTAATCTACGTGATAAGAGTTATTATTGTGATCGATGCGTAATTATTGTTGTTGTATAAAAATAGAAGGTGTAACTATTGTTGTAATATAGGGGTAAGATCTGCATACGTACCAGACCCTACTTGTGGGATTTCACTGGGTATGTTGTACTTTAATCATTGTCTAAAACATCAGTAATAAAGTTAATCTAATTTAACAAATACATTACACATTAATAGATAACAGGACAATCTTTGTGATCTCAAGTTCATTTTTGCTGCATTTTCTACCTTCTTAAACTTAGTTATAAGTCTACAACATGCAATCTGCTCTTGAAGGCAATCTCTTGAAGAAACTAGTAGACAATGATGGAACTTTATGACGAAATCTCGGGTGCCTTAACACGTAGATTCCAATGAGAAGCGCGACAACTTGGAATGGTGTGACATACATAACTATTGCAGCAAACAAACAGAATGTCACGAACAAAGCCGATGCCCTTGGATCTCTCCAGCTTAACAATGAATGAAACCTTTCCCCTTGAGTCGCTAAGTCCCCTACCACGGTCTGAATCCTTCCTCCAATGCTCCTCAAACGATCATATCTCATCCTCAACTTATCCGAGCCTCTAGAAGTTGGAAATGTATCGAATTCTTCATCCAAATCATCGGGGAAAACACCGTGAGCATGTGATATATGGATGTCCATGTGAGGAGGATGTCTTGGTTTCAATCTATAGTGCCAAATACCAATCAAGAAAAGGTAAAGAAAGAATGTAGGAACAATCAATTCAGGGTAAAGGACTAATATAACAAAGAGTATATGGATTAGAATTGTAGTGAGTGGATTCTTCCAATGACATATTTGATCAAACCATTTTCCAATAGCTATTATTGGACTCACAACATACATTAATCTGAAAAAGTTAGCCTTAGCTCTCCTTACGCTCCATATATGCGAACCAACGTCTAGCATGTAGTCCACGACCTCTTTTTTCAACGGTGGTTCTGCTCGTCCTAGCCTCGTTGACAGTATTTGAATAGTTTGAAACCTGAGGAAATCTTGCTGAATGATAGACAATGGATGAGCATAATGCATCTTTGGAAACAATGGTTGAGTGTATTTAGACAACATATTGACATAAGACGTACACGAAAACCTCACAGCTAGTTGAACTTCTCCCATCTTTTTAACGCCAGATGGATGCAGGACAATAAGAGGGTAGGAATGTGTGTATACCTTCTCTGTTTCAAGGGTCGAGAGCCTAATCCTCACCTTTCCAATGCTCATACATTTCCCCCCTTGTAGGTATCCGTTATCGAACACCCCTACTATGATTACAGTACAAGGATCATGTACTTCCCAAGTGTACTGCTCATTCCATTGTGGTGACAAGCTATCGATGATTGTCCTTGTACGAACCCATTTTGGCCCATACTTAGCTACACAATAGGCATCTGTCGTCCCTCGTCCATCCTTGGACTTCATAGCTGACAATCCTGTTGCACTGATTATCCCTAATTCAAGTAATCCAATGCTGGATTTCCATAAAAGCTTCGACGTTGGTTTGAAATCACTACTGTAATGTATCGATTCATCCAACACGTGATATCCGCCATCCAAACTAAGCCTCATATGAATCTTACTAGCAAATTTAGTCTCCTTTTTTTCCCCTTCTACAACTGTATACTTCTCAAGATTGTGCCATTTAGAAGGAACAGGTTTGTTGTCAAGCCTTCTAGGGACAATGCTTAAAGGAAGCACACATTTTCCCAAAAACTCTAAATTCGATCCAACTTTATCCTCCACAGTTATAACCAAAGGCTCTTCAAATGGTTCAGCTACAACAAAAAGCAAGTCCTCATTCCACATAGGATTGCAACTTTTTATCGGAGAAATTTTCGTTTTCAAGACCTGAGTTCCACACATAACCTTCACACAGCACTCGGGTTGTCGATTCTTTTCACTTGGAAGCAAATCTTGACATTCAATGACATTAACTCTGATATACCAAAGTCTAGGAGAAAGATATACCTTTCCTCTAATTCTTGAAATCCCCTCACTTCCCACAGCTGCTGCATCCGAATGCCACGCATCACAAAACGCCTCGTCTGCTTGAGTTCCTCTCCAAACAGCAAGCATGATTTCCCCCTTTTTCAACTTTTCACCTCTTTTATCCTCTAACCTATACCATTGTGAGGCTAATGAACTGTCCGGTGGAACTCTTCTCGGTACATCAATGAGATCAAACACGACTCTTCCTATCATATCATCCAACACAACATGCTTATCTTTCACACATACTTCAATATAAGAAGCTTGAAGCCTATCCTGAGAGAACGCGAACACATAATTCCATTCAGGATTGATTTTCTTCTCGAAATGCTTCGTGATACCCTTGTAGTTCCCAACTTTTACCTCAACATAAGGATCACAGCTACCTGTAACATCCTTTGTTAACTCTTTAGCCTTGACAACGCGAACATAGAGGTATTCCATTTGCTCGACGAGATCATAGGCAACAGTTACCTTATCTCCTCCTATCATCACCCCTGATCCAACAATTTTTGGAGCTGTTTGCTTTAGAGCAAACTCTTCATGTACTAGACCTTTCTGCATTTTTCCTTCTTATGATCAAATTTTATCTTTTTCCTATAAGAATATTTGCTCCACGTTTCGTTTCCCCTCTTGCTTCAAGGCTCACTTTCTATAGGTTTACTCGAGACATCAGGCGATAAATAACTACTCCGATCAGCCTATCCACACCTATTATGATGATATAGAACCCCGAGACATCTTTTTGACACTGCGATCACATAAAGACATAAACATTGAAGCTCAATAGCTATAAGTTTAACATATTTTTCTATAACACAAAACATAGGTACCACAAGAACAACTAAAAAATTGATCAAGCATAGGTACCATAAAAACAACAACAACATATCCCGTGAAATCCCACAGGTGGAGTCTAAAGAGAGTAGTGTGTACAGACTTTACCCCTACCTCGTGAAGATAGATAGTTTGTAATTCCGAAAGACCCTTAAGTAACGCATATCAAAGCAGTTTGAATAAAAGAAAATACGGAAGCAAAAGAAGACATAGCGAACGATAGGGAAAACATTATATAGCATTTTAACAACAGCAAAATAATGCGATAACTGAAACACAAGAAACTAGTACCATAAAAAGAATTTAAAGAATTATAAAGAAAATATTAAACAAAAAAGGTGATCAAAAAATAGCAATGCTACCATATTATCAAAATACCTTTTCAAGATCAAATTGCTTCAATGATTACTAGATAGAAAATTGAGAAAAAATCTGCACAAAAAAAAAATGTAAATAAAACAATCAATTACTATAATATTTTTTCCTCTGCTTAAAAACAGAGGAAAAAAACATAACAAATCTAAAAAAAATTGGTTTTTTTCACTATTATAACAAAAAATATTGTTAATATTGTAACAAAAAGCAAATACCATTTGTTTCAAGTTTCTTGAAAACCAACTGTTGCATAGAGTTCAGAAAATGGAAGAAAAATAATAAAAAGAATTATTTTTAAAAAAATAATTATGTATAGAAAAATAAAAAAAATTGATTATTTTTTTTCCACAATTTTTTTGTGATTAGGAAAAGAAGAAAATTGAAGAAATGATAACTTACTTCAAGAGGCAGTTGAAGAAAACAAAAGTGAGTTTGTTTTGGGTAGTTATAACTAAGAGTAGAACAGTACAAGTTTTAAATTTGTATGGACAAATGTGTAATTAACAGAAGTTTTGGGGTTGATATGTAAATAAAAAAATGTACATAAAATATTTGTTGTAGAATAAGTCTTGGATTTGCATTGCTCATATGATCTTTAAAAGATATCCTTAGTATTGTGCATATATCACATGTTCTATTTGAGAAAAAATAAAATAAGGGGTGGCCTCGAATCGATGTTTTGTGTGTTTTGATAAGATTATAGCTTGTTTTTGAGTGATTTACATATTTAGTTTGCATTCTGAAGAGGATACATAATGGATTTGAATTTTACTAATACATCACGTTTGATATATTTTAGTGAAGCCCTGTGAATTAAGAGTAGAGTGGTGTGTCCATTATCCATCGAGTATGAAATTGTAGCCGTTTATCAAGAAACAATGATGAGATTGATGAAAAAACATCGATAGACTCTTCGAAAATTGTCAACCAAAGGGTTTTTTTCGATGTATAAACGTAGATGGTATCTAATAGAAATTCGTTGGAAAATTTAGTAGTAATATTTTCTTTTTTTTCTTTAATCTAGGATAAAATGACAATTATTTAGAAATAATAGGTTGAACTAACATACATTGAATATGATTATAAGTTCTATAGGTATGTTTAAGTTGATATTGGAATAATTACATGAAAGAAGGTTTAAATTATGTTTAAAAGTCACCATCTTATTCAATGATTTAGACAACATTAAAATTTGATTAAAATGATGTTAACACATGCTATAATAATAAAGATATTATTGGTTGGTTAGGTATACAAATAACATTTTTTTTGAGTTAATGGTAAAAAAAAATATTTTAAAAAAAAAACAAACTATCACTTTTCGCGTGTGAAACTATCCGTTGTTCTTTTTTTAAAAAAAGGAAAATAGAACTGTTGATAGTTAGAGTGTGAAACTCATGAAATAGTTTAGATATGTCTTTCACCATTTATCTCGTGTGTGATTAAAGAGATTCCTTTGGAAAATTACTTCATGTACATGGGGAAGTTAGCCCATAAAAAGAACGGTTAATACTTAAAAACACACTCAAAGTATTCCAATTTTTTGAGTTTCAAATCTAAATTATCAGGTGTGCGAGTTTTCTATCTAAATTATCACCAAATATTTATCGAAACACACATCATCTATCAATTGTAACTTTTTCCTACCTGAAGGATGGTGATATTCTAGTTAGGAGAAATAAATCAATGGATAGTTGAAGTGTGTTTCAATAAACATTTGAGGATAGTTTCGATAGAAAACTCACACACAATAATTCAATTATAAAACTCAAAAAATCAAAATACTTTAGATGTATTTTTTACCTTTCACTCTAAAAAGAATTGAGTATAAAATAAGAATCCCTTGTTCCTAACAACTTTTTTTTCTCCATTTCTTATCTATCTTTCCTCACACACAAAAAAATGTCCAAACTGAAATTATTATTTTTCCAAGAAGGAATTCAATTGGTCCAAACTTTCAATTTTCAACCCCAATATTTTTTTTAATATATGAGAGATTGCTTTCAAAATGGGTCCAAAATCAACTACTTGACTCAATTAGTAATGTGTTACTTGTTCATTTCTCAATAAATAATCTTCAATTGGTCTGGTAAGAAAATTGTCTATAAGTTTTTCTCTATATGTTAGGTAGGTATGGTTGGTTTAAAATACAAGTCATTTTCTTCCTATCTACTCTCCTTTTTTTTGTCAATACTCGTATTGAAGGCTCGTCTAAATTTAAATTTGTGCATTGTAGAGCTTATTTCTTAAGGCGATGGTCATAACAAAAAAAAATCAATTCCTATTGGCAAACCTAAGATTGCTTCAATTTTCAGAAGCTCGAATTCAAGACCTCTGATTAAGGATGGAGGGATTCATGTCAATTACCCTCCTTTATTTTATTTTCTTTTGGCAAGAAATCTTATTTGTTTTCCTTTATTGGTTAATGCAATAAGATTTTGTTTTTGTTTTGCATCTAATGTTTAGGGTCTTGACTAATCTAGATTCGCATCATGTAAGGCCCATTACAAGGGGGGAGGCACTTTTTTTTATGACAAGGGAAACCCACAGCCGCTACCCTTTGAGTGCACATAGGGTAAAATCCCACTCCTATGCAATAGCTCGCAAACCACACAGGAGAGGTAACCCGCACTAGACAAACCCGGTGCGACGAGCTACAAGGGGGAGGCACTTCCTTTCAAGATTTCTTTTATACACGAGACTCGAATTCGAAACCTTTAGTTAAGAATGGAGAGATCATATTCATATATCTCACCACAACCCTCGGCGATAAAGCAATAAGATTTTAATTTTTCCAGAAACATTATTCTCTTGTTGGTAACTATAAGCAACTCTAACTTGTTTGGCCCCGAGTAAAAGTGACTCGATGATGTAAAAACAAAAACTTATACAGACGATGTATATAACTTAAACTCAATAAATAATAAGCAAGAAAAAAGAAATAGTGTAGGAGCTGCTACTTCTCTACATCAATGAAACATTTAGCCAAAGATGTAAAAATAGGGTCAAAAAGAGTACAATGGCTCTAACCAAGGAATGGAAACGCTCTTTAATGGAACTTTAGCCTTAGCTGGTCATGACCACGAAACCACATGTTTCGCTAGGTGAGCCAGGAATGCCCGACAAATCAATTTATCAGGTAAACTACTAGTCGAGTTTATACATAATGAGATGATGAAACCAAGATGTAGCTCACATAAGAGAGAGTGATCTACGATTGATCCTTCTTCATTGTATTTTTGTAGCCTCGGATTATGAACCGTTTATTTCCAGTAGTGTATTCGCTACATGGTATGAAGATCAAGAACATGTGCATAACATATTTAAGGAGCATAAGGTTTGCGTAAAATCAGAACTTTTTTACTTGGACCAGAGCTCCTTGTCTCTTCCCTGACTCGAGCATCGCGTCCAAAACAGCAACATCACGAGCACCTTCAGCAAATGAGAGACGAGGATCGATGTGGGAACTATGGTCCTTCTGCACGAAAAAAGAGGTTCAATATAGCGAGAATGAAAGCACAAGATCAATGATCTAGAATATCAGGTTACACTGCAACAACACAACTAGTAGTATTACTACTACTATGCCGTCTCTGTCTGAAGCAAGTTAGGGTCGACTATATGAATCATCGACAACTGTCACTCCACTTAAGCTCATTTCTGACCAATATTATACAAAAACATAGGACTTTTAGAAAGAGTAAAAAGGACTATACGCATGGGGAAACTGACTGCTCATTTCCCTAGAAAAATGGGCAAACAGAACGTGAGATGTCTAGATGTGCATACTCAAAGTGGGAGTGTTTACTTGCTAGTTGAGGCCAAGTTTGAGTGTCTTGTTATGTATTATGCCTAAAACATATGTACCCTTCGCGAGGCAGAAATCTATCCGACTAATAATTTGTAGGTCACTAACAAATAAGGAAATGAGAACTTCAGGAAGCATTTTACCTTCAGATTGGCCGTTGATACATCTGATAGAAATGTTTTAAGTTCATCAGTGACTCCGCTAAACGGATAAAAGAGGCTCTTGCTTCGACCATCAGCCATATGTAGGGAAACCTGGAACAACAATTTAACGACAAAAGATATGTGAATTGTCCTTTGTGAAGGGAAAGAAGTTACATGACATTAAACTTCATTCATAACAGAATTAACAAGAGAGTTTTCCAATTACCGAGTAGCCATGCTCTCCATCCTTGTAACCACGGTCAACTTGCAGCACTCCGTTCAAACCCACAACTCGCCAGATTATCTAGACACATAAATGCATAATTAATCAACAATTACCGCACTACAGATATATTGTCACAAAAAAAGGAACTTTCTGGAAAAAACAGTCCAGATAGTAGTTACTTGCCTTTGGCGACTTCGAAGATACTACCATCACAAAAACTCCTGAACACCCATTCTCCAGTTGACTAAATAGAAGAAAAGTTCATCATGATTTCATTCAACTTCATTAATTCATATCCTTAGTATGACGAGGATAATAGTGTTGAACTCACAATATTGACGAGATGTTATCCGGAGGAGGCAAAGTCTTATCCACATGAGAATTCATGGATGACAATGATGCGATCTCACATCCAACAAGCTGTTCATTTCGAGAGGACATTAGTTCTTATTAATAATCGAAGAAGCTTTGAGTTGTAAGAGAGAAGATTACCATCCTAAGTCCAGCTACAAAATGTACGCCCATGTCTAGAATGAAACCACCCTGAAGAAATCAAATGAGATTGTCAAAGAGCAATCAATGATTTTAAACCAAAAGAGAGTAGACAATGCACAGAACGTACATGCTTCCATTGAACTTAAAACTACACAAAAGATCTTCGAGTCCAGAACCGAAATGACGCAAAAAACAACTCTTGTGACGAAATAACAAAATAATGTTAACGCATGAATTTCATGTGTAAAATGTGCCAAGTCTGATGTTCCACAGTTCCAGGTTAACATCTGTTAGGCAGTTAGGCTAAGTTTGACCAACTATACAACACATGAATTTTCAAGTTATGTGAGTTCCAAGTACAGGTAGCAGGATAATCTGGTCCTAAGTTGTGCGGACTCTTCACTTTTGATGCCGCACCCGTGCCGGATTCTCCAAAAAGACACAACTTTTGGAGAATCCGACACGCAACTGTTGAAATTTTTGAAGAGTCCGAGCAACATAGATCTGGTCAATAATGCAGTCAGAAATAATTGAACATAACACCTGCATTTCATGCATGATAGTTGGTCAAACTTGGCCTAACGGCCGTTAACTTGGAATGTCAGTTATGTTTAGTTTTTGGCACTCATTTTCGTCACACAAATAGTTCTGGCATTATTTTGGTTCTGGACTCCAACTATTCAACACTATACTAATTTGTGCCAAATGTTAGATTTAAAGTTATTTAGCATGTACTATGACAGAAGAGCACATCAGGATCTACACTAAATGAAGCCATTTTTAAAAGGAACATTTTCCTCATTGATATTCAAAAGGTCAAGCCGATTCTTAATTTTTTATAAGATAGAGAAGCTAACATATCATTTAGTGAAATACTCACAACAAACTGGCGTCTCCAGGAGCTACCAAAGTAAGGATTTGAGCTGTTCATTGATCCTTCAACAATTACTTGGATATTCATCATTTCTCCAATTTCAGAAATTAACTTCTTGCCCTGTATAAGACAACAATTAATTCCCAGCCTAGTCACATTGAAAATTAAGATCACAACGCCATTAATGTTACCTCAATGAAGGCAGGTTCGAAGCGATAATTTTCTGCAATTGCCCATATTGGTTGCTGAGTCAATGCGGCGCTAAGAGAATTATAGTGAGTCAATGCTTTTTCTGCCTCGTCCACAGCTGTATTAATAGACCAATCTCAGATATATAAAGGTGAAATGCATTCAAATGTAGATCACAAAAAAGAAAACATGATCTTCGGTTGTCCTTGACATAATTTCAGATCTAGTGAAAGGCTGAGGACTGAGGAGTACTTTTGAAATGAACCAACCAAATCCTCTCTCACGTAAATGCATTCTAATCTAAAAAAAAAATGTACCAGTTTTAATACAAGAGGCAAGAAAATGACTAAATTATGATTCACCGGACTTCTCTATCAATTCTAGCGGCTTATATACGTGCGGTTTAACAAGAAAAGTAGCTATTTCTTTGTTGGTATCAAAGGAAAGGATAGAGGAAGATAGCCCAGAATTTATTTGGCTTCACTAGTATCTCGAGCACGTGTGCACTCTCAATGTGCCTCTTTCACATGGATACCTACAGAAGGAGCACGCCAAACTCTGGTAATATACGGAGGAGAGAGATAAATATCTTCAGTAGATCTTTCCTGAGTGTAAATTTTGCTGAGTTCCCAGACAACCATCTGTTTGTTGGTTGCAGACTTAGCTGTTTGTGGATTATGGTATGTTTTTTAATCTTTAAGTAGTATAATGGCCGCCAAGAACAGTGAAGTGAACTCTAGTTTTTTCGGCAAGGACAAAGAATCAACAGGAAACTCAAGACCCTATGGGAACTAATGTATCTTCTGGAATATAAGGGAAGGAATGCAATCTCAGAAGTTTCAAAGGAAAAATGAAGTTGTACACAACAAAAAACATAGATTCTCAATCTTCTTTTTTTTCAGGTACAAGATAAACTTAGAAAATGACATTGGCTCCTTAGATTGTTAAGAGAGTACGCTCCTACACCTCCTTAGTGCTTTTGTGAGTAAAATACACCCTTTATGCAAAGTCTTGATAGTTATGTTACAACTTCTTATATCAGTCATGTCACTAGAAATTTAGTCAGTATGTTGAAAAGTACTAGCAGAATACATTTACTGTTGAAAAGTTGAATAGAGCGATAGGAATAATGCTAGAAGTTGGTTAGTTAAATGCACTTCAAACAGAAATAAATTGATAAGAGAAACAACATTCATAAGTTCAATGAAATAAAACTGCATCTTACTTACTTGCGGCGGCTGGTTTCTCTGGTGCATCCCAATTTCGCCAAGTGAAGGAACATATGCAAATACACACTGGTTAGTTAATTGCACGTCAGGCAGAAATTAGCATGAGTTATTTCCACTATTCATAGAATGCAAATTGTAAGAGATAAGAAGAGGGAAAAAAAAGTAAAATCAAGTATGCGTCCTGCTTTATTGACATGGTAAAAAACATTGAATTTTTTTTAGAAAATGAACTTCAAAAAAAATGTCTGGCCATTATCCGTGCCCCATCCAACCTACTCAAGGTAGCTTCATCCACATATATATTTAGAAAATAGAAGCGTTGAAAAAGTAGACCATTTATTGCAACTTTTTATGCAATTACCTTGAAGGACATGCTTTCCTGCCTTAAGCAACCTCAGTGACATATCCACCTGCATGAATTAATGCAAATATCAAACACAATTTTCTGAACTAACTGCATTTCATTAAGTGTAATGCTGAGAGTGAAGACATTTTCCCCTTCCATGTGATAGAAAAATTTCTTGTGAGTTTTCGGTCTTCTTTTAATAAAAATAGAGTCTGGACTTATTTGATAAAAATTTCCCTATCCCAGATATTGCAACTCTGACATCAATGGTCTTTTAACTATGTTCTTTTTTGCTGTTTCTCTAAGTTCTTCACAATTTACAGTGATTCTTATCGTAATCTGCATAAGCATGCAGTGACTTCCGATGCCAGGAATCAGCAAAATCTTGTAGCCAATAAAGAAAAGAACTATGTTTGTTGATAGATAAGTGTCACAACTTTATGAAGGTCCTGACCCAAATAACAACTAAGTCAACAAAATACATCATGAAAGTTAAAATAAGGAAAAAAAATTAAGTGAACTATAGTATGCAATTCATTGTCTTCTAGAAGCTCTTAATGAAAGTATGACACTTTCTTTCCTACTTCAAGCCTATGTTGGTCGGACTCTCCAAAAATGTTGCCACACCCGTTGATATTTTTGAAGAGTCCGAGCAACATAGCTTCAAGCAGATTGGGTTATTACTTTCAGGAGAAACTTTGAGGATTAAGTAATGGAGATTTAACCAACTATTACAGAGACTCCAGAAAGTGAGCCTCTCAGAATACTCCAGATTCACTTAAATGGAAATCACGATAGCTTCCTACTCCGTGATAACCGCCTTGACACGAAATAAAATAGAGGGGGTAATAAGATACAAGCGGCCAACATTAGTTACTTTGAGCATACGGAACTTTGATGACATATAAAAGCATACAGACAAGACAGAGAGAGATACCATGGTTTGTCCAGCAAGAACCACAGCAACACCAGTAATGGAACTATCCTTAATGATCTCCTCGAGCCCAGCATCTCCCCACTTACATTCCACATTTGGGAAATGCTTCTGTGCTATTTCAACAGCACTTCTGGCAGATTCCTAAAACACATATACGCATTCTCATGACTCTTTAAAAATAACAATGACGATAAACAATAATTCAATAGATAGAAAAGGTACACAAAGAAACTCAGTTGATATTATCTATCTGAAACTTCTATTTCAAGAAAGTGTCCCAACTACAATATACAAAGATTTCATTTTCAAACCCACAAACAAACACCAGCAAAGAAGTATTGTGCATTTCCCCGGCAACACTTTCAAGAACAATGCTACACAAGACTGCATAAAGTTTACATTTTTATCAAATAGGCAGGTAAATCCACTAACAAATGCCTGCAAATTGCAGAAATTTTATAGTTTATAACTTGTAGTTCCCAAACAATCCAATTCTTGCTGTCAAGATCAATGCAACAACTACTATGGTGGGCCTGAGGAGAGGTAGAGGCTGGCCTAAAGGTATTGGGGAGAAGTGCCTTGAGGTGATTAGGTAGGACATGCGCAGCTTCGGCTTACCGAGGACATGACCTTGATAGGAGGGTTTGGAGGTCGAGAATTAGGGTAAAATGATCCTAACAATCCTACGTTTTCAAGAAAAATGTCCCACAATCCCATGTTTTGCTGTGAAGAATGATCCAAGAAAATGGAAAAAAAAACAACATTTTATTATGACCGTGGTGTTAGGCAAGTTTTCAGCACCTCGAATAAAGCAATAGGTACAAGGTAACTTTGTCCACCAAGACTAGGACAGAGGGGAAGAAATCACCTAGTGTTTTTTTGGAAGAAAAAGAACAATTCCACAGCTAGACTACATAAAGATCCCCTTTTTATCACGCCCAGAAACTAAAATCCCCAAACAAATACATACAAATAGAGAAAAATGTCAGTTTCCCAACAACCCAATGTTTTGCTGTGAAGAATGATCCAAAAAAAAGGAAGAAAAAGAACAATTCCACAGCTAGACTACATAAAGATCCAATTTTTATCACACCCAAAAACTAAAATCCCCAAACAAATGCAGAAGAACTTTTCTTTCCACAAATGAACCAGTTCTTAGCTCTGAACAACAACAACAACAACATATCCTTTGTAATCCCACAAGTGGGGTCTGGGAGGGCAGAGTGTACGCAGACCTTACACCTACCTCATATAGTAAAGAGATTGTTTCCTATAGAACAATTCAAGAAAATTGAAGAAAAAGAACAACACACAGCTAGACTACATAAAGATCCCATTTTTATCAAACCCCAGAAACTAAAATCCCCAAACAAATGCAGAAGAACTTCTCTTCACACAAAATCCCAGTTCATAGCTTTGAACAATGATTCAATAAAAAGAACAATTCCACAGCTAGACTACATAAAGTTCCCATCTTTATCAAACCCCACAAACTAAAATACCCAAACAAATGCAGAAGAACCTCTCTTTCCACCCAAAACCCAGTTCATAGCTTTGAACAATGATTCAAGAAAATGGAAGAAACAGAACAATTCCACAGCTAGACTACATAAAGATCCAATCTTTATCACACCCAAAAACTAAAATCCCTAAACAAATTCGAAAGAACTTTCCTTCCACCAAAAACCCAGTTCATAGCTTTGAACAATGATTCAGGAACAATTCCACAGAGATCCAATTTTTATCAAACCCCACAAACTAAAATCCTCAAACAAATGCAGAAGAACCTTTCTTTCCACCAAAAACCCATGTCATAACTTTGAACAATAATTCAAGAAAATGTAAGAAATATTAAAAGTGGGTGCAAAATCATTATTATTACCTCAGTGCGACTCCAAATAGCTCTGAGAATAAAGAGATTAGGAATCTCAGCTAATCTAGGAATATATTGAGTTTTAACAAAAATTCCAGCTCCAAGAATGGCTATTTCAGGCTGAGTCATTGCAGATCTTACAACACTGATTGATCTGAACACCTTATTCTTCAATTTCACCACTGCTAATCTGCTACTCCTTCTAATTTTTTTTATTTATTTATTTTTATTTTAGTCAATTTTAATATAAAGTATGATTTTTTGTTTTTAATATTTGAGTGCTATTCATGTCAAAATTGATAATGTGCTGGATGATCCTCACATCTTGTGCACATGACAGTTTAGATTCATTCTAACAAAAAGGTTCAAATATGTCAAGAAAAGATTTATTTATGACATTTTTTTAAAATTTGGCTTATGATATTGCCGTTTGAAAAAAAAAAAGTTCATTCATATCTTTATTTTTTAATTCCAATTTTACAAAATCATTTTTTATCTTAACAAGACTCACAAATAATTTGTAACACTTTTCAATTGGAGTTTTAGATCAAATGTACTCTTTTTGCTTCTTCTACCTTAAGAACAATAAGAACTTTCAAATTTTCATAAATGACGTGAGTTTTTACCGACACACATTAGATAAGAAGATCAAATCATCTACTCACAACTATATGAGACTATAACAACGATAAAAAGTAAATCAATGCCATTTGGAGGACAAGTTCAAAAAATTAATCTCCAACTTATGTTTTTTTAGATTGACGAACGTTTGAGGATGGATATGCTAAGCGACTCACTTTGCAATATAATAATATAATTTTTTTTATAGGTTTTATTATAACGATTAAGTGAATCATGATCTTTATTGGATATTGTGCATTATGGTAATATAGGCACACTATCTCATCAAGATAAATTTGGGATGACTAAGATCATAACTATCTTGATCCTACTAGTCTCTAATGCTCAGTCTTAATAATAATACATTAAATATTTAACCACATATTTAGTGATATTCCTCTTTTCACTAATAATATGAGCGACTCAAATACTCAAATAGAATTTACATAATTTTTATCTTTGAAATAAGTGTTATAAATAACTTTTAGGTTTTTTCCTCTCTCTTTCTCCTCGTGATTTATGAACTTTTTAGATGATGGTCTAAAGTTTTCTTTGTCTGAGCAATACTTGTAGATTTGCTAGCTTTAAAATATATTTATTGAAAGGAATAAAATCCAGGGTATAAAAAGGAATAAACATTTATGTTATTTTTGTTTTTTTCTTCTTGTTTTTATATTTAAAGTTACGTCTACAAATGTTAGATTTTTGTGTGTTGAAAATTTTGATGACAAATGCCGGCATTTTTGTGATATAATTAAGTGTGACTAATTATGTCATCTTCAATTAATTTTATAATAATTGTTCCCCAATCATAAACCAAAATTTGAACTTTATAATAAAATATAAATTAGTTAAATTTAAGTATTAATAAAGTAGAGTTCATTCATTTTGGTTAAGTACATTTTTTAATTTTAATACAACCAACAAGAATATAATGTGGAATATCCATAAAATTTTAGTGATTCTAAGCCGAACTTATAAAAGATATTTATATATAACACCAATAAGAAAATAGAAATAATATATGTTGGTGAAAAATATAATTATAGTTTGAAAAATAAAAATAAAAGTTATAATTTTTGTCAGATTAAGGAGATTCAAATTCACTGTAACAAAAACTTTATTGCTTCCACCAATGTAATTTTTCTTGATTTATTTCTATAACTCAATACCATCGTCATATAACTCGAACATTAATTAATTATGAATAAGTTATTGAGTCCAAAATTCTTTTTCACAACTCTCTTTTTATAAGTGTAGGAATTATTTCGTGAAAATATCATGGAATAATTTGATAATGTAAAAAAATTATTTATACTAACGGTGTATGTTACTTTACCCCGTCTCGAATTATCTGTCGTAATATCTAAAAATAGTTAATTCAAATTATTTGTTATTTTAGAAGTTCATCAAGACAAAAATTAATTATTTTTTTCCATTTTATCCTTAGTAGTGATTATTCTAGTCTCTAGACGACCACAAATTTATCAACAGAGTAAATATTTAATGAAGAAAGATTATATCTTAAGACATAAATGAAAATAATATAGTCAAAAAATCTAGTTTAATTAACGTTTTCTTAAGGAACGTGTAAAAGATCATAAACACGAAAAATAATTTGAAATGGAGGAAATACTTAATTACTTTTAAACTCTAAAATTATACCTTTTTCACAGTTTTAATAATTAAAACGGACTTCACTATGTTATGAGTGAGCCATAAGCTGGAATATCCCATAATAATATTCATAGTATAAAATTTTTTAAAATACAGTCAAAAATTAATTATCGGAATTTACTAAGAAAAATTGATGACTATATATATAGATTTTGTTTGTTACCATTGTGAAATTAAGAAAGCATCTCTTGTGTCTCTAAAATTCTATATACTCTCAAGTTGAATTAAAAGTTGTCAAAGGTTTGATTTATTTTATTTTATTTTATTTTTTGCCATTTGTCATTTAAATGATCAATATGTGTATTTATTAAGCTATTATAGATGTTTCATGATTTGGTTTAATTTTTTGCTCACATCACCTCTCATTTTCAAGTTTACTTTGAAAAAAAAAAAACAATTTTTGTGGGTTAGTTGTAATTTTTTTGGGATTTTTTTGTCTTGTGTTGTGTGTTTTTTTAAATTAGTTGCATTGTTTATGTTTCATGTATTAATCTTCATCACATGCATAATATAATAGGGTAGGTAACAGATTTTTCAAAAGCATTTAGCGATTGAGTTAATGTCATTATATTTAGATTCGCTAAAGTCTTTAGCGATATTTATATAAAGTGTTGGTTATAAATATTCATATTTATTCTTGTCGCTAAATCTTTTATTGGTTGTAGTGAAAGTCGCACCTTAAGTGGTGTGATATTGTAGACAATATACCTTAATGCAATAACGTTAAGTTGCACTATTTCTTGTTAAGTGGATTATTTCATCTATTACTAGCTAGAAGGTGGTCACAGTGATCATGTCAGGGCGATTCATGTTTATCAATTAAAAATAAGTGAAGGGTCAAAAATATACCTAAATATCTCGATTTTTCGAGTTTCATATAGGCGTGTGGGTTTCTTATTTGAACTATCACCAACTATTTATCAAAACACATCTCAACTATCAATTGTTTCTTTTTCCTGCCTGGACGATGATGATATTTCAGGTAGGTAGGAAAATGGAACAATTGATAGTCAAGGTGAGTTTTTATGAATAATTGGTGACAGTTTAGATAGGAAACTCGCACACATGATAGTTCAGACATGAAACTCAAAAAATGAGAAAGCACAAAGCAAGTTTGTGTTGGATATTGTATGCCATATAGAGGCCGAACTAGGATTTAAATTCTACAGATGCAATCTTTAAGGTTTTTAACATTGAACTTATTTTTATTTTATTTTTAATTAAGAATTCAGACCAATTATTTGTTACGATAATTTCAGTGGATTTTTATACATAAATTAATGAACAGTGTCGATCATACTTGGTTCATACAAACTCAGTACTACAATACTACATCCGCCTCTAGTCTCACAGATTACGATGACGTTTTATTATAAAGTCCAAGATTTTTTGTTTGACTCTCGAAATTTGAACTATGTTATATAAATTGAGACGAAGGGACTAATAAAAATGCCAAATAACATACTTAGCAAGTGACAAACAGAAGAATATTATGTTGATTCTGTTTTTTGAACAATGTCTTGTTGAGAACAAACTTTTCTCTTTGTTTCTTTCTTCTTTTTATGATTGACTATTGATTTCATCTATTAAATATATTTTTTTATCAACAAGTTCTGTTCTTTTCTTTTTGCCATATGTAGTTCAGATTATAGAAATATTTAGCATATTCTTTATACTTAAAAATAACAAGAAGGCAGGCTTGTACATTCTTTCTCACTTATGATCATCAAAATTCAAGATTACATCTTGAATATTTTTTTTTAATTTTCATTAGAAACTTGGACTATAATGGAAGTTGAAGTTGGAGGCTAGAATTCTTAGTATAATGTAGAGTATATGATTTGTGCACTGACGGTATAAAGAGCTATAACCGGTTAAATTTGCCATGTTAGTATGAAAATTCTTCAAGCTATTGTCTCATTTCGAATAGTTCAAGGGCAAAACAGACTTTTTTCCCTTGTTCTGGTGGGATACTTAACGGCAAGGGTATTTTTGAGCTATTTGACTTGTTGGAAGACATTTTAGTTCAAAAAACGAGGCGGATGGGAGAGTTGTTCTATTACGAATAGTTCAGGGGTATTTTGGTCATTTTCCCTACTTAAAGTAATAATAAGGCAAGCTTGTATTATTTCTCACTTTGATCATCAAAATTCAATATTTACATCTTCTTGAATTCCTTTAGTTTTCAATGGACCATAATGGGAGTAGAAGTTGAAGGCTAGAATTCTTAGTATATGTAGAGTTTATGATTTGTGCACTGACGGTATAAAGAGCTATAGCCGGTTAAATTTGTCGTGTTAGTATGAAAATTCTTCAAAGCTATTGTCTCATTTCAAATAGTTCAAGGCCAAAACTGACCTTTTTTGAGCCATTTGGCTTGTGGGGAAGGCATTTTTGTTCAAAAAACGAAATGAATGGGAGAGTTGTTCTATTACGAATAGTTCAAGGGTATTTTGGTCATTTTCCCTCTAAAAGTAATAATAATGCAGGCTTGTATTATTTCTCACTTTGATCATCAAAATTCAATATTTACATCCATAATGGAAGTTGAAGTTGAAGGCTAAAATTCTTAGTATTTTGTATCAGCAGATGGCGAAAAGTGCAACGGATGCTCAAAAATCTAGTGAAGATAAATTCTCAAAGATACATCCATGTTTTCCAGTGAACACAAGAATAGCTATAGTAGGAGCAGGTCCAAGTGGAATATCAGCTGCTTATGCATTGTGTAATCTTGGCTACAACAATGTGACAGTAATCGAGAAACATCACTCAGTCGGTGGCATGTGTGAATCTGTTGATGTTGAAGGTACGCGAAAATGTCTTATATAGAGTTCATGTTATGTGCACTGACAGCGTAATATAGAGTAGTAAACTTGCAATATCCGGTTAAATTGCTTTACTAGTGCAACAATTCTTTATACTGGTTGGTGGCATATGTGTATCTATTGGTGTTGAAGGAATACACAAATGTTGTAAATAGAGTTTAGGTTTTGTGCACTGACAGTGTAATGTAGAGTAGTAAACTGCTATATACAGCCAGTTAAATTGCTCTACTGGTGTAAAAATTCTTTATACTGGTTGGTGGCATATGTGTATGAGTCTATTGATGTTGAAGGTATACACAAATGTCGTATATAGAGTTTATGTTTTGTGCACTGACAGCGTGATATAGATGAGTAAACTTGCTATAGCTGGTTAATTGCTCTACTAGTGTAAAAGATCATTATACTGGGTGGTGACATATGTGTATCTATTGATGTTGAAGGTACACACAAATGACGTATATAGAGTTTATTTTTTGTGCACTGACAGTGTAAAATAGAGTAACAAATTGCTATAGCCGGTTAAATTGCACTACAGTATATAACTTAAACTCATTTGCTATGTAGGTTGTTTTAGTTTGAGGTTCTGTTATATGTAGAATAGTATGTTGCAGGAAAACTTATGATCTTGAAGGTATACACAAATGTCATATATAGAGTTAATGTCCTGTGCACGTTGACAGCGTGAAGTAGAGGAGTAAACTGCTATAGCCGGTTAACTTGCAGTACTGGTGTAAAAAAAATTTATATTGTCGATGTATATAGTTTAAACGCGTTTTATATGTAGGTTGTTTTAGTTTGAGGTCAAGTGATGACTGATGACATATCTTTTGTGTTTAACAGGAAGAATTTATGATCTTGGAGGTCAAGTTCTTGCAGCAAATAGTGCTCCAACAATTTTCCATTTGGCAAAGGAAACAGGAAGTGAGCTTGTAGAATTAGACTCACACAAGCTTGCATTAATTGATAGCCAAACAGGGAATTATCAGGACAATAAAGTTGCAGATGATTATGTATCTGTTATATCACTGACATTAGAACTCCAGGTCAGTTTATGTCATGTATGATAATTCTGTTGAAAAAAACAAGCATATTCAGCTTGTTTAAACTACAGTCAAACCACTCTATAACGTCGTTTCTCCGGATATTTTTTGGCTGCTGTAGCGAAATGCTGTTAGAAAGAATTCATAAACAAACACTCAAACTTGGTCTCAGCTGGAAAGTAAGCACTCAAACTAAACACTCCAACTCATCCTCACTGTGACTCGTGGACGCCTGACGCTGATGTGGCACATAAATTTTGGAGGTGTCTAGATGGTCATTTTGTAAGTTGGAGTGTTCAACTAACACAATGGAGACGAGTTGGGGTGTCTAGATCACTAGATGTGCATGCTCAAAGTTGGAGGGTTTACTTGTAAGATGAGACCAAGTTTGAACGTATGTTTATGTATTATGCCTATAATATAACATAACATGAACAATCAGTTCCTACAAGAATTTGACCGTTATAGTGAAATGTTGTTATAGAGAGGTTTGACTTGATATTTTATTTACAGGACAAAGCAAAGGATTCAGGTAGAATTGGCATTCATGCTGTGAGTGATCTTGCTTCTGATATGATACCTGCATTCCTTGAAAGTCGCGGATTCAAGTCCGTTCCAAAATCTGTTGCATATGGCTATACTGCTTCTGGATATGGATTTGTTCAAGACATGCCATATGCATATATTCATGAGTTCACTCGAACATCTATGGCTGGGAAAATTCGACGTTTCAAAGAAGGATACACTAGCCTGTGGAAGAAAGTCAGTGAATCTTTGCCAATAACAGTCATGTTGCAAACAGAAGTGCTTTCAGTCAGACGTGACAGTACATGCGTCGAAATTGATGTCAAAAACAGCAGTAGTGATTTAGAAAGTATGGAGTTTGATAAAGTGATATTATCCGGGGCATTTCCTTTTAGGAGTGGGAGGACTTACAGATCTCCATCTTCCATTTCAGCAGGTATGACAAGCTATGTTGCTCGGACTCTTCAAAAATGTCAGCGGTTACATGTCTGATCTTCCAAAAGTAGTGCATTTTGGAGGATCTGACAGGGTGCTGCAGCATTTTTAAAGAGTTCGAGCAGCATAGATGACAAACTATATATCAAGATTGTGCAACCTTGTTCATGTTTGAGTTTCCGCTACCTTTTATGCTAATGTTAGTTTAATCCAACAGATCCTGAAAATGAAGTGCTGCAATTGAGTGAACTTGAAAAGGAGTTGTTCAGTCAAGTACAGACCATCGACTATTACACGACGGTTCTGAAGATTAAAGGACTAGAACATATGCCAGTTGGATTTTATTACTTTGAGGAATTTATGGATGATCCTGCAACAATAGGAAATCCAGTTGCCATGCAGAGATTCTATTCTGATACGAACATCTTCTTGTTCTGGTCTTATGGTAACTCAGCCAACGTCGAGGGTTCAACAGTTTTACAGCTCGCGGTTGATGCTGTCAAAAGGATTGGAGGTGAAGTTGAAATGGTCGTCCTGCAACGACGATTCAAGTATTTTCCTCATGTTAACAGCCAAGGTATATTAAGCTTTCTGAACACTGTTGCTCGGACTCTCCAAAAATGCTACCACACCCATGTACAATCCTTAAAAAATGCACTACTCTTGGAAGACCCAACATGCACCTGGAGGAATTTTTGAGGATTCCGAGCAACATAGCTAGAAACACGTCCTTCCTGTCGAAAATTAACTCTAGAAATTAGGTGTATATAACTTTTTTTTTGGAACTCGAACACAGATATGAAGGACGGTTTCTATGACAAAATAGAAAACAAGCTACAAGGTCAGAAAAACACTTATTATGTAGGTGGATTAATGGCATTTGAGCTTACTGAAAGAAATTCATCCTATTCCATGGCTTTAATTTCCAAGCACTTTGCAAATACTGATCCACAACCGGGATTTCCTTACGTTAAGGTACTCGAAACAGAAAATGACTTAAATACTGCAGATTAAGTTTCATTTTAAGAAGAGTTGAAGTGTGGCATGTGAAATAATTCAATTCCAAAATCATTGATTTTGCAGAGATTATTTCCGCTCTTATCTGATTGCTCGGATAAGAATCCGAAAGCTCTGAAAGAATCTCAGCAAGTGGAATTCCCGGAATTGTCTATCCTTGATGGTTATTTGAAGCATTGGGCTACTCATAACATCACCTGCAAGAAGACATTGTACAAATGGATTAGTGAAGAAGGACAAGTAGTTAACGAGAGGACGTATGAAGAACTTAATGCTAATGCTTCTTGTATTGCTCAGAAGCTGTTGTCCAGTCGAAAACCAGTAATGAAGCAAGGTGACAGAGTTCTCCTAGTTTATGTCCCGGGGCTTGACTTTATTGATGCCTTCTTTGGGTGCTTAAGAGCTGGAGTACTTCCTGTCCCGGTACTTCCATCAGATCCAATGCAAAGAGGAGGACAAGCACTACTCAAGATTGAAAACATTGCTAAATCATGCAATGCCGTGGCTATTTTGTCGACTACTGGTTATCATGCAGCTGTTCGAGCAGGCTCCGTGAAGAATTTGATATCACTGAACCGTAAAAATGGAACAATCTCTGCTCGCTGGCCTAATCTTCCATGGATACACACAGACTCTTGGGTTAAGAATGCTAAAGAAATGCACTCTAATAGCAATGACAAGTTTGAGCCTCAACCAGACAACGTATGCTTTCTACAATTTACATCAGGGTCAACAGGAGATGCTAAAGGAGTTATGATAACTCATGGTGGCTTAATCCATAACGTGAAGTTAATGCGGAAAGTATACAAAAGCACATCCAACACAGTACTAATAAGCTGGCTTCCTCAGTACCATGATATGGGACTTATCGGTGGCCTTTTCACAGCTTTAGTAAGTGGAGGATCAGCAATTTTGTTTTCTCCAATGACATTCATAAGGAACCCTCTCATGTGGCTTGAGACGATGAGCAAGTACAAAGCAACTCACAGTGCTGGACCAAACTTTGCATTTGAGCTTGTCATCCGGAGGTTGGAGGCTAACAAAGAGAAGGAACGGAGTTATGATCTTTCATCACTCAAGTTTCTAATGGTTGCTGCTGAACCAGTAAGGCAGAAAACTCTCAAGAATTTTATTGAGCTCACGAGACCTTTCGGTCTTTCTCAAAGAGTGATGGCTCCTGGCTATGGATTGGCAGAAAACTGTGTGTTTGTAAGCTGTGCTTATGGGGAAGGAAAACCAATATGGGTGGATTGGCAAGGAAGAGTATGTTGTGGCTACGCGAATCAAAATGAGGCGGATGTTGATATCAAAATAGTTGATCCAGAAAGTGGTGAGGAGCATGACGAATCCGGAAAGGAAGGAGAAATATGGATCAGCAGTCCTAGTGCAGGCATTGGATACTGGGGCAGGGAGGAACTGACTGAGAAAACTTTCAGAAACAAGCTCGGTTCGCGTTCTGAAAAGGTATACACAAGAACTGGAGACCTTGGAAGGATAATTGATGGGAATTTGTTTATAACTGGAAGAATCAAGGACCTCATTATAGTTGCTGGAAGAAATATTTACCCATCAGACATAGAAAAGACTGTCGAAAGCTCATCTGAAATCCTCCGCCCCGGTTGTTGTGCTGTTATTGGAGTTCCAGAAGAGACCTTATCCAGCAAAGGAGTGCCAGTACCTGATCACTCTGACCAGGTTGGCTTAGTTGTCATTGCAGAAGTTAGAGATGTACCTGTTGGCAAAGACGTTGCCGAGGAAATTAAGGCAAGAGTTGCTGAAGAACATGGTGTTACTTTGGCTTCTGTTAAGCTGATCAAGCCAAAAACTATCAGCAAAACAACATCTGGAAAGATAAAGAGATTTGAGTGCTTGAAACAATTCATGGATGGAACACTGGATGTGGTTCCAGATCAAATCTCGTCGAAGCGTAAGCTTCTTAGATCTTTCACCACAGGTTCTTGCAGGGAGGGAAATACACCAAGGCCACATTTGAATGCAACATCCCTTTCACCAACTCCAAGACTGAATAAAAAGGAAATTGTCGAGTTCCTGAAGGGACTCGTATCGGAGCAGACAGGAATCTCTATCAGCAAGATTACTACTACTGAAAGTTTAGTATCTTATGGTATTGATTCTATTGGTGTAGTCCGGGCAGCTCAAAAACTTTCAGATTTTCTTGGAGTTCAAGTTGGTGCAATCGATATCTTCACAGCAACTTGTATCGAAGACTTGGCAAGCTTCACAGAGGATTTGGTTATAAAATCTCGACCTCACGATGCAGCAAATCCTTCTTATCTTCCAGACTACTCAGAGGATCATTCTTGTAATTTGGTTGCTGAAGAAGTTTCCCCATCTCATCGATTCGGTATCATGCTATTGCAACTTCTTGCTCTTGTCTATGCCATTTTCATGCTGGTCCTTCCTGCATACTCATCCATATCTGTCTTTAAGAACCTGATTTTGATAAATCCAACTCTAGTGACTTCATTTCCTTGGGCTGGTTATGCAATTTCCTTGGTGTTTGCACCATTTGCTTGGATTCTATGCATATCTACCACCTGCATATGCATCGGTACTCTTGGAAATTTGGTCCTTCAACCAAATTATTCCCTAACCCCAGAGGTGTCCATCTGGTCATTGGATTTTGTTAAGTGGTGGGCTCTATACAAGGCACAAGAGATTTCATCCAAAGTTATGGCAGTGCATTTGAGAGGAACAGTATTTCTGAAATACTGGTTTCAAGTATTCGGAGCAAGGATAGGATCATCGGTTGTACTGGATACCATCGATATCAGTGATCCAGCACTTGTTTCGATAGGAGATGGAGCTGTTATTGCAGAAGGAGCTTTAATTCAAGGCCATGAAGTGAAGAATGGAATCCTGAGTTTCCTTCCAGTTAGAATTGGCAAAAACTGTTCAATTGGTCCTTATGCTGTACTCCAGAAAGGAAGCATTTTGACAGAAGGAACTGAGGTAGCATCATTACAGAAGACAGCAGCATCAAAATCAAACAGTAGTAAGAAGGTGAGGACTTTGATCTCAAATGTTAAATTTATCTGATTGTTAAGCTTCGTATAACCTTAGATAGACTGCTGTATGTACACAAATGTCCCTTTTTAAGGCCCTCAATTAGACTTTTCCCCTCTTTTAAAAAGTTGTGCAAATATAGCTCTTAGAATATTACCATTCGGGACAATGTTAGACTCAAGTTAATGTTTTCATATATATTTCTCAACCTTACAAACAATATTAGACTGTCGTCTAACATTTGCAAGAACTTACAAATTCTTAGACTGTTTAGATCATGGCCGAAAAGGTCCATAAGTTTCAAGATAAATAAAAAGAGGGTCATTTACTTAACAATTGTCACAAAGAGGGACAACTGGTGAAAGTTTCTCTAAATAGTATCACAATGCCCCTTTTCTCTTTATCTACAACAAGAGTTTTAATGGTTTATAACAACATCCTGTGAAGTTCATTTGAATAGAATGACATGCATTTCATTGTATTTTCAGGTCATTGAACCGGCAAATGAAACAGAACATGGTCTCGTTACAGCTATGTATCACTTGATGGGAATCTACATTGTCGGATTCATAAGCACTCTCTCAGGAGCTATCCTTTATTTCTTGTACATACTGTTAGCTCAAAAATTACCATCTCTTCAACACTTCTCCTTAATATGTCTCTCTGGAGCATTTCACTGGTTTCCGTTCACTATCATCGCTTACATGGCCATTATTTCTAGTACCTCTTCAAGTCCGATAATCTTCGCTATCTCAGTTGCAACGGCTTACTTGGCTCATGGCTTGATTTTGAGCATCCTTACCATATTTGTAAACAATTTTTTCTTAAAAAACACAGATGATTCACTGAGAATATGGTTGAAACATAGAATTAACATTGCCTGTCATCTCAGATTTGCTAAACTCCTTTCTGGAACTGAAGCTTTCTGCATGTACTTGAGGCTCTTGGGTGCAAAAGTTGGAAAACATTGTTCTATCCGAGCCATCAACGCGGTTTCTGATCCAAAATTGATGTCACTAGGTGAAGGTGTCCATCTAGGTGACTTCAGCAGAATTATAACCGGTTTCTATTCCTCGAGTGGATACACAAGTGGAATAGTTGAGGTAAAAGACAATTCAGTCGTTGGTAGCCAAAGTGTTGTCCTTCCAAGATCACTTATCCAAGAAAATGTTATTCTTGGTGCACTTTCAGTTGCTCCAATGAATTCTGTTCTTCAAAGTGGTGGCATTTACGTTGGATCACAATCCCCGGTCATGATAAAGAACACACGACATGCCATGGATGAAAGGATAGAAGAGATGGATCCAAAATACAAGAAGATAGTTGGCAACCTAGCTGCAAATTTGGCTGCAACTACTCTCAAGGTCAAAACAAGATACTTTCATAGAATTGGCGTAAGTGGAAAGGGAATGCTCAAAATATATGACAACATCAAAGGATTTCCAGACCATAAAATCTTTGGATCTGGCAAACAATATCCTGTCATAGTCCGGCACAGCAACAGCTTAAGTGCCGATGATGATGCAAGGCTCGATGCTCGTGGTGCTGCATTGAGAATACTCTCTGATCATGCAAATTTAGATGATGAAAAACCAATTCTAGACTTGACACTGAAGACAGGGGAAGCATTCTATGCTCGGACTATCTCTGACTTCGCGACATGGCTTGTTTGTGGCTTAGCAGCAAGGGAGGAGCACGTGAAACGTGTTCCACATGTTCGCGATGCAGTATGGACATCACTACGTGATTCAAACTCATATACAGATATGCATTATTACTCAAATATATGCAGGCTTTTCAGGTTCACAGATGGACAGGAAATGTATGTGAAGTTCAAGTTGAGGCCTTGTGATGAAAACATTGGAAAAGATTCTGGTAAAGTTGAGCCCATTGGAATACTTCCTCCAGAAACAGGTGCAATTCCTAGGAAAGATAACGACACACGCCCGTTACTATTCCTTGTTGATGATTTCAAGAAAAGGGTAAGTTCACAAGGCGGCATTCGCTACATTTTCCAATTACAATTCAGGACAGTACCTAAGGATGAAGCAACACAAGACATTGCACTTGACTGCACTAGGCCATGGGATGAAGCTGAATTCCCATATGTTGATATTGGAGAAATTTTCATTGATCAGAACCTCACCAAAGATCAATCAGAACAGCTGGAATTCAACCCCTTTCTTCGATGCCATGAGATTGATGTTGTGAAGGCAACATCAGCCTCTCAAAGTGCATCCATCGATCACGGTCGTTCATTGATCTATGAAATTTGCCAACATTTGAGAAATGGTGAACCACTTCCAGAAGCCTGGAAGAACTTCATAGAACAATCAGATGTGAAAGTTGATCTCTCTGGTTGTCCAATTGCATCAGCAGCACTACAAGTAAAACAAGAAACTACTCATCAAGAAGTAGCTCTATCAAGAACATGGTATCAAACTTCTTGGTCCACTTTTGCTCAGCCAATACTCCAAACATTCTTGCCATACTTTTTCTTAGCATATTCAATACATAGTCCTCTAAATTGTCTCATCTTTTTTTCAACAAACCATCCACTATACTGGTTTTTCCCATTCTTTTGGATATCCTCAGGGGTGATAGCAGCATTGACTTGTGTGTTAGCAAAACTAGTTTTCACAACAAGAAAGAAAGATGGAGGAAAATCACTCATATGGAGCAAAGGACTACTAATGGAAACATTATGGCAAGCATTTAGGACACTTGTTAGTGACTATTTCATGGAAATGACAACAGGATCATTCTTGTTTGTCATTTGGATGAAACTTATGGGATCAGAAGTTGAATTAAGTACTCATCAAGGGGTTTATGTAGATAGCAATGGAGTTTTGTTGAATCCTGAAATGATAGAGATTGAAAGAGGTGGATGTATAGGCAAAGAAGCTTTGTTATTTGGACATATATATGAAGGTGAAGGAGAAGTGAAATTTGGAAAAGTTAGAATAGGTGAAGGAAGTTTTGTGGGGAGTAGAGCTGTGGCAATGCCTGGTGTAGTAGTAGAAAATGGTTGTTGTTTAAATGCTCTTTCACTTGCCATGAAAGAAGAAATTGTTAAGTCAAGGTGAAATGGTTGTTGTTGTTGTTGTTGTTGTTGTTGTTGGCTTTGTCATTGAATAAATTACCATCTCTATAGTTTTTGTATGGTTTTTGAAAGGTGGAAATGAAGGGAAAATTGTTATGTTTTCCTTTTTGAAGTCTTTCTTTTCACATTGAGTTTTAGTATATGTGATGTATACAAGGTAACAATCGCGATTCAGTTTCAAATATGTTGGGATCGATTATATGAATCTTCATTGTTCATATTGTTTTATTTAAATTTGTCTGTATCCAATAGTATATATGGATCCAACGGCGGAGCTAGGAGGTGCAAGGGGTTGTCGAAAATTATACTACATAAATAAGGTCAAAATTTATATATTTGTATATATTAGATGTTGAATTCGGTTATTTTTTTCAGGCGTTTACTTCTTTGTAAATCAAACAACCTCGTTGCGCTCATGCCACATCTTAGTAACGTAGGCTGATGGACAAGACTCCTTTTGTCACAATAGTGTGGAGGCGTCAGAGCCTGTTGCCTCGTGGTCAACTTAAAGGGGCTGAAGTTCAGCGCAGAGCTTTTTGATTGTTAAGTTATAGCACGATTAAAGACTTTTACCATATAAATTTAATTTTTTTTAAAAAAAATTGATTACATTTTTCTTGGGAAAGAGGGAATAAATATTTTCCTACTCCTTCCTTCTTAAGGGGAAAAAGGTTAAGTTCTCAAAGAAAATAATGACTTCAAATAAATTACTCCCTCCATTTAAAACCGAATGAATTACTTTCTTTTTTATTTTGTTTAAAAAAAAAAACTCTTTTTTTTACAACACTTTAATTTCAGTTTTCTACTGACATGTTTAATGCCACAAGATGGAGCATTTTGGTACATTTGACATTACTTTAATTTAGGACTACAAGTTTGAAAAATCTTCTTTATTTTCTTCAACTCGGTATCAAGTCAAACTAAGTCATTTTTTTTAAACGAAAGGACAACAAATAAAGAAATTGGCAAATTCATTGAACCTGGATGCATTCATAAATTCATTGAATTTGGACATTTTCACATGTTTCTAAGCTGACTCTGTTTGTTCTATTTTAAGAATAAGACAAAAGATAAGACTGTCAAACTTGTCTCCTCCTTTGCCACATCATATTTTCTTGCTATTAGATCACGAGCTCAAGTCGTAAAATCAAAAATTAATTATTGCATTAGAAGTGAGTAACTACTTACAATCACATTCACTAATACAACTCATTTTTTAATTTTACGTGAATATAAAATATTTCATACATCCAATATATCTTTTTTTTAATAGTCCTCTTGTTCCATTGCATATGACAATATTTTTTGTACCTACTCAAAATTACAAGTTTCAAAAATTTTACAGGACATACGAATTTTATAACACATTAAGATCAAAAACGTAAAAATTCTTCCTTTTTTTTTCAAACTATTTATTCAGTCAAACCATGTCGTATAAAATACAACTAACAATACAAAAAGTAATAAAATTAAACAACATAATCTATCAGCACTAAATATAATTATTTTCTCATAGTTGACTAAAGTATTCACCATTACTTTAAAAAATTATATTGTGCAAAAACAAATAAGGTATAAACAATTTATTTTTTTTAATTTAGGAGTACAAGTTATTGAATTTCCAAATTTAATGATTAATGACTAAAAAAGATATATATATATATATATATATAAAAAAAAATCTTTTTCCATTTAGAAGAAATCTGTCTGAAAAAGATAAAAAAAAATTCTCTCATTTTCAATCTTTTTGGAGAATTTTCAGCCATTTTTAATCTTTATCTGTGTCCCATTTCTGTGTTTTTTTTCTCTCTGAAATTCTGAGTCTTCACTGTCTCTGTTTTATGAATTTTTCACAATTATATATTCTTGATTTTAAACCCTTTTTTATTTTTTAAATTTTTTTGAGAGATAAAAGGTATAAAATCTGATACCCTTTTTAGGGTTGAATCTATCTTGCTGCAATTGTTGTATTAACATGGCTGTGATGGATGAGATTGGAATTGATGTCAGGTATAGACCCTTTGAATTATTTATGTTGATTTTGTGTTTTTCTTGTTCTGAGTTTGTGTTGTTTTGTGTTGTTGTTTCATCAAAATGCCTAAAGTTTTGTTTTTTTTTTAATAATCTTGAAGGTTTTTTTATGAGTTGTGATCGTTTGTGTATGTTGATTTAATTTTTGTTATAGTATTTGACGATTTGGGTATGTGAGACTAGAGGGGTTGTTCGGATGTTAAGCACCCTCTGCCTCCAACGCTGAGGTTGTGAGTTCGAGTCAACTAGGGAGTAAAAGGATGGGAGCTCGTGTGGAAAAGGGGGTAAAGAAAACAAGAAAAGAACTAACTTGAAAGTGGGGATTTTGCTCAATTGTTGGAAATTGAGCAAGGTTCCTGTATTAGCAATCATAAAAGTTGAATCTTGGTTTTGTTTTATTTGCCTCTTTGTCTCTCATTATTTGTGTTATATTTTGGGGTTGTGATGTTTTTTGAGCTTTGTGTAAACCCAATGTGAAGTCTTTTTTTGTTGTTGATAATCATGGTGTACGGGCTAGCTTGCGGGCACCTTGAGTCTTTGACTAATTCCATGGGATACGAGCCCAATGTAAAATCTTGGATGGTTGTGACCAATTGTTTTCATCAATTTAACAGAAATGTGATTTGGGTAAGTTGTATTTTTATCAATCTTGAAGGGGTTTACGAGTTTTGATCGTTTTGTGTATGTTGATTAATTTTTTTTAAAAGTATTTGAGAATTTGGGTATCTGAGAACTAACTTGAAAGTGGAGTTTTTGGTGGTGAGTTTTGTTCAATTGCTGGAAATTGAATAAGGTTCTTGCATTAGCAGCTTAAAAATTGAATCTTTGATTTGAAGTAATGGGTCTTTTGTGTTTTTTCCAGTATAAGTTTATTGCTTTTTGTGGTTAGCTTGGTGGACAGAATTAATCGAGGTGTGGCAAGCTGGCCCAGAC
The DNA here is from genome assembly GCA_018342035.1 of Solanum appendiculatum. Classification (NCBI taxonomy): domain Eukaryota; kingdom Viridiplantae; phylum Streptophyta; class Magnoliopsida; order Solanales; family Solanaceae; genus Solanum; species Solanum appendiculatum. Next base: position 51,104 of record JAGDQO010000088.1, read on the forward strand.
ACCATGGTTATAACAAAAAGTTTGTTGCTTTTTGTGGTCACTTTGAAATTGCTTTAGTCTTTGGTGTTTGCAAGTCTGAATTGTGTGTTCTTTGACATTGAAGTTTGCTGTTTTTACGAATAAAAAAAGATTTGGAGTTTGGATAATGTATTTCTGTTGGATAGATAGATATAGTTTTACTGGCATTTTGCTTTGGACTTGAGTGATGTATGATTAATGCTGATGTGTTTGGGAACAGCTCGGACATTGAAATTGATGACATAAAGTGCGACAACATAGCCGAAAAGGATGTCAGTGATGAAGAGATTGAGCCAGACGAATTGGAGAGACGGATGTGGAAGGACCATGTCAAGCTCAAGCGGCTCAAGGAAAAACAGAAGCTTGCAGCCCGGCAAGCTGCAGAAAAGCAGGACAATAAACAAGGTACTGATCAGGCTACGCGGAAAAAGATGTCAAGAGCTCAAGATGGGATTTTGAAGTACATGTTGAAGCTCATGGAGGTCTGCAATGCTCGAGGATTTGTTTATGGAATCATTCCTGATAAGGGTAAACCTGTTAGCGGTTCTTCAGATAACATAAGAGCTTGGTGGAAGGAGAAGGTGAAGTTTGATAAGAACGGTCTTGCTGCAATAGCCAAGTACGAAGCAGAATGTCTAGCAAGAGGAGACGGTGTAGGCAGCGAAAATGGGAACCCACAAAGTGTCTTGGAAGACTTGCAAGATGCTACCTTGGGGTCCCTTTTGTCTTCTTTAATGCAACACTGTGATCCGCCTCAACGGAAATACCCGCTGGAGAAAGGTGTCTCGCCACCGTGGTGGCCAACTGGGGATGAGGGTTGGTGGGCTAAAACGGGCCTACCTAAGGGTCAGAAACCGCCATACAGAAAACCACATGATTTGAAGAAGATGTGGAAAGTTGGTGTTCTAACTGCTGTCATAAAACATATGTCACCTGATATCGCAAAGATCAGGAGATTAATCCGCAAATCGAAGAGTCTGCAGGACAAGATGACTGCTAAGGAGAGCTCAATTTGGCTGGCTGTTTTAAGCAGAGAGGAAGCAACCCTCCAACAAGCAGGCAGTGAGAATGGATCATCTAGCATAGAGGAACCAGCTGGAAGCCGTGGTGAAAAGAAGAAACCTTCAATTAGCAGTGACAGTGACTATGATGTTGATGGCACTGATGATGTTATTGTCTCTGTATCGTCTAGAGATGAGCGGAGAAATCATGTTCATCCTCTAAATGCCATTCCTCAATCTCACCAAAGTTCGGAGAAAGGAGATGGACATCATCGAAGGAGAAAGCGTGCTAGGTCAAACCCTACGGAGAAACAGACTCAACCATCTTTGCTAAATGGTGACGAGCATAGTAACACATTACCTGATATAAACAGTCCAGAAATGCTATTGTCTGGATGCATAACGAGTGACAGCCCACAGGAAAATGACAAGAACGAAGCAACAAAGCCTGTAGAGAATGGCACAGAGAATCAATCAGAGTTACCGTTACAAGGCTCAAACCTACCATTGGTTCCATCAGCTAATGTAGTCTCTATCGGGGATGCATATATAGGTTCTGGACCATCACTTTATCCGATGTCTCAAAATTCTGCAGTTGTTCCTTGTGAATCAGACGTGCATCTTGAAAATCAAGATTCTATTGTTCAGCATCAATTTCAAGACGCTCAGTTCCATGGTCTCCAGAAGATTCCCGGGATGAATGATGGACCACAAATTTCCCTATCGCATTATGGACCTCCAAATAATGGGTTGCAATATGGACCTCACAGTTCCGTCATACACACTGAACTGCAGGTTTCTGAAGCTGCTCATGGATCTCAATTTTCTAACTTCAGCCGACCTCCTGTGTATCACTCTTATTCTTCAGCTGAATTTGGGTCGACCCATGAGGAACCACAGTCCCACTTGGCATGCAATGAACTTCAGATTAGGCCAAGGGATTCTGGCGTTGGTCCGTTGCTTCACAGAAGTGGAAATGATATCTCAAGAGACAATCACCATTATGGAAAAGACATGTTTCAGAGTAACCATGACAGACATATTGATATGCCTTTTGCATCTCCACTCACCATTGGCTCGTCTTATGCTACACTCGGCAGCCCATTTGACTTGGAGCTTGATGTCCAAAGTCATTTTGATAATTCTGATTATGATTTAGATTTTGACAAAGAACTGATGTCATTCTTTGCCTCATAGACAAGTATAAGTGGAAGGACAACATTTAGAATGTGAGTGTTACTGAACGGAACGACTTTTCACTCTTTCATTTGTTCGAACTGTGGTTTCATTCTTATTTTCTCATTACAAGAGCTTCTCTGCAGGAGAGTGACAAAGGAGGAACCCTTTTCAAGGTGGAACAGATCTTTCTATCATAAAATCAGAAGTTCGACTGTAAGTTATCAACTTAGTTTTCTTGTCAAGAAGTCAAATGTAAATCCAGTGACAGCAAACACAATTTTTTACATGTTCAAGAAAAGTGCCTCATGTAAATGAGTTAGTTTCATGAGTAGTAAAGGCAGGAAACATAGAGTTCTTTTTATCTTCTTTAGAATTTGTAACTTGCTCAAAATATTCTTGACTCTGCTGCACAAACGATGTAAGTGAAGGATTTCATTGTTACAGTAGCATGTTTCTTGGTTCTTTCTCCCTATAAAAAGTGAAGGCCTAACTGATGGCCCAATTCATGACATTTCAACAATTCTTGCCACCTACTAATATTAACGCATTGTAATTTCACATCACTTTGAGCTAACTTGTTCACATTTGTCGAAATGTAACCTCTACAATTCATAGGGAACTGCCAGTTATGGTGTTTATACATTCACTTTCAACCTCTGGTTTCAGCAATGAACTATACATGATATTGGAATATGAGTTTCTAAAAGATTCTTCTAGCATGCTAAATAGATTAGTTTTTGAACTTCACAGAATCTGCTTTTAAGTTTTTAAGAAATGCTACTTCATTTAACATTTGTTGACATGTGATGGAGGTATACATATTAATTTAAACTGAAATATTGAAAGAGAAAAAATGAGATTTCCCCTAGAAAAACTGGTCTTATTATTATTCTCGACAGTAAAAAGTAAGTTCTAACTTTTAGGTACTTTCACAAAGCATATTTTCTCCAGAAAATAATCAGATTAACTTATGTGAAGTGGAGAACAAGAAGCTCCTTTTTCAGGCAGGGGCAGAAAAAGATTACTAAATGCCTTCTATTGGCAAATAGATAAATATTACAAACATTACCCTTCTCAGTTCTCATAAAAAGATATGATCAGAAAATACATTTAGTGAATAGGACATCGACAATCGACCAGAGAAATAAAGGTTTCGGAGAGATACTAATATGCACTAGTAAGTACTTCCTTTGTCCCAATTTATATGGCGGTGTTTGACTAGGTACGAAGTTGAAAAGAAAAAGAAGGAAGACTGAAACCTTATGGCCTAAAACTCATAGAAATTTGTGTAGTTATAAATCTTTATGGGTGAAATGAAAAATTATATGTTAAATTGTTTGTGAATAAGGAAGTATAATATAATTTGTGGGATAGACTAAAAAAGAGTAGTACATGTGAAGATGACACAAAATATTTACTTTCTGCAACCTCTGCAATTTACAAACATTAAGAAGCAAGGTCAAAACAACTGCATTTCGTCCAATCATCCTTCATCAATTGCTTCATCTCTGGATTTTGATTGATAGAGCTTTAGTTTCAGAGTCGGACTTACGATTTTGAGTTTGTGTTCTAGATTCTAAAACAAAATAGTTACTCGGTTCACGATAATTATTTATACATATTAAGTAAATTTTTTTATACAAATATAAGATTTACGGCAGAGCTATTGGGTTCTGCCTAATCCGTAATCGGCATGCTAGCTCCGCCCCCCTTTCATCTAACGCACCACATGTGACTGTACTCTGAACAACTTTGCACCACTCATGTACATCTCATTTCTGTTTATTACATAATACTCCCTCCGTTTCAATTTGTTTATCTTAGTTGACTCGACACGAAGTTTAAAAAAATAATGAGAACTTTTCAATCTTGTGGTCTTAAACTAAAAATATGTGTAATGTACCAAAATGTCCTTTGAATCTTGTGGTTTTAAATATGTCAAATAGGATGTTAGGGGTAAAGAATTACTGAATATAGAAAGTAACATTCCTTTTTGAACAGACTTAAAAGGAAACTAAGACGAACAAATTTAAATGGAGGGAGTATATGTTATGGTGTTTTTTGTGCTTTTGAGACTGAAAGAAATGTGAGCACCTAGTTGGAATCCAATAGCTGTACTGCACTATGATTGTTTTCGCGCTATGGCGAATCCAAATTTTAGAGGTTACGGGTGTCACAGTATTTCTAAACATAGATATTACCAGTAACACCTCGTAAATGTTTACTAATCCGGGTGCCATCGTTTAGTCTATGTGCAATTTTTTCCATATATAGATAGAATGTATGAGTTTTGCCAGAGGTTTGTGAGTGCCGTGGCACCTCCTCCTCCCTTGGTTGATCCGCCCCCGGCTGCACGTGTTGACTATATGTATCATTAAAATAAATACTTATAAAACAAGAATATCATGAGAAAAATACGGTTTCTCTATTGAGAACCTTTTATTCAGGATTCATATGAGTGCATTGCATACAGCCCTCTGTTTGAGACTGGTTAAGTAGCAGATTGATGAAAATATTACCAAAAGGAGGCAACAAATGGACTTCGAACGTTGTACTTACCATTGGTCCATGTTATTGATCCAAAAAATTCTTTCTCTAGACATTGCTTTGAAAGTAACTTGATAGCTCAGTTTCTTCCTGTCACTTGTAAATTTCAATTTCTTTGGACTCACTTCGACTCTCAACACATCTGGTGCTACTATGATTGCCGTATATTCTGATTCTTCGTCACTAATTCTTGTTAGCGCTCTGTTAACTTCCTTGGTTTCTCTTACCTTGGACAGAGAAACGGCTATTGATGGGTAGTTCATATTAGACACTGAATCATCACTCGAGCCTGTGGGGCATGCAAAATTGTTTGGTAATGTCTTTGAGATGAGTTTTATTGTTGATGTGTTATAGCCTGTAGAGCAGAGGAATTGCAGGTAGTCTGTGATGTCGGTCTCGTAAACCAAACCTGGTTTCAGTGGTCCAGACATAGTTGCTACTCCTGCCCCAAAGGCATATGGCGTGGCAAGGAATTCTTCATTTACACTACTGGCTATTGGACTCTTCAAATTGCTTTGCTGAAAAGCTATTAAAAAGAAACAAGTGGGGGGGGGGGGGGATGAGACATTTCGTAAGGGCCATAAATTGGTGCACTGATGTACTTAAACTATTATCAGGTTGCTACCTGTGGTCATTATAGCTGATCTGATTGCTGACAGACTCCAGGTGGGATTCTGAGACTTCAGTGCTGCAACAATTCCAGAAACATGAGCACAAGACATGGAAGTACCCGAGTTGATGTTAAATAATGGTGGTTCTTGGCCAGACCATGCCAATTTTGTGTCATTTGCGGGCCAAGCTGCAAGTATTGCGGTCCCTGGTGCTGCAATGTCCGGCTGCAAGCACATGTCAGTAACCATTCGGTATGTGATCTACTGGTAATCTTGCATGAAACATATGTTCTGTTTTATAACATAAGTATGTAAGTAATCACGAGCCCTTACTGTCCCTTCGGTGATGGATATCCAATAAAATTGGAAGTAGAAAGAAGTCTAGCATGGCACTACACAAGGGGCATAGATCGAGTAATGGTCTAAAATTTGAAAAAAAAAAGTTTGAATAAGGAGTTCTTACTTTTAGGAGGCTTCGAGTGTTATAATTGGGGCCTCTTGATGAGAAGAAAGCCACAACAGGAGCCGGTTTGAAATTATCTACAGTAACAGTTGGTAGAATTGTAGCCACTGGGTTCCTTTAGAAAACAGGAAGGTGCCATTAGCAATTTGGTATGTGCTTATTGAGAAGTAAAGTGAGTACCTTGTTGAGTTGATGTAAGAGAGAATCTTTATGCCGTCTTCTTGAGTGATTACTGCTCCCGTAAATGATCTTATTTTTGGTGCCGTTGTGAGCTCATCATCAGGAAGAATTAATATAAACCCGATGCCACCCTTTTTTGTTACTTCACCTAACCTATCATTGAGTGAATAGTCATCGTCGAGATGTTCACAAACAATAATTTTTCCCTTGACTTTGTGTTCGTCTAGTGTATCTGGTTCACAGTCTCTGAAACATTGCTCAAGTTAGTTGGAAGTATGTAAAAAATTTAATTCCTAGTGAAGCACCAGAAATGGAAACTGATACACTTATCAATTTCTAATTACCTTGCGTCACCATCATAAACAAATTCCCCGTGTAATTTGACAGATAGACTGTCCACCAACGGATAAACTGGAGATTTATTGAGATCGGAAAAGTTAATACCTCCACCCTGAAAATCAACAAGGGTATTTGTTAGAGTCCCACATTGGTTGGGGAATTGACTGGCAGCCTGCTTATATGGACTTGGATAATCCTCCCCTCTTGAGCTAGTTTTTGAGGTTGAGTTAGGGTAAGGTGCCATATCTTTACAGTATTAAAAGACATTCTTGAAATAATAGATAGCTAGTGGCTATATCGAATAACTATGTTCTTTTTTCTTTTAAATACCTTAATTATCTTGCTCCCGCCTAAGAGAATATGTGTCTCAATGTTTCTGTCAATAGTTGTTGCAGCAACTGTGAAAATCCAAGGAGCAACATTGACCACAGTTTCTTCTAAAGGCCCATCGTTTCCAGCAGAGGCGACAACAAAAATGCCCTTCTGTACAGCATGGAAGGCTCCGATGGCGATAGGATTTCTTGAAAACTCGTCCTCTGCTCCAGCTGGTTGACCAATTGATAAGTTGATGATATCGACCCCGTCTGCAATAGCATCATCAAAAGCTTTCATAATAGCCGATCCAGCGCATCCAGCATAAGGCTTGCATGTACGGTACACTGCAATCCTGGACCCTGGAGACCCTCCCTTGGCTGTTCCTCCTGCTATGCCATAATAGGATGCACCTGCCACTGGAGTCCCTGCTGCTATGGCTGCAACATGAGTACCGTGCCCATCATGGTCCCTAGGTGTCCCCGTTATAGGTGATTCAAATGCTCCAGGATCGTCATAAAACCTTGCTCCGATCAGTTTCCTGATACAAGACCACTTACAAAAACTTCACATAGTCCATATTGAACACACAAAGACGGATCCAAGATTTAAAGTTTATGGGTTCCTACAGCGATCTCAAGATACTGGTTCGGTGAACCCATAACTAACACACTGGGCCCACTACCATGGACACAAAAAAAGATTGTTACCTGTTGCAGTTGGAAGAATTGAAATCATAACCTATGGTGCAAGTTCCTTTCCATCGCGATGGGACTGGACCGATACCTTTGTCATTGAAACTCTCCGATTCAGGCCATATTCCTAAAACATAATCCAGGATGTTATTTGGTTTACTATTATTAGTAGTAAAGAATGAACAAAGTGCAATGAGATTTTTTGCAGTTTGGTTCCTAGCTACCATAGTCCAAAAAGCCAATTATGGTATCTGGTCCATTTGAGGTTGAATTCGAATGGGAACGGTAAGGGAAATCGTGGACCAGATCGTATTGATCCCTCAGAAAATTCCATGATCGCGTCGTGTGTGGTTGAAAAACTGGATCAGGAAAAACAGAGACAACTCCGGGTTGTTGAGCAATCGACTGAGCTTCATCATCTGATAAACGTGCTGCGAATCCTGAGAAACTTTTTTTGTAGCTGTGCACCACTGCCTTCTTTCTCCTAATGAAGTGTAAAATGTAAACTGTTCTTCAATTAGAGGAAGTTATTTCTCAGAAATATCAGAAGAGGCTCTTTTTTGTCCAAGACAAAAGAAAGATGTAATAGCAAGCTATGTTGCTTGGACTCCGGTGCAGGTATCCGATTACAGTTAGACCTCTCTATAACAATATTTCTCTATAGCAGCTAAAGAATATCCGGACAAACGATGCCATACCTTGTTGTGAGGGAGCTCATAAGTTGAAGGTGATCATCAGATGAACCCTTGGCACCCATGTAAACAATGTAAACTCCATGGCCTTCTGCTTGAGAAGCTACCTTGGATTCTCTTAGAACAGAAATTAGGAAGAGACAAAACCACAACACTAAAGAAGCCCCTTTCATGTTTGTGCCCAAAGCTTGATGAAAGTTTGTGGTTTATATAAATAGGGGGAAAAGTTTAATTTGTTTTGCTATCTTCCTATCTGTTTCCTAATCTTTATTTGTTTAAAATCATTTTGAATCTGAATACTTATTTGAATATCAAGATTCATATGTCTGAATCTGAATTAATGTAACACTATATCAAGAAAATATTTTATACGATGATTGGTGGTAATGATAGCTAGTGGTGCTAGTACTTGTGGATGCCAATTGGGTTGGTGTTCGCTAATGGTGGATGTTGTGGATAGTAGCTAGCTAGTGGTGATGGTACGTGACAGTAGTGGTCAATGGTGGATGGCAATATGGTCAATCTTGGTGGTTGATGTGGCAATTGCTGTGGTGGCTGATAATTATGGTGGAGGATAGTGATAACTGATAGCTAATGGCGATATGAATGATGAAGGTGGCTGATGGCGGTTATTGTCGATCACTAATGATTAGTGACTATTGTGGTAATGGTGATTTATGATGATGATTGTAAATGGTGGCTAGTTAAGTTGTCGGCTAACTGTAGTGATTGACAATGGCCGTGGTTAAAATTGAGGATAATGGAGGGAGGGGGTGGTAGCCGTTAGCGGTGAAGTGGATTGAGTAGTGGTGAATTGTCATCTTTGTATGAGATCTGAATAATTAGGATTAAGACTTTTATTAAATGCAAACAAATGAGACTTATAATCTGAGTGATTAGAATTCAAACACACTAGACAATTAAAATTAAACCTTCATTAAATACAAATAACTGATGTGTGCCAACTAGCTATACGATTCTAAATTTCTAATGTGGTGTGCTATTTTTAATGCTCACGTGATTAATTTTATTAATACTATAAGAATCATTATGAAAAGATAATTAAAAAAATTTGGAAGTGTTGTCTGTGTGTAATCCATTTGAGTAAAAAAACCCTTTATCAATTGTGTGTGCTGCTTTATAAACTAGATTGCCCACCGACTTGGGTTGTGGTGGAATGGTTGGGATCCCTCCACCCATAATCAAAGGTCTCGAGCTCAAAGCTACTACAAATTGAAAAATTCATGTTGAAAGCGTCACTCCTAGAAATAGACCCTACAATACGTGAATTCAAATTTAACCGGACTCTAATGCGGAATTGGATACTAGCTGAGAAATAAATAAAAAAATATGATTGCCCGTGCAATACCAGAAATGATTGTAAAGTCAGAATTCTATTATGCTGTGTCCACATTCAGCTTGCACATGCTTTAAAATTTTAACCTAGTTTTCATTGTAAATTGTTTTGAGATTACTGTAGGAACTCATAGACTTCAAAATCCGTCTCTGTGTGTTTTCACTTGTGGCATCGCACAGGAGAACTAACTCGCGGAGGCTATTCATCCTCCCGAATAGCTAGTCTGCTTAAATCATTCTTTCGTAATTAGAGGCTTGTTGAAGGCTAAATTCTCATAGCACTCTTCCTAGAAGGTGGTTATGGGGTTAGGTGCTCGTTAGTTGTATTGGTTTATGTTGTTAATGGTAATATTTACATTTGTTACCGAAAGAAAACAACGAGAATATCTTGAAATCTTTATTGAGAACCTTTCATTCAGGATTCATATGAGTTACAATACATGATAAATTGGTGATACAATGTTCATGGATGCATTGCATTGCATACACCCTTTTTCTTAGCGGATTCATGAAAATGTTACCAAAAGGAGGCAACAAATGGACTTTGAACCTTGTACTTACCATTAGTCCATGTAATTGATCCAAAAAATTCTCTCTCTCTGGACATTGCTTTGAAAGTAACTTGATAGCTCAGTTTCTTTCTGTCTCTTGTAAATTTCAATTTCTTTGGACTCACTTCGACTCTCAACACATCTGGTGTTGTTATGGTTGCTGTATATTCTGATTCTTCATCACCAATTCTAGTTAGCGTTCTGGTAACTTTCTTGGTTTCTCTTACTTTGGACAGAGAAACGGCTATTGATGGGTAATTCATGTTAGACACTGACTCATCACTCGAGTTGGTGTGGCATGAAAAGTTGTTTGGAAGTGTCTTTAAGATGAGTTTTATTGTAGATGTGTTATATCCTTTAGAGCAGAGGAATTGCAGGTAGTCTGTGATCTCAGTCTCGTAAACCAAACCTGGTTGTGATGGTCCAGACAGAGTTGCTACTCCTGCACCAAAATCATATGGCGTGGCAAGGTATTCTCCATATGCACTATTGACTATCACTGGACTCTTTGTATTGCTTTGCTGAAAAGCTATTAAAAGGAAACACGGGGAATCGAAAAAATGAAACTTGTTTTCGTAAGATCCATAAATTGGAGGCACTGATGTACTTAAACTATTATCAGGTTACTACCTGTGGTCATTATAGCTGATCTGATTGCTGACGGACTCCAGGTGGGATTCTGAGACTTCAGTGTTGCAACAATTGCAGAAACATGAGCACAAGACATGGAAGTACCTGACTCGATGTTAAATAGCGGTGGCTGTTGGCCAGACCGAGTTACTTCTGCGTCGTTTGCGGTCCAAGCTGCAAGTATTGCAGTCCCCGGAGCTGCAATGTCCGGCTGCAAGTACAAATCAGCAACCATTTGGTATGTGATCTACTGGTAATCTTGCATGTAACATATGTTCTGTTTTATAACAATATTTCGCCAAAAAATATCTGAACAAACGATGTCATACCTTGTTGTCAAGGAACTCATAAGCTGAAGGTGATCATCAAATGAACCCTTGGCACCCATGTAAACAATGTAAACTCCATGGCCTTCTGCTTTGGATTCTCTTAGAAAATAAGATATTAAGAATAGACAAAACCACAAAACTAAAGAAACCTTTTTCATGTTTGTGCCCACAACTTGATAAAAGTGTGGTTTATATAAATAGGGGGTGGGGGGGGGAAGCTTTTTTTGTATTGCTATCTTCCTATCTGTTTCCCATTCATCATTTATAGGACTTATTTTATTTTATTAAAATTTAGATGTTTGAATTTTAATGCACGTCTGAATATTAAAATTGCATCAATATTTAGATGTCTGAATATGAATATTAAAACTATGACGGTTTGTTTTCTCAACATCTGAATGTATAGAAATTAATAAATATAAAATTCTATTATAGTATTAGATTATCAATAAAATATTTGTCACAAATTATATTTGATGATAGTGATGACTAGCGGTGACAGTTTTGAGTGTTGACTGTGGATGGTTTAGCTGATGGTGATGGTTGTGGGAAGTAGCTATGACTGACAGTAGTTGTCAATGGTGATAGTTGATGTGGTGATGGTGGATAATAGTGATAGTTAATGGAGCGGTGAATGATGAGAGTAGTTAATAATATATAGTAATATCTGATGGTGGTGATTCTCGGTATATTAATGGTGGTTATTTTGGTAACGGTAATTGGTGGTAATGATTGCAAATGATGGCTAATGATGACGACTAATTATAGTAGTGGCTGGGATGAGAGTTGAAGATAGTGGTTATGGATGATGGTAGTTTATAATGATGGGTGGGACTAGTGTCAATTAAGCATGAATTGATAGAATAGCGATGAATTGACATCTTTAGAGAATTTTTTAAATAGATATTTTAATCATTTTAAAACTTTGTTATAGATTTTGATCATTCATATCTATTTACATCTATTAATTGATTGCAAAATAATTTTAAAAACTTAATAATTAAAATTCAGACCTGAAAAATAAGCAAATTCAAATCATCTGCACAATTCTAAATTTCTAATGTGGTGTGCTATTTTTAATGATCACGTGAAAAGAGAATATTTTTTTATTAAATAAATAAAAGAAAAGTGTGGCAGATTTTGAAAGAAGAGAATTTAAAAAAAAATAAAAATAAGTGTGGCAGATCTTGAAAAGATAATAATAAAAAAGAAAAAGGTAAGTACACTCATTAACTGATTATAAATATAAGGTGTGAATAAACTTTTTTTTAATCTTATTTTTTGAGGATTATGCTAATGTCGAATTAAATAAAACGTCTCGTCTCACGCCTCTGTCAACCTTTCTGAGAACCAACACTTGCTATCTCCTTTACTCATTGTGCACATGTTCAATATCTATAGACTAGAGGGACTGCACATGCTGAGCATGGGCTCAACATTTAATTATTATAATAATTTTTTCATATGTATTATTTTAATTCTTGTTTATTTAATTACCTTAAAAGATGGAAATTCTATAACACATGGATGCTTCAGTGCGGAGGTGTGACAGGTTAATTTTGGTGGATTTTAGGAGAGGTAGAGGTAGGGCGAAGAAGTATGGGAGAGAGGTGATTAGACATGACATGACATAGCCTTAAATAGAAGGTTATGGAGAGCACGAATTTGAGTAGAGGATTAGTTGGTAATTGTGTGTTGTCTAACTTCTTCTTTCATACCAATAGTAGTAGTATTACTCTTGTAGTTCTTGTCCTTTATCTAACTTCTTCTTTCATACCAGTAGTAGTAGTATTACTCTTGTAGTTCTTGTGCTCCGATTCCTGTTATTCTCTATTGTTGCTTGTACTTCGGTTAGCTTACTAGTTTGTTGTACTTTGATCTTGTCAGTTTCTTTTGCCATCTTTTCCTTGAGCCAAGGGTCTATCGGAATCTACTGCTCTACCTCTCATGATAAGGGTACAAGCTACCCTCTTTAGACCCCATTTGTGGGATATATTACACTGAGTACATTGTTATTGTTGTAATAATAAGTAGTTGGAAAAACTGTTGCATAAAAATTAATAGTTATCGTAATATCTAAATCAAAAGGGAGATTAATGTTATACAAAGTCAAACCTGAGAGTATGACTCTTAGGCTCAATGAAGTGGTTGAGAACCATATTATCTTAGGTTCAATTTTTAGCGGAGATAAAAAACGCATTCTTCCTATTTGTCCTAGCATTGGTGGACAAAGTTACCTGATACCTGTTGCTGGTGGGAGATGGCATAGAGGTCTATGAAATCAACAACAACAACATACCAGTATAATCTCACAATGCTACCACTCAAAGAAACCATTTCACATCTTGGTTGATACTGGTAGTTCACACAATTTCATTGACCCTGTGTTAGTACTACATTTGGGATACATAACCAAACCAACTACCCTTCAATTAGTGATTGCAGCTAATGATAATGGTATTAGGGTGGATCAAATGTGCAGCATCACTTGGTTAAGCAGATGCATGCTGGAACAAGGAATTGTTCAATCTAGAAATAGTCCTTTTGCTTCTCCTGTGGTATTAGTTAGGAAGAAAGATGGTTCACGAAGATTATGCGTAGATTACAGAAATCTTAACAAACATACTGTTAAGAACAAATTTAATTTCCTGGTTGAATATGTTTTCGGCTTTTCACCCCCAATCTGATGGTCAGACAGAAGTCTTAAAACAGATGTTTGGAAACTTATTTGAGGTGTTTTTGTGCAGATGATGCTACTGGTTGGTATTCTTGTCTGTCTATCAGAATTTACAAACATCAGAAGCAAGGTCAAAACAACTGCATTTTTGTCCTTCGTCAGTTGCTTCATTTCTGGATTTTGATTGATAGAGCTATAATTTATTAAAACAAGAATATCATGAAACAAATATGATTTCTTTATTGAGAACCTAGTATTCAGAACTCAATAAGTTACAACAAATGTAAATTGGGATACAATGTTCATGAATGCACTGCATTGCATACACCCTTTCTTTTAGACTGGTTAAGTAGCAGATTCATGAAAATATCATCAAGAGACAACAAATGGACTTCGAACCTTGTACTTACCATTGGTCCATGTAATCGATCCAAAAAATTCTCTCTGTACTTTCATTGCTTTGAAAGTCACTTGATAGCTCAGTTTCTTCCTGTCACTTGTAAATTTCAATTTCTTTGGACTCACTTCGACTCTCAACGCATCTGGTGTTGTTATGGTTGCTGTATATTCTGATTCTACGTCATCAATTATAGTTAGTGTTCTGGTAACTCTCTTGGTTTCTCTTACCTTGGGCAGAGAAACGGCTATTGATGGATAGTTCATGTTAGACACCGACTCATCACTCGAGTTGGCAGGGCATGAAAAGTTCTTAGGGAGTGTCTTTAAGATGAGTTTTATTGTTGATGTGTTATATCCTTTAGAGCAGAGGAATTGCAGGTAGTCTGTGATCTCGGTCTCGTAAACCAAAACCTGGTTGTGATGGTCCAGACAGAGTTGCTACTCCTGCACCAAAATCATATGGCGTGGCAAGGTATTCTCCATATGCACTATTGACTATCACTGGACTCTTTGTATTGCTTTGCTGAAAAGCTATTAAAAGGAAACAAGGGGGATCGAAAAAATGAGACTTGTTTTTGTAAGATCCATAAATTGGAGGCACTGATATACTTAAACTATTACCAGGTTACTACCTGTGGTCATTATAGCTAATCTGATTGCTGACGGACTCCAGGTGGGATTCTGAGACTTCAGTGTTGCAGCAATTGCAGAAACATGAGGACAAGCTATGGAAGTACCCGAATCGATGTTAAATAGTGGTGGTTTTTGTCCAGGCCGAGTCAATTCTGTGTCGTTTGCAGACCAAGCTGCAAGTATTGCAGTCCCTGGTGCTGCAATGTCAGGCTGAAGTACATGTCAGAAACCATTCGGTATGTGATCTTGTAATCTTGCATGAAACATACGTTCTGTTTTATAACTTAAGGATATAAGTAATCACAAGTCCTTACTGTCCCTTCGGAGCAATACTATCATGGCACTGTGCAAGGGGCACAAATCATACCCAGTGTAGTCCCACAAGTAGGGTCTGGGGAGGGTAGGATATACGCAGATCTTATCCCTATATTTTAAAGAAAAAGAATTAGAATAAGGAGTGCTTACTTTTAGGAGGTTTCGAGTGTTATAATTAGGGCCTCTTGATGAGAAGAAAGCCACAACAGGAGCCGGTTTGAAATTATCTACACTAACAGTTGGTAGAATTGTTGCCACCGGGTTCCTTTAGAAAATATGAAGCTGCCATTAGCAATTTGCTATGTTACCAACAAGTGCTTATTGAGAAGTAAAGTGAGTACCTTGTTGAGTTGATGTAAGAACGAACCTTTGTGCCGTCTCCTTGAGTGATTACTGCCCCCGGAAATGATCCTATTTTGGGTGCCGTTATGAGCTCATCATCGGGAACACTTAATATAAATCCGATGCCACCCTTTTTCTTCACTTCATTTAGCCTCTCTTCTACTGATAAGTCATTGTCGAGATGGTCACAAACAATAATTTTTCCCTTGACTTTGCGTTCATCTAGTGTGTCTGGTTCACAGTGACTTAAACATTGCTCAAGTTAGTTACAAGAATGCAAAAAATGTATTACCTAGTGAAGCCCCAGAAATGGAAACTAATTCATTTCAATTTCCAATTACCTTGCTGGACCATCAAAAACAAATTCTGAGTCTATTTTGACAGATAGACTGTCTGCCAATGGATAAACTGGAGATTTCCTGAGATCGGAAAAGCTAATACCTCCACCCTGAAAATCAACAACGGTAGTTGTTTGGGTCCCACGTTGGTTGGGTCAATGGACTGGTGACCTTCTTATATGGACTTGGACATTTCTCCTACGCTTGAGCTAGCTTTTGGGGTTGAGTTAGGGTCAAGTGCCATATCTTTACAGTATTAAAAGACGTTCTTGAAATGATAGATAGCTAGTTGCTATATCGAATAATTGTGTTTTTTTTCCTTTTAAATACCTTAATTAGCTTGTTCCCGTCTAAGAGAATATGTGTCTCGATGTTTCTGTCAATGGTTGTTGCAGCAACGGTAAAAATCCAAGGAGCAACATTGACAACAGTTTCTTCTAAAGGCCCATCATTTCCAGCAGAGGCGATGACAAAAATGCCCTTCTGTACAGCATGAAAGGCTCCGATGGCGATAGGATTTCTTGAAAACTCGTATTCTGTTCCAGCTGGTTGACCAAATGATAAGTTGATGATATCAACCCCGTCTGCAATAGCATCATCAAATGCTTTCATAATAGCCGATCCAGCGCATCCAGCATAAGGCTTGCATGTACGGTACACTGCAATCCTGGACCCTGGAGACCCTCCCTTGGCTGTTCCTCCTGCTATGCCATAATAGGATGCACCTGCCACTGGAGTCCCTGCTGCTATGGCTGCAACATGAGTACCGTGCCCATCATGGTCCCTAGGTGTGCCTATAAAAGGTGTTTTAAATTCTCCAGGTTCGTCATAAAACCTTGCTCCAATCAGTTTCCTGATACAAGTCCATGAATGTACACAGTTAAATTTCCATCATAAACTTACTTTTCCAACACCACTTACAATTACTTCACATAGTCCATATTGGACACAGAGACAGATCCAAGATTTGAAGTTTATAGGTTCTTACCAGTGTTTTAAAAGGCGCGGGCTTGAGGCGAGGCATTTTATAAATTAATATGAACCGTACAACCATACTGATGGGGCTTACGCCTCACGATAGTTTCACCCTCAGATATCACCCTGGTGCATTTTTACTACGCCCCACCCCAACAACGTCTTTTAAAACACTGGTTCCTACAACAACTTCAAGATACTGAGTTCCCGTGAACTCGTACCTAACACACTTAATCCACCACCATGGACACATATAAAGACTGTTACCCGTTGCAGTTGGAAGAATTGAAATCATAACCTCTGGTGCAAGTTCCTTTCCATCGCGATGGGACTGGACCGATACCTTTGTCATTGAAACTTTCTGATTCAGGCCATATTCCTAAAACATAATACAGGAAGTTAATACTAGTAAAGAATGAACAAAGTGCAATGAAGATTTTTTGACAGTTTGGTTCCTAGCTACCTGTGTCAAAAATGCCAATTATGGTATCTGCTCCATTTGAGGTTGTATTTGGATGATAACCATAAGGGAAATTGTGTACAAGATTGTATTGATCCCTCAGAAAATCCCATGATCTCGTCGTGTGGAGTTGAAATACTGGATCGGGAAAAACAGATACTACTCCGGGATGTTGAGCAATCGACTGAGCTTCATCGTCTGAAAAACGTGCTGCGAATCCTGAGAAACTGTTTTTGTAGCGGTGTACAACTGCATTCTTTCTCCTAATGCAATAGATACAATGTCATACTACTACTTATCAAGTATCATTATGTGTAAAATGTAAATTGTTCTTCAATTATATAGGAAGTTATGTCTCAGAAGTATTATAAGAAGCTCTTCTTTGTCCAATACAAAAGAAAGATGTAACAAGAAGCTCATCTATATTGCTCTGACTCGAGTGCAGGTATCCTGATACGTGTGTGGATTTAGAGGGCGGAATCTTCAACACATAAATTTTAAGATTCGGGAGTATGAATCTGAGGGGGGATACATGTGCTGAGATATAGTCAATGCACATGAGGTAAATAATTAATCAAATCCGGCATGGATCTTGCACCCACATCGTATCGACACACACTACTAAAAATTCACTATTTTCTCACCGATAAATGTTCAGTCCCACACCCACATAGTGTCGACAGTCACTACTAAAAAATCACTATTTTTCCACTAAAAATGTTCAGTGGCAATATCCATAGATATTTTGATTGAATCGGTGAGAAAAGAAAATCTAGTAATGTTTTCATATGGAAAAAATTAGGAAGTTTCCCACTATTTCAGTGAGAATCTGCTTTCTACCATGCATTTTTTTCAGCTCGGTGGGAAATGAGTGAGAAAATCATGTTCTATAGAACAAATTTTCCACTGATTCGCGGTGAAAAATCTTTGTTTCTAGTAGTGATGGGTGCGACAGGGATTTGGAAGAGTCCAAGCTACTTAGATAGCAAGTGAACAATATGAAGTATATTAGCGACGCTAATGGTGGAGCCAGAATTTTCATTAAAGGAATTTAAAATATTACATGTTAGAGTCAATTTTCTCTATAACAGTCATCATCTCACTATATAACATTTAAGTTTTCTTTGAAATCGATTTTTCATGTCATGTTATATGTTATTTATAACAATATTTCGCTATAGCAGCTAAAAAAATATCCGGAAAAACGATGTCATACCTTGTTGTTAAGGAGCTCATAAGCTGAAGGTGATCATCAGATGAACCCTTGGCACCCATGTAAACAATGTAAACTCCATGGCCTTCTGCTTTGGATTCTCTTAGAAAATAAGATATTAAGAATAGACAAAACCACAAAACTAAACAAACCTTTTTCATAGTTGTGCCAAATTTTTTATCAAAGTGTGGTTTATATAAATGTGTGTGTGATTGCTATCTTCCTATCTGTTTCCCATTCATCATTTATGGACCTTATTATATAAAAATCAAAGATGTTTGATTTGAATGTCCGTCTGAATAATAAGGTTGCATTAAGTTTAGATGTCTGAACTTAAATATTAAAATTGAGACTTTGTTATTAGTTTAATACCATAGCATAAAAATAATATGTTAGTTGATGATAATGACGACTATTAGTGATGATTGTGAGTGTTGATGGTGATGGTTGTGGGCAATAGTAGTAATTGATATAGTGGTGACCGATAATTGTCGTGGATGATGGTAATGTCTAATAAAATGATAAATGATGAAAGTAATTGGCAGAGAATTTCTTTTTAATAAATAAATGGCAAATCTTGAAATAAGAGTATTAAAATATAAAAATCAGTGTGACAGATCTTGAAAAAATAAATTTTAAAAAAATGTGGCAGATAATAATAAAAAATCAAAGTGGTGTCCCTGTGTAATCCATTTGAGAAAAAGATAATAATTAAAAATTAAAAAGTGAATTCTTCTTTTTAAACTAATAAAAAATATTTATCATTATACTCGATATTTACGTAGAATCTAATTATTTTATCATACAAATATGAATTTCATGTTTACGAGAGTTTGTTGTTTAATTCATTAATCTTTAAGTTATGTGTTGATTTGCATATGTCACATAAGGTATTTATTTATGTAACTTTATAAAATAAATTTAAGTGTTTACTGTGTACAATCATAATTGAAATGTATACATATCAATCATCATTGCGACTCATCTAGAAGTGTCGAGAGTTAAACTTTTGAAATAGAGATAAAAGTTAAATAATGAAATTTGTAAAATTGAGAATTATTAATGAATAACCACTTTTTAAATTACTTGATCCACGAATAATCAATATTGCAAAGTTTAGAAGTATAGCTATTCAAATAGGTGTCCGTTCGACTTAAATTTTACTCTAAAGTTACTTATTAAAAAGGCTCGACATGTCCCTCTAATTGTGCATTACTTTTTAAGTCTAGACGGCCTAAAAAATCCAATTTGTTTTTTAAATCTAAAGTTTGATCAAGTATACATCTTAATATGAAGTTTGTGTTATAAAAAGTATGTTTGAATTATTTTAATTTACAAAAATTAAGTTTATTTATATCTTTTAAATATAGGAGTAAATATACAATGTAAAATACAAGTCCGAAAAACTTCATAACTTTTATATTAGAAAATCCATTAAGGACTTGTTTGGTGCAAGAGATACGCAATAACTAATCTCGAGATTGATTTTACGATGAGTTTATTCTATGTTTAATTGAGATAAAATCACGAGATAACATATTTCAGAATTGTAACATTATTAATATCATAATAATTAATCTCGAAATAATTTATTCCCCGACCGACAGAGTCCTAGGTGTAGGATGTTGGTTGCAAGGACTACAACAAAAATAAGTGCTTGGTTAAGTGGTTACAAAGTGATTAGTGTTAGTTGTATTTTCTAATTGACGAGGTTTCGAATCTCATTTATATATATTTTTGAAAAACGCCCAAATCAGAGAAGAGAAATTAGGGTTTAATATCTCGATCTTTTTCCGTCGCCGGCGCCGGCCAAACTAACTGGTCGGTACTCTTTCTCTCCTCTTTTTTATTTATTGTGTAGAAATTTGTTCAAAATATGATTTTTGATCTTTGATTGCTGAAAAAAAAAGTGATTTTTAAGCTTTTTTTTCTTTAGTGTTTATTACTATCTGCTTTGTATTCTGTTATTTTTGCCTGTTTTGTTTCTTTGCAATGCTGCTTTGAATTGTTCTTTTCTTTTGAGTTGAG
Organism: Solanum appendiculatum; assembly: GCA_018342035.1. Lineage (NCBI taxonomy): Eukaryota > Viridiplantae > Streptophyta > Magnoliopsida > Solanales > Solanaceae > Solanum > Solanum appendiculatum. The sequence goes on from JAGDQO010000088.1 coordinate 71,387, forward strand.
CTCTGACCTCAATTGTGGAATTAAATTGGTTTTGCTGTTGTTGATTGTGGGTTAGAATTTGCCTTTTATATCCGTGTTGTACTGCTGTTGTGTATCCCAATAAGCAGTGGATATGTGTGGCCCTACTTACTTTGTTTTTAGTTTTTCATGTCTATACCTCCTCCTAATTGATGATTTAATTCTATTTTTAAATTGATGAAAGAAAAAGTAGAAAGTGATCCTTACGGGTGGCCTAGTGGTTTGGGCTTGGGATTTCCATGTTGGAGGCCTCAAGTTCGAAACCCCTTGCCAATGAAAGCAAGGGGTTTGCCTTCTGAGTCGAGCTCGTCGCACCGGGCTTGTCTAGTACGGGTTACCTCTCCTATGTGGTTTTGTGAGCTATTTGCATAGGAACGGGGGTTTTACGTTGTGCTCACCGTGTTGAATACTCCAAAAATAGTCTATTTTTGGAGGATTCGACACGGGTGCAACAACATTTTTGGAGTGTCGAGCAACATATATAGGCGTGGCCTAGTGGTCAATGAAGTGGGTTGAGCACCATGAGGTCCCAGGTTCAAATTCCAGTAGGGACTAAAATATTAGGTGATAAGTAAAGCATTACAAAGTAGGTTTGAAAAGAAATAAGCTTACAATATTACAAAGGGTAGGAAGGGTAATATTATTAAATAATAAGGGTATGGTAAGAAATGCATAAAAAGATTATTAAATAATAAGTAAGATCAAGATGAGAATAAAACTTACACCAATTCGATCATTACATAAAATTGTACTTTTCATTGTTACATAACGATGATGTGACAATATGATAAAATAAAATTTTGAGTGACAATCAAAACATTGTAAAGTAACAATACAGTACAATACAATAGGTAAAACCCATCCAAACAAGCTGTATAGGGAAATAAAGTGGCTTCTTCAAATAGATCAGAAAATATATGGAAAAGAATAAAAAGAAGTAGTTTATATATATGAACTACTTGGATCATTATGGATTATATATATGAAAAGGAAAACCCCTTGTGCTTCTAGTAGCTATGTTTACATCTATTCTCATTTTAACCACTTCTAATTGGATCATTATTGATTATGTAGTGGATGAAGTGCTGTCGTTGATCTCGTTCTATTAAGTCAATGGATTGTTGAAAAAATAACCATGTTTAGTATATTCACTAATGACACCAAAGTTTGTCAGGCACTTCACTTACTTTTGACTCTGATTCAAGTGAGCCAAACTTAGGACTGTCAAATCCCAACATCTAGAAGAATATTGAATAAATTTACAGTGTCTTCTTCTTTTATTCTAATCATCATATGTGGAATTCCTAGCCCCCACTTGTGGGACTACGTTGAGTACGTTGTTATTGTTGTATACGTGGAATTATTTGCAAAAATGTATACTGCGGACAGTTAAAGTTAGAATTCTATGCAACTTTCAACAATTTTTTACAAGATCGGATATTCTCTTAGTTGATTCAGGTTACTTCGAGCATGGTATATTGCGGTTATTGTGCAAAAAACATCAGTCGACCCGATTATGTGGATGGCAAAATGTGAGAGCTTCATCTCCCAATCTTGTTCTTTCTTCTGTATTATAATACTCCTCTGGTTCATTTTAGTTTATATATTTTCTTCATTCGTATAAGAGGCTTCATTTGTATATATGTGTGTGTGTGTGTGTGTGTCTTGCTCTAAGATGCTTTATTTTGTTACATTATAGATGTTGTCCCTTATGTGGAAGAGTTCTCGATGAAGACCATTTTTTAAGCGACCCTACTTTTGTCAAGGATGCTGCTGGACAGGTTAGTTCGTTATTTCATATTCTTCTTAATACATATGAGATCGATATATTTTGGATAGTTTGTTTTTCTTCAAATTCAATCATATCTAGTTTGAATGGATTGAGATACTGTCCAGTTTGGACGGTGTTTTTAATCAGTCTTAATGTCATTTTTATTAAAGAGGTTTTTAAGGTTCAAAGCAAGAAGTAGTTAGAAATAAGTATTTAAGGTGCAAAGCAAGAAAATACGCATGGTGGAAATAAGTTTTATACTTGATGTAGAGTTCTTTAATAATATTACTGTGATGTGATCAGGGAGTAATAGCCTAGTAAAAGGCCAATCACCTCCAACCATGAGGTGGGGTTTGAGTTACCAAGAGAGCAAATTGGAAAAGACCACCACGTGGCTCCTGGGTCGGATGTTTCGTGGCGGGGTTTACATATCAAAAAGAAAAGAAAAATTATGTCTTAGATACTTCGTGACACTTCAGTTGAGAGGCAAATGGACTGTCATCCCAAACATATATTTGTGGGTGGGGGAGAAATTGGAAGAGGGAATAGAAGCTATTCAGACAATGCCATGAGAAGATGATCATCCATTTTGCCATCTTGCATGCTTTTGTACATGTGTGCATGTTTTAGTGTGAAGAATGACTTTGCTTTTAATATTGATGTACTTCCTTTTGTTTTATTTTTAATATTAATGTGCTTTTGTCAATAATTTTATTTTTTCAAATTTATGCTCAAATGAGGAGATAAATAATACTAAAACGATGCTAACAGGACAAGCTTAGTTTTAAGGTGCAGTTTGAACAAGCTATATATGTGGTGTCTTGTAACTTGTAAGTTGTTAAGTATGGTATTCAATTTGTGTTTTCTCAAGACTAACTTAAATCATTTGCAGAGCCAATTGGCAGGAAAGATTGTGGGTTCTGTCCAAAGTGTCTATTCAGCTTCACGGGAAAGAACACTAAGTGAAGGTATCTATGTACCTTTGATTGTTGTTTTCTCACAATGACTTTTTGATCACTGATGTAGGATTCAAACCTCATCGGTAGCATAGCAACCCTTCCCTAATGTAATAAGAGACTTTATGCTCCTTGTACCTATTTATATAAATCTATCATTCTTTTTTCTGCTGAATGATGACTCGATGTTTGTTTCTATTGGGGAAAACAAAAAAATTTGTTGACCGAGTTCTCTATTTTCAATAGAAGTTGTTATGTCTTTCTAGAGTACAGTTGCATTTGCTTTGCTTCAAATTTGGTCCGAATCACTAACATCCTAAATGTACCCATGATTTAGTTGGTATCTTTGTCTACTGGGATCTTTTGAATTTAGTTTCCTGAAAAAAAAAAAAAGGTGCTTGTGCTGTTCATTGTCAATATAGGCATTCAAGTAGAACCACTCTATTTTGTGTCAAAGTCAATTAAGTGCTCATCAACCTTTTATATAAGTATCAGGTTAACCTTTCATCTACAACATAACTTCCAGCTTCCAGGAAATGTTCCTATTTTAAATTTATGTGAAGGATATATGAATGTTGTTTTCTCAATTTTCTTTTCTTTTTATGTTTATGGTTAAAAAATGAGCCCCAAATGCTGATACTGATAGAATATGTAAATTGTTAGATTTTCCCACATTGGTTGAGAGAATTGAGTTATTGTCTTATATGGTCTTGAACAATCCTCACTCTTGAACTAGTTTTTAGCTAAGTTGCTCGGACTCTTCACTTTTGGTGCCGCACCTGTGTCGACACGACATGGGTGTGGGTGTGGGTGTGGGTGTGGGATCTGTGTCCGATTTGGTCAACGGATTTTGGGTTCTTTGACCAAAATTGATAGGTAAAGTCTGGACAATTTTAATGACTCCTATAACCAATACAAAAGCAAAGGTGAAATTGAAGAAAATGGAATACCTTTTATATAGAAATTTCTATGTCACTCCTTTTCCTTTAATCTCCTTCCAAGATTCTCCGCAAGTTCTTCACATAACATCTCATAATTTAGGTTTTATAACTCTATTTTTAGATTTTAAAATTATTTTTAGGCGAATCCCCGCACCCGTATTCATACATGGATCCATATCCCCGAATCTTAAAAATTAGATCATGAAGGATCCGACCTCTAGATCCGCACCCGTATCGGACACCCGCACCCGAGTCCGAGCAACTTAGGTTTTTAGGGTTGTGTTAGGCCCAAAGTCCATTTCTTGCATGGTATCAGAGCCAAAATCATTCCTCTTCTTGGTCTACCCAATGATGGACCCCATGTTATGTTGTCCACTCTCTAGTTAATAGACATGGGCGCGCGAGAGGTTGTTAGATATTGAGAAAATGGACTGTTGACTCCTTATATGGTTTTGGGTAATTCTCACTCCCGAGCTAGCTTTTGGAGTTGAGCAAAGTTGCAATTCCATTTTCTTAGCATAAATAAAGTAACCGAGTAAAAAAAAAGAAGCAGAATATGCAAATGAAGTAAAATTTTTGTTCTTGTTGATTGCTGACCACTTTATCCTGATATGTTTTTCAAGGTACACAAGCTATGTGCCTACGTAGCACCAATTTGGTTTTAGAATATACTAAATCGCTCTTTGATATTAATATAATTTTAAAGTATGAGGGTCTTTCTGATACATTTATTTACTCCTCTTCCTGCAGCAAAAAAGGGTATAGAGAGTGTGATGAGTGCATTAGGAATTGATGGTGGTGATTCAATAGCTCATCCAGCTTTGGCGTTCTATAGGGTATGATTCTTTATGGCTTATGCGTACTACTAGCATGGCATCATTCTATGGCTGAATATATTACTTTCAGATAGCAGTTGAGAGGAATTTCACAAGGGGACGTAGGAAAGAGCAAGTTACGGCTGCTTGTGTTTACATTGTTTGTAGGTGAGAGATTGTGTTTTATGATTTTATTTTTCAGCATATTTCTGTTCTCTAAGGGCTCGTTTGGTTGGGAACAAGTTATCCCGGGATTAATTTTCCTGGGTTTAGTTATCCAAGGATTGTTATTCCACCTACAATGTGGGATAAAAATAACACTACAATCCCGGGATAAGTTATCCAACGATTTTATCCCAACCAAACATGGGATAAAATCATCTTAAAATTAATCCCGGGATTAGTTATCCTTATATCCTTACCCCTTATCCCTCCTACCAAACATCCCTAAGAGAAAAAAAGAAGTGGGATAACATGTAATGACGCTTAAGATGTTGACAAGTTGATGTAAATTATGTCAGCCATGCATCAGTGGTTAGAGAGCAAAACCACTTCTTTTTCAGAGACACAACTTAAGAGACAGAAATTTAGAGAAGAAGAAGAGAATTCAGGAATGCTTGATTACTGCATCAAGCTGCGGGGTCTAAATGACGTTTACAAGAAATACAAATAAGGAAAATAAAGACAACAATTACATTCTCACAAAATCTTTTAATTTCCATATTAAGGGGATTTGAGAATCTTTTCATCTTTACATAGTATAGGTTTTGCCATATTTAACAGGGGCTAAAATGATACATTATAAATTTTGCTAGCTTTTTGGTGCAACCTGGTTATTGTAAAAGATGTTGATGCAATTTGAAAATACAATAAGGGATCTGCACAATCTGTAGTTATATTTTCTCACACTAGCTTAGTGCAAGCATTTATAAAATCTTTGATTACTTGTCAAAAAAAATTGTGGATGAAACTACCAACTATACTATGCAGCACAAAGGGATACCAAAGCAACAAAGTTTTGTCATTAATACATATATCGAAAGAGTAATTAGGACAATTATCAACATTACCAATTTCAAAAAAATAATTAGGATAGTTATAGTTTTGATTCAATATTTAGTGTAATTTTTCTTGGTCCAAGCTACTTTACTAGTGACAAATTGGGATATCCTTATGTTTATTTTCCTTGCAGGGAAAGCAAAAAGCCATTCCTACTCATTGACTTTTCCGAGTACTTGAGGATAAATGTGTACGTGAGCCTATTTCTACAAAAATCTTAAAACTCATTCTCTTTCATTCTTCTTTTGATGTAACACTTTGGATCAATAATCTTGAGCAAGAACTTAATGATTGCCCTTTAGGTCAGGAGTTCTTGTCATCCTGCCCAGTGTTGTGATATTCTATTTACCCCTTGCATCCTTCTTGTAGTTATATCGTGAAACAGATCTTACATCTGAATCTTGTGTGGTTAGCGTAAATTAGACTAATCTTGCTTCACGTTCAACTAGAAATGAAAGCAGCCTTATGTGGAGTAGTATTTGATGTTGGATTTGAGAAAGATAAAGGAGTTATAATATCTTCTTTTGTGGGGGAAGGAAATTTAGGACAGAAGAAGAGCTGACCTTTGAGAAAGTTACTAGGTAATATGCTTTACTACCCTTCCCAAGACATACTCTTGACTAACCTTCAGTGTGATTGAAGAGCATATCATTTTTAGTATATTTGGGCATTTGTATTTGAGAATGCTTTTTCCTTTGCTGCAATACCTCCTCTCTACATCGATGAGTTCCTTTTTCCTATCAGAAAAATCTAGGTGGCCCTTTATACATTATTGACTTCACAAATTATTAATCTTTATAGGTAGATTCTGGAGGTTTGTTAATACGTTGCCTCCTTAAAAATCTAGAACAATATTCTAATATAGGAGGTCTAATTGTATTTTTGTCATACATGAAGGGTTATACCTGAAGTTGGGCAGTTTAGGAAACCATTTACCTAATCACTAGCTTTATCATGGTAATTGAAGCCTGTTCAACCTTTTTCTCTTATGAAACACAGGTATATTTTAGGTGCTGTGTTCTTGCAGCTTTGCAAACTTCTAAGCATTGTAGATCACCAATTTATTCAAAAACCTGTGGATCCTAGCCTTTTCATTCACCGATTCACTGATCGTAAGTATTTATCTAGATTTGATTTGCTGGTTATGTTTAATCCTTGCTTCTTTGTTGACCACCTTGCCCTAGGTACCAACATTGCGGTGAAAGTTTATATATTTTTTACTTTCCACTTTATCTCTTGATCGCATTTTGGATTTCTATGTGAGAAGTTTAAAGGTCTTGATCCATAAGATTTTAGTCTGCAAGCGTGATTTTTCTGCCTGTTCTGGCAAGTAATTTTAATGTGGATGCATATTAAACGGTACCTGGCTGCCCCCCCCCCCCCCCTTTTTTTTTTGAGCCAATGATATTGCATATTCTAAGTAGCAGAATATCTAAATTTAAGAGTAAAAGTATTTTAGATTAGCACTAATGAAGTGCGCGTTATAGAAAACACACCACTGTTGCTACGTGGGTGAGAAATGCACTTCAAAGCAGTTGAGTCTTTGCAATGGAAAGCCCCGCTGTTCTTTCTGCAACTCATCATAGAAGCAGCCAGGAGGACGTCCTCTACTATGTTTGGTGGGAAATGGGCTCTGTTTAGGTCACTGTCTGGCAAATCTTAGTCCTTTTTATTAGATAACCCATTCATATCTAAACTCCTTTGTAGATTAGAGCTGTTAGTGTTGTGGTTTGGGCAGATTTAGCGTCATTAGTTCAAATCAAAGAATTAGTAGCTTGTTGGAACTTGGAAGACTCGAACCAAATTCATACTATTAAAGATTAGAACCGCTAAAGTATCTGGTATTAGGTTTGTTAAGTGTGTGGGTTTTCATAATTGATATGGGGCATGCTGAGAGTTAATGACTTTTCATGTCAGAATTCGTAAGAATAATATGTAATGTTCTTAACTGTTAGTTGTGGGACCAGGATTATATACATATCCACAAAATGAATGTGGTCGGAATACAAATGTTATGAATAAATGTGTTGCGATACTAGATTGGACAAACTTTGATACAATCGCATTTGACAGAAGGTGCAAGCAACACATAGAGGAGAAGGTCTATTGAGAAAGTTTTGCTATATCCTTTATAGATATCTATATACACAGGTTCGCCTGTGCGGCCTTATGATGATTGGAGGGTTTTGTCTCTGTGTGGGTTTGGGGGGGGGGGGGCGAGGGCGGGCAGGGTTATAAACCTAATATCACATTTTCAAAAGGCATATGATCTCTCTCACATCAGTGCGTATAAATCTAAGAATAGACTATATGTAAGTAAATTTATATAGGCGATACTAACTAATTGGGACTAAGTCCTTTTAGTTTGCTAGAGACTAGTATGTCGGTGTAGGAATATGTAGGAGATTCCAAGAACCTCTAATTTGGCTTAAAAGACAATTATTTAGTATTAAAATGAATGTTGCCCTAATAAGAATGGAATTATGTAGATGATTCATCTAGCCGATGCAACTCATTTTGGATTGAGCAGCATGTGATTGATGAATGATATAATTTATTAGATATTACAAGGTATGTGTAAGCTTTCGTAGACAGTATATAACACATTGCAATTGTGAAAGGGGAAGTTCAGAATAAAAAAAGATGTGTATATTATCATCAGAGGGCAGAACATGACTATCTAATCACGCCTTCAGGAAGCACAGCAAAAAAACATTTAATTGCATGCTTTAAACTGTTCAATACGAAAATTGTCATTACAAGCTGTGGTTCTCGGCAAACAATGGTGTTATACACCATGATTTCATGTGTCATTATACTTGGAGGATGGAAGAATGAACACCTTTTAAAGAGGAGAATTTGTCAAAAAATATCTCGGAGATAGATAGTGGCTCCTAATGCTACTTGAGGAGAATGAACTAATATGATTTTTCAAGTAGTATGTAGGTGATAACGCTCTAGGGGAAGGAAACAATGATCTTTTATCAAAAACGTTGGGCAATGATAAATGATGATATCATGAGAGTTGTGAAGAAAAAGGTGGAATTGAGGAAAAACATTTTTAATGTCAAACTGATAAAGAGGCCAATGGTAGACAACAACCATGGATTGGAAAAGGCGGAGAAATGTTATTTTAGCCCCAGGAGAGAGTATAGTGTAAATGATGTAGACTCGTCTGTTGATTTTTTTTTATAATAAGTTGTTTCACACTTGGGATTTATTAGTTACAAGTTTAACATTGGAATTGAGGGTTGTCAGTTGCATAATTGTCAGCACCAGCTTAGTGCTGTTTTCTTTGCATCTACAAATACTTCCAAAAGAAACTGAAAAAGAAGTGTGTCTGTGTGTGTGTGGGTGTGGGTGTGGGTGTGACATGAGATGTAGCAGGATATCAAAAATAAAGATGAGCTAGACCTCATTTCATCCCTCTCATGTTCTTCTCATCTGGTATCTTATTTTCATATGTAAAGTACGTGTTACCTCAATTTTCCTGCACAGTGATGCACGGCTCTTTATTTTATTGGTATGTGCAAAAGAACTCTCTTCTTTTTGTTTTCTTTCCTGTTCCATCCAGAAACTTATTTGTTGTACCTGTGGAGTACCTTTGCAATTACACCTTACTTACTATGTTACCTTTAGTTCTACTTTTTGCTTTCTTTTCTGTATTTATTTTTATTCTCGTTCAGTCAATATAATTTTGCTGTTAGCTTGTTGGAGTCCATCAGTGAAAACTATCAATTTATAATGTAGGTTTATTTGGGGGAAGGGAGCCAAATGTTTCTAGAACTGCACTTCTCATTGTGGCCAGCATGAAGCGTGATTGGATGCAGGTTATACATGATTTTCTTTGCGTATAATTTATGTGGAAGTTACTGGAGTAATTCAATGGAACTAGATAAGAATCACTTACATTTTTGCACAAATCCATAAATTTGTCTATAGACAGGGAGAAAGCCAAGTGGGGTATGTGGAGCTGCACTATACATTGCTGCTCTTTCACATGGACTGAATCGTTCTAAATCAGAAATTGTAAGTGGTCTTTCTAGATTTTCTTTATATTGATGGTCAGAATTCAGATTTCTTTATAGACAGGCTTCATGATGTAAGTTTTATTCTGCTTACAACTTATGTGCATCTGAAAGTATGATAATGTGTGTGAAAGTAAGGTTTCCTAGTCTTTTGTGTATCTGTTTTGACCTAATTCTCTTTTGTAAGCTTTGCATCTGCTTGATGCCTTCTCATGAAACATCTTACTTCATATAAAAAAAAAAAGTTTTATTCTGCGTTGTGAATCTCTTACGCGTTTTAGCTAGTTTTCAAGGACTACTTCTTTCTTGGTCACAGATTTGGACTTTTTCTTGGAATTGGACTTGACAACTGTTTTTTTGATAAACTGGACTTGGCAACTGTTCTCGTTCTACTTTCTTGACTTATTTTATGTTCAAGCCTATGTAGTACAAACACTTGTACGACTCTCACTTTATTTTTTATGGTCACATAGCACAAGGAACATGATATTTCCTTTTCCCATCTTTTGGTCAACAGATCAAAGTTGTACATATTTGTGAAGCAACATTGACCAAGCGTTTGATTGAATTTGAAAACACCGAATCTGGGAGCTTAACGGTATGTACCAAAAGCTGGTAGGGTGACCACTGCTGATACTTTGATATTCTCTGTTTGAAAAGCTTCACATGCATGTATTTAAGCATGTCTGCAGGTCCTTTTATTTATGTTGGGGGGGGAGGATCAGCTATTATATTAGATTTAAAAAGTAATGTAGTACTGAGGTGCTTACTCCTCTTCATGGAAAAGACGTATAACGTAATTTGGTACCCATGCTGGAACCAATATTGTAAAACTTATGGAGTGCATACACATTTAGTACAGGAGATGCGTACTCCTCTGTTAATAAAAGACCCCAAAAAAGAGCAAACGAAAGACCTCATCTGGTCTACAGCTGTCACAGTATAACCAGGTTCTGATATATGTCATGAAGCCACTCAATACCTGCACTTTGGAAAATTTTTAATTTCACCTGCCTTTTGACTCCTCCCTTCTCTTTTCCCCTCTTGATCTAGTAGTGGAATCTTAAAAAGAACTTGTCCATGGGCTGGGCGTCTCGGGCTTCAGGGAAATTTATGCTCATGTCCAGGAGAAATCATCCTAGTGATGTACTATTTTTATGAGCCTGATGTGCTATTTTTATGAGCCTGATGTGCTTGATGACATATATATTGTTGTTGACAGTTGAAACAAATTTGCCTGGAAATCTAAAATTTTAACTCCCTCCTTTTCTCTTGACACATTAATGTTTGAGTTTGATGCAAGTTGCCCCTGTGGTGATGGCTTGTTAGCCAAAAATTTCCTTTCCGAGTTTCATACTTTTACTTCTAACTTGCAACTAGATTGAGGAGTTCAATACAAGAGCCAAGGAGCTTGAGAAAGAAGAGAGGCTGGCCCAACAATTTTGTTCGGGATCAAAAGGATCTGGGATCACAGAAGTGCTATGTGAACACAAAGAAAGTGTGGAGCTGCCCTTTGCTCATGGTCTTTGTGAAAGTTGTTACAGTGATGTAATTACTTGGTACCCTGGCCTTTTTAAGTTTTCAGTAGTATAATCATATGTAATGCTCATGAATGTGTTTGCAGTTTGTAACACTTTCAGGTGGGCTTGATGGAGGATCTGAACCTCCTGCCTTCCAACATGCTGAGAGGGGAAGATTAGTGGCAAAAAAAGCTTCTGAGGATCCAAAATTTTCCATGTCCAATCAGGTGGAGAACAATTGCACTGAGGTACTCATTGGAACTGCTTCTTATCCAAAAACATTATTACCTTGTAGTTGTAAAGTAGAATTTTGTGCTTTCAAGAATGCTTTTGACTGTGGGAAAGGACACCAAGTCAGGTTAAAGTCTCAAGATGGAAGGATACATTTGGAAGAAAAGAATTGGTATCTATAAGAAAATAGAGAAAGTGTAGGGAGAAGACGATTTCTGCTTAGACTCTAGATTTTCTTTGGATGAAATTCCTAAATATGAGGTTGCATCCTGCTAAACAGAGTTTAACCTGCAGAAAGATAAATCATGTGTTTCTTAAGCATTCTCTTACAAAATTTAAGACAAGCCCGAATACTGTCCTAATGTATCCTTTCCACCTCTTCAAGGAACGACAAATGTTCATTTTCCTGCCACTTAAATGTATGATGATGATCAACTTTTAATTAAAAGCCGTTTATCTTACTTTAATTATTGTTTATTTCAGTGATCCTGACAATACTTCAGAATAAAATGAGTTTCAATTGAATGATACTTCTTCAGAATAAAATGAGTTTCAATTGAATGATACTTCAGAATAGAGAATAGTAGCCAGCCCTTTTGTATGATTTCTTTTTGAGAAGTTTTTCCTTAGGCTAGTGCCAAAATCTTGATTCTAATAGGTGTTTACTGGAAATAGGCAGGCATTTTTTTTGCTTTCTGAATAGTGCCTTATGTATTCTCTTTTTGTTTTCTTTTGGTTGATGATCAGCCTGAAAAGGAAGGGAACACTCAGAGTGTGACCGGGAGTAAAAATGTGCAGATATCAGGGTCTGAGCAAATAGGTAAATGTTTATTTTCTTCTGGAGTTAGAATGTTGGGAGAGTTCTGGATCAAAACCATATAGTAAGTTGCTTTTCTCTCAGTTGCAGGGGCATTCTCAGTGGCTAAAACTGAGCATAATATGACTTGTGATACAGTACATGGCATGGCTTGTATGGGTCCTGATGATCATGATGAATCAGGGAACTTTACTGATATTGATGACGTAGAGGTGTGCTACTTCTTCTATGTTGGTTTTTCATTTAGTAGGGGGGTAACTCCACTGGTCATGATCCTTGAAAGTTTTATTTAAAAATCTATGTTAGCCTAGTGCAAAAGCTGTGATTAAGACGGATTTCATCCTGCCATACCTCATCGCATGATACTTAGCAAATGACATTATGATACTAGCTGACCCTAATTTTCATCCTTTGCTTGGAAAGAAGCATCATCCATAATAGTGAACTTTGTATTTGTGAAAAGTACCACATCGGCCAGGGATGGGTGGTCTCTTTAATATGGCTTGGGCTATCCTCACCTCTTAAGCTAACTTTTGGGATTGAGTTAGGCCCAAGATCCATTCTTTACATGGTATTAGATCAGGACCTATCCCAATTCTAGTTGATATGTTCCAGATGTCCAGCCCTGTGTGTGGGGTTGTGAAGGGATGAGTGAATTCTTTAATATAGATTGAGAAATTCTCACCTCTTAAGCTAGCTTGTGGGGTTTGAGTTAGGCCCACTATCCATTCTTTACAGTATTATAACAGTTTTACGGTCAGTTTGGCTATGTTTATGAATGAGATACATTTTCAAAAACAAAAAAAAACTTTGTTAGTGAATATATGAAAAACTATTCTTCTTCAACAGAATGTTTTACCTGTGGCAACTGGATTTAGTTGTGCAATATTTGGGCATGTATTTCCTGCTTCACTAACCTGTCGTGGCTGATACTCTGTGCCGGCATTTCTGTCAGATTGACATTTATCTTCTTGACGAGGAGGCGAAGCGCTGTAAGAAGATCATTTGGGAAAAAATGAACCCGGAATATGAGGTGACTCAGTTAATTTCTTTTCAAATCACCATGTTAAGTTAGAATGTAGACCACAAGATCCTACAGTGGTCTTAGGATTTATAAATATATTAACAAGTACTTGAATGAATATGTTGTTGGTTCATGAGATTGCTACTAGCGCTTAGCAGTTATAATAGAGGTCTTGTTATGTTAGATCAATTTGTTTTTGTTTTTCATAATTATGGTGTCTCTTCTACTAAGTTGACTGTGGTTAAGCAATGAGTGTTTTGCTACACTTTTGCTCCCTTTGGTCCATCTTCACGGCAACTTTTCTCATCACAAAAACAGTAGTCTGCACTCACTTCTTCACATGCCTTTCCCTTCATTCTTCTGAGTGAGCTTGCTGATCAACATTTATAGGAAAAAGCAGCTAATGAAGCTGCTGCATTAGCTGCAAAGAAGGTTGATGAGTCCATTTTAGCTAACTGTTCGGAGGATGTGCAAAATGCACGAAGGCTTGCTGCTGCTGCTGCTAAAAATGTTGCAGAATCAAGAAAGGTTGTACTCTGAACTTATCTTGAGTTTGTTACCTGGTGAAAATTGATGTCATTTTGAGGAACCAAGAAACCTTAGAGAAGGGTAACTTTGTTGATGTCTATGGCTGTTAAGAAGTTGATGTTTGTTTATATATTTGAACACAACTAACATTTGAAAAAATGACTTGCGGTTTTCTCTTATATTTCAAAGGGCTCAAGGCTTGGGTACAATGATCGAAAATGAGACAAAAACATTCAATCTCTGCTAGTGGTCAAACTTTTGAGATTGTTTCCAAGTTTCAATCATGAGGAAAATAAGGGATCCTTTTAGTTCATAGTGTTGTGTTAGCTAGTTTCTTCATATAAAATACAGTAAGGTACAAGGAGGATGGAAAAGGGTGATAAACAGGAGGTTCACTAAGTATTATGATAAACTTCTTATATAACTACACTACGAGGGGCTCTTTCTATCGGTGCTAAGAGATACTTCTACTAAATATTTTCATATACACACTATGAACTTAGCCACAATAATAACATAAAAGCCATCTAACTAATAAAAAAGGCCATGCACCTAGATAATATAATGGTTATGCACCTAATCACATAAAATTTCCTAAAGTCGCATAGATAACACCAAAATGCATTTAGTAATTCTAGAATATTTCACAAGTATATTTATGACACTCCCCTTAATTTTGAGTTTCTTTTCGTATCTTCGTTCACTCTTGATGATTCTAGCTTCATTTTCAACATTCTCCTTCCGATACATCTTATGTCCATACATATTGTTTATGTCTTCCAACATTGCATTCACAAGGTAATATATCTTTGCCTGAAGACTTAGGTTGGTAATTTCAAATCCAGATCAATTTCTTCAAAATCGATTTGAACTAAACAATCACAACTGTAGGCAATGTATAGTTTTCCACTAGCACTCATGTGGGTCTTCTGGAAGGAAATAAACATACAACAACTGACTACAACATGTTTTCTCTTCCTTTAGTTACTTACCACAAGAATAGCAGCATCTGAAATTTTTCATATACAATAGTTGCTCTAAAGATCTCCTGGAATTAGCTTAAACTTTGCTTTGTGATATACAGGAAAAGCGACAGAAAAGGGCTGCAGAACTGAAAAATTCTGGTCCTGCTAAAACCCCTTTTGAAGCAACGAAGCAAATGTTAACTAGAAAGGTATGTGTATGATAGAGGAAAAGGAACTTACAATCTTTAGCACTCCGTTCGCAGGGTTCTCTGTGTTATGGAAGTTTTTTACCTTTTCCACGAGTGTTCGTAGTCTTGATGAATGTTCCTGCATGTCCCTATTATTATTGTTGCATCAAGGTTTTCCTCAATTTCAATGTATCTGTCACGTTTTGCCTAAATTTGGATGATTATAAGGATTATAAATGAGCTTGCAAGTTCAGTTTACCTGTAGGAATATGTAACTACGTAAAATACATAGAAGAATTTTGGTTTCTTCCCGTTGGTCTTAAATCATTTCTTTTCCTCTTTGTATTATGTTTGCATTGCATGGTATATCTTCCTCTTTTGCATGAAACAATATCTATCAGATCTATCGGTTGTGTTGTTTGTATCTTACCTTGCTTTATATCATGTGATGCAGAGGCTATGCACTAAGATCAACTATGATCTGCTAGAAAAGCTTTTTGATGATTCTGTAAGTGCTTCTCCTACTCCAAAATTTCTTTAAAATTCCATTATACCTGCTTTTAATTTCAATTTTTACTCAGATGTCAATTCCTTTAGCAGAATATCGTTTTCTTTATTGAAAAGAACATAAGCAGAATGTTCGGTGTTGGTGGTGGACGGAGATAGCTGGTCTTTGAGACGCTATTATGCGTAATATTTGGATATTCAAGAAATGGGAGGAAATTAAATAATGAAAAGTAAATAATGTGGCATCAAAATATTGTAGATTTGTCCGACTTATCCTTTGCCACTGCTGCTCATCTTATGATCTCTGCTATAAAAGTTCTGGGAGATGCATTTGACAACTCTCTAGTACACTCATCCATCCCGGCATATAGATTATTCTATTCCATTCAGCGGATACTGAATCTATAGTTTATTGGGCTTGAATAGACTATCCGTACATATTAAATGAATTTCTTAACATGGATACATGGTTTGAGCCAAAGTTATTGAATTCTCCGAACCTATAACTTGCTTGCATTGTGCCTCTGCCCTGGATTAGACCTGATCTTAGTTCAGCTCCTTGGTTTTCCTATTATTAACATTGGAGGATTATAAAAAGACCTACAACCTCGAAATCACTCCAACTCCCAGTAGATATCTCAAGTAGATGAGAATTCCGGGAGCACCCTGAAATTTTGAACATCTACAGGACAAATTACACAAATCTAAAGCATTTGCTGCTCTCATCTCGATAAAAAATGTTTAACTCTTGATCGTGTTATTTATACAGGAAATTCTACAGAACCCAAAGAAGAGTCGAAATGTGGATGATTCAACAAATCATTACGAGAGCAGCAAAATTGATCCAGAAGAAGACGAGACTTATGAAGAATCATTTGTGCAGTATGATGAGGATATGCGTTACGATGAGGATGTTGGAGGATATGACTATGATCAACACTATGGTTATGATGAATATTGAATTAATCTGCATTACTTATGTTTGATTTCCCCTTACAAAAAGAGGACATGAGAAGTCAGGTAACACATTTTCCTTCACTTCTGTATTAGGACTTGTTGGTCCTGGTTGGGATTTTACCCGTTGTTCGATAACAAGTTTCTTTAACTCCAAACTCAGTTAAATAGGTTCACATAAATCGAAACGAATCAGTATTTAGCATCATTCTTATAAAGGTTATTATGAATATTGTTAGAATAGCTAAGTTGTATATATTTAGGCTTTGTTTATAGTCCCAGTTTTTTTTATATACTTTTTTTTGTAGTCCCACCCACATTGGAAAACTTATATGGTGTAACATGTATAGTGGATAAAATTAGGTCTGATTGTAAACAATAATTTTAATGCACATATCAACTTCTTCTATTTTAATAATTGAGTCTTATTTTTCACATGGTTTCACAACATTGATGAAAGGTCTCACATGTCAAGGTCACATTAGTTGCTCCTTTTGTACCAACTTATGGGAAAAAAATTATTTTGTGAGGGGCACAAGTATGATGTGGCAGACAATAAGTATCACTTGCAAAAAAATATTAAAGACCCATTTTTTTCTCTATCTTTCTACTATTCAAAAAAACCTTTTCCTTTTTATTTCTAATGCTTTTTAAATTTATACCCCCTTCATTTCTATTTATTTGTGAAGTATTTTTTAATTTTCTTTTTTTTTTTACTTATCATTTTTGACAAATTAAGGGAGAATAATTTTTGACAAATCAATTTATTAACATTGAGTTAATGTCTTTGAAAAATGTAGTGAGTAAATATGTTTAAGACTATCAATTAATTGGTGTAAAATGTTAAACTCACTATACCAATTATTATTTTCTTAATAGGTGTGCCAAGTCAAAATCTGACAAATAAAAAGGGATGGAGGGAGTATTTTTTTATTTTTCCGTTCAAATATGCCTTTTAATTATTAAAAAAATGAAAAATTGAGGGTAAGAAAAGCGGAAATAGAGAGAAAATTACCATATGAAAAATCGAAGGTGAGAGTTCAAGTAGTCAATCAACTGTGCTAAAATTTTACTATTTTCTTAACTAATTAATTTCATTCGTCAAAAGCTCGAATTCAATATTTTATATTTTATAGGTCTATTTGTGATTTGGTCTGAATTTTTCATTAAAATTTAAAAAGTAACATTAAAAGTTAAACAAAAAAAAATGCACGAGAATGGTATGAGAAAAAAAAAAGGTAGAAGAAAAGATTACAAATGAATAAGAAAAAGTAAGGAGATGAAATGGAAAACGAGACCCACATATACAAATGTCAGTTGAAGAGCCCCTCACACAACTGACACTACTCGTGTCTCTCGCAGAATAAATTTTTTTCAACTTATGAAATGGTGTTTGAATTTCGAGAATCAAACGAGTTGTTTTTTATCATAACTTTTTATACGCCTTTTTAAATTATTAATTGATAGGACATTTTACATAGTTTTTAAATATGATTTTATGTTCAAACACGGCCAAAATTAAGAAGTTTGAAAAAAGCAAAAAGTGTCAAATTATTGTTGTACTATCATCTTGAATGCCCTTACAAAAAAAAATACTTCTAAATACACAAGACATTATGTTATATATATCATCTCAAACATTTTTAAAAATAAATTAAGAAATCCATGGAAATTTTTTTTAGATAGAACTAAAAAATTTGCCCAAAAATAGAAACCTACAACTTAAAAATGAACTCAATATGGTTACAAGCTCAATTCCAACTCACTCATAAAACCAATTACAAGTCATTTCACTATCCACAAATTTTCTTTTTCATATATCATATATCATAATGGACTTTTTTTTCCTCATCCGGGCGTTTGATACTCGCTTTGAAGTTCTGACCAATCTATCTTCACATTGCATGCATAAGGCTCATTCAAGGGAGAGCTCTCACTTGGTGTTCGATATTTTCATTGAAGTCGTGGCTAATTAGAGTCTGTGTCGCACAAGACTCATTTAAGAGAGAAACACTCCCTACTAGGATTTTTACATATCCAGGACTTGAACAGTTAAACTCGAGACTTCTGAATAAAGATGATACGATCTTATCCATCCCACTGCAACCTTGATCATTTCTTTTTCAAAAGTAAACAAAACTTGAAACATCCAAAAAAGTTTATATAAAAGGTAAAGAAAGAAGTTGAACTTTTTTTCTAGTCTCTAGACTTCTCTTTCTTTATTACTTCAATTATTGTGAGCCAATCCTTTCTTCCATCATCAAATTAAAAAATTCATCCATAGCTCTAACAGAAGATCCTTTATAATCATCTTCATATCTAGTAGCATCTTTAATCATTTCTTTAACTTCACAAGCTTTACCCCTTAATCTTTTCCCCTTTTCACTTTCACTACCCATAACTAACTCAATCTTTTCAATTATATCCACATAACTTACATCAAATGTTGTCCCTCTAGCCATTTCAACACAAACACCAATTTCTTCAACCAAAAACTTAGCATTAAAAAACTGATCAGCTGCCATTGGCCATCCAATTAATGGAACCCCATTAATCAATGATTCAAGAACTGAATTCCAACCACAATTACTCAAAAATGCACTTGTTGATTCATGAGCCAAGATTTCAACTTGTGGTGCCCAATCTAACACTACAAGTCCTCTTTGTTCATTTTCTTGATTTCTTTCAATAAACCCTTCTGGTAACCATTCTTCTGGTTTGAAAACAGCATTTACATCAAATCCCAAAGGTGGTCTAATCACCCAAATGAAGTTTACTTCTATACCATCTAATGCTTTTGCTAGTTGCATCATTTGTGATGGCGAAATTGTGTTTTGTGAACCAAAACATATGTAAAGAACTGATTTTTCCTCTTTTTTATCTAACCATTCTTTACATTTTACTAAAGGAATTCCTAGTTCTTTCCTAGGAGTACTAGTATCATTGTCTTGAAAAAGTATTGGTCCTATTGCCCAAACAGGTATACATAACTTCCTTCTAAAATACATCAACCCAATCTTTTCAAACTCCTCAACTGTATTAAACAAAACCCCATCTGAGTTTTTCCATAATGGAAGATTTTTCATCTGAAAAACTGAATAAGGGTCACTCCCATCAGCTATAGCAAGACTAGGTGACAATTGTGTAACATGGAATTTTCCAGATTCTTGAAAATCAGGTAATATGAACTCGAGTTTATCAGTATGTTTATGAGGTAAATTCATCCACATAGAGTAATAACAAGCTAATCCAAAACCACCAGCACCACAAAAAATAGAATGTAAAATACCAAATTCATGAGTTACCTTAGCTGACCATCCAAAAAAGAAATCTGACACAACACAAATTGGGGGTTTCTTGAAAAATCCAATCTTTACATTAACAAGATCAGTAAGAATCTTTCTGAAGTTAGATTCAAGTGAAGGGGATACTTCAAGAAGTTTAAGGGCAAAATTATAAGGTAAAGAATCAGTGATTTCAACATCTGGTGGAAGACCATGTTCAGCACTGTTAAAGGGTATTTCAAGAAAGTGAATTGAAGAAGAAGAAAAAGAAGGGTTTTTTGATGATGATGATTTGAGTTTCTTGATGTTTAATGGTGTGTTTATGAAAGTGATTTGGTAACCCTTTTGGGCAATCTTTGAAGCTAAAGCTAAGAAAGGGATTATATGACCTTGTGCCATGAAAGGGAAGAGGACTATGTGACCTTTTTCAACTTCCATGGTGGAAAGAAGAAAGGAGAGAGAAAGGAGAATGAAAGATGCTATTGAAATTTTGCCTTTGTTGGATTATTAATTGATAATTGAGTTCCTATTAGAAGAATTTTGACTGTTCATGTTTCATAGTGGATATTTATTCGCATCGAGTGTTTATATTAAATTATATAAATGTTATTATACTGATTTGATAAAATGAGAATGTATGTTAATTAATTATAATTAATGAAAATATTTGGCTTTTCAAGAGTTAATTGGTCTGAATCATAGTGAGGTTATACTTATTGTTATCGCAAATCATTACGGAGAGTCATGTAAAGTGTTTGTAAGATTTTTTTTCTGAAATTCATATCACCAAAAAATTGATTTGAAAAACTCAGAAAATGAAAATTTACGTTAAAGAATTATAATTAAGTGTTGAAATCTACTTTTTTCATTTAAAAATAATTATCATGTTTTGCTTTTCGAGAGTTAATTTGATTAACTTTTAAAGTTAAATTTAATTAGATGAATTCGATAAAATATTGATCAAAGTATATACTTGACTCTCAAAAAGAAAATTATGACAAGTTAAATGAGAAGGAGAAAATATGTGCAAATACATAGCATGTGTGTATTAGTTTGATGTAAATATTATGTGTAAATAAGTTTTTATCATCATTGGACCATCAAAATTATGAGAAGTAAAATGAGAAGGTAATGTGTATCGTTCACTAGATTGTCACAAATAGCCCCACCAAATTTGGTACAAAATGGAGTTGATCAACCATATTCTAGAAAATTTATAGATTAATACACACTAAAAGCATAAATAATCCTGAATTTCTATTTTACGACCTCGAAACTAATAAAGAATAACGCCAATCCTATAAAAGCAATGAGTATCGTTCACTAGGTCATCACAAAATTTGGAGTCAAATAAAATTGGTTAGTCATATTTCGAAAACTCATGGACTAATACACAAAGACAATTGAGATAATCCTAAATTTCTATTTCATAACCCGAATGCATATACCACAAAACTCATAGATTACTTAGATCAGCCAATAAATATAATACATGTGTTTCAAAACTATCATTTTTTGCTGACACCAACACTGAGTTGGCCTACACATGCTTGTTGTCGAGTGAGCACAATATTTAGCCAACACAACATCAGAATGTGTTTTAATCCAAAAGAGTAACAGTTTAGATAGATAGATAAAAAGAACAATGACAGTTAAAGCATGAAACTCACGAAACCAACAATTCTAAACCTTTTCTCATTTCATCGTTTTACCCCCACAACACTAACTACATCTCAGTTCCAAATAAGTCAAATTTCATTTTCACCTTATTTACCAAATTCATGATAATGATCAGACAAACCTTCAAGTATAAAACAAGATTACCACTTTTTGAGAAAATCATTATCAAAGACAACAAGGCTACTTGGAGCTGAAACAAGCACACTGATTCTACTTTCCAAAACTGGGTGAGTCAAGAACATACAAATACAAATCATAAACAAGAAGTTTTTTCTTTTAAAAATAAGTTGTTCTTGCAGTTAATGCATTAGTAATGGTGAAGTCCACATTGATATCTGTAGAAGAATGATGGTTGAACTAGTTCCTTTGTATACACGAGACGAGAAAAGGATAGGGACGCTTATAACCAACCGATTAGCCATCTAATTTTTCTGTGCCACTCCACCAAAAGCTAACTGAAAAGCTTGTCGTGAGAGAGCGGACGTAGTGCCACCATTTAGGGGGAATGTAAAGCATCTCACCTTCCTCTAAAATACAGTCCTGGAATTCCAGGTCTAATATATTTGGGAACTCTTTCTCGTCAATGTTGTCTAGATCAACCTTCAAACAAGATTTCAAATGTGTAAGACGAAAAGTTGTGGGGTATATCAACCATCTAAAGAAAGCAACAACCATACAATTGGAAGAGAAAAATGATATTGTAAGTTCATCAAAGAGAGGTACGATAATATAAGTGGAACCCTCAGATATGTAAGAGAAGCAGAACCTTGAGATGCATTCTATTCTACCCTGACATGTGTTGTTGTGTGCAGTTATGTGCAGCAGAGTAAGAATGGTAAGAGGAATCGGTAACTTTTTCCCTAAAAGATATAGCGTTCACTATTCACTCTGTCCTAGAAGTATAGTCCGACTTCCCCTTTCAGCCATCCCAAAATTTCGATAAACTAAAAAGAAAAACTAATTTCAAAAAACTCAATATGTTCTGGGGAACCCATTTTTCAGGACTTTTCCTTTGTCCTGCTCTCTGAGAACACAAGTCAATAGGCTGGATCATCTCCAACAACAACATTAACAACATACCCAGTGAAATCCCACAAGTGGGGTCTAAGGAGGGTACAGTGTATGCAAACCTTAACCCTACCCCGTGGAGGTAGAGAGGCAATAGGTTGGATCAGCTCCCTGTTTCCCAATTGATGACACTTTCTACGTTGGAACATTGTAAAATGCTTGTTACAATGTCATCTCTATACAAGATCTACAGCTTTTTAGGAAGAATTAGTAGTATATAAACTGCACTAATCTTAATATGAACTTCTCAATCATCACTAATCAGTTCTTTCTCATGTGCGAGTCAAATAAACATCTTAAAACTCTGTGTCTAGCCATATACCATCATAAAACACGACACATAAGGAGCACTACTTATTACTAACAACTAACATTTTCAACTCTTCTTTTAATACTATGCCGAGTAAAACAAAGACATTAACATAAATGGAGTTAGTAACAACTACCAAAGGCTAAAAGTACTGAATAACAGACCGTTGAAATGACAATTCTGGTGAACTGCAATTAAAAATAATGGAGAAGCATATACCTGGCTAGAATTCCTAAGCATGGTTTCACTATGTGGGTGAAGCTCATCCGAAAGTGACGCTGGGTAAAGCCGTACATACTTTTTGCCAACAACCTGAAAATTGAAATGCAGAGGATCACAAGTAATAGAAATGAAACATATCAACATACACACAGTAACAGTAACTTTTCCCCCCAAAAAATGATCAATCAAAGCAATCACCTATGGTTCAACCTGATTTACTTTTTGTTGAGCTCAGGAAGCTCATTGTAAAAATGTGTCTGCTATATGGCTGTATGCTGTACCTGAGCAAGTATATTATGGTGAGGATCATGATGCAAAGGCGTCACGGTCCCGGCTGGACCAAACCAAGCATTAAGCGACCTGATCTCCCCACCTCCAGTAAAACAATAATCAGGAATGACAATATCTTGTCGTAGCTCTTGTATCTGTCATTTAGCTACACAGCTAAGCCACTAATTCCAAAAAAATAAGTTCAAGGTAAAAGTGTTTACACAAATATACAGAAATAAACTTAAGAGGAGAAATTACACCTGATCAAATAATTGATGCTGAGCTAAGTACGTAGTTTCCCCAGAGGTAGTATCATTGGACCGGATTCTCTCAAGAAATTCAGAGAATGTGATCAGCTTTTGCTTCCATTCTGCGCACAAATAGTTCTTTCCAACCTGGAAGATGGTTTAAGTCGATATCAAGTTTTGAGTGGAAGGTAGAATATGCAGGTCGGAATTAATTCACACATTGATTGCATTAGAGTTGACATAGCACACAAGAGACACCTTTTTAATATGAAACATTTATATCTTATTCCACTGAGAACATGGAAAGCTAGCTATAAATTTGGACTCGGTAACAATATTGTGAAAACTAAGCCCTGAGCTTGTTGATTCTCTTTCCACATGCTATATGTATACATCCTCTTTATACATTTCAAGAAGAGACTTGCATTCTTCTGGATATGTTAGAAATCTGCTGATCAATTTAATGTTGGAATATGCAACAGATATAGAGTTCAGTTGTAACTGTAATCACCTCAACGGGGACCGTACGGAAGCCAGCAACCCTTCTAAGATAATTCATGTCATTCCACTTACTCTTAGCAGGCCAGTGATCCATGGAATCTCTGATTACCACCGGAGATCCTGATAAATAATGGTCTCTCAGGAATGCCTCCAACGATAAGGCTGGCCTTTTCCCTACTATCTTACAAGACAGTGACTTAATAGGTAACGACTGCTGCACCTGCAAAGTCAAAACAAAAGATATATAACCACACTTCTCATTTCAAATACACTATAGCACTCAAGTAAATGCTAGACCACCTCAACTATTTGAAAGCTTAGAGGGCACTCACTGAAGAGCTCACCTAGAAAACATGTATTCATTGAGATATAGTTGGTAAAATGCATTCAATTTTTTCGACAGACAGCTGGAACAAATAGACAAAAAATGCTACAACTGATGATTTAAAGAGGTTTTCCAACCTACTAGACAAAAATGGTACCATAAGATTTAAAGAGGATCCTTCTCCTTCATTGTGGCATTCCATGAATTACCTAAACCCATTAATTACGAACTGCAAACAGGATTGCAAAAATGGATGTTTTATCCTACAATTAGCTAAAATGGATGTGAAACTATACAACATTTCTCGATTTAGAAAATCTCTCCAGTAAGATTCAGAAAGTAGATTCCTTGACCGAAAAAAGACTCAGAAAGTAGATTAACAAACCCAAAGTTCCTAATTATGTTTTTTCGTGAGCTTAAGCAGAAAGAATCTTATGACTTCCTTCCCCGCTCAACAGTTATTCATTCATATTATACCACATAGCACAAAACACGAAGAGAGGGATTAACACTGACTTGAAGAGTGAACAAGGATATAATAAAATAGCAATGAACAATTTTTATATTAGCTCATTAAAAGGGAATTGGAAAAGCATGAAACTCTACCAAGAAGGCATACAATAAAACTTAATAAGTAATCAAACGAACTACTCCTTTTATTTCAACCAGCAATAATATGAGATAACTTCCAATTCTAATATATCAGTTACTCCATTAGCATATTTCCCAAAAGAAGAAAACACAACACAGACAGAGCAAAGTCATACAAGAATTTCACCAAAATTCTGAATAGAGCACAGGAGCAATGCACTTTTCAAAAAAAAAAAGACTTGATCGAAACTATTGACATGTCTTAAGTTCAGTAAATTATAGAAAGACTTAAAATAGTCACAATTTCTCCCTCCGTTCCACGGGCTTTCGTCTAGGGGTAAGAGCTCAGTTTGTGATGTGCACACATCACAAGTTAACTAAAACCTGTCCACCAAATTTTGATCCATGGCCTACTGGCCCTCGAAGATTTCTCAGTTATCAAAAAACAAAATCACCCTCCTTCCCTATGTTTTGTTCGGTTCCAAAAAGAATGATCTTTTCTACCTTTAGAAACAGTTAAACTTTAAAAATTGCTTAAAGATATACCATTAACCTTTTATAACCACACAAATATAATGACATATTCAAAACCATAAGTATCAAAAGCCTAACTCCCTTGCCTCTTTGCATTTGTGGCAAACTCTTTAATTTTAGCTCTCCACCTAGCATGTTTAAGACCATGATATTAAACGACATTTTGGTACATTCTACGTAATCTTTAATTTAAGACAAACAAAATTCAAAAGTTTCAATATTTTCTTAAAGTTCGTTCCAAGTCAAATCCAGACAAACAAGTTCAATGACTACTATCAAAATCACATCTTTTTTGTTCAAATAAAGCTTAATAGAGAGCTGAACAACACAAAAAAACATAAATTGAGAGTGACGAACCTCACCTCCGCCACGTTAATTTCTTGAGAAACAAATTTAATCTCGGCTTCACCATTTTCTCCGAGATCACTCCTCGCTTTCTCCTTCTCCGACGCCTTTCGAATCGCAAGATTCAATTCATCCCTAAGCATCATTCCTCCCATAATAATTCCCATATCTAAAGCTTTAATCGCCTGACTAAACTCACCATTAGCATAATGAAGTTTCGCCAAATGCATACACGCCATTGAATACGCATCTCTCCATATAGGCACAACCGAATGCCATGGACCTGAATGTAACTGTTCCCACGCCATCTCCTTCGCCGCCTCCGCCGCTCGTATATCTCCGGCCGCCGCGAGCGACGTCATGGTTGCGTATGCATAGCCGCCTTCCTCCGCTATACTCTGGAGGATATTCCAACGTTCCGAGTCTAGGAATGGAGTTTCTAGAACGCCGTCGTCGGAACCGCCGGCGATTTCTCCGGCAGCGGCGTCGGCTGCTGACGTGGACATAGTGAAAACGCGGTTGTGTTCTAGAAAGTTCGGTGAGTAAAGAAGATATTTTAGTTTTTGCTTTTTGGGTCCTTTAAATATGGGAAAAAGTGCATTGCATTGATGGAAATATCTAAAGAGTATCTAAGATATTATTATTGTATAGTACCATCATTAATATATCTAGGGCAAAAAAATGAATTTTGTAAATTTTCATAAAAATATCCAAAACCAAATTTTGATAAAATAAAATTAAAACTTAGAAAAAAATTATTGCTTAAAAAGATCTTTAGTAGTCAAAGGAAAAGAAAATAAAATCGATTTTTGTATTAGCAGCGAGCAAAATGGAAGCAGCATGAATCGTGAGAACTCAGAAATTTTCTCACTACATAACCTAAAAAATATTAAAGCAAATAACGCATGATATGAAATTATAATAAATCATCAAGCTTGGAACTCGTTATGTGCACGTCTAATTCGTGTAATTTTCACAAGTTATACCTTGTTTGGGTTAGTTATTTGGTGAATGATATTTTATTTATCTTTTTACTGGTTATAATTATTTTAGATCACGGTTAAAGATCTTTTTAGTGTAAATTAAAAATTTTATGAAAAATATTATATCATGATCTAAAATTTTGTAGGTTATTACAAACGTTAGACGACAGTTTAATATTTGAGCAAATGTACATACATTAGACCTGAGTCTAGCTTTGTGAATCCTCAATTAATGTAACCCTATATAATATGTTTTAATTCTCGATTATAATATTATTAAGTGAAAGATTATGACTAGAGATTTTCTGAAAATATAATTTTTTAAAATGTTATATTGGTACAACTCTTAAATATAGAGACAAAATCTAAATAACGATCTAAAAGAATGAATATTTGCATAATTCAATTATATTTAACTCACACATCACCTGCTATTCTCTTTTTCTTAAACTAAGATCCTCATTTTATGTGAGGTAAAATAGACAAGGATATCGCAGAATTAGTTATTTCACTTTTTTTTTTATACAGAATAGTTAATTTTATTATTTTAATATACCTCATAAAACTATTATTCTTCATCTCGCATACCAAATGAGCCATAAATTTTTTAATTTACCATATATTTTCTTCTTTTTTTTTTGTGCAAGTTGAGTAGTTTTCAATGATACACGTATATAATTCCAGCATGGACTTATTTTAAATAATTATTGGAACTCATAATTCATGAACGTGGACAGGTATGGACCAATTGATATACAAGTACCATCAATATCTATCATACATCATTGGTTAGATTTGATTAATATTCGATATTTATTTTGAGATTTAATTATATGAAACTTCGAAAAAAAATCTACTTTAAAAGTATTTAACCTATCAAAAAAGGATGATTTGGAATTTAAAATCTCTACTTAAAGATGGATGTATACTTATCATTTCATTATAACATTTGGATTTATTTCTTTTTCTATCATTCGGACAAGGACAGATCCATAGTATGACATGTAAGTTCACGAAAATATAATAGTTTTTTTTTAGATATTGTATATGTATTAAGAAATAATCTACTCAATATTATAAATATTTAATTATTATTGTTATTATATTATCTTTAAAAATTTTATATAAATTTTAAATTTTGAATTGTATCTATTGATTGATTGATTCTTTGCTCTCTAGGTACCTTTTTGGAGTCATCAATTACTATAAATTTTGGAAGTGTAAATCATTAAACTATATATAGACATATTATCAATAATCTTGTATCTAGGGGTGGCAATTAGGCGGATTTAGTTAAATTTGAGTGGATCAAAATGGATCAAGACAATAAACGGGTCAAGACCCAACTCGACCCAAATTTGTTTGGGTCAAAACGGGTTAGGTAACGGGTCATAATCCAACCCGCTCAATTTTTACTAAGTTTTAATATCTTTATTTGTTATTTTATAAGCTTTTAGTATCTAATAAAATTATTTTTTTCTTTACTATAACTATATATAACAAATAAAATAAATTATTTTTAAAAATATTTTGACAAGATTTCTCAAAAATCAATTTGGGTTACATGTCAACCCAATTTTTAATGGGTTGAAATGGGTTGGGTCGAAATAGATTGAGCTAACAAATAGGCGGCTCAATTATCAACCCAAACCTAAATGGATTGGGTCGGATTGAGCAGGTTGAGTTTGATTTTGCCACCCCTAACTTGTACCTAGGGGCGGCCTAAAGCCATTGAAGTAACGATTTTAGTCCCAAAAAATAAGGCCTTAAAATAATTTAATGTTAATATATATAAATATAAATAATTATGTATTTATGGTTAGTATTAATTATTAAAAAAAATAGCTTGTTGTCAATCTTTTATTAATCATTATGCACATATTTGTAAGCTTTTATTATTTTCTTTAAATACAATTATTGTAATGATAATTAAAAGTTATAGTCAGTTATATTTATATTAACTTTCTACTTCTTAATTTGTCTAATTCACTTCAATTTGAACCAATCATGTTTTAATATTGATTTTGTAAGACTGTCTTCAATTTTGTGAGGTGCCATCTTAGACATTTCGAGCTCAAATTTTATCAAATAATCAAATTTAAAAAGGCACGGCCTTCTAAAGCGTAACAATCACTACAATATTGATGATTTAGACCTATTTTATTATTCTTGTAATACAAAATATTATACAAGTAAAAATAATACTCTAAGTAGTATACTCAATCATGTGAAGTTTAATTCTATTTTTAAATATTTCTACTACTTCTAAAATATTTTGATAGTTTGTATAACAATTGCCTCAACTGAAAAAAAAAATATTCAAAATATAATCAATTAGAACTTATCTAAAATATAAACATTTGTGATGTTATGTAACGTAAAAAAAATTATATATAACTATTTATGTCTTACCATTTTTTACAAGAAATATTATACTGACAATTGAATTTTTTTTTAATCAAATTATAATCCACTATCATATATTTTAAAATTTTATAAGAATAAAATATGTATATACAAAATTATTAAATAAACATAAATTTTCTTCTTTTTTTTTTTAATTTGACTTTAAGTCCTTCATTCTTTTTTTAAAAAATTTGACTTTAAGCCTTTCATTCTTTTTTCAAATTTGGCTTTATGCCTTTCTTTCTATCGAGCCGCAACCTGCTTGTACCCAAACATCGTTCCAATTATTTTATGAAAAATGTGTGATCCATTTGGAGTAAATAAGATATTTCCTTATCTTGTGAATATCATTTTTTATTTTTATTGTAAGAAAAGAACGAACACAAGTTATTATTCTCATAAATTATGACATATAATTGATCACTTGATCGACTTTTACAAGACATCCTTGAAACGTAATAAAAACTCATTAGCCTAGGCCACTAGCCTTCTTCATCGTCTTTAATCTCATAAATTATCGAAAAGGACAAGCCATATTTTTATAAAGGGAAAACGTTAAAATATATTGAATTCTTGGGACTTATTTTTATAAAGGGAAAACGTTAAAATATATTGAATTCTTGGGACTTGATGAGTATTATAGAAGGTTCCTAAAGGGGTTTGAGTTTATTTGTAGACCACTGCATGATTTGCTTAAAAAATAGTCTTTTCTCAAAGTTTGATGGCAACATTTCTAAAGCGCATTAGATGTTTTACATCCAAGTAAGATTTACTTGAGATTTACTTGATTACACATTGACCCGTCAAACTAAATTCATAGGTTGAACCAATATTGAGTGTAACTCGAAAAGTCATAAACTTGAAATTTCTTCTAGGCTAATTTACACAAATATTTCCTTTTTAGGTCATCATTTACCTTTTGTTTCTTTTCTGATATAATATTTGCTCGTGTATTGACCAACCTTATAAATAATAGATTGTCATCTATCGTTTGCAAAACGTATGAAGTTTTAGATAGTGATCTAACGTCTTCTCACGAGATTTTCAGTTTGTTCCAAAGGAATCTTTAGATCATGATCTAAAAAGTCCATAAGTTGCTATGAAAATAAAAAATCATTTACTAAACAGTTATTCTAGAAATGAAAAACCTGTCAAATAGTCCCTTAAAAACAGATGAGGCCATAGAAGCACAAGGTTCTAACTAAATAGCTCAACCCAAAAAGTATAATTTTTCTCTTCACAACTTCTTACTTCTTAGCCCAAAAGATTTCACTTTCTGGCCCACTAACATAATTTGATGAAGTTCTTTTTTTTAAAAAAAAAAATTACAACCGCTACCTTTTGAATGCACACTCGTAAACCTGCTCTTGTGCAATAGCTTACAAATCACATAGGAGACGTAAACCGTATTAGGCAAGCATCTTGTGACGACCTCGACTGAGAAGGCATTGGCAAGGGAATCGATCCACCCAGTGGCTTAGCCACATATAGTTCAGAATGGCCAATTGGACAACCTTCGTCGAAAAATTATACTATGTATATAGAAAATTGTACGAAGTATATAGGTCAAAAATTATTTTTCATACATATATATTATGGAATACCACATGTTGCACCAACTCAGTCACTCTTACGAGTTTATTTGATCACAATATGGCAACTAGTTTATAGAACTCACTCAAATCAAATAATCAACAAAGAAAACACTATTACAAGTTAGATTACTAAAGAAGAAAAAGGGAAAAAGTGGTGAAAAGAGAACCTAACTATGATACATTTTTGTACCTGCATATTACCTTACACCTAATTGCTCTATCATGCACATAAAAACCAGGCATAACCATAACCTTAACCCTGCTAGGACCTTGTGATCTTTGCCTATCCGCGAAGACGTCCTCCATGTAATGCATATCGAAAGTCCTATTCTCTTCAACTCGTAGAATCACGATGGAAGGATTGAACGAAAATGCCAGCAAATGCAGCAACCAAATGCACTTAGCAGCAACAAAGAATGCTTGGAGGAGTTGTTCAGGCCATGGTCTTGTCCAATTAAGCGTTGCGATGATGCAACTCATTTTCTGATCACAGAACTTACTGAACTCTTCACTATAGTACTTTGTACCCTTCCTCAACACCTCGTTCCAACTTAGGTTCCTCAACGCGACAAATGATGAGAACTGAGCGTGGCGATCTTGTTGAGGGTCTAGGTGTTTTGGTGAGCCATTCTTTTGGAACACACAGTTTTCGAAGTCTTGGAAAAGTGATTGGTTTATGATGGATTCAATGTGGTACAGAACTGCTTTCGAGTACTTCGAGTTGAGAGATAGCTTGTAAGGTTGAAGCAAAAGGTTCAAGTTATCGGTTAACAAGTTGTCTGTTTCTTCAATCTGTCCGATTAGAGTCTTGCAGAACTGTTTCACCGATAATCTTGATTCCGATACCATCTGTAAGAACCCTTCTAGCATTACCTCATCATTAACCGGGATCACATTTTCTCCGTCTCCATCGATGGATTTTCCGTTTTTAGGAAAATTTCTAAGCTTGGAGGATGCAGGGGACTCTGTAGCTTGAATTGCTTGCCTCAAAGCCTTTTTCAGCTCTTCACAATAAGTTTCTAAGTACTCTAACTTTTGCTTTAGCTCACCTAAAGACGACTTCATTCCCGAGACTTCAATCAACGCTGCATCTCTGCTCTCGTTTGCTTCCATTAGCTCTTTCTTCAACGTCTCGATTGAAACCATCCCTATATGATCCTTTAAGACCTGAGAAACCTCATCGGATTGATCTGTTCGGTTTGGTGAATTTTCAACCTTGTTTTTCTTCTTTAGCTTAGGGAACAGCCAGGACAAGTTCATTCCGCCTTTACTCTTTGGCTGCGATTGAACGGAAACGTGTGAATCCGTCAATGGCACGATGACATTCGAGTTCTTCCCACTCTTGCTAGTACTACTACCACCACCATCAACCTCAGTACTTATTGTTGCAGGCTTACACTTGTTGCAAGATGAAACCGAGTTGAAGTCCCCTAATGAGTTTCTCCGAGACTTGATGTAACGAGCGATGGGAGAAGCTTTACGCGTAGTGACTTGATCAGTACACGTCGTGACCGATCTCTGATCATCAGCCGGACAAATGTGGGGTTCTAAGTTGATCAGACTGTTAGTAAATCCATTTTTTAAGGACGAAGTTGCCTTCTTGTAATCCAATAAAACGGATTCATTATTACCATTTCCTACTCCTCCAAATCCATATTCATCCCAAAGTTCAGCATAGTTTGGATTGTGATCTAACTGTAGGTGTTTGTATCCTGGCAATGGTTCATCTTCATAGCTCTGCAAACAAAATGTTGATTCAAAGATCATCAAAAATGAAGGGAATTTTTTTTTTAGAAATACATCAATGCGATGAGCAATCACAACCTATGTTGCTCGGACTCTTCAAAAATGCTACCAACACCTTTGTCGGATCTTCCCAAAAAAAGCACCTTTTTAGAGGATACGACACGTGGTCATCGGCTTTTTTTGAAGAGTACGAACAACATAGATCAAAACTAGTCTTGATAAATAATGTTGATTCAAAGATCATCAAAAATGAAAAAAAAAAAATGAAAATAAATATCTTAACCATTTCTATAGAAGCTGCATACCTATGTGATTGAGTGATCACAACCTATGTTATGTTGCTCGTACTCTCCAAAAATGTTGCAACACTCGTGTTGGATCCTCCAAACTCTTGAAATCCGTCATGCACCTATCGGCCTTTTTGAAGAGTTTGAAGGATCCGACAAGGGTGTTGCAACATTTTTAGAAAGTCCGAGCAACATAGATCACAATTAATCTTGATCTCAAGTTAAAACAGAGTGGCTTACTTGTTTTGGTACTATGAAATCTGGTGTTAATTTCACGTATAGTCATTGATCTTTGTTCGTAGAACAGTAAGTCACAAATTATTTTTTGTCTCGTTAAAATGACCGAAGTCACTACAAAAGTAAAGCCACTAAACTTTACCTAATATAACAATAAAGTCGTAAATCTACTATTGTCACATCAAATTGACATAACTTTACTCACTATAACAGTAAAGTCGTTAAAAGTTACAGGTTAGTAATTTTACTATTATATAGTTATAAAAAGTTGTAATGTGCAATATATAAGAACTACATGTACATTAAATACATGAATCATTAATTATATCATCTTTATTTCAGGTTTGACATTAAATTCCTACATTTAGAAGCAATATATGGATAAGATTATGTAAGCTTGAAGTTAAGATTATTTAATATTTGGTCAAACACATATTTTCATAAATCAGATAAGAAATGCAATTTGTACCAAAAAAGAAAAAAAAAACTCATGAGAATTTACTAAAAACTTAACACTATGGTATGGACTGTAAAACTAGAATGAACCTATAATAAAAACCTAATAAAAAGTATTTATTTATTTTTTTTTAAAAAAAGAATAAGAAGAAAGAAGAAAAGGGACTTGTTGGTGTGAAAATGGGATAATCTTGAGCAGAAAAATGGTGGGAATGAAGAGAAACAAAAAATTACTGTGTTATTAAGCTATGTTCCTCAGACTCTCTAAAATGTTATTATATTTGTATTAAATTCTTTAAAATTACACTATTTTCAAAAGATCATATAATACTTTTAAAAAGTCCTAACCACATAAATGCATAAAGAACTTAAAGATCGAATTTTTACGACAAAATAATATATTCAGTGTAATCTCACAAATGGATGTGATCTAAAAGGAGTGGTGTGTACAACCTTACCCCTAGGTAGATTATCTGTCATAGACAGACCTTGACTCAAGTAAAACATATCAAAATCAATATCTTTAAAGGTTGAATCTTTATAACAAAAACATCATAGTAAATCTAATCTCACAAGTGGGGTCTAGAAAGTGTGGTGGATATAATATTACCCCCAAGTAGAGAGCCTAATTTTGTAGGAAAATTCGACTCAAAGTAAAACATATCAAAGTCAATATCTTTAAAGGTCAAACCTTTACAACAAGAACATCA
Organism: Solanum appendiculatum; assembly: GCA_018342035.1. Lineage (NCBI taxonomy): Eukaryota > Viridiplantae > Streptophyta > Magnoliopsida > Solanales > Solanaceae > Solanum > Solanum appendiculatum. The sequence continues at coordinate 105,507 of JAGDQO010000088.1, forward strand.
TAGTTAGTCTAATCTCATAAGTGGGGTCTAGAAAGTGTGGTGGATACCGTCTTACCCCTAAGTAGAGAGCCTGTTTTCGACACACCTCGACTCAAGTAAAACATATCAAAGTCAACATCTTTAAAGGTCGAATCTTTACAACAAGAAGAATATAGATAGTATAATCTCACAAGCAGGGTCTAAAACGTGTGGTGGATACATTCTTACCCCTCGACTCAAGTAAAACATATCAACATCAATATTTTAAAGATCGAATCTTTAAATTCTGAATCCATTTCTTTTCATAAGCCAAATAAAAAAACAACAAGAAAAAGGACTTACTGGTGTGAAAATAGGATAATCTTGAGAAGAAAAATGGTGAGAATGAAGTGGAACAGTTGGAGAAGCAGAAGAAGGGAATTTCTTAACAGGACTATTCCCTTGTTGTTGTTGTTGTTGTAAAAGAGCAGCATGTAAAGCTCTTAATTCAATTGCTTTAGCAATTGCCCCTTTAATTTCTTGTCTATTAACAACAACTCCACCATTCTTGTTTTTGTAACTTGTAACTTCATCATCATCATATTCTTGAAATTTTTGTGTTGATGATGTAGTAGCACTTGTCATTTGTGAAAAAAGAAAAAAAAATTACTATGTTTTTTTTGTTTTGTTTTGTGTTGTTATATATATCTACATTCTTGGAATCCAATGGTTGGATTTGGGGGGTTTTTTGATGATGGATTGTATGATATCTAATGAAAGAATTTTGGAGGACCAAAAAAAAGAGAGGGGGGACAAAAGAAAACAGGAGGGTTTGTTTTTGTGGGGTGGGTGGGGGGGTGGAGGTAGGGGAAGTTAAGGGAGTGGGTGGGGAGTGGGAAGAGGCTATTTTGTCTTGGTTCTTAAGAGTATTTAATGGGAATATGAGTGCATGTGAAGCAAAGAGGGAGAGGTGAGGAAACAAAAAAAAAGAGAGGGGTAAAATGGTCATTTTGAATATTTTATGAGGATTTTTATTATTTTTTATTCGATGTTCGGTACTTAGAAATATGAGTGCATGTGAAGCAAAGAGGGAGAGGTGAGGAAACAAAAAAAAGAGGAGGGGCAAAATGGTCATTTTGAATATCTTATTAGGATTTTTGTTATTTTTCATTCGATGTTCGATACTTATTTTAAGGTCCTGACTAATTCAGATTTCAGAAAATTAGATCACGATCAAAATATATTTTTTGAGTAAACTAAAAATTAGCGTTAGATCAGGGTCTAAAATTCAGTAAGTTATGGTTTCTTCATTACTGTTTTGAATATGCGTTACATAAAATAGATTTTCTATCTTCATAAGTTAAGAGTAATATCTGAACACATCATTTTCCCTCATTTTACTTGTGCAATTTCACTGAGCATATTGTTGTTGATATTGCAAACATTAGAGAATAGCCGAGAATGTTTTGTTTATAAAATTGAGTAATATATGAATAAATATTATAGCCGAATCTAACATTGTTCGAAAAGGTAATTTCTCAAAAAAAAAAATAGAAACAAAATCTAAATGACAGCTTAATTTTTTTTATGTTGATGTAGCAGCACTTGCAGTAGTTGCCATTAGTGGAGAAGCAAAAAAGATAGCAAAATAACTAATAATGTTATAGTGTTGGTTTATTTTTATTTTTTTAAAATTTTTTTTGCTTGTTACATTCTATCTACATTCTTGGATTCCAATGGTTGGGTTTGAAGTTTTTCCTTTTTCTATTTTTTTTAAAAAAAATAGATGATACAATATGTGATATGGTGGTGAAAGAATTTTGGAGGACCAAAAAAGAGAGGGACACGAGAACACATGCTCCTTTTTTTTCTTTTTTTTTTTTTAATGAACATGAGCTATCGTGGGATGATTGGCATCCTTCATTCTTAATCAGAGTTCTCGGTTTTAAGTTTTGAGAATGAGAAAAAACTATAGTTGTTGGGAGCGCTGCCCTAAAAAATGAGCTCTAAACTCGTGAATTCAGATTTAATCAAATTTCAATATAAATATTAGATACCGATGAAAAATAAATAAATAAAAACATTTTTTTTTGTGTGTGTGTAGTGGGGTTGAGGAGAGTGGAAGATACCTAAAATCTAATATTATGAGCTCTCTTTTGTCTTGGTTCTCAAAATTATTAATGGAAATATGAGTGCATGTGAAGCAAAGAGGGAGAGGTGAGAAGGATATGACTTAGGTGAGGAAGGGGAAAAAAAGAAAGAATGGCAAAATGGTCATTATAATATTATGAGATTCTTTTCAAGAAAATGTTCGGTGTTCGAAATAAAAACTTATCCACAGTCGATGTTCAATAAATGTGATAATATGTGTTTGTTAGTAAATTGTTATCACTTGATTATGATTAATTAATATATATTTTCACCTTATTAAAGCATTCAATTGAACTTGAGAACTCGAATTCAAGTGTTTTTTTTTGACTTAGGAAGAAAAAATGGGTCATTTGGAGTTTAATAGTGACATTATTACTCTCTTCTTGTCATATCAACACTCAATTCCAATTATAATCTAATTTCAAGATCAAACAAGGAAAATGTAACCTAATTTTCATTTTTCCTTAAGAAGCATATGCACATATACAAGCTACTAGACTATGTATAGATCTATCTTTTTTTTCTTGGTTTCTTACGCGGTATCAATATTTATATTGAGGCTCGATTAAATTTAGGTTTGCGCCAAAAAATTCTACATTGACAGGTAAGGCATTTGCTACTTAGGAGTTTCACTAAGAAGGTTCAAAATACGAAGAAATGAAGAAGCCATAAGGGATTTATCATCTACTATATATATATATATATAAAATATAATTTAAATCATGTATAAATAGTGTAATTTTCCGCCCTAAGATGCTTCCTAACAAAAGCAACATTGTAACGGGGCTTGAATTTGTGATCGATATATAAAAATGAAAAAGTGTTTATCACTTCACCGCAATCGCTTATTGATAGTTTAAAATTATATTGAACTTGCATATTTAGGTGAGATGTCATTTCCCCTTACCCCACCCCCACGCCTACCCAAAAAAAAATGTGTAGAGAAAAATAAAAAAGGGAAGGAAAATAAAGGGAGCAAAAGTAAAACTTAATAAAAGGAATAATGAACTAAAAAACATCTTTTTTCTCAAACTAATGAAACTATAATGATGGCAATAGTAGAGAATGATTATTGAAGTTGACCCATTACACTTTGATGGAAAGTTCAGAAAAAATATTGGGATATAAAAATTGACTTGTCAATAAATTTATTTTTATGAATTTTGTGAAAAAATAATTTTATTTAATAGTGACCTTGATGATAATTGAATATGAAAAAAATGTCTATATAAATCTTTTTATTATAATATTTCACAATATCGATAATGTCTTTAATAATCACGCGATCATTAATCACCATATCTTGAACCATCATAGCGTTCGGTAATATGAACTTAATTTTTGAATCTTTAATCAAAAGTCTCGAGTTTAAGGATCCCAATAAGTAATATGAAGTGTTTTATGTTAAATAAGTTTTAAGTCACAAGTGGCGGAATGATTTAATGAAGTATATAGAAATGTATAATTAATTGATTAAACTTTTAGGGTCAATGATACTTTTTAAATTTAAATATAATATAAACCAAATGGAATTCCAGATAGGAAATTTAGAATATTTTATATTCAAGTCCTTTAATTTAGTATCCCATAACTACTTTTTTGGATAGAATATTTGTACTTTATTGAAATAAACTTTTTTAAAAAAAATCAACCACTCCACCCCCCTAAAAGTTGTGAGTTTGTCCACCTCCACATGCTATAAAGTTTGGATCTTACACTTTTATCTCAATATTTCACACTCAAAATTTAAACGTAAGATCTCTGATTAAAAATGAAAATCCACCAATTTTACTCTTTAGAATGACTGGTGTGTATCAAAATCGAATAGGTAACAAAAAAATGAATAAAATGTATGTTAACAAAGACTATAGACTTTAGCTTAATATCTAAACGGACACTTGTATTTATATGATTATCTATTTTGGATATCCAACTCCACGAATTTTCAACCATACATTTGAACTTGTACAAATTAATTCCTTGTTTTAAACGCTTCTGATCATTGATCGAATTGATGTGACATATATGAGACTGATTAATATTGTGCGAAGGAAATACAACATAATATTAAAAATGACAACTTTTATGTACAAAATATTTCACATATGCACCGAAAATCAATAATTAATTTCACGATTCGAATTCATAACATATAAATTGAATGAATTTTTTTTTTATCATTACTTAAAAATAATAATCATGACATAATAGTACACTATGGAATAAGGTCCAATTAATGTGTCTGTATGTATCAATTAATTGTTTTCTTTATTACTTATTATTTTGCATGTTTGACAATGACTTAAGCAAAAAAGATTATCACTTTGCAGTAAAACTTTTTCTATATGGAAATGAAAATACACTTTTTTACTTCTAAAGAATCAAAATGAAAAAAAGCATACTTTTTTTTTACTTCTAGAGATTCAAAATAAAGCAAACACTTTTGCTTTTAGAAAGATAATAAATCCTACTTTTGACCCTAATTTTATGATAGAACTTGTCAATCTAAATCCTAAAAGCAAATAACTTTGAGTCTTGGATCCTAGACTTTTTTTTAGAAAGGAGAAAATTAAAGGATCAAATAATAATAATAATAATAATAATAATAATAATAATAATAATAATAATAATAATAATAATAATAAGTCTTGATGAATATGAGATGGAATGAGCGTAATGCTTTTACGAGATAGTAAATTCTAGCTATGAAAATAGAAAAATGATAGGATTGTACGCCCCTCTAAATGAAGCCTATACAATACGAATTTGAATTAGTCGAACTCGTGAATTTCAGATTTTTATAAAAGATAAAAAGAAGTCTTGAACTTCCTAAAAGCACTATAAGAGAGTAGTTATTAAGTAGCCATTAATTAATTAAATAGAATTAGCCAAAAATATGGTTCATGAAAACCTATAAAATTATAGCTAATGATCATTTATCTGCCTACTAATTTTGATCTGCAGAGTGCATTATTTGTCTATGGTTTTTTTTATTTTAACATGATTTTTCAATCATTGATTCACGTGAAAACATTAATAATAATTATTAAAACATATATTTAATCTCCTTCCAATTTTCAGAATTTAAAACCTACCTAAAACCATTTTTTAAAGAAAATATTATACTTTTATAATTCAGAAATATTAAGTGTTCAAAATCCCGCCTATCTCAGCTCGGTCTGATCGGTCGAGCTCTCGTAATCGATCGCTCATATGTCCATTTCGTTCTGGCTAGCGAAGTCGGGATATTCTACGTTTAATGATAAATAGTAAAGTTATGAACTCAAGCTAGCAAAAAACAAGACTGAGGTCGATAGGGAGGAGTCAGTTTTCTTTGAAGATCGAGGAACGTAGTGTCGGACAATTATGCCATTCGGAAGAAGTCTTCTATAGAAGAAAAGCCTGTTACGAGTAAGTGGAGAGGAAAGATCTCCAGAGATTCTTATCTCATTCCATTCCAGTGGCTCAATCAGTATCTGCTTGTTGGCTTTGATTAAGATCATCAGAGAACGAAGAATGACGAGTCTAACCCATTTTTCGGATTGATTTCGTGTTCAAGGTTTGAAAATAGAATGACGATTGATTAAAAAGTGTGAATCTCTCCCTTTCAATGGTCCTTCTATTTTCAAACCTTGAACCTGAAAGTTCAAACAATATTCAAAATAATTTTTTTTAATTAAAAATGAAGGAATATTTAAGTCGTATAACAAATAATAAATACTACTTTCACTATCAAGACATATAAAAATAAAAAAGTATTAACTTTTAAAAAATTTAAATAAAAAATAAATTATTGTATATCACAAATAACTGCCACGTGGACTCACCAGAAGGTTTGTTTAATCATCACGGTATTCTGTGTATAGCTTTCTGGCAGAAAATGATCACACGACATTCAATGCTTTGGGTCTCTAACATGTGTGCACGTGACATGCTTTCATTAGTCACGTGTAATTTTTTTCTTTTCCGCTTTCGACTCGACGTTCAATATTTGTATTGAGAGTTTGACTAATTTAGATTTGTGATGAGGAAGATTCATTTAAGGAGAAAAGTTCTCCCGAACAACATTTTCCCCGCATATCTAAGGCTCTAACTTCCCCTCTAATCAAGAATGAAGGGATCTTATCATGATGATAAGAAGCAAGGGGAAGGGGCCGGGGGCGGATCCGGGAGAGGGCGAAGGTGTTCATTCGAACTCTCTTGATAAAAATTTACATTGCTTATATAAGATATTTTTTAAAATTTTAGTGTATATATATCTAAATATTGAATCCCCTGATTATAAGATTAGAGGTTGACTCAGTAGATACACTACATTTTATTTTTCGAGCCATCTTAGTTCCGCCATTGATAAGACGGATGAAAGAAAAAAATGATCACCAAATGTTAGGATGAAATCATGAGTGATATATCTTTATCTTTATCTAGATAACTTGAGTTCGAGCTTTATATATGAAATTATCTTTATTTTCAATCGGATTATAATATAAGTATCGAACACCGAATAGAAAATAACTGAGTAATGAACTACTCCACTAGAAGTTGCAAAGATTCTTCACTGATTATATTGCTTTTAACAAATTTGTCTTGTTTTACTTGTTTCATCTTATAATAATTTGGATTCCTATGACCTTGTTTCCATCACCCATTTAGCCTTTTTGTTTTGTTTTTTTTTTTAACTAAACAAAGATTAATTTAATTAAGTTTATTAACCGGCTTGGTTATTATTCTTATGTTCCAATTTTGCTTCATTCTTATAAACTTTAGTTTATATGAAATTTAAAAGAGACAATCACAAAGGTCAAAAGTGAGCTCTCTTCTTTTTGTTTTTCATCCGATGTTACGTATCTATTTTTGAATTTGACTAAAATCAAAATTTGCCCTTGAAAGTTTTTGATTGGGGATAAAGTATTCCCTACCAAAGGCTCGAATACGAAAACTCTAGTTCACACATGTAAAACTACTAAATTCTCTAATTAATGATGAAACACTTACTTTTCTTTTATACTCGTTTATCCCTCAATCAACTAGATGAGCAAAAAAAAAATAGAATTTTTTTAAGGTCATTGGGTCTCTAAGACATCATTTGATTTGAAACAAGGTTATCTTGAAATTACAATATTGAGATTCATAATCTCACATCCAATATGAGATAGATAATGCCAAGATCAAAATATAACCAAACACGGAATAAATGTAATCTCAAATTTTATATCCAACCCCTAAGGGCTCATTTGGTATGCGGGATGAGACTAACAAAGATATTTTATGGGATTAGCTATCCCACCTTGTATATAAGATAGCTAATCCCGTCATTTTAGTACATTCCATGGGATTGTTTTTCCTTATCCTACCAACCAAACGTAGTATAAAATGATCACATTTTATACCATGGGGTTGCCATCTCATCCCGCATACCAAACGAGCCTAGAGTTGAGAGGTCAATGAATCAAAAATGAGAAAAGGGATGATGAACTTAAGCAAAATCTGCAAGATATGACAGCATAATAAGTTCCATCAAGTGCAATGTATTTCAGTTCAGCAAAACCCCATTCACCAGAATCAAAAGTATTGATCATCATCAACATTTTGCAAATTATGCACAGTATTAGCTGTCAAAGCAGCTATAATGCTCAATCGGTTACTTAACAATTTTACAACAGGAATTTGACCGAAAACAGTTAAAACACGAACAATTTTACAACGGTAAAGGTGTATTGCAGCAAAAACAGAAGTCAGTTTATAATTTACCCAGAATATGTTGCACAAGGGATGTCAAACAGGTGAAAGAAAAGCATCATAAGAACCACCATTGTACTTCAACCCCTTTAAGAAACCTGAATTTATCTGGGAACAAAATTTGGTATTTGGGATACCGAAACAAAGGTTATCCTTGTCCAAGGCTTCAGTTGCTGAAACTTCAGGATCAGAATATTTCCCAGTAATGCCGAGACTAGCATTCAAGTTAACCGAAGCTGGCTCTGTGATAAAACTGCAAAGACATAAAATTCAGAGGTAAAAAAGGGAAATCCATAAGTATATAGATAAAACAGAATATAAATACTAAAATGAAACAGCATCAGTACGATAGATTAAAACTTCTGAAAAGAATATGAGTACAAAAAGTAGATGGTTTAATCATTCGAACACTACAGTAAACTCATTTTCAAACTAGTAGTTTTTTCATAATACTGCAGGATTTCTCCCGGTTGGATATTGACTTAGAAAATTTAAAGCTTTAATGTTGTCAGTGGATTTTTTGTAACCAAAATACCAGTTTCTGGATCTCCATCAGCAATCCCAAGGGACCTCCCCTTCCAACCAGTAAAAGAACATGCTTTAATACACTACATGCAAAACTATGTCCTTGTGAAAATGAAAGATAATTCAGGTAAATAATGTTTTTAGACAGTATACCTAGCCTCAAAACTTGTGCTGTAAGAGCTGAAAGCATCACATATAGCAGAGGTTACCCATGGGGCAAGGTATCGACCCTTAATTTCAACACTATAGCACATCCCAGAAGATGGCTGTTGATTAGGCTCACAAGCCACATTTGACTCCACTCCTTGAAAAACTGCCTGATCAATTCTCCTGACCTCCTTGCATCTGACCTGCAAAGTAGGTAAAATGATATCTATTTGCATTCCGGATGACACACTTGTAACACTATAACCAGCTTAAGACAATATCTTGAGAGATTATACAGGATAAGACATTATTAATGCAATAACGAGATCAAGACTAACATATTGAGAGATATCTTTGTAATGTAATAAGTAATAACCAAATGCCCGTTGAAGGGCGAACAAGGAACAGTGTTATATTGAGTCCACACATAAGTTCTTTGTCACAATCAGGCAAAAGGACAATCGCAAATGTATACCCGGTCAAATCCACATATTGTCTTACTAATCATACTGTGGCTTACAACTCGGACAAGATAAATGAAGAAACAAGATTATAGCAAGAGTCTTAAACCAACCTCAGGTGCAGTGAGTGCAGCATTCTCAAATGGGATAGGTGAATACAACTCAGGGACATCCACACCAGTTAGAGAAGTTAAGAAATATCTGAAAATTTTGAAAAATGCTATTTAGTGTAGCAAAGATCATAAGCAATTATCAAAACTGTGGCATGATATGATGGAATGAAGTCAATTAAACATCCGTCATCAATTACGAGTTTACCGATAGTTCAATAGAAAGTCATATAACGAATGAACATTCTTATTTCCAGTGAATGCCAGCAAGGAATCTGCCCTATTATCCACATCAGACATTGCACTCCGACGCCTAGTCTGCATAAAACATTATATTCACTAATTAGAAAATATAATATTATAAACCAATATATAAATGAAGGTCGTCCTTTTTACAGCTTAAGCTTTTAAATCAGGTTATTCACGCAGTTCAACATATTTAGCAAGCAAAGGTCCTTAGTTTGGCCTCACCATCACCTACTAGTGAAATATTTCCATGTGCTAGGCCCAAGAAAAAAAATCACAAAATCATGTGGGGTGGGTAATACTGTGAACAAAATAAGTACATAAAAGTATCTCGTCTCTGATAGTTAAGCTTTTAAAGGAAGCAGTCAACATACTTCAACAATATCAGAAAATCAAGGTAAAAGGGGGAGACTAAATAATCCACCACCGGATACACCATGAAAGTTCTTCTAGAAAGCAGTAAAGTTATCTAATAGCACAATTCATCACTATAATTACTCCAAGATTTCCACATTGAGAAAGTTAAGTTCATCAAGGCAAAGGAAAATAAGACATTAAAAAAGATACTCAAAGCGTTGGACAATTCTCCCTTTCCTAAACCTTGGAATGAACCAGTCCCAGAATCTGACATCAATAATACTAAAGCTTTGCAGACAAATTTCACTGCTGGATTTATTTATCCAGGTGAGTGTCAACAACCTAACAATTTTACCTGGCCCAGATTTTGTTTCTCAATCTCTGAAAGCTCAACCAGTTCTTCTGTACTAAGCTCCTCCAACTTCGAGTGGCAAAGCGGCATAGAATAAGAAACATCCTACCATCCACAAAAGATTGCAATATGTAATCAGCTTAACAAATTATGTATCCAATAAAAACACATTTAGAGTCAGAAGATAGGAAATGTTTTTTTCCCTTTATTTTATTGTAAAAGCATGAAGATGATGTTCCAGTGCAGTATATCAGTACAGTATTACAACAACATACCCATTGTAATCCCACAAAGTGAGGTCTGGGGAGGGGAGGATGCAGGCAAACCTTACCCCTATCTTGGGGTAGATAGGTTGTTTCCAATAGTATAGTATTACATGTGCCTAAAATTGGGCTGAATCTTAATGAGCTAGAAAGAACAACTGATGAGCGGAGTGAATACAAGAAACAGATGGACTGTTTGGCTTTCCACAAGCATTGAATTAAACAAATGCAGTTGGGGAAAATTATTTGAAATTGAAGTTGGAAAAATGATAACTCGAAATTAAAGTTAGGAAATAGTTTGTAGGTGCTGAATATACATGCATATTAGACACACTTTCAACAGATAGAGGTTATGTGATGCAAACTTATACACCATGCATTTGCTTCTCACTTAAAGCCCCGCGACTCCTATTGTCCTTTATTACCTTTGCTTTGGGCTCCTATTTATATACATATATGGAACTTTTCACTGGAGCACATACAAAATTTCTAAATCTGTGTGATGTTATCCCTCTGGAAATTTAAGATGTTTTTCAAATCCAAACTAGCATTGCTTGCATATCACTGCATCATAATAAAATTCTAGTTCCTAATGAATAAATGAAACTTTTAGAACATGCCCAAGATGCTCCAAGAGCAACTTCTATAATCATACAATAAAAGAATTGTATAGGATTTTATCAACTTTGCAGGTCACCATTCCCATTGTTGAAGGATGTGAGTGTGACCATCTCATCTAAAAGCTCAAGTGGTTGGAGAGAATAGACTTTTTATTTACTTAATTATATTCTCAAATCTCAACACACCCCCTCACGTGCAGATGTGATTCTTTTTTGTGGTCCAAACATGTGGAAATTCTTTTCAGCAATTGTATGGCAGTGAGACTCGGTCCCAAGACTTCTGCCCGCTCCGGTACCATGTTGAAGTGTGTAACCATCTCATCTAAAAACTTAAGTTGTTAGAGAGAATTTTTTTTTATTCACTGCGTTATATTCTCAACACCCATATTCAACACAACAATACTGTAAAAGTTGACACCAAATAGGCCACAAACGAGCAGGATAATACATGAATAATTCTTGAAGAAATAAGCAAAATAAGAAGTATCATATATTCAGCATCTTACATGTTCCTTGAGTAATGACCTCAAACCCCGGGTTGACTGAGATATATATGCGTTACTAACATGTTTGTTCTCCTCTGAATAAGAACTGGTGAACATGATCACAAACTGAGCAGTGCAAACTGCAAAGTTTAGAACAGAGAGAACATGAATACATAAAATTCAGATCAATATAATGAAGCAGAAAAAAGGTACTCCCTACATTTCAGCTTATATCGGTCTTAGACTATGAAAATAATTTAGTAAAGGAAAAAAATATGAAAAGTATCAATAGAACTTGTTATCTTAAACATACCATGACATTTCAATGGATACAAGAACATGCTATTTAGAGCAAAATGAGAAGTTTAAAGTTTTCCAAATATATAAATGAGTCATTCTTTGTCAAACAGACTAGTAAGGAAAGAATGTCATATAAAATGAAACAAAGTGAAAAACCCTTAAGCTATCATGAAGTTGTATCCACAGACAATTGCATCTTTGTTCAGTTTTACAAAGTAGTTATAATAGAGAATTAAACTCGGATGGTTTGCTCATTTATGCTAGATTATGCATCACCTCATCAAAAGAAATCCAATATATTTCAGTAGTTGTGGGTTTTTCGGGAATGAAGAAGGGTAGTCAGGCAAAATAAATAGAATCATTGGAGTGGACTGTCATTAATGCCACCATTCAGGAGTTCTTCAAAGGACATAGGCAATGGAAACTTTTGTATGTGTTCTTAAATTGACTAAGAATAGAGCTCAAAAAGGCAAGTTATGTATAAGCCAAGAAAGTTAACTAACATCACAAGTACCAAACCCAATAAAATTAAGCAATAATAGTTAACATGTAAAAGGGAAAATGCACATGAAGAAAAAGGACAAAAAATAGGTTGTAGAAACATTGCTTCCTTCTGAAATAGAATCTGCTGGAATCACTTTGAATAGTTTCTCTATCATTACAAGCAACATAACTAGGCTGAAAACAGCTACATGTATTTTCTTGAAACTAAAACAGATACATGTATATGTGTTAAACAAATCGCCCGTGGGCAAACTATCATAGAGAATCAACTGATAAAGCCAAGTTGCTTAATGGGAAATCAAAAGAAAACAACAACAATGTAACCAGTGTAATCCCACAAGTGGGGTCCGGGGAAGGTGGTGTGTACGCAGACCTTACCCCTACCTTGTGAAGCAAGGAGGCTGTTTCCAAAAGACCATCGGCTCTGATGGGATATCAAAAACATAAGTAATAATATCATGAAGAATCTATATCTTGCAGTTCCCCCTTTACTAAGATGCAGATACCCATCCTAATCACAACTATTTCATAAGTGGGAAGTGACAAGAAATGTGAAGAAAATAAGAACTGCATGTCAGTTATAATGGAACATTGCAGGTGGTAATTAAAATGATTATTACCGTAGAAGATGCTGCAAACATTCTTCCGAAGCATGTAATATAAACTTCGAAAGGAATCCTGCCATGCTAGCTGCCTTTCGCTTAAAAAGTTCAGTTGCCCTAGGATTAAAAGACAGATTTATATGGTCAGGAGCGAAGACAGTAAACAAAGGTAGGACTACAGAAGAATCCAGCAATACCTCCCGCTGAAGCAGACAAGGTTAAAGCTGATATAACTGAAGGCGGTAGAGGAGACTGAGGATACATCCAGGAATGCAAAGACACTGGATTAATCGCTGGGGAAACAGAAGTCACTTCAGATAAACTGGTCATCTTTAGTCTCGTGAAACATTTAACTGAGGACCTCGCCACCACATTGTTGGTGCCACAATTGATCAACCTATGAAACCTAAAGGATCATACAAGACTTAATTAACCTTCACAAAACAACATCGAGGCACACAATTCAAAGTAATAAGAGCAGAAAAGTACTGCATAACAACTATAGATAATACTCAGATGAAAAGTAAAAGGCAGCTCAAATGTTAGTCTTTGATTTGCTGTTACATAAGAAACATGGACACAAAAAAATGGCAATGTGTCAATATTGCATGAGTCTAACACAAAACACACCTTGGAAAAGGGCCCAAAAAATGGTCAGACACATTCAGAATTCTTTTCGGTACTTCTATAAATAGACACATTTAGACAAGCAGCAACACTAACCTTTTTATTTTGGAACACACTTCATGGGATGGTCAAACGATATGTACATCACTTACTTCTTATTTGGTTATGGCAGACTTGGTTTAGTTTAGTTACATGCCATCAAATCTTACTAAAGTGTGTGATAAGAGTCAACTACTAACTCTCACGAAAGAAATTGTATATATCAGACACTTCATTATACACTTAGACCAACATCATAAACAAGCTCTGTCACTCCAGGTCCAGATAGTGTGAGTATTTAAACTATCTTGTGTCATTTGGTGGTAAATAAACTTCCTGAGCGCACAGATTCTTTTTATGAGATAGCACCAAGAAATGCAGTTTCTCCAACAATTAAAAGTAGGCATGAATCGATATCAAATGGCTCATTAAATAACAAAATCAATAAACTCATTACTCACCAATTGATAGAAGATGAGGATACAACCCGTATGTCAGTTTTCATCGTCAAATCCAGTGGGGTCATCTTGCATGGGACATGGAGTTCTGAGCAGAAAATTTTTGACCTAATACCACAATCAGTTTCAGAGGATTCAGCAATTTTAGCAGCAACACCTAGATGCTCATGAGTAGCCAGTCCTCTTAAGGCTTTATCCTACCAATAAAAGATAAAAGGTTAATTCTTTGTTTTATCAAAATTCAAAGTATACAGATGGATTGAAGAGGATAAATGCAGGCAATAATAATTACCATATCAACAGTAGACAAGCCATGTACATCTACACTACCCAGTGACAGCTCAGTGACACTGCGGAAAGTATTCTCACTGCACCTTTCGCTTGTGCTACAAGTTTCGGTTGCATGATCTTTTCCAGTTACAGTTGAAGCAAGAGAGAATTTTGGGCTTTTGATGACAATATACAAAAAATTCATTAAATCAGCAGCAAGAAGATACAATAGCCATTACATTCTACAAAGATTGAATACAATTCTATGTATTTACCATTTTGACCGCTGTTGACTCTCAGCAGGGAAAGCTGAAGGCACAGAACAATTTTTAGTACTACCACTATTCTCTGGTTGAAAATTTTCCTGCCAGCAAGAAAAATAAAAATATGTGAAACTTGTGTAGATATATAATGAGTTCTTAGTGGAGGAAACTCGCAAAAAAACTACTCCCTTTGTTCAAGTTTAAGTGACGCTTTTTCTTTATTAGTCAGTTCTGAATAAAATGACATATTTCTATTTTTGGAAACAACTAACTTTACACTTCCCATTTTACTGTTAACGAGAAGCTTTAAAAGTAATGCAAATGTTATGTCATGTTTAAGGCCATAAGTTTCAAAGGTTTCTCTGCACAAATGATATGGTATGTTTAAGGCCGCGGGTTTCAGAAGTCTTTATTTCTTTCTTGAACTTCGTGCCAAAACAAACTATGCCATATAATTTGAAACAGGAATGAGTATCAGCTAAAGCATTTGCTGAAATACATAGATTCCCCAAAAATATACACTTCGACAAAAAGTGAAGTAAACTGACCTTGCCATTTTCTTTTCTTGAAACCAACTTAAGCCTGATGCTACTTTTTCTGGCAGGAAATAGCTCGTCCACACGAGTATCAACATATCTTGGGTTCTTCGATACATCACATCTCTTGGGCACTGGGAAAAGACCACTGGTTTCGAACAAGAGGATGAACTTCGTGAGTTGCACTTAAACAAGTTATAAGACATCTGGGAACAAAAAATACCTCATTGGGCCACCATGTGAGACTGTTGATTCATCCACAAGTTCCACAATATTCTTTTTCTTCAATTGTTCTCCCTGTCATATTCAGTGTTGTCAAAGACAAAGATGCTCTCAGTGAGAGATTAGGTCGAGTTAGAAATTTTGACCAATGATACTTTTATTGTTAAGTTCTATCTTAAAAATTAACAAACATATTCAATTTCAATTGTTTTGTAAAATTTTCTTCCAAACTAAAAGCAAAAATGAAATTTATGTGTCTTATGTAGTTGCATAGTCCTTATAATTCTTTCAGTTGCTTAAACAGACTTTCCCCAGGGAAGTCTACTTATACAAATAAACCACTAAAGCAAAATGTACACTCCTACTCAACCAGGAAACACGTAAACAGCAGCAACAACATTTAATAAGACAAGGCCCAATAGCCACACAAGTTTACTTCCTACAATCATTCACTTCCAAGAATCCAAGTCAAGTCACTAAAACACTTCTCTTACCACATTATTATGTTAGTATGAGCATATGACAAGGGCAGCCTTAGAGCAACAATAGAGTTGTCTCCGTGTAACCTATATAGACACGGATTCGAATCGTGGGAAGACGTCACTAATGCTTGCATTAGGCTAGGTTGTCTACCTCACACCCATTGGGGTGCAGCCTTTCAACATACCCTGCGGGGACTCCGGATGCTGTGTCTACACAGCTACCTTTTTTTAGTTATGCTATTATGCAAAAGGGTGTAATAAGAGCGGGTTAATTCAAACAGACAGGGCCTGATTACAAATGCTCTCTTCACCCAAAAAATAATGACATTATAACTCACACCCATAAAAAAAGATCTACTTTCATATAAAAAACTAAAACTTCAAAGTTAAATCAGGGAAAAAAAGTACTCACCCGCAACTCCGATGGAGTTTTTCGTTTCAATGTGGTGGTAGTGACCTTAGAACTACCACTACCACCAAAATTAAGTGCATTTGTTTGATGTACCATACCCGCAGCAGCAACCTTCGCAGCCATCTTCTTCCACTTCAACTAGCAAATACAACCAAAAAAAATTGTTCAAAAACCTAGAAACCTAAATGTTCGAATCATCTATTGCCCTCGATACTGGTAAGGGTGAATCGACGGCGTCGGTGGAGGCTGAGCCACGGCTGAGTGATATTTCCGGTGGGGTGGGGGGGGGGGGGAGAGGACTGGTGAGGTGTGAAAATGAAAAAGGGAAGAAGGGGATTTGGGGAATTTGAAGATTTTCAATTTCCCTCGCAACTGTTTCGGGTTGACGGGTAGCGGGTCGGGTCAGGATTATATTTTTTAAATTTTTTTAGTAATGACAATGAATTGCATGAATCGAGAATTAATCACCTCTACACACTAATGAAATTGTTTCGTTCCTTTGTAGATCTCTGGATTTCACCTCTACACATGAAATTCCACTCTCCTCAGAAAATGGAGAGATGAATTGATATATTTATTGAATTCGTCGAGATTGACGGAGCTCGAATCAAGCTAGGGCGTCATTTCATTCTCGTAACGAAAATGAGTGCACCGCAAGACCACACAAGTTGCTCCCTCACCTCGCAGCGGCAATTAAAATTATGTTACCATTTAATCAAAATTATAAAAATAAATGGTTTTTATACATTGTATTGTATTATATTATTAATTTTAATATAATGTTTATTTTAAATTGTATATATTACTTTGTATTAAACAATAAAAAAAAGTTTTATTTTGTATATTTGGTGTGATTAGATCGTTATTTTTGATATTTTCATTTCATAATATCTTTCTTTTTAATTTTATTTTATGTATTATCGATTCAATTTATGTGTTTTCTATACAAATATAATACAATACACTTGCCCTGTTCTCTGCATAACGCCTCCGCTGCTCCCCTAGAGTTAACTCATCGGCGCCGCTGCAGCTCCACCGTCCTCCTCCGCCGTCCTCCTCCGCCGTCATCAGAGCTACCATTTTTTCCGGGGAAAACTGTCACCTTCTTTAATCGAAAAAGGGTTAAAGAAGAAAAAATTGAAGCACAGCTATGATCATAGTACTCTTCAAGCTCATATTATCAAACACATAGAATGCATTCGAGAGTAGGGTTTCTCTTAGCATGCACAAAAAGGAGGTCTTCATCTACGCTTCTTCTATCTACTCTGTTCTCTTCTCATCAAAATCGGAAGATATTCGCTGCTTGTAACCGCCGGATTTTGATCGGTAGTGATGTAAGTAAGGTTTATATCTTCAAAGAATCGAATTTTCATAGATTGGGACAGCTGCGTGGGTTTTGTAGATACCCTGGTATAGCAGCTTTGGAGCAATTCTCCGACGATGAATATGAATGCGACTACGAAAATCATCCGGTAAGGTTACATCGAGCTTTAAACATATAAAGTTGTTTCCTTTCATGCTTCCAAATTGTGAAGATTTACTGTTTCGTTTATGTTTAGTGGTGTCTGTCGCTTTATTCTTGTAGTGTCTTGCTTTTGCCTTCTACCACCATATATTTTAATGATGTTTCGATTATTGCATTATTTTGTTGATATACTTGAGTCGAGGCTTTTCTGGAAACATCCTCTCTACCTCCACGAGGTAGTGATAAGGTCTGCTTACACTCTATGTTTGGTTATGTTATTATATTTGTTTGAATTTCGTCTTGACTTTTAACTTTGGAAAATTAAACGACATACATGGATTTAGATGTTTAATGTTTTAAATTGCTTTTTGTAATTCGGAAAATTGAAACGGGAGTTAACATTGTTTGAATACTATTTCTTCAAAAGAAGTCCTTTTTTTTCAACATTGGGCTGAGGCAGCTTAGGGGTGGGTAGTATATGGGAAAGGAGATTAGAAAAATTAGTTTTAGCTTCAGTTCTTACTTAAAGCTAGCAACTTTGAGTAATTTTCCGTTTTGAAACCTTTAGTTAGTGTGGAAGGAAGGGATGGCTTTAATGGTCACATCACCTTTAGGACGGAGGACTGAAGGAGTAATAGTTTTTGGAATCACAAATTGTGTGGGGAGAACTCGTTGAGGATGTCTTTCCCAAACATGTACATCATTTCAAACCAGAGGGGGTCAATAGTCCACCAGACTAAGGAAGGGATGACTTTAATGGTCACATCACCGTTAGGGTGGAGGACCGAAGGAGTATTAGTTTTTGGAATCACAAATTGTGTGGGGATAACTCGTTGAGGATGTCTTTCCCAAATATGTCCATCATTTCAAACCAGAGGGGGTCAACAGTCCACCGGACTGGGAGATGGAAGAGTTCCAAAGGCTATTGGATATTTAAATAATGAAACTCGCGAAAAATGATAATTTGGTTGTGTTTTCCACCATTAACTCCTTCGGTCCTCCACCCTAACGGTGATGTGACCATTAAAATGGGAATCAACATTGTTTTAACACTATTTCTTCCCTAAAAGTCCTTTTTCCCGTCCGGGCCGAAGCAGCTTAGGAGTACTGGAAAGGAGATTAGAAAAAATAGTTTTAGCTTCTGTTCTTACTCAAAGCTAGCAGCTTTGAGTTATTTTCAGTTTTGAATCCTTTAGTTAGTGTGGATGGAAGATTTACAGTGTAGTTGTCTTGAAAATTCTGAATTTTCATTTTCTGTTCGAGATGTGATTGGGGAGAGACGGAGGGGGGGGGTGGTAGTGTCAATTGTTGGCCCCATTTTTTCATTTCATCTTGACCTCTTTTTAATTAGTAGATTACAAGAGATTACATGGTGGGTAAATAACGTGCTCTCTCTTTTTAAGTTGTCCTTTACTTTAGACAAACCACTTGACTGGTCAGCATGGACAAGGATCGTTTCAGTTGGAATTTTCTTTACCTCTTAAAACAGTGTTGACAGTTTTTTGGTTTTTTGTTAGCTCTCTGATCTTAGCAGACACTCTTTTACTCAAGCTAGCCTTTTTAACCTCTTTTGTAACTATACATTTTCTTGATATCTTATTAATGATATTGACGTCATAAAAGAAAATTTTTAGGCTAATTGTCTGGTTACTCTTTAACTTTTTGGTGCATCTTTCGTTACATTTTTTTTTTGAGAAATGGTAAGTGTATTATTAACATAGCACCAAAGAAGTCTTTTCAAAGGTATTTACATATCAGAAATCAAAAGTATCCCTTCTATTCGTAAAGAGATTCTATCAGATCTATCACTGCTTTAGCATCACTAACAATGTTCTGTTTACACCTTGTATACAGCCAGATTTTTGGCCATGCTTATGATGAAAATTTGTTTACTTGATAAAAAAACAACAACAATGTTCTATTTACACCAAAAATAGAACAAAAGTTAACTGTTCATTTGATTTTTTAGATGGAAGTTTATTCTTCATAGCATCTAGCCTTTTTCCCCCTCCAAACAATCCACCATAGATATGCAGGAATAGTGTGCCACCATTTCATTTGCTGCTATTCCTTTCCTTGATAAAAAGCTCTTCAATAGAGCTCTCTGGTGTTTTAGTGCATGATGAGTCCAGCCATGAGGAACAGTTGCCTAATGATTTGACAATACAGAAAAGATTGTTCGCACTCTCTGGCTTGACACCACATAAGAAACATCTGGAGCACAACGGGAATCCTCTTCTTTGCAAGTTATCCTATATTAAATATGCCTTTTGAGCCACCGTTCATGAGAAGCACATCACCTGCATTATTAACTTTTTTTTGGTTACATTGGAAAGACTAAATACAACAACAACATACCCAATGTAATCCCACAAGTGGGGTCTAGGGAGGGTGGGGAGGTGGTGTGTATGCAACCTTACCCCTACTGAATAGAACTCTTAAATCTTTCATAAGCCACAAGGCTGAAATTTGCTAGGAGAAGAAACTCTATTTCTTTAGTGCATTTCCCTGGATTATCAGATCTGTTTCGTGCTTGTGGCCTTCATTCGCCAGAAAGTCTGCATATTGGTTTGCCTCCCGCCAAATAGATTGATAGTGGTCTTAATTGCTTCTAACAAATACTTACAATTTTCAATTATAGCCCAAGAAAGTGACACTGTATGTCTTCTTTGATAAGCTCCACTTTTGTTGATCATATGGTGAGAGGAATGAAAGAGCTCTTGAGGGAGTACAGGAAGACTTTGTATACTTGAGGAATAGCCTATTTTCCTTATTTCTTTTTGGTGCCTTAGGATTTCTACATGTATAGATGAGTGGGTGTTATTTGTAGAAAACCATGTCCTCTTGTAGGGTTTTCTACTTTTGGTATACTTCTTGTATACGGGCAAGCTTTTCCCTTCCCTAATGAAATTTATTGCTATATCAAAAAAAAAAAAGAAGGCTGACAACAACTAGGCAATCTGTTTCTACTTCCAGTTCTTTATATCCTAGTTGTTCTGCTAATTTTAGTCCTTGTTTGATGCTCCATGCTTTAAAGTTAATCTTGTGGTAGGCTTTATCTAACCTGAGTACCCGCATTTACTTTCCCTGATCATCTCTAAAAATTCCTCCAAAAGCAGCTTCTCCAACTTGAATCTTGACACTGCCATGACTATTCAATTTAATCATTCGTTATTTAATACCACCAACCAAACTCTGCTTTGCTTATTTAGATATTGTTTCTTTTGCAGCCAATCAAACATTGTATTGTTTTACGTTTGAAGTTTATTCTCTGGGTGTTTCTTTTACTTGCATGGAGATAGTATATCCTTTTATTTTATGTTCTGCTAAAATCAATATGCATGACAGTTGGCAATTGGTATGCATATTTGCCTATTTAATGCTACAAAAGATCATGGAAAAGAGTAGGGTGAGTTGACTTGAAATGCATATATGGACTTCAATTTAAGAAATTCTGTGGCTGTTGAAGGGTTTGATGGTGGGTCTTGTTGTCAGTGGTCGACAGCCATTGGTTTTTGTTTGTTGTAACTCAATTGAAAAACCAAGAAAATGTAAGGAAAGAAGAATGTTGATCTATTTGTCTTTATCGTGTGTGCGTTTTGTTTTTTCTTCTTTAATAAGTTCATATGTACATTTCCTTCATAAAAAATAAATAAATTTCTGTGCAAATTATTTCTGGTATGAAAGATTTATCAGTTAGAGCTTACTTAGGGACTTTGAGAATTCAATGACAGGCTTCGTCATCAGTGGCCAATGTAGATGAGTGGAAATGGAAACTTAGCCTGCTGTTGCGCAATGAGAAGGATCAGGAAATTGTATCCAGAGATAAACGGGATCGAAGAGACTATGAACAGATATCCAACCTTGCTAAAAGGATGGGTCTCTACAGGTAGGGAAGAATGTTGTTGATGATTTCTCGTCACACTTTTTGTTATCTTGTTTTCGTGCTTTATTTAATCTTTCTTTTTGCATCTTGCAGTGAAATTTATGGGAAAGTAGTAGTGGTGAGCAAGGTTCCTCTTCCAAATTACAGACCTGATCTTGATGATAAGCGGCCTCAAAGAGAGGTAAGAGTTATCTCCTAAATCGTAAAATTATTTCCTTCTGTTGTTACATGTTGATGAGGGCTTCATATCTATATGTAGAGTAACAATTGGAGAAACGAACTTTTAAGTTGACATTTGGATTTGGTTTTTAATTTGTGTTAATCAAAAGAGTAAATTAAAGATGAAACAACGTAGAAATGACATTGAGATGTAGTTATCTGAATATGTCCTTGCAAAATTTCGTGCTGTCCAACATTCTAGATTTGCTCTTGAGTTTAGAAAGCAGAAGTTGAATTTTTGATTGCATTGATGCAGGTAGTAATCCCACTAAGTCTGCAAAGGAGAGTAGAAGGTTTGCTTCAAGAACATATTGATAGAACACAACTCAGTAGTGGAAAAGATGACAACATTTTATATGGTACTAAGTCCTCTGATATAGTTACAGATGCTAATATGGATGAAAATCCAGATTCATTCTTAGATGGCTCTGTCATGGAGAAGGTTCTTCAGAGGCGGAGCTTACGCATGCGTAATATGCAGAGGAGTTGGCAGGTATCTTTCCGTGTTTCTATTTTTATTTTATTTTCCTTATATTCTGTGGAAAACATTACTTGTTTCAAATGCATTTCGCATTCTATGTTCCCAACCTTAAATTTAAAGATAAAGGATGTTGGCTCACACTAGCAGCCTCTTGGAAACATCTTAAGGAGTTAGAAGAGTAAGTAATCTTGACATTAAGAAGTCTTATGATCATGTTAATTGGAAGTTCTCAATCAACTTGCTCAAGAATATGGGATTTGGTAGGAAATGGGTCAGTTGGATACTCTTTTTGCAGAAGCACTGTTAAATATTCTGTCCTAGTTAATGGGACACCAGTGGGCTTCTTTGCTGCTCAAAGGGGTCTATGACAACAAGACCCTATTTCTCCTTTCCTATTTTTACTAGTGATGGAGTGCTCCAGTTGTACGTTGTCTGTAGCATAGAGGAATGGCTGGATAAATGGTTTCAGTGTTCATAACATCACCCGTAATATTCTATAGATCTTTCACCCGCTGTAAGCAAATGCTATTTCGGTGATGTGTGATGCTGAGGTTGATCAACTAAAACATGTGAGGGTGATTCTAGCAGTTTCTGAAGCTGTCTCTTGGCTTGAAAAAGTTACTTATATCCAGTTAATAAAGTTCCTAATTGCTTCTTTCTGACTGCCACCTAGGCTGTCAAGTGTTTACCAACTAATTATCTTGGATTGTCATTGGGACCCAAGCACAAAGCTTTATTAACATCTGGGAAGTAGTGTTGGAGAAATATGAAAAAGTTTAGCCAGGTGAAAGAAACAATATCTACCAATATTTTCTCGGGAAGGAAGATCGGTTCTAATTATTAGTGTGTTGGATTCATTTTCCACATATGTAATATCTCTGTTAAGAACTCTCCTGTTCAGAAGATGAGAGTTGCATTAAAGTTCTGGAAATGAGGATGTTGTTGTGGATGTAGGTATATACTAGGAGAGATAAGATTAGGAATGAAGATATCCGGGACAAGGTAGGAGGGGCCTCGTAGTGGACAAGATGTGGAAGGTGAGATGGTTTGGGCATGTGAAGAGGAGATGCGCAGATGCTCCAGGATTGGTACAGACCACACTACAGGAAGTTACTATGGTGGAATACTATACCTGCATGCATTTGGTGGATTGTCTGGACGGAAAGAAATGGGTGATGTTTTGAAAATTCTGCAAGCTCCAACAAGATAAGAGTCTAATTGTATGTTTTTATTTTGCTTATGATGTAGGATGGAACATGTAAATGAAGCTGAAATAGTTCTACAAACATTACAATCACTACAAGATTAGACGGGGCAGTACTGATTTTAGTCAATACAAACGAATGTTACCTTTCTAAAAAAGAAACAAGATTAGACGGGGCACACTTTGTTGTTTATTCTTTTACTACATTGTACAAATATGTGCTGTTCTAATTTATAAAGTTACTTTACCTTCCACAAAAATATTCATGCTCATAATGGTTTTAACAAATCTCCATATGGTCTGCAATAGTTAGCATTCTATTGTCCAGAGGTGAATTCTTTTTTCCCTTCTTCAATATCAGCATCAACAAACTTTTGTTGGATACGTATTCAATGTATAAATGCTCGTTGGATTTATTTCTTGCAGGAATCTCCTGATGGCAACAAAATGCTAGAATTCCGGAAATCTCTTCCTGCGTTTAAGGAAAAAGAAAGGCTGCTCCAAGCAATTGCACGTAATCAGGTCTTACTTCAATAAACTTATTATTCTTTCTCTGTGCAATCGAAGCATGCATGGTGATTGCATATGACAGATATGTGGCCCAAGTCAATGCCCTTTATTCTTTTAATTTGACACTGAACCTTTATCATGAAAGATGTGGTTGTGCTGGAAGGTTCTCTTGCAAACTGCTAGTCATTTTTGGTATTCTTGAACTATTGATCTTTTAAAATGCATCTGAGTTTTTGCTCTCCTATTTGCACAGTCAAGAAACTCAAGTCCCTTAATAATTTAGTGATTGTGCTTATAGACTGGTAGCGTTTAAATGATCACATTAACTGGTTTGAATTCTCTTGTATTTGGAGGATGTCCAGGGAACAGACTAGGACATATTCGTAGTGCATAAACCTATTTTAGCATTGGGATAACAGAGAAGAAAACACAGTTTTATAACTATTGGACGTGTGATGATTCTTGATGTTTGTGAATTGCAGAGTAGAAATGCAAGGAACTGAAAATTGGTTGTAATGAGTTAACTTGTTTTATGTCAACTTAGTCTCTTTTTGATTATTACAACAGGTGGTAGTAATTTCTGGCGAGACAGGATGTGGTAAGACCACTCAACTGCCACAGTACATTTTAGAGTCAGAGATAGAATCTGGCCGTGGAGCATTTTGTAGCATAATTTGTACGCAACCTCGAAGAATATCTGCTTTGGCTGTTGCAGAAAGAGTGGCTACAGAAAGGGGAGAACCTCTTGGTGACTCAGTATGCTACTATTCTTCTCTGCTCTGAATCCTTTTTTTTATGGGCTTTTGGTTAAGCTTTAACTGGATGAGACAGTCATAAAAGTTGAAATTTTATTTGTACAATTAAATTTGGAAACTTCTTTATGTTAGTTGCTGTTCTTCACAGAGTATTTTTGGTAGGTTGGTTATAAAGTACGATTAGAAGGGGTCAAAGGAAAAAATACACATTTGCTATTTTGTACGAGCGGTATTTTGCTTCGTCGTCTGCTCAGTGACCGCAATCTTGACGGGATAACCCATGTTTTTGTTGATGAAATTCATGAGCGAGGGATGAATGAAGGTAGCTGAATTGGCAACTTACGTCTCTGTTTTTGGTATTCTTATGAAAGCTGCATTGATAATTTGCTTCTCATTCTTTGTCAGATTTCCTGTTGATTGTGTTGAAGGATCTTCTTCCACGACGCCCAGATTTGAGATTGATTTTGATGAGTGCTACTCTTAATGCTGAATTATTTTCCAGTTACTTTGGAGGAGCGCCTATGATTCACATCCCAGTAAGCTGCAACTTGGATCACCAGTCAGTTATAGTTTATACATGTTGTTGGTGTTTGTGTACTAATTTAGATGATAGTAGTCCTTTTTTACTCTGCCCATTACTCTATGATTCCCCTATATATTTGATTTTTGGAATTTCTTGATGTAGATTTGAAAAGAATGAGCTTTCCAGTTTTCTGCCTTTAGATAGGAGCATATATGCAAAATGTTCGTCTATGATGTGATATTTATATAATTCTAACTTCACTTTAGATTTCTTAGTCATTTTTGTTTTGTTATTTAAAATTTACTACCATCAATTAAGGTCATAACATGTCGACTTTTCATTCTAGAGTAACTCTTATCTTTCTGTATTGTTTTTTTTAAACCGAGTTTTAGGCTGTTGAGCTTTGCTGGCTTATTTAACATATTATGTTAACTTTTTGGCATTTTGCATGATGTAGGGCTTCACATATCCTGTAAGAGCAAACTTTCTGGAAGATGTGCTGGAAATTACGGGATATAAGTTGACTTCATTCAACCAAATTGATGATTATGGCCAGGAGAAGATGTGGAAAACACAAAAACAGTTAGCACCCCGCAAAAAGAAAAATCAGATAACTGCTCTTGTTGAGGTTGTTATTCTGTCTGCTGTTGTGTTCTGTACATGAGATGAGGAACTTTCGTATTTGCTAGTTATGTATTGTCTTCTTTAGTCCATTTCTGTTAGATTTTCAGCTACTTTTTACAACTTCACTCTGCTTTTTTTCCGGTGCTTGTTTTCTGATTGTCTTTTCATTTTCTTTTGATGTCCCTCTCTAGCTATGAACAGCTAATAGGGAGAAAAATCATGGTCTTTTCTTTATCTCGAAATTTGGAAATGAAGACAGTGATTCAACTGAAGTTTGAGCTTGTTTATTGTATTGAATCAGGTGTTCCTCATAGATCATCAAACAATATGATAGAATAAGAGATGCAAGTTACATGTTCTTCATATGCTAACATGTGAAGGCCATGAGGGAAGCTAATACCCCTTTCCTAGACCGTTTAAACATAACTGTAAAACGTAATTTCACAAAATTGACTTTGCTCCCTGTTCTGCATGATTTCTGTACCTATTCAATCTGCAATGCTTTCAGCTAAGAGGCAATATAGAGTGGGCAAGCTCTCCATTATTAATCTGGATAGAGAATCCACCTTCTGGATAGAGAATCCATCTTCTGGATTCTGGTTAGAAGAAGAATCTTTTGGATTTTACCAAACAAAATTTGTATTAGTCTCTATACGGAGAGGCATTAGATTGCTTCATCTGCTGGAAAAACCCCCTATTTCACGTCCGTTTTCCCCCAAATGATTAATTTAAGTTGAGATCTTCGAAGTTCGAACAGAACAAACATCTGAGGGTGCATTTTTTCCTTTTTCCTAGAAGGTAATGAGAAGAGGGAGAAGCAATAGTGCAGTTTGACTTGTAACTAGATGCATAATGTTTTTTCTTTTTCAAGAAATTTCTGTCAGTCTTGTGTGCTGGTAGTGATTTAAATGTCTAGGCATTAGGTATCCCTGATATCATAATGTGGGTGTTCAGATATGTTTGCATGACTTCTATGGTGCATTAATATAGTATTTTGTACTTATTTGGTTGGTCTTATTAATTCAGTCTTATACTGCATTATAGGGTTGCCTATTCATAGCCTGTTGGGAAAGATGGGTTCAAGTTATTGGAGATCCGAAAAACAATTTGTATTTGAGATCTAAGCAACTTAATTTTCATGCATAGAATCTTGATTTTAAAGGAGTGAGTACTCCTTTTTGTGTAATTATGTGCCACTTTAACATACTTTTCTTTTATGTCACCTTTCAAAAAGACTTACCATTCCATCTGCATAAACTATTTGGTATTGTTCTCACAGATATTTACTATCTCAATTCTCAAAAGATTTATCCCCGAAAGAAAGATTTTCTGTTTGTATAATTTTCTATTTTTTAGTTATACTTCTTCTATACAGGCTAATATTTTGCCTGGTTAATGTAATTTATTACTTTATATATAAAAGAAGAAACAAAGTTTTCCTCTCCATAAATCATCGAGAAATGCGTAAACTTTCACTGGAAAAAGAGGTTGTCGGAGTTAGTTCCGGTGAGAGAACGAATTACTGAGTGTTAGGCACATTTCCCATGAGAGAGAACTACTCATTGTTGGTATTATCTCAAATTTTCCTCCCATCGAGTTCTTTCTTTCTTAAGTAGTTTTATTCTTGTTGGTTAGATGCTGTACAAAGAAATTGTCAGATTGCTGGTACTGCAAGAGAAGATACAGTACTAATCTTGTATGAATGATGTACTTCTATATGGCAGGATGCTGTAGAAAAATCAAACTTCGAGAATTATAGTCCAAGGGCACGTGATTCACTAGCATGCTGGTCTCCTG
Source organism: Solanum appendiculatum (assembly GCA_018342035.1). Lineage (NCBI taxonomy): Eukaryota > Viridiplantae > Streptophyta > Magnoliopsida > Solanales > Solanaceae > Solanum > Solanum appendiculatum. The sequence continues at coordinate 133,100 of JAGDQO010000088.1, forward strand.
ATTGTATTGGATTCAATCTTATTGAGGCAGTTTTGTGCCATATATGTCGGAAAGAACGTCCAGGCGCTGTACTAGTATTTATGACTGGTTGGGAAGATATTAGTTGTTTAAGAGATCAACTTAAAGCACATCCTCTCTTGGGTGACCCAAATAGAGTGTTGGTGCTCACTTGTCATGGTTCTATGGCTACCTCTGAGCAGGTAATAATGCTCTCTCCTCATTTTGATGCCTCTTCGGGTTTTGCAGTTGTTTTCGCTTTTCTTTGAGTGCTATGTTGCTCAGACTCTTCAAAAATGTCACCGGGTGCATGTCGGATCCTCCAAAAGTAGTGCATTTTTGGAGGATCCGACACAGGTGCGACAACATTTTTTCAGAGTCTGAGTAAAACATTTATACTATCAGTTCAGATGTATTATTACTAGAAGTGTACTTTCCTTTCCTTGTCCGTTTAATGTTTTGACAAAGTTAAATTGTAATCTGCAGAAACTCATATTTGAGAAGCCACCTCAGAATGTACGTAAAATAGTACTTGCAACAAATATGGCTGAGGCAAGTATTACTATAAATGATGTGGTCTTTGTGGTGGACTGTGGAAAAGCGAAGGAGACAACTTATGATGCTCTAAATAATACTCCGTGCTTATTACCTTCATGGATTTCACAAGCTTCTGCACGACAAGTAAGTTCCTTGAATAAACAGCACCTTTTTTATTCAGCCTACTTTTCCGTATGTAATTTGATTTTCCTTTCCCGTCTTTTCACACAAAATTCTAGAGATAATGAACAATTTCTCCCCCTCATAAGTAATATGAAAAGTTCTGTGCTTAGATGTTACTTAAAAAACATGATAACAGTACCCGATCAAAAAGAAAACAATAACATTTTGTTTTTGGATTGCTTTGGAGGATTGTAGCTGATGAGGCATTTGAAATGCGAATCTGTTCAAAATACTAGGTTGTGCATTGCCTTGCAGTAACATCTGTTCAATACTTCAATTTATTTCGAATATCTGATGATAAAAATGTGAATTCTTCTCACTGTTATCTTTGAGTCAAATTTTGATGTTATGTTGGATGATAAGGCATGTGAAATGCGAATCTGTTCAAAATACTAGGTTATGCATTGCCTTGCAGTAACATCTGTTCAATACTTCAATTTATTTCAAATATCTGATGATAAAAATGTGAATTCTTCTCACTGTTATCTTTGAGTCAGATTTTGATGTTATGTTGGATGTTCTTGTCCTTGTTTGTTTATGAGCTGTCATATCTCTCATGTTGCAGAGAAGGGGCAGGGCTGGCCGTGTCCAACCAGGCGAGTGCTACCACTTGTATCCACGATGTGTGTATGAAGCTTTTGCTGAATACCAACTACCTGAACTCCTGAGAACTCCTTTGAATTCTCTTTGCTTGCAAATAAAGAGTTTGCAGGTTGGAAGTATTGCTGAATTCCTTTCGGCTGCGCTTCAGCCTCCAGAATCATTGGCTGTAAGTGCTTCCTCTCTTGATGCTTATTCTATGTTTCTCATGCCCTTTTCTGGATCAAGTTCATATGATGCTATCCACATGCCATTTAGAATAGAGGGTTGCTTGTTTTTCCAAGTATGATTGAAATTGTATTGTCCATGTACTGCAGGTGCAAAATGCTATTCAGTTTTTGAAGATGATTGGTGCATTAGATGAAAATGAGAATCTTACACATCTAGGTATGTATATTTTTTAGGATAAAAATAATCTGTTTCATGAAAATTTTTATTGCTTCTATGATGTTATTTTTGACTAGTTATGTTTATGATCTTTATTCTGAGGTTTATAAGTTATATCTTTGTCATTTCTTTACAACCAGGCAAATTTTTAGCAATCCTCCCTGTGGATCCCAAGCTTGGGAAAATGCTCATTATGGGTGCTATTTTCCGTTGCTTTGATCCTGTTTTGACTATAGTGGCTGGTCTTAGTGTACGGGATCCATTTCTACTGCCTCAAGATAAAAAAGATGTAAGTAGAAAGCAATTTGCGCCATAAGCCTCGCCTCCTTTAAATTTCATTTACTACTAGTTGGTATTGTTTCTGCTTTCACTTTGTTATACATTCTTTCTTTTTTTTAGTTTCATGTCCTTAATGTTCCATCACTTCAAGATTGTGCATCCCTGCTTCTTTCCACGTTTGCTCAATGGATAGTTATACCACTTTGCCGACTTAAATAACCCACAGTTTACGGAGGAAGTTGTCCTGAAAGAAGAATGTTATAAATAATTTAACTTTTGCCACTTGAAGTGCATTTTTTGAGAAGTTAAAAGAGTTTTAGGTTGAAGGAGTTCTATTTGACATTGATGTTGCTTTACTCAGATGAACACAAAATATTTAAAGGAAGAAGGAATAAGAAGATGGATAGAAAATGCATTTATTTATGCCTGATCAAGGTGGGAACTTTTATAAAAAAAAAAAGTTGCTCTCCCATATTCATAGAGGAAAACAAAGGAAACTAGGTTCAATCTAAGTCCTTTTTTGTTTTCTGTTCTTTTGATAAATAAGTAAAAAAATTATTAACATCCAAATCTCACATAAAGATAACACTGGGTTATGGACAAAAAAGTTTTGTAGAAAGAAATTCGATATCTTCTCTATTCTTGTACTGAACAGAGAAAATTTTGCAGTGCGTGTATCTCTTAAATACCTTTAAGTATATACCCTGCATAACTCTCTCTTGTGCAGGGTTCAGGCCATTTGAAGAACATACTAGGCATTATTCCCGTCTTATTCATCTTCTCATTTTCAACTCTAGCTAGCATTGAGCAGCCAGCACAGTATAAAACTGCACTAGATAATGTTGTTTTGGTTCTACTAAATCTTGTTCACCAATATTGATCAATTCCCATTTTGCAGTTAGCGGGGACAGCAAAGTCCAGATTCTCAGCCAAGGACTATAGTGACCATATGGCACTTGTCCGTGCATATGAAGGATGGAAAGATGCTGAAAGGGAAGGTTCTGCCTACGAATATTGCTGGAGGAATTTCCTCTCTGCCCAGACTCTTCAAGCTATCCATTCTCTTAGAAAGCAATTTATCTTCATCTTGAAAGATTCTGGATTGCTTGATGCTGATACTGCAACTAACAATAAACTAAGTTACAATCAGTCTTTGGTTCGTGCTGTCATATGTTCTGGCTTGTATCCTGGAATTTCATCAGTAGTGGTAAGCAATGGTTCTACAGTTCTGATCTAGTTTCATGAATTTATTTCAGTCCAACTGTGTATATATACTTATAAGAAATCATGTACATGTGCAGCACAGAGAGACATCAATGTCCTTCAAGACTATGGATGATGGACAAGTCTTTCTTTATGCTGTAAGTTCAATCAACAGTTCTTTGGAAGTAATTAAATTATGAAGTTAGTGACAGCTTTTGTTTCTTCTATTTTCCTTTTTTGGAGCCATTTAATCTTATGTAGGGAGGAGGCTCCTTGCACAAATAATTTTTTTCCACATTTTATTTGATTGGAATTTAGATATCAATCCAACAATTTTCTCTCATCTTGGTGTCACCTTCAATACAAGATCCATTAAAATGGAGAAAGAGAATTAAAACGATGGGAAATAATATTGTGGGGAAAATGTTTTAAATTCTGAACAGGAAAGCATATGTCCCTTGAAATGATGCATCTGGACCTGTTTGGAAATTGGAAGTTTTGGTTTTCATTTTTCTTTTTTAGGGTGCCGAATATGTTTTCAAATCTGCTCTCTCATTTCATGAATTCTCCCCAGAATTAAAAGAGATCTGCATATCCCCAATTCTCAACTCTCCCAAAAGCTCTTACTCTCCCATTTTCCCTTGCCCAAGCATTTGATCTGTTGCTGTTCTACAATGGTATGGTTGCTGGCCATGTTGCCCGGCTGTGTTGCTTGGACTCTCCGAAAATGTTGGTGTACCCGTGTCGGATCCTAAAAAATAGACTACTTTTGGAGGATCCGACAAGCACCCGTCAACATTTTCGAAGAGTCCGAGCAACATAGTTGAACAGGATCTGTTCTATAGGCTCGTGCCAATGTATCCTTGAGTTCTAAGGAGACAGGAAATCTAGTCTGGTGGATGAACCGTGGCCATGAGACCAGATTTATGATGAATAGCCTCCATGCCCTTCGGGGTCATAGTGCCACAGATGATCGTTCTCAGCCTGGTTTGTCTGGGCCTGAGATGGTCTCATGGCTGTCTGACACTCTTCACTTCTTTGGTCATAAAAAAAATAAAGAATTACACAAGTTCATTGCCGTAACATGATATTTTACACAACACAAATTTCTTTGGACAATCCCTTTCCAGTAGGAGGGTGGACTTGCACTTCAGCAGTTGAATTGGCGTGTTACTTACACATGTATTTTTCAATTGTTATGTTTGTCATATTCCTGAAGATGTTTAACATCTCCTTCAGAATTCAGTCAATGCTCGCTATCAAACGATTCCATACCCTTGGCTGGTGTTCGGTGAAAAAGTTAAGGTCAATACAGTCTTCATACGGGATTCTACTGGAGTATCTGATTCGATTGTGATCCTATTTGGTAGTACTCTAGATTGTGGAGATATGGTAACTTTTCTATGCCTAGATGCTTACAGATTCACATCCTTGAAGTTGTTAACAGCTGTGGGTTCCTAAATCTTGTGATTATTTTTTCTTCAGGCTGGGCATTTAAAGATGTTGGGTGGATACATAGAGTTCTTCATGGATCCTACTCTGGCGGATTGCTACATAAAGCTCAAAGAGGAACTCGATATACTTTTGCAAAAGAAGGTGAATTTTCCAGGATCTTGTTTCCTTCTCAATGCATACTACTCCTAGTTATGAACCATCTTATTTCTGCTAACTTAACAGCAAACGGACAAGCACACTTAACTACATTAAGCATGGTATTTGGGTAAACTCTCTTCTTTACCTTTAAAATAGTGGAGCTCTAAGAAGCGAAAAGATAAGAAACTAAGTTGATACATTAAGTTTCATCTTTAAATAACTGTTCAATGTTTCAGAGAAGCTTAACTCCTAGTTATGAACCATTTTATTTCTGCTAACTTAACAGCAAACGGACAAGCGCACTTAACTACGTTAAGCATGGTATTTGGGTAAACTCTCTTCTTTACCTTTAAAATAGTGGAGCTCTAAGAAGCGAAAAGATAAGAAACTAAGTTGATACATTAAGTTTCATCTTTAAATAACTGTTCAATGTTTCAGAGAAGCTTAACATGATCTTAATCAAACGAAACTAGCTCTACATAACCACAAGGGAAGTTTATATCTCACCAATTGAGAGTACATCTTTGCCTACTACAAACAAATGCCGGAAGTACTCTCAATTCGAGTTCTTACTGTAACTACTGCTTTCTGGAGATTGGCCCAATAATTTGTTTGATATTTTAGACCGGTTTGTGTAAAGGAATTTTAAGTTTTAGGTTTTGTTATTAGTTAGTTATATGTTTATGCATTTTGAAGGTTATCTTAGTTTTTTTTGTTTTGTGGTGGTGGTGGGGGTGGGGTGGGGGGAGTTGGATAGCAGGAAAGAAAGTGGTCAACCCAGATAATTTGTGAAGAAAGTGAACAAAACTGATGTAAGAATGAGAAAAAGCATGAGTGCTTATCCATTTGAATTATTGGGTTAATCTCCAGAAAATTGGCCCATGACTAAATAATACCATGACTAAACATGTATTATTTTCTCTAATACATCCTACAAAACGACTCCTCAAGGTTCAGTATGATAATCCCATGTTTTTCTTTAAATAACAGTCCTGGAGTTTTGAATTTTTGCCTTGAAGATAAAACACCTAATCATATCAAGTTATGTTTTGTCCTTCATTGGTTGTTAATTCTTTTGAATAATTTCCTATTTATTTGTTGATTCACTGGTTTTTGGATGATTTATCAAAAAATAAAAAGAGTTGCACTGGTTCTTGGATGATGCAGCTTCAAGATCCTGAGGTAGACATCCACAAGGAAGGCAAATACCTTATGCTTGCTGTTCAGGAACTGGTTTCAGGAGATCAGTCTGAGGGAAGGTTTGTGTTTGGTCGTGAAAACAAGAAGCCTAAAGATTCTGACACTGATAGATTTGCAAGGGATGGGACAAACCCAAAGAGTTTGCTGCAAACCCTACTTATGAGGGCAGGTCACTCCCCTCCCAAGTACAAAACGAAGCATCTCAAGACAAATGAATTTAGAGCAATTGCAGAGTTCAAGGGAATGCAATTTGTAGGTAAACCAAAGAGAAACAAAGCTCTTGCAGAAAAGGATGCTGCAATAGAGGCACTAGCATGGTTAACTCAAACATCTGAAAAGAATCATGATGAAGATGATAAATCTCCTCCTGATGTCACCGATAACATGTTGAAACTTCTTGGTAAACGCAGGAGATCAAAGCGTCCCTGAGGTTGTGGACACCAGACATTTTATAGTCGGTAGTGTGGACCACTAGAAGGCAAGCTTGAAGCTTCCAGTTGATCAACCTCCAGACTCTTAATCACTTTTGGAAGACCTAATACTCAGTGTGACTGCCGCTTGCCAAGATCTAATAATGATGGGGCCAGTTTTGGCCCTGGTTTACAGGTATCAGATTCAGCTTAGGCTCATAAAAGAAGTAAGTGTACATAAGTGCAAAGTAGGGCCATGGATTGTCACCAGATGGCTGCATTAATAAACTAGAACGTTGGCCAGATTGTAAAATAGGGAGCTGTGAGGTTCTGTTCTTTGATGTGGCATAACTGCTAGGTCATCTAAGTTGCAACTAACAGGGATACTGCAACCATTTTTGCTTAATCACCATGGCTTGTTCTTTGGTATATATAGTAAAGTGTCATGCTTCCACGCGATCCCAGAGCTATCCACAAGAAAGTGATTTTAGCTGAGCATACATTTTCTGCAGTTTTATAAGGAGACGGTTTCAACAGCATATCTTGAATATGAATTGAACAGTCCCTTAAAGATTCTAGACTCCGTAGCAATTCATAGATTATGGCTCAAGCACGTTGCTTCTCTCCCTCAACAGAGTTTCTTGCTGTAACAAAGATAGTGAAGGTATTCGAAGGAAGAAAAAGATGGACAAGTAAAATATTCGGTCATTTCAACTTGGGCAGAGAGTACCTGAAGAAGCCTATGACATTGTGTGGTTTCTAATTAGATTTTACAGGTTTTATTATACATTAGCTTGTTCGATCGTTGTAACTTAACTTAAACTATAGCTTTTCAGCAGCATATGAACTAGTCATTATATGAGCAGCACACTAATGCATGATTAACCAACTGTACTCTAAACTTATTATGTTAGTTGGGTTTAATCTGTTTTTGGTTGTATTATATTTATGTCACAGGATTTTGGCCTCAAGGTCTGAGGGTTAACTTGTGTATTCTGCCTTTGCATATATTATGTCCATTTATGGATAAAAGAACTTAAATTACATAGATGTTATGGTACTACACTTTTTTGATGTCATGTTCTGGATAAAAGCTTAAAATTTGGGTTGCTTACTTGCTCGTAAAAAATTTGCGGGGTACCTTATTTGGACATTGCTATTTTATCTGTACTCCGATTTTGATTTTTCGTGCATGTGTACCTGCTCCGGATCAACTTCACACATGTGGTGTCTGAAGTTAGGCTTTGACCAAACATGAAGAAATTGAAACTCTTTTCCATATAGCGCACACACTTAGATTTTGTAAAAATATGATACTTGGGCCTAACTCAGTCTCAAAAACTAGCTCGTGAGGATAGGATTGCCTGAGTCTATATAAGCAGACACCAATTCATTCCTCAACCGATGTGGGACTTTAATCCACTCTTACAGTAACCTCTTGGATCTTAGTTTTTACTTGAGAAACTTGTTGCAAACATGAAAGGCTACAATTGAAACCAAAAATTCTCAAGGAGTAAATCATGTTGAACATTTTACATACACTTCATTTCTACTTCTAAGTTTCTAATACATTAAAACTTTACAATCAAACCTTCTTTCCTTGTGCTAGCTGCAACTTATATCAGCTGAATCATAGTCTCTATCTTTATAACAACAATCAGTAGTGTAAGTTGCAAATAGTAGTAGTTCTTTATTCTTTTAGAAATTGCACCATCATTTTAATCGATCATCTAAGTCCCTGAGTGAAGCTTCATTCTCCGTAAAGATATGTATGCCAGAAGCCGGTAGCCAAACACCATAGCTAGTAATGTACTTACTTCCTTTACACCATTGCCTACTTTGATCCCATCCACCCAGTCATTTTTCTCCTTGTATTGAACTTTTAGTAGGAGTTTGTACGTTTGATAGTTATATGATAAGTATCTTAGCCATGATATGAATACAGGTACTTCCTGCAGATCAATTCAAAATCATGTATCAGTAATTGGACTGATATGAAGGCAGGGAAAAAGAGGAAATGGCGTCTTAATTCTGAGATGAGACTTGACCAACACTCGATGCCTTAACTTCTATCGAGCAAACCAGGTAAACATATCTAACCATATAACCATGAATGTGCATGTATTACTTTTATGAAAACATTCATGTATACAATCCTAAGGCATGACAGCTTTTCCAAAAGTTGAAAGCATCAGCAACTATTGCTTTTACAACAACAACAACATATGCATGCAGTGTAATCTCACAAGTGGGGTCTCGGGAGAATAGGATGTACGCAGACCTTACCCCTACCTCATGGAGGTAGAGAGGTTGTTTCCAAAAGATCCTCGGCTCTAGTGGCAGAGCCAGGATGTTTACTAAAGGGTTTCAAAATATAAAGAAGTAAACACACCAAAAAAACTGAAGGGAGTTCAACATCTACTATATATGCGTAAAATATAATTTTAATCATGCATAAATAGTGTAATTTTCTGCCAAAGGGGGTTTGGATACCTGGCTCCGCCCTGGCTCATCTCAAATGCAGCAATCAAAGTAGTTATTAAAGAAGGTAATATGACAGTGAAAAAAAACATGATAACTGATAAGGAAAGCAGTACATAACATCCAGACAAGGAACAACAACAAGAAATAGCGCGATATCGGGAACACAATAAACAGCAGAAGGTAACAGATATCAAAAGCAAGAAAATACACGAAAAAGCTAATCGAATAAATTTGGATACTGCATTGCTACCTTTACGAAATATCCACCAGCTAACATGAATGTCATTACTGTTACAGATGCCAAAGTTGTTGCCTTTTTTAAATCCATCAGTGTAGCCCCTATTGCTAGTCCTAATCCCTGGAAACAATGAATTAAGCGACGATTGTTATTCAAATTACCAATGCAGGGAAGTTAAACGTTCCGTGAGAATTGAAAAAAATGGAATACCTGAGCTGCTACGATGCAGAGGAAAGTCGTGAGGACGGTTAGGAAAAAGGCACAAACATCATGTTTCAAGCCTGCCATGAAATATACTACTAAGATAAAGAGTATTGGCAGTATAAGATCCAAGGGGATGTCACTGGAGGTTCGCGCCAAAAAATACGCGCTTAATCTGTACATATCAGCAGATCTTTCCTTGTTCAGCATTGCCCTTTCTTGTGGAAATGTGAAGATTGCTGTGAATACTGGAAAAAAGCCCCAGAAGACCGCGATAAAGAACAGCAGCCCCGCCTGCAATGAAATTCCACTGTTTTGAGAATTGGTTGCAAATGTGCAACATTATTATAAAGGTTTCGTAAACATTTCAGTTAGCATCTTTAGAACCATAGACTGAAGGATGGTTAGTTGAACACGCTTTGTCGGAAAATTATACAGAAAAGTGTCAAAAGTTACTTTTTATACATAAATAGTCGTCTTGAATACACTGAAATTTCTGGTTTAGAACGTCTAGTTTTGATTCAACATGAGATTGATATTTTACTCTATTCATCATGTATGATTTTTTTTGTTGGAAACTACTCCCTCGTTTCAATTTGTTTGCCTTATTTTCCTTTTTAGTTCATTTCATAAAGAAAGTCTCTTTCTTTTTTTGACAACTCTTTATTTTTAACTTTCCACGTGACAAGTTTATGACCACGAGATAAAAGGACATTTTGATACATTCTACATATCTTTAGTTTAAGACCATAAGATTTAAAAGTCTGTTTTACTTTTTTAAATTTCGTGTCAAGTCAAAACCAGACAAACAAATTGAAATGGATGGAGTATGAAAATTTGATGAATGGTACAGTCAGCATAGTCTTAAATGTACGCTTTTCGTTGTCTTTGTTTCATATAGGAAACTAATTTCAAATGCTTTGATCAGGCATAACTATATATGATGGCAGATGGTCAGTTAAACACCCTTCATCGGAAAATTATACTATGTATATATGTCAAATACCTGTTCTTGCATTTGTTTAAGACTATCACCACCAGACTGCCACCAGAGCATGCCTAAGATAACTGCAGTTGCAACAACTTGAGTGATTCTCAACCAGCTAAAATAATCGTGGCGTCGTTCTTTAAGTCCTCTCCGGAACAATATGGAGTATTGTGTCCACCAGCTTGCTCCCCATTCTCTCTTTGAGGTAACTACTTTAGACTTCAAGTCCTCATCAATCATCATGGGAGCCATAAGTTTCTTTTTTTCTCTCTCAGCAACTCGCGTTTCGTATGCTTCCACTAGATACTGCTCAGGAAAAAAATCGTAAAGACAATATAGTCAGGATTCATATAGTCAACCCCGACTTGTTTGGGACTGAAGCAGATATGTTGTTGATATATTGTTTTGAAAAATAATTGAGCTCTCTATGGCTAGTTGTGTTAATTGGTTATAGTAGATCTAATTTCAACACATAGAGGTGATCTATCTTCTTGTCTGCATTTTTATATGTAAACGGCTCTCCAAAAATGTTGTTGCACCTGTGTCAGATCCTCCAAAAATGCACTATTTTTTCGAGGATACAACATGCATCCGTCAACATTTTTGAAGAGTTCGAGCAAATAAGGCCGAAAAACTCAGAAAGTTAAAAAGGAACAGAAAAAAAATAAATTAGATTTATGCTAAGTGATAGGTTGAGTTTTTTTCCTCTGAAATGATTAAAGAACTTATGTTCTTAAGGATGGAAAAGGTATGTTGCTCGGATTCTTCAAAAATGATGCTGGCCCCATATCTGATCATCCAAAAATGCACTACTTTTGGAGGATCCGACATGCATTCGTCAAATGTACCAAAATGCCCTTTCATGTTGATGTGTGGAAAGCTAGAATTAAAGAGTTGTCAAAAAATGGAAAGAAACATACATTCTTTTTTGAAACGGACTAAAACGGAAAGTAAGACAAACAAATTAAAACAGAGAGAGTTGTAGAATTTATTCACCTCATGCACAATTGTTGGTGATGGCTTTCCATTCCTTGTTTCAGTATCTGAATTCTCAATCTGTACTTTGTCTTCCAACTCTGATGGAACAGAAACATCGTTTAAGTTTCCGTTCGCGAGATCCAGCAGGAATTCTGCTGGATTCATTGATATCAAAGGTGTACATCCTATAGTTGAAAAATAGTCCATTGCCTCAGATGCCTTCCCAAAATAAAGCAAACTCCCTTTGCCAAGTAGAATCAACTTATCAAACTTGTGGAATAGTCTACTAGATGGTTGATGGATCGTAGTGATCACTGTCTTTCCAGCCTATAATCACAGAATTGTGAAGTCATATAACTCCTTATATGATGAAATCTTGGAAAAAACAGAGAGGAAACTTTACCTCAGCGATATCGTGTAGTATCTCAACTGTCCTTAAAGCTGTCGTTGAATCCAAACCCGATGTAGGTTCATCTAGGAACAATAGAGAGGGGTTGATTATGATCTCATTTCCAATACAGACGCGCTTTCTTTCTCCTCCTGATACTCCACGAACGAAGGAGCCACCGATCATTGTATCTTGACATCTGTAGAAACATCACATTCCTCATTCAGCTTTCACAAAATGAAATGCACGAGCGGATATTCACTTAATATGTATAAATAATTTATCCTGAATCCAGTAAGCTACCTTTTTTTAGAATTCAGAACTCATAAACTCAAATTTATGGCTCCGCCTCAGGCCAAGTATAGAAACAATTACTTACCTCTCTAGTCCTAGCTCGTATATCACATCGATGGCTCGTTTTTGTTTCTCCTCCTTTGTCAATTTCTTTGGTAGTCGTAGGCGTGCTGCATACGTTAGTGTTTCTTTCACTGTCAAGTGAGGAAATAGTATGTCATCTTGAGTCACAAATCCAATCCTGCCAAAAATTTCACATCCATATGTTATATTCGAGTGAAAGAAAATCTGTCGAATCCTTCAAAAATGCACTATGTTATGGAGGATCAGACAGGCTTGGAGAATGTTTGCTATGTTGCTCAAGACTCTCCAAAAATGTTGTCGCACCTATGTTGGATTCACCAAAAATGCACTAATTCTGGAGGATCCGACAGGCACCAGTCAACATTTTTCTAGAGTCCGAGCAACATAGTCACTTGGTGAATATTGGCTATACATGTTGTTCAGACTCTCCAAAAATGTTGTCGCACCTATATCAAATCCTCCAAAAATGCACTACTTCTAGAGGATCCAACATCACACCAGTCGACATTTTTGAAGAGTCCGAGCAACATAGCAACCGCCTCGTGAATTCCGGAGTGTAATCAATCACCTGCTCTTTAAATGCTTTGAATATGGTTGTTCATTGTAAGTGATTGAACCTCCACTTGGCTCTTTCACCCTTCCTCCAAGCAGGCTGAGAAGCGTCGTCTTTCCGCTACCGGAAGGTCCCATCATGGCCAAAACTTCCCCTGGATCAACAGAACCACTTATTCCTGTCAAAATTTCCTTCTCTCTTGTTGTTGTTACTCCTTTGATAACCACCTTGTAACATACCTCAGTAAACTGCACAATATTTGTCAAAAGTAATTAACAAAATGTATAACTTGACAATAAGTTCATACAACTAAATAGGATTTTTAAAAAAATAACTCCTATACCAATGTTTACGCCCTCGCATACATGGCCTGTGAGCAGTGGTGGATCCAGGATTTTAAACTAACTGCATACTCTACTAGATTATGTGCTACATTTTTGTGTAACATTTTTTCTAGTGTTGTTGTTTGTTAAAGAGTTAACGATCAGAAACATACCTGAACTATCGTTTTTTCACGAGTTTTACACCTCCTACTATCAGTTTTTTCACGAGTTTTACACCTCCTACTATCAGTTTTTTCCTTTTCCTATCTGAACTAGCACCATCTATGTATTAAAACAACTCAACTATTGGTTGTTCCCTTTTTCTACCTGAACTATCACCATCGTTCAGGTAAGAAAAAGGGAACAACTGATAGTTGAAGTGTATTTTAATACATAGATGATGATAGTTCAGGTAGTAAAAGGGAAGAACTGATAGTTAGGGTGTGAAACTCGCGAGAAAGTATAGTTCAGGTGTGTTTTTGACGTTAAATTAAGGGGAAGGGAGAGTCTTGTACAAAAATACCACATGAAATGAAATTCTGTACAAGACTGAACCTGAAATATCATATATAATTTGCCAAATGTTCAAAGGTTCGCTTCGTAACATTAACCTCCCTCCTTTTGCCTGTCCAAATACATAGTAGTACCCAATTAATCCGCGCAACAGGCGATGTCAGAAATTTCACTAAGGATTTTCACTATAATATAAACTACTAAGAAAAAATAGATATTAGCGACGATGAACAAATATTATAGCTAAACAACAAAACTCATCACTAAGTAGGATTAGCGACAAATTGTATATATAAAAAAATTTGGGCATGTTAGCTATGAGCGATTTAGTGACAGATTAGCAACAAAGTTCATGGCTAATTCCATTTTTTTTGTTAGTGATTATTTGACCTATATATACACATATTACTATGATTTTTTAGTAAAGAGTGTTCAACTGATCACCCTTCCGTCTATATAGACCTAAACCAAAAAATTCAAGAAAGTTATATTTGGGAATTTTATGATAACTTAGGCTCACACCTTGAGGTATATTGGTAAGGTAGGTTCTGCTTGAATCTTCATTTTTCTTGTGCCAGCTTCAATATCTTCAGCTGCAATAAGTACGTATATATATATATAAATAGTCAGGGGTGAATTCAGAATTTGAAGTTTATCGTTCCTGCAACGACAATAAGTTAATGTAACAATAACTCGGCTCGTTGTCAAATATTTACATATATTTAGTTGATTTCTCAATAGATAGCAAAAACTACTGAGTTCACGTGAACTCATGTTACGTTGTTAATTCGCCCCGACATATAATCTATAATCATGAACCTCAGACTATGATGATATATCCCACGTTACTTCCTACTAGCATACTCCCTCCGTTTCATAACGTTACATAATTTGATTCGATATGAAATTTTAGAAAGGAAAGATGACTATTGAAATTTGTGATATTTAATATGTCATAATATTTGTGTGGCTATCATTGTAAGTTTTTAAACTATAATATGTTTTTAGTTGATTAAATTACTATTTTCCTAATAATTATACATTAATCAAATACGTGTTGAAAAAGGAAATTTTGCAACTACATATTTAAATGAAGCAGTGTGATAATCCTTTTGAGTGCATGATATTAACATTACTCCTAACTATTCTTTCATTGTTAATGAGATATCGATCTCGAGTTTCGAGTCTTGAGTAGGGAATCGTGATTTTTCTTTATCAAAGCTTTACGCAGCTCATCAGTGTAAAACTTTTCAGTATGAATTTATATTTAGTTAAGCTTTAATATGAGTATCGAAAACATAATGAGATACCTCACATAAAGTTATTAGTATGATAATAAATCAATAACAATAACAACATATTTAGTGAAATTTGAAGTAAAAATACATTTTTGGAGGGTTTTTTTGCTTTAATAATTGTTTATATATGATATATCCCACTCAACCCTATCAAAAGTATTATATGTGCACAAAGTGGGCACCATGATACACTTAAAACCAACCTATAAAAGGGTCCTCTTTAGTATAATTTTCCTATTTGAACCAACAAAATTGGCAACACACATTATTTGAACAAGTGTCTATTGATAATTGTGGAGGATGACAACTTTTGTATACCAAACTTATCCCCATTATTAATAAGTGGTCAATATTTGAAAAAAAAATATATATTTGAAATTAAGTTGGAAAAAAAGTATTTGGACATAATATCAATTATTGATTTCAAATAAAATTATTAAAATTTATTCCTAAAGTTTTTTAATTTATAAAAGAAAATAATGAAATAAACTTTTCACTATGGACCTTTATATGACTACCATAGAAAAGAAGTGGGTCCACTTTTCACCAGTTTCTTACTTTAGGGACCTCTAGAAAAAAAGTCAGTGTGGCAGTGTTTAAATATTGACCCATGCACATGAAATAGGCAAGGTCATGGGTTTTTGGCTTTTCCAAAACTATAGTTCATTATTCGTTTTCGAGCTCCACTAATTCAAATTTTGTATTATTCAGTCTTGTTTTGAGGAGAAAGCGCTCATAATAAAGACGATTGTATATCTAAGGCTCGAACCAGAAAGTATACGTGAAAAGTCTCATTTTAATGAGACTAATACACTCATACCAGAAGAAGAAAGACGATTTAATATCTAGGGCTTAAAATTCGAATCCGAGAGTGTTTGGTACCTTCTTTTGGGCCGAACTAATTAATTTGATCTGAAAAGTCTTATTTTGATGTACCTATAAGCTAGCGATTCTATCATAGGCTCGACTTTATATTCAGGGTTCGAATCTGAAAACTCCAATTAAGAACGAAAGAGTAATTATCACTTCACTGTGGTAAAGGTTGATTTTCTTTCTTCCTTTTTTCTATATATAAACTTTCCCTTTCTTGAACCAATCATTTGTCTATTTTGTAGTCTTTAACATTATTAATTTTTTATTTGTTTCCTAATAAATGCTAGTATAATTACTTATAGTAAATCTCTTTTTTGTTTTTGTTTTTGTTGTTGTTGTTGTTGTTGTATAGTGATGGCTTTCATTATCCATACATGCCCTCAAGAAGAAGGAAAACTAAAAGAAAGTAAAGTGTTTAAATGTGGCAGCCTGTTGAGAGTATATATGTGAATTGACACAAATACCCTTATACATGTATGGTTATGAATTCTTAGAACCAAGAAATCTCTTTGTTAACAAGGGTATTTATGTCTTTTGAAATGATTGAAACTTTTTGTGGTGCACAAATTAAAGAAATGTTGGCAAAAATTTGAACTTTCCTTTTTTATTGGAGAAAGAACTAAAGAATTATTATTTATATAAGCTTTAATAGTAATATATTTTTTAAATAAATAAAAATTTTGACATGATAAAAGTTCGAGTCGAATCAAACTAGAAATTAATTAAACGTAAATAAATATGTACTTACGAGTATCATCATCATCACTAAAGGACTTCATATCCGCGATCTCATCTGAGGGCACAGTGAAGCCCGTGAAAGAGAAAGATAAGCCCAAGCTGGCACTAGAGGCGCGGCTCAGGGCCGCGCCACTACTGACTTCATCTAAGTCAAATTTCAATTGAGCACTCCTTGACTTCCTAATGTGTGTGTTATTTCTCCCTACGCCACCACTCCGCCCTGGGGATGCGCCCGTTAACCGTCTACTAGACTTTCTCGATAACGTCTCCGACCCTCCTCCTCCCGCCACGTCACCGCTCATCGGTGACGACTTTGTTCCTACTCCCATTGCTGCTGAAATTGCTTCAACCAATTGATCCGACTTTGTACGTAGTAAACTTGTAGTACTTGGCTTATCCATCATTTTTTTTCCTTTAATTAAAAGGTGATTGTGTTAACTATATATGCATGCAATAACAATAATAATAATTCAACTTATAACAAAATGTTAGATATAAAAGAAAAAGAAAGGCCAATTTTATTAAGTGAAAAACCATGCATATCTACATATATGTATATATAAGTTCTCTAATTAACTAGCATTTTACTATATTATGAACACATATATATACATTTTTCTTTTTAGATTTACTAAGTTATCTAAGTTAGTTTTTTTTTTGTTAATGATATGAAAAACAACAAGAAAAGGAGAAGGAAAAAAAAAGAATTAAAGGAAGAAAAAGGTCATCATACCTTTCAATAATAATTCTATCTACAAAACTATATACTATAAAGTTTCAAGAATAAATTAAAAGAGGTGTGCATATATTTCATCAAGATGTTTTCTAGAGTTTCTAATTTGTTCCTCTCGAGAGGAGAAAGATCATAGTGTTGGAACTAGAGGGACAACAGAAAGGATTCAAATCGAACTCCCTTTGTCAAAAAGTTTATGTATATATAGAACTAGATGCTAGAAGAACAAATTAAAGTTGCAATTATCATACCTTTCCACAAATAATAATAATAATAATAATAATTAGAAGAAGAAGAAGAAGAAGAGTTGTGGAGAGAATACTCAATGTTATTTCAACTTCTATGAACTCTTTATAATAATTTTACTTGTCCAAAGTGCAATTCATTTTTCTTTTATAGCTAGAAAAATAAAGAGATGAAAAGTTGAAATTACATAAATACCCTTGCCCATTAACCCCCCCCCCCCCCTCCTAAAAAACCAATATATTTTTGCATAATTTACACCAACGGTGGAAAAACACTTGTCATAAATGCAAAAATTATTATTCATAAACATGAACAACAACATCAAGTTTTAATTTGTCTAGTCCAAATCATCCTTGTCACACATGTGTATGCATTGCTTTTCTTTTGAGAAATCATCTCCTTAGAGTCTTTTCATTATCCTATATTTATTAAGTTTACGCCCTTATACATTATAAAAAATATATCAATATCATTCAAATGATCTAATAATATTAACTTTTTATAGCAATATTAATGTATATCATTTAAACTTTTACTATTCGTACTTTTTAAAGGCTTTTCATTGGTTTAGGCTTGACTAATTCAAAAAATTTCACGCTAAAAGTAAAATATGCATATCAATTCGAGTCTAAGATTTCTGATTAATTAAAGAATGAAATGTTATCATTCAAAATCTTTGTTGATAATTAGGTACTTGCTTGTCCTAGCACTTTCACTATTTAATGGTCTTGTTCTTTTCTTTGCTTTCTTTTCTTTTACAATAATATTATCAAAAAAATCTCGAGCCAAGAGTTTTTTGGAGATAGCCTTTTTATCTTGTAAAGATAGTAATAAAATTTATGTATTTTCATCTTTTTTCAGATTTCATTTATAAAATTATATCGAAGGAATATATTATTGTTGTTATTTATATCATCAACATTTCACTTTAATTTTTAATAGATATAATGTTTCCTATACTAACTACTGTATTTTTTTTCGATTATTAGTACATATTGAGTACAAAAATTATGTACAATATGGTACACCTATATATTGCCTAGCTATTTATGTGCATTCGTATTAGACATGTTTCATCCTATTTTCATTTGTAACATGATAAAAATAATATTTTTTATAGCAAGAATGTCCTTATCCAAGGTGTTAAGTCTCCCTCTATCAATTTTATGTGTCCATATTTGTCTTCTAGTTAGTCGGTTAAAAAAGAATGTCATATTTTTACAATAAATAATACTTCATCCGTTTTAGGTTATGTGAATTAATGTATTTGAATAGGCACGGTTTTTAAGAGAAATAGAAAAAAATGAAACTTGGGTTCTAAAACAAACTATAAAAATTTTATGTGGCGATAAATCATCTAGAAAAGAAAATAGAAAAATATCATTCTTAGACATAGCATATGATTTATAGCAATACAAATATTACTAACTCGTTTTAGACTATATAAATTTTGAAATTTTCTTTCTTTTTTTCTTAAAATTTGTGTATAAAGTCAAATACCGCCATATAAATTGAGACAAACACATTATGAGATGTTATGTTTATTGCTCTTTCTTGAGGCTATCACAATGTGCAGATTTGATTTATGAGAGAAAGAATCGAAGTACATAGTTGGTCCCATTGGATTTATTCGTGATAAATTTTGAATATGAAAAATAAATTTTAAAAAATTTCAAAATTGGTTATGGTGGTAAATATTTTTCTTAAAATTTATTATTGTGTCAATTTTTTTCCTTTTTTGCATTAATGAAATTTAACCTTATTAGGGTAGGCACAATGTCGCCTTTTTAATCAAACGGTAGAAGATGACAGAGAAAAATGAATAGAAATTGAAAGAAATTTGTCAATACATAACCCATAGGCCAATTGTCCCATTCCCATATTACCTTGCTTCAAGGGCAAAAGAGTTTTTGGATTTGTCTTGGGGGGTAAGGGAGTGGGGTGGGGTGGGGTGGAGTGTTTTTTTTTTTTTGTGATTAATTTTCATCCGGACAACTAGGACATCTAATGCACTGATAGCAAGCACTACATCTAAACTATGAACTTTCTAACATATTACTCTTTGATTAAGACTGTTTACTCCTTTGAATCACTGAACCTAATTATACCGTGAAATAGAAGGTTAACAACCATCATCATAGGTTTCTACCTTTCCAGGAATGGTTTGCCGCCTCCCTGTCGATCTGCTTCAGCTATTGGTCTAGAAATGATTGTAAGAGACTGCTCTGTGAGCTTTAGAACATAGACTATCTTTTGTACAGGACTAGTACGAACTTGAACTGGGAACATAAAATGTACTAGTTATAAGAGGTGCAGAGCAAGCTCTTAATTCCATAACAGATCTTTGTTTTTGTCGCTCTCCTTTGTCCGGTATCTACATTAGATTTGGATTCATGTCGTATAGGGCCTCATTCGGGGGAAGCGCTTCCTACAAAAGATTTTTTCATATTCAGGGTTCGAACCCAAGATGAGGAGAGACTTCATCCACTGATGGTGATTGGGGGTGTCTTCAATTATGAATATTATCACTCAGATTTGGAAATTTTTGTTACTATATAGAGTTGTAGTCAAATGAATATGACTTCTCCGCTCTTAATTAGAGGTAATTAAATTCGAGCTTTAAAAATACAAAAAGTTATATAAAAATGTTTTACCTTTTAACAGGTCTTAAGCAAGGGTATGGATGCAACATTCAAGCACCAAATTCATTTGAACGCAATATTTTTTTATACAAAGCATAAATTTGTATATAAACGTTTATAAAAATTGTAATAAATAATAAGTCTGAACTCATTATAATTTTTAGAATTACAATAAATTCAACGTTAAAAACCTTAAATATTAAATTCATAAAGTTTAAATTCTTAATCCGCTTCTAATATTAAACAATGTAAATTTGTATTAATTGAAACTCCAAAGTAAATATTAAATACCAGATAAAAAAAATACCAGATAAAAAAACAAAAAAGTTATTTTTTGTTTATATGTCATGCATGATGCATGCATATCCAATATTATGATTCTTCTTAAAAAGAATATATTGAAGTGCAAGTTTCTCATTTTCTTTTCTTGTTTCATCATGATCATTGTCATTATTGTTGTCATTATTAATCTCCTAATTTAATGCCTTCCAAAAAAAAAAACTATGTTATTTGTTGAAAAATTGATATAAATAATCGTTTATTAATAGTTTATGATAAATATAATTATTTTTAACTGATCGATCAAATTTAACCGAGAGATTTTGCAGTGCGTGATTCAAATTTAACCGAGACTCCAATATAGACTTCAGACATCGAATGAGAAATAAAAAAAAGGATGGGGTTTGGGGTTGTGGGGTAGGGATGGGTGGGGGTTGGTAGGGAAGGGAGTGGATTTAGACAAAGTGACCCCCAAAAGGACATTTTTGGTGGTTTTGATAAGGGATTTGTCTACTTGTCTTTGCTTGGGTGGTATGGTTGGTAACCACATAGTTAATCCTATGTGACACGTGTCATCCCAAGTCATCTCATCCACTTGGTTTTAGTTCTCTAAAATTAATGTTTTAAGATAAGATCGTTTTTTTATTATTATAATAATAATAATCATAAGTTATTCGAAATTCATTAATTCGACTAATTTAAATTAACGCAACACAGGATTCATTTAAGGGAAATACCCTTTTTGCCGAAAATTTTTCATTCCCAAAGCTTAAACTTCAGATACCTGATTAAGAATAGAAATAGATTATTGTAGATTTATCTAAACATATAGCTCTTTCAATATATATAAATTTGAACTTATTGAATTTAAATTCTAAATCCGTCTAATTAAAAATTTAGGAATCCCTTGACGTAATAATAGGTATCATCATATAATTGTGGAAATGTATATTCTAGTGTTTTCTGTATATATGTATTTATAATATATAGTAATCCATTTAAGTTTAGAGAATATTTTTATATATAAGAGAAACAAGTAATAATATCTAGAAGTGAGAGGAATTAGACTATCTAAATAAAATAGTAATGTGGGAAATTTTGCAATATCAATACGATAAGGTTAATGAAGACATGAGGATTCATATAATTGGTTCTAATTTATTTGCGATTGAAGAGTAATTATTGTTATTAAGCAAGTATTCTATTTAATCAAATTTCTAAAATTTACTTATATAAATTTATTTATTTTTTTATCAAAAGTGACTAATATTCCAAAAATGCTTATGAACAAAGCTAATTTTTTTTAACTTAATATACCAAATATCCTATAATATTATTGATTTTATAGCATTTAATAGATTATTATTTTTTATTATTTTGTTTTCATATATCTTTCAGTCACACAAGACTCTCATAATAATTTTTCCTATGCAGATATAATAATAATTTCATTCTTTTTGTTCCATCTTTATCTAGTATTATTAAATATCATTCTATTGAATTTATATATATAAAATGACGCATATAAAATAAAGTCCTTTAAAAATAAAGCCACATTTGATTGAGAAAACTTTACTCACCAATTAAAGCTTTTCGACTTGATTTT
This sequence comes from Solanum appendiculatum, assembly GCA_018342035.1. Lineage (NCBI taxonomy): Eukaryota > Viridiplantae > Streptophyta > Magnoliopsida > Solanales > Solanaceae > Solanum > Solanum appendiculatum. The sequence continues at coordinate 154,948 of JAGDQO010000088.1, forward strand.
GAATTAGTCGAGCACCAAAATAGATATTGGATGAAAAAGCTTGAACCTCCTCTTCATAATAAAGTCACATTAGACCGGAGAACTCTATTCTTAAATTAAATGATGCATATTCGAATTAATCGAATTTCAAAGAGAAGTCAGATAAAAAAAATAGACTTGAACTTCCATTGAAAATAAAGTCGCATTTGACAGAAACCGCTCTACTCTATTCACAAATTAAAAGATTTCATCCAGAATTTGAGTCAGGCGAGCTCTAAATCAGATGTCAGATGAAAAAACTCCAACACCCTCTGAAAATAAAGTCACATTTTGTAGAAAAACTCTATTCCCAAATTAAAATTTTTTCTATATAAATTTAAATTAATCAAAGAATCTGACAAAAATTCAAACATCCTCTAAAATTAAAGTCCGCATTTGACAAAGAAACATCCTATTCACTTAATAAAATTATTCAACACGAATACAAATTAATCGAGCTACAAAATAGATATCGGTAAAAAAACCTCATACATCTTTTGAAAGAAAACTAATTTTAATAAGAAGCATTTTATTTTTACTAATTTTAATAAGAAGCATTTTATTTTTAAATTAAAAAATTTAAAATAAATTTAAATTTAAATTAATCGAGCTTTAAAATGAACGTTTCGTTTAATAAATCCTAAAGAGGAGGCGGTGCCGGCCGAAAGAGGGAAAAGCACGTGACTAAGACCGCACTGCATGGCAGACAATGGAAGCCAGTATGGCTAGTGACATATTATACTTTTTTTAAAAAAAAAATCGATATTTATATCGAGACTTGATTAAATTTGAAAAGGGTGATTTTGTATATGTAAGAATCGTAACTTAAACTCAAAATCTCTAATTGGAAATGATATCTATCACTCCATCATAATCTCTTACGACATGGGCAGAGCCAGATAGGACTAAGGAAAGAGTGAGGTCAGAAATTTTGTTAAAGATATTCAAGATTTAATATATGCAACAACATATGCAGTGAAATGCCACGAGTAATGTATATATGGATGAAAAACAATTGATCAATATACTTCGTATTTTTTTATATACGTAATATAATCTTTCGACGAATGGTGTTTGATTGACCAACCTTCGTTATATGTGTCTACACCACTAGATAAGAGATTCATCCAAAATCTATTCACGCAGAAAAATATATTATCTATGTATGATTAAAATTATTTTTTACGTATATATAGTAGATCGATGTTGAGCCCTTCAGACTTTTTTATGTATTCGCTTCTTTTTATTATGAATCATTTTAGTGAAAATCTTGATTCTGTCATCATTCGACAGTCTCTTTTATCTTTATTTTTTTCAAATGAAAAGTTTTTATTTTTTTAGTGATTATATATATGCCACGTGTTAGAGTGCCCACAGCACATGTTAGGCTGTCAAAATGGTTATATTTGCAACATTTGGCATGTAGAATCATTTTGAGACCTAATTAATGAATTATATCACGTATCTTTTATGATTTGCTTCTTATTTATTAATTATAAAAAGAAGGTTTTAGTTTCTTACTTTAACTTTTTCTAATTGTTCCTTCTGTCTCAATTTATCTGATAATATTTGACTTGGTATAAAATGTGAGAGGAAAAAACATTTGAACTTGTCGCTTAAAAAATAAGACATGAGCTTTTTTGTGGCTATAAATGATCTCCTGGATAAATGAAAAGGTTAAAATTAAATTATTATCAAATATAAAAATATAAAAATTATTTTAAATTTAGTAGAGAAAAAATAGTATCATATAAATTGAAATGGAAGAAGTACATGTTTTGAAGGATATGCTTTTTCTTTTCCAAATACAGAAAGAATCATCTGAAGATATTTCTTCTGTTTCAATTTATGAATTTACTACTTTCTCTAGCTAAGTCAAAAATTAAAATATTTTTTAAATATAAGAATTTTTTTTTTTTTTTGACTTAGCCAGAAAAAAGTAGTAAACTTTTGTTAAAAGTAAAATCAATATTGATGTTATCATGCGATCAATAATGTTGGTATATATAATATATATTGAGTTATAGTGAGATAGTTGTAATTTTTTTACTAGCTCTTAATTAGAGGTTTTGGTTTCGTATTCTGGGAATGAAAATCTCTTTGTTGAGATTATCACTTTCTGAAAATAAACTTTGTAATATACAAATTTAAATTTAATTAGACTCTAATATAAGTATCGAATAAAAGATTGAAAAAAGATTATTGATATATAATATTATCTTTAACTTACTAAAGTTGATGGCATATTCAATTATTTATATTATCTATTATGTTATTACTTTTCAAGTGGCAAATCACTGAGGATATTCTTAGTGCTACTTTCTGTACTAGTGTGTTGTATATTTGTCAAATGTGACCAGGCGGATTCAGAATTTGAAAGTTATAAATAGAAGTATTAAATGAACGAATTGGGTTAAATTCAAATTAAATAAGTTAAAATTAATTAATAAATAGGTCATTAACTCACCTCAAAATTATTTGAGATGAAATAAAATTATGTCAAAATAAACTAAACAATAAGTTATAGCCCCACTCAATAATTCTTACTAATAAGTTTTAATTTTGTTATTGTTGTTGCTTTTTTAATATATATATATATATATATATAGTATGTGTCAATTTGAGTGATATATCAGTTCACTTTTTAGTTAAGTCTAATTTGACGGTTAAAATAAACTGAAGTAATATTTGAACGAGTCATTAATCCGTTCAAATTTAATGGATGAGCAGTATGTGCTAGTTTTGTTTTCCCTAGTTGAAGATGTACCTTTAGGGTTCGTTTGGTTGGGAACAAGTTATTTCAGGATAAGTTATTTCATCATGTATATGGGATAAATTGTTGGTGTTTATGCATTTTAATATTAAAATTAAAATATTAAGTGCATGTGTTAGTGGGTATAAGTTGACAAGAATGTGGTCATTATTGTGGTGTAACTCTTGAAACCACTACTGCCATGATCTACCACTAATTTCACCCGTTATTCTACCTCATTATACATTGTAACTTATGTAACCTTTGAGCCATTCATTTACCTACATTATTATCCACATTATTCTTATTCAATACAAAGAAGAATTTCTCACCTATAAATAGTGGTGTTTCTTCTTTTGTGAAGTGTATCTCAAAAAAGGTGAAAAGTGTGGAAAAATATTGTAGTGAGGTTAGTGTAGTGAAAGAGAGAGTTGAGACAAAGAATAATATTTTAAGTGTTCAACTATATTCACTATATAAAAGAGAGTAATTATATGTCAAAGGAAGGTGTTCTTTTGTGGAGCTTTGGACTCTTCAACTAATTTGGAGTTGCTTGAGTTTTACGACATTGTTGGGTTGTTGTATCCTCGAAGGGACAAGTCAAGAGTGGTGGTGCTGGATCGGTGTAGATAATGCTGCAGTGGGCTTGAATCTCCTTAAAGAGAGCGAGATATCAACACCTCAGCCTAAAGATTTATTTATACATTTTTATTATTTTATTTTCAACTCTAATTTATATTATTTGTGATATATTACACCAACATAAATTATCCCATCACTAAGGTAAAAATGGTGGAATAAATAATTCAAGAATTACCTAATACCTCTAACCAAATGTAGAATAAAATAATTCTACACTTTATCCTGAAATTATCACACCTTATATCTCACAACAAACGACTCCTTACCGTGGTATCATGATTTTCATTACGTATTTTAAAATATAAAAAAAATAAACACACCAAATTTTTTTTAAAAAATATCTATTATATATTAAAGAAAATAATAATTTTAACCTTATATATTATATAATTTTCCAACGGTTACCTCAATCCTGACTTTTGAGGTTCGAAAAGTCTATACCATGTTAATCTTTAAATTTTAAAAATAATTTAGATTATATTTCAAACTTAAAATATATTAATTTAAATAAATATAGTGAATTAGTATAAATTAATTATTTAAATCCAATAAATTAGCTATGAATTTAACTAAAAGGTTTAATTTTTCGAGTTAATCCATTGATTTGAATTTTAAATTACGATTAACTCTGAAATATATCATTTTATCCTAGAGATCTAGATTGGGGCTACACAAAAAATAACGCAACGTCAAGTCAAATAAAAAAAAGTCAAAAAAATTTATGATATCTAGTTAAATAAAAAACTAATGAAATTGTGTCAACAAAAAACAAGAAATTGCTCATAGATCAAAAATTATAAATTTCTTTACGATCTGCAAGTCTTTTTCTACGTATAAATTTTAAATACTTGAAGATTAAGAATGAAACATAGTAATAATATCAAGGTTGTACATGATTAAAGTTGCTCGTGGCATAATTATCGTTCTTGACGGATTTTCAAATAGAAATATTTATCACTCTATTATAACTTTCGTTGATTTTGACAGATGTCTAATATTGTACTAAAAACTGTTGAAAATTATAGTATTAATTATTACAATTGAGTTCAAATTTGGTGTTCTAGAATTTAATGCCTATCATTTTCTTTGATAGTATAATGTTTGACTAAAAATCATATGATATTCAATATAGTTCCAACAAATTGGGAATTCTAACTAGTTTGTTCACATTGAGAATATCCTTGAATAAATACATTCAATTTTAATTAGAGTTATTATTTCCCAAAGAGAAAATCATATATGAATTTTTCTATGCATATCAAGTAATTAAAAATGTATTTCAATGATAAATAACATAAGACTATTGAACCAAGTATGCCAATGGCATAAAATGACTTATAATATGTGGACATATCTTCTTTCTCTTCCCCGTATGCGTTGTTCGAAACTTACTGATCCGACTAATACAGATGCACATCATATATTATGGGAGTATTTTGCCGAGTTCTATCAAAAAAGATTTCATTTTCAACGTTTAAACTCAAGATCACATAACTTTGATTAAAAGAGATTATTTTTTTTTTAACATTTTACCATACCCTATGATGATTATATAGATAAATATATCTTTTAATTCAAGATTCGACTTAAATTTAAAGAAACATTATATCAATTGTTGTTATTGTTTAGGTATAGTAAAACCTATTTCTTCCCACAACACTCTTCACCTTCCAAGTTATTCACTTTAAAAAAAAACTAGAAACTATATAAATAATAGTAAATAATTACTGCTAATCTTATTTAATGATAAATTAGCAACGGATTATTCAATGATCCTTTAGTTACGAGCTATTTAACCACATATTAGCAATAAATTTCATAGCTAATTCTTGTTCTTTTCGTAGTCTATATATATATATATATATATCATGGAGGTAAGCAGGAGCCATCTTATTACTTATATATATGCTAAGGGAGCCCTTGGTAAAATTTAGCTAGGTTAATTTTTTAAATTTCATGTATAAATATATGTTGACTTCCTTTATTTTTTATGTTTGTCTACTTTTTCTTTATATATATATTTTGATATATTTCGGTAAAATTCCTAACTCCGCTACTATCAGGTATGTCAAGCATACTTGAAACATTTCCATCAAAATAAAAATAATGAAAAAAGTAGGCAATCAAGAAAGAAAAGAATACTATTTTTCAAACTATGATAACTATCACCTAAGAAATAGTGGCTTAATTGGCTGCAATGAAATGGACATTACAGATGACACATGAATTACTAAAATGGCCAAACAAAAAAAAAGAGCTTCCTTAAATAAAAAAATAAAAATTTACAAAAAAAAATAAAAATTAATTACTTCTTGAGCTTTTCATGTGCTACATCAAGAAAAAGGTAATACAATATAGAGCTAATTATTATCTTTTTTTTTTCTTTTTGTGTATATAAATTCTAACAAAGGATGAGCACAAAGAAAATTACACGTGGTCCTTTACAATGTAGAGCTAATTAAGGTGAAATTGAAATATTGGAGCTTAGATAGTTGAACTTGAAAGTGAGAGGTGAGTTGTTTTTTGAGGTTTTCATCTAGAGTCTGGTACTTGTTTTTGAGGTCCTGCCTAATTTAAATTTACGTCGTGTAATGTCCATTAAAGAGGGAAGCCACTACTAGAAGTACGGGAATTTCTGACAAAATCGATCTAAAATGTTATTAACTAGCCAAATTCTGATAGATATCCAATCGGACGTCCGTGGGACATTCCCATATTTTTTAACAATGAGCATTCCTATAATATAGTTTTACTATTCTCAGGACTCAAATACGATACTTATGATTAAAGATGATTTTTTTTTATTCATTCTGTCACAATCTTAGGTGAATTGTTAGTTTTGGAAAGTTAAGGGGGTAGTTGTGCTTGAAAAAAACAAAGGTGGTGAGTTAGGTAAGGTTTCATGTGCATAGGGCCCTTTATTAGGGGAAAAAGGTATACTAGATTATAACTGCATTGAAAAGGCATGGGAAAGGGCAAAGTAATTATCTGCACTTCATGTTTACACTAAATTATATTAGTTTACATTGAAAAGGCATGGGAAAGGTCCAAATTGAATCCCCTTTCTTGGAAAATTGTATAGCACAAATAAAGTAAAATATAGCCTTGACTGGCAAGTAAGCACTCTAACTTTGAGAGTGTACATCTTGACACCTCAACTTGGTAACTTACAACTAAGCACTCAAACTCGTTTCCACTATGTCTCGTGGACACACGGTACTGACAAGTAAGCACTCTAACTTTGAGAGTGTACATCTAGACACCTCAACTTGATCACTAACAACTAAACACTCAAACTCGTTCCTACTATGTCTCATGAACACTCGACGTTGACGTGATACACAAATTTTGAAGGTGTCTAGTTGACCATTTTGTAAGTTGAAGTGTTCAATTGCCACAATGAAGACGAGTTGAGGTGTCTAAATGTGCATACTCAAAGTCGAAATGTTTACTTGCCCGTCGAGGCCAAACATCTATCAAATGGAGAGGTAAGTATAAATCTAAATTAGTGAAGTTATGAAAATTAATTTCCAAAGTGTTCTTACAAAGAAGTGAAAAAAGAGGAGAAATATACATATAAAAGATACAAAATGGGAATACTAATAAGCAAGAAAAACTAGCCTTCCCCTCTCCAATTGCCTGACTAATCTTTACATGTATGTATGATAATATACAGTGAAAAATTTCTCAAGTTCATGTACTTATGGGGATGATAAACACGAGTACGTACGTAGCCAATGTACACGCGTAGTATGATTTTATCGAGGCTTTCCGGGCTTTCTACGTCTCTAAAATACCAACACTTACCTTCTTCTGCTCCCCATCTCGCCCAAACCGGTGTCTTGCATCATTGCTACAAATTCATTGTAATCAATGCGTCCATCCTGAAATGTCGATAAGGGTATATATAATTTGAGTTTGAGCAACGATATCTAAAGAACTACCACGTTCCTAGGCTTAACGTTCCACGATTATGGAAAGATATTAGAAGATATATATTCAAAGAATGATGACAGAGGGACGTACATTATCTTGATCAACTTCACGCATAAGTTCTTCGATGGGGATATTGTTCATCCCGAACTTTTCACAAGCTTGTTGGAGCTCATCCTTCGTGATGTACCCGCTACCATCTTGATCGAAATACGAAAAAGCAGCATACATGTGATCTTCCTTCTGAATTTTATTTAGATGGAGCATAGCTGCTATAAACTCGCCATAGTCAATGGTACCACTATTATCAGTATCTGCCTGCAATTGCATAAAAAAGCTTGTTTGAGAATGTATAAAACCAGAAAAAGAAATATTCAACATTTTCCTAGTACCATATAATAACAGAGTCATGATTTTTATAAGAGTAAGAAGAACTACTTACTTTTTATCAAGAATATTTTAGAACTTTGAATTAAACAATTCAAATCTTCATATTAATAAATAAAGTTTTTATATCAACATCTAACGCAATGTATTGCAAACAAATGTCTAACCTCTTATTAACTAGAACTAATTCTTACTCTTATAAACAATAATATTATTATGTGCAGCAATACGCTTAATGGTCTCTTAAGAATATGCACTAAAAACAAGCAGTATACAAGAACCAAAAAAAGGAATCCAAAATTAATAATATTTTTGTTTATGTGTTTATATAGTTAAGACCTCTTATTATAATTTGGCTTTAGGCCATTAATTTTGTTGAGACGCCCTGGTTTGGATGAACCCACCCACTCCATCCTTGTGTGCGACCATCTCATCTAAAAGTTTAAACGGTTAGAGAGAACACACTTTTAATAAATTAGATTATGTCTCAACAATATGATTAGATATTTATCCCTTAGATAGCTTGACCTTCAATCTTAGAAGTGTTTTGTATATATATATAAATAGGAAGGTTGTATCTCTGTATTGGAAAAGATTAAAAAAAAATCTAAATGTTGTATCTGGAAAAGTTTGAGAAAAAGAAAATGAAATGACAAAGGAGAATGCAGTGGTTAATCCAAACACAGAAATTGCAAAGACCATTTAAGTAATCATTTTAACATTCTCATGGCTAGACTCTAGCTAGCGGCGGATTGTCTAGCGGAGGATTGAGATTAAAAGTTAGCGAATATTTAAAAGAGAATTGACTGGAGTATCTCCTAAGATTCAATAAGAAAGTAGATTATTTGAGTGCTCAAGATGTTTGCATCTACATTTGGCTAGATCGTGGAATGGATCCTGCCCACCTATAACAACCAGATCAGGCGGACCTATATACAAGGTCAGGGCATTACTGGATTCCAGTAATCTAAGAAAAGACGGATATATACTTGACTAGGAACCCATATACACAAATGTTTGTTGATGCACTGGTTAAGTCTACCACTTAAGTTCTACTCGTGTTATGACCTAAGTTTGATTCCCAACTCTAGCAATAATACTGATGAGCATCCACTTTTCTTTCCGATAAGAAAGAGTGACGTAAATACTATTTCTAGGCATTTATGATTATGTAAACATCATCTTTTCAGATGAGGAATAAAAGTTCATAGAAAAAAATAGCGAAATTATTTACTTACTGCTTGCATTAAACTATTTATTTCTGAATCCTTCAGATCGGCACCTACTCTTTCCAAACCTTTCTTCAGTTCCTCCAACGTAATATTTCCACTATTATCGGTATCTATCATTTTGAACATTTCCTTGAGTCCTGCAATTTCCTCTGCAGATAGGCTTTCAGCAATAACCTAAAGAAACAGACGGATTGGTCAGCGACACTAGTATTAGTTAGTGGATCATATATAGTGTTCAAAGGCTATATTGTTCGGACTCTTCAAAACTGTCATGGTGCACATCAGATCCTCCAAAAGTAGTTCATTTTTGGAGGATCTAACATGGGTGAGGCAACATCTTTGGAGAGTCCGAGCAACGTAGTGCAAAGGTCCTAAGAATTAGAATAACTTACTCTAACTGCTATCTTTTTTAATTTGTTCATTGCAGAAAATTGGTTGAGACGAGTGAGAACAGCAGAATCAAGAGGCTTATCTGGAGCTACACCGCCAACACGGACCCATGGGTGACCTGAGATAATACGAACATCCACTATATAGATAACAATTTCATAAGTATGTACAAGGATAGACACAGTAACATAAATTAGGAAAGTGTTAAAGACTATCAGCTTATAACTACGTTTTTTGTTATTTCTCCCCTATCTTATCACCATTCTGAGTCTCTCGCGCAAAAGAGCTCATGTAGAAGGTCAACATCTTTTGCTCATATTTTAAAAATTCTTAGCAAGAAAAGTAGGAAAGAAAACGTGGAATCAGGACGCTACATTGCTCAATATTCATAAATGTGAGCAATTGTGTGATATACGTCTCATCCTGCCAACTATATGCTGAACGCACTCGACATCTAGTCAAAAAACAATTGAAAAATATGACATTACTTCTCTTCATATTCTTATTCCTTACAGCAAAGAGAGTGAGCTGAAATACGTACAACTTTACGGACCATCTCTCTTTTCACCTATGCAACGTAAAGGAGTCTTAAGAGGGTTATTATATAAAGTATGCAGACGCCATGATCATATAATACAAAGAAGAAAGGACGATAAGTATCATAGTCAAACATTAAGGACTTCATAAACATGACGATGCCACGAGCATAAAGGATCAGATTTGTGAATATTGAATCTTACAAAGGACTTCATGAGCTGTCAGCCGCTTTTTCGGATCTCTCACAAGCATCTTTCTGACAAGATCTTTTGCACTTTCTGATATAGATGGCCAAGGTTCTGATACAAAGTCAAGTTCCCCTTTTAGAACCTGTTCAAATATTCCTTGCTCCGTCTCTGATTCATAACAACACGATACATGTAAGATGGACAAAATCATTTTAGATCCGAGAATGATATAATCAAATTAATAAGGATGAGATTCGCGAGATCTGACCTTCCCAGAAGGGGGGAACTCCACTTAGTAAAATATAAATGATCACTCCAGCACTCCATATATCACATTCAAGACCATAATGCTTCCGTAACACTTCTGGGGCAACGTAATAAGGGCTTCCGACGACATCAGTGAAGATTTCACCTGGGGGCACAGAACTTTTTTTCTTGATCAGGTGTCAGAAAGTCAGCTAATGAAACAGCTAGAAGAAATAGCAGACAACAACGGAGAATTACTCTGAAAGAAGAAAAACTACGGCCTACAACAAGCATTCGACAAACATTCATTATAAAATAAGCTTAATGTGAAACAAACAAAGAAAATAATAGATATTCCTTATCTAAGTTGCTCAGACTCGGGTGCTGGTGTATAATACGGGTGTGGATCTAGAGGTCGGATCCTTCATGATCTAAATTTAACGATTTTGGGGTACGGATATGGGTGCGCAGATTCAACTAAAGATAATTCAAATATCTGAAAATAGAGTTATATTTGTCCATCGATTTTGGCCAAAGTACACAAAATTGGTTGACCAAACTTGTAGGGATGCCACACCCACGTCATGTCGACATGGCACAGCACCAAAAGTGAAGAGTCCGAGCAACTTAGTTTCTTATTACTACACAACTTCTTCAATTGAAAGCAACGGTTGATGTATACTGAACTTCCGAAGTCAAACACAAATAAAATAGCCACATGAAATGCATTATAAACACAAGGATAAATGAAAAGGCAAGAAAACGATAGATGCCCTCACTGTTTACTATGTCAGGATCAGATACCATGTCAGGATTAGATACATGGGAAACTTACTTTACATGAAAAATGGTGAACGTAGATATTCGTAGAGTTGACTTATGGCTTTTTTCTGAAACTGGAGTGGCATGAGCTGTTCTTTACTCTACCTTGGCATTTCAAACCTTTTAATATCAGTTGAAGATCACTCAACGTGAAGACGAGCAATTTTCAAATTGTCACCTACAATTTTTCCAAAGAAAAAATTGCAAGAGCTAAAGATACAGATAGGCATTTACAACATTGAAACCAGTTTGGAAACTACTTTCTTGGTCTCTAAAAAATATCTACACAAGACTGCTTTCCCTTTACTGGATAGATTAGAAAAACGTTGGACATAAATGAGATCATTACCGAATAGATGAAAAAACTAATAAGCTAGATCGACACCATTTTAAGAGAAAAATGTTTGCAAGTGGACTACCTGGCTTGAAGAACACTGATAACCCAAAGTCAATTGTCTTCAAGGGTGAATCTTCATCCTGGTTGATAAAAAGAAAGTTCTCAGGTTTGAGGTCCCTATGCATGACACCCATGGAATGGCATGCTTCCACGACACCTACAATTACCCTAGCAAGTTCAGCTGCCTTCTTCTCACTGTAATGTCCTCTCTGTAAAATCCTGTCGAAAAGCTCCCCACCGGCACAAAGTTCCATCACGACATGTACTTCAACAGCATCCTCATAAGCCCCTACTATTTGTACCACACTAGGATGCCCTGCCAAGTGGTGCATAATCTGAATCTCCCTTCTTACATCCTCCACATCCTCCTCGGTATTCAACTTCCTTTTAGCAATGGACTTACACGCCAATTCCTTTCCATGTACCTGTTACGATTTTTTTGACGAGAGATGCAAACAACAAAGTTGAAAACATGGATGAAAATCGGTTTCTTATATATCATCAACTATAAGGCTTTTTAAATAACCACTACAACTAAAGCATTAGACTCTTACAACGACTAACAACTTATTTCGATGGTTGTTGCATATTGCTTCATGACGTATCGTATTGTATTAATTGATGAATACAATGTTTGGATAGATTATATCATTTTCCATCGTTATATAATGCCACACATTAGCAATTTGAATGAATATGATACAATACAATAGGTAACAAACATCCAAACAAGTTGTAAGAAACTGACTACTCTAGTAAATCAAAAATTAGATTCCTCTTACAACTAAACAAACGACAACACACCGAGTGTAGTCCCACAAGTGAAGTCTGGGGATGGTAGTGTGTTCGCAGACCTTACCCCTACTGTGGGAGGTAGAGAGGTTTTTTCTGATAGACCCTCGGCTCAAGAAAATATCAGGAGTGAAGAAACCAAGACAAAATACTACACAAGACATGACATAGCATACTAAAGGAACGGTAACAACAACAAAATATTACGATAAACAAATTACAAGGGACAATATATAGTATTAGAACTCAAAGGAACAGAAAACCTAAAACAGCAATACTACGACTACTAGTACAAAAGGATAAACGAGACTTCAGTTATTAGCAGTTATTACCTTGTCCACACATAAATACGTTGTCCCGAATTGACCTTGTCCAAGCTTCCTCCCTAAACTACAAATCTCCTTCAAATTACCATTTTTTCTTCCCAAAACAGAGTCGATTTTAAGCCCAATGCTTGATACTCGCTTAACATGACTAGGCTTGTTCTGTTTCACTCCTTCCACTGGCTTACTATTAACATTTGATGAATTCTTCTCATTAGTATCATCTCCACTAATCTTAAGGTGTGGGGGTGGAGTACTCTGAGTACCACCAAATCTATTAGTATCATTTCCATCTGTTTTCGACGACGAATATGAATACTCTTGGGTTTTGTGGGAATTTGAGTCCCCTTTATTTGGAAGAGGTAAATGTTCTGGTTGTCTTGTTTTCCAAACAGCTGCTGTTACTGATTGCAAGAACCCATTGTTGCCCAATTTGGGTCCTATACATGTATTCCCCATTCAAAATACAAGAAAATTTTTTTCTCTATTCTTTCAATCAAATCCTTTCTACCTTCTCGAGGTCTGCGTACACTCTATCCTCCCCAGACCCCGCTTTTGGGACTATACTGGGTTTTTTCTTGTTGTAGTTCATTCAATCAAATCCTTACATTTTCTCTTTAATTCCCAAAAAAAAAACCCTTCAAGAAACCTATTATCTTTTGCCCCAAAAAATTTAAATACTAAATTCAAGATTTTTTTTTCCTCTTTCAAAAAAATAAAAATAAAAATTTACAAGAACCTATAATCTTTTGCTCCCAAAAAGTTAGTACTAAATTCAAGAACCCTAAATTCAAGAAAAGATTTCTCTTTCCAAAAAAAAAAAAAAAAAAAACTTTCAAAGGATCTATAATATTTTGCCCCAAAAAAAATATTCAAGAACCCTAAATTCAAGATTTTATTTTTTTTCTTCCAATCAAAATCCTAACATTTTCTCTTTAATTCCCAAAAACACCCTTTCAAGAATCTATAATATTTTGTCCCAAAAAGATAAAAACTTTCTCTAAATTGAAGAACCCTAAATTCCAGATTCCTTTGGAATCTGAAATTCAAGAATTCATCAAAAAAGATAAGTTCTTTTTTCCAATAAAACAAACAGAGAATTTACCTTAGCCTAAAAATTCAAAAAAATTAAAAATAAATCAGGGATTAAGAGAAATTAGGGGAAATATTATGGAAAATATTTGGGGGAAAAGAAAATTAGGAAATGTATGGTGGTAAACTGGATTGTTTGATTTTTGCAAAGTTTATTTTCATGCATGCATGCTAACGTACATTTTTTTTCTTCAAAATATGCACTTTTGGTGCAAAAGTCGAGAAAAGGATAATGGTAAAAAAAATACGTAAATTATTATATTTTCGTGAGTTTCATATTTTAATTAGGAAAAAGGCCTAAATATGCCATCGACCTTTGACAAAAGATTTATCTATGTCATTTGTTAAAAGTTTAGCTTATCTATCACCAAAATATTCATGGGCTAACACATACGAAAAACTAAGAAACTCGCCTAATTCATGTAAAATGGATCTTTAATGCTCAAAATATGTGCAAAAAATGGTGAGGCTTCACGTACTGTTCTCCCAACTCTCTAAGGAGGGTTCCGTAAAGGTTTTGCAAAAAAATTATCCAGAAGTCATATTACCAAAATATTCATGGGCTAACACACACGAAAAACTGAGAAAATCGCCTAATTCATATAAAGTGGCTCCTAAATGCCCAAAACATGTGTAAAAATGGTGAGGTTTTTTCACGTGCTGCTCCCCCAAACTCCCTATAGAGGGTTTCGTAAAGGTTTCGCAAAAAAATCATCCAAAAGTCATATCACCAAAATATTCATGGGCTAACACATGAAAAACTCAGAAAATCGCCTAATTCCTGTAAAATGGATCCTAAATGCCCCAAATATGTGCAAAAAATTGTGAGACTTCACGTATTGCTCCCACAACTCCCTATAGAGGGTTCCGTAGAGTTTTTACAAGAAAATCGTCCGGAAGCCATATCACCAAAAAATTCATGGGCTAACATACACAAAAAATTGAGAAAATCGTCTAATTCCCATAAAATGGCTCCTACAGAGGCTTCACCGTCACGTATTGCTCCCCCAACTCCCAAAAGAGGGTTCCGGAAAGATTTTGCAAAAAAATCATCCGGAAACTATATCACCAAAATATTCATAGGCTAACACACACGGAAAACTAAAAAAAAATCGCCTAATTCTTGTAAAATGGATCCTAAATGTCCAAAATATATGCAAAAATGGTGAGCCTTCACGTATTGCTCCCCCAAACTCTCTATAGAGGGTTTCGTAAGGGTTTTGCAAAAAAATCATTTAGAAGTCATATCACTAAAATATTCATAAGTTAATATACACAAAAAACTGAGAAAACTGCCTAATTCCTGTAAAATAGATTCTAAATGCCCAAAATATATACAAAAAATGGTGAGGCTTCACGTACTGCTCCCCCAACTCCCTACGGATGGTTCAGTAAAGGTTTTCCAAAATAATCATCCGAAAGTCATATCACCAAAATATTCATAGGCTAACTAACACACACGAAAAACTGAGAAAATCGTCTAATTCTTGTAAATTAGATCCTAAATTCCCAAAATATGTGCAAAAGAAGGTAAGGCTTCACATACTGCTCCCCCAACTCCATACGGAGGGTTCCGTTAAGGTTTTGCAAAACAAAATCGTCCGAAAGCCATATCACTAAAATATTCTTGGGCTAAAACACACGAAAAACTGATAAAATCGCCTAATTCATGTAAAATGGATCCTAAATGCCCAAAATATGTGCAAAAATGGTGAGGCATCACGTACTGCTCCCCCAAACTCCCTATGGAGGGTTCCGTAAAGGTTTTGCAAAGAAATTTTCCATAAGTCATATCACTAAAAAATTCATGAGCTAATATACACGAAAAATTGAGAAAATGGCATAATTCCTGTAAAATGGCTCCTAAATGCCCAAAATATATGCAAAAATGATGAGGCTTCACGTATTGCTCCCCCAATTCCCAACGGAGGGTTTCATAAAGATTTTACAAAAAAACCATCCAGAAGCCATATCACAAAAATATTCATAGGCTAACACACACGAAAAACTGAGAAAATTGCCTAATTCATGTAAAATGGATCCTCAATGTCCAAAATATGTGCAAAAAATAGTGAAACTTCACGTGCTGCTACCCTAAACTCTCTACGGAGGATTTCATAAAGGTTTTGCAAAAAAATTATCCGAAAGTTATATCACCAAAATATTCATGGGCTGACATACACGAAAAATTGAGAAAATCCTAATTCATGTTAAATTGTTCCTTAATGCCCAAAATATGTGCAAAAAATGGTGAGGTTTCACGTATTGCTCCCCAACTCCCTATGGAGGGTTCCATAAAAAAAAGTTTGAAGACATATCACTAAAATATTCATGGGCTAACACACACGAAAAGCTGAGAAAATAGTCTAATTCTTGCAAAATGGCTCCTAAATGCCCTAAATATGTGCCAAAATTGGTGAGACTTCACATACTGCTCCCCAACTCCCTACAAAGGGTTCCGTAAGGGTTTTTCAAAAAAATTATCCAGATGCCATATCACAAAAATATTCACAGGCGAACATATACGAAAAACTGAGAAAATTGCCTATTTCATATAAAATGACTCCTAAATACTCAAAATATGTGCAAAAAATGGTGAGGCTTCACATACTGCTCCCCCAAACTCCCTAAGGAGGGTTTCGTAAAGATTTCGCAAAAAACTGTTAGAAAGTCATATCACCAAAATATTTATGGGCTAACACATGGAAAACAGGGAAAATCGCATAATTCCTGTAAAATGGCTCCTAAATGCACAAAATATGTGCAAAAAATTGTGAGGCTTCACGTATTGCTTCCCCAACACCCTACAAAGAGTTCCCTAAAGGATTTGCAAAAAAATCGTCCAGAAGCAATATTACCAAAAAATTCATGGACTAATACAAATTTTTTTGAGAAAATCACTTAATTCCTGTAAAATGGTTCCTAAATGCCCAAAATATATGCAAAAAATGGTGAGGCTTCACGTACTGCTCCCCCAACACCCTACGGAGGGTTCTGTAAACGTTTTACAAAAAAATCGTTCGGAAGTCATATCACCAAAATATTCATGGCTAACACATACGAAAAACTGAGAAAATCGTCTAATTCCTGTAAAATGAATCCTAAATGCCCGAAATATCTGCAAAAAATGGTGATGCTTCACGTACTGCTCCCCCAAACTCCCTAAAGGGAGTTTCGTAAAGGTTTTGCAAAAAAATCGTCTGGAAGCCATATCACCGAAGTATTCATGGGCTAACACACACGAAAAACTGAGAAAATCACCTCATTCTTGTAAAATGGATCCTAAATGCCCAAAATATGTACAAAAAATGGTGAAACTTCACGTACTTCTCCCTCAACTCCCTACGGAGGGTTTCCTAAAGGTTTTACAAAAAAACTTTCGAAAGTCATATCACCAAAATATTAATGGGCTAACACACGAAAAACTAAGAAAATCACCTAATTCCTTTAAAATGGCTCCTAAATGCCTAAAATATGCGCAAAAATTGTGAGGCTTCACATACTGCTCCCCCAACTCCCTACGGAGGGTTCCAGTAAGGTTTTGTGAAAAATAATTTAGGAAGCCATATCACCAAAATATCCATAGGCTAACACACACGAAAAATTGAAATATCGCCTAATTCTTGTAAATGGATCTTAATCCAAAATATGTGCAAAAATGGTAAGGCTTCACTTACTTCTCCTCCAACTCCCTACGGAGGTTTTCGTAGAGGTTTTGCAAAAAAATCCTCCGGAAGCCATATCACCAAAATATTCATGGGCTAACACACACGAAAAGCTGAGAAAATTATCTAATTCTTGAAAAATGGCTCCTAAATGCCCTAAATCTGTGCAAAAATTGGTGAGACTTCACATAATGCTACCCAACTTCCTAAAGAGGGTTCCGTAAATGTTTTACAAAAAAATCATCAGGAAGCCATATCACCAAAATATTCATGGGCTAACACACACGAAAAATTGAGAAAAATCACCTAATTCCTGTAAAATGGATCCTAAATGTCCAAAATATGTGCAAAAAATGGTGAGGCTTTATGTATTGCTCCCTCAACTTTCTATGGATGGTTCCGTAAAGGTTTTGCAAAAAAATCATCCATAAGACATATCACCAAAATAATCATGGGCTAACATACACGAAAAAACTGAGAAAACCGCTTAAATCCCGTAAAATGGCTCATAAATGTCCAAAATACGTGCAAAAAATGGTGAGGCTTCACCAACTGCTCCCCAACTCCCTATGGAGGGTTCCTCATGTACCGTGGATTTACGATACTTATAATGCTTTAAACTTGAAATTTTACAGGTCTTTTAAGTATTTTTAGTAGAGTTGATTGTGTTTTGTGTTTAATTTGCAGGAAAATAGGTTTTGGTAGTGAGTTAGATTACATAGTGTTGGCAGGAACTTTTTGGCCATCTACGAGCCAACCTACGAGTCGTGGTCCTTTCTACAAGCTGTAGACTAACTCATAGATGGGAGGTATGAGGCATTGAAGATGAGTCCGAATCACGAGGGAGAACTACTAGCTATAGGAATCTCTACGAGTTGTAGATGGATAAGCGTAAATGACATTCAGAGAGTGAAGTTTGAAAATCCAGACTTTGATTGACCAGGACGAACCGTACACGGGTGTACGGACCGTAGGTCTCGTCCGTAGAAGAGGTCCTGAAGATTGGCTGAATATTGTTTTTTACGAGTCGACTCCACGAGCTGTAAAAGGGACGACGGTTCGTACATCAGGAGTCGTAGGAGCTGTCGAATCCTACTTTTCCTAGATTTGTTTTGTTTAGGATTAGATGTCTATAAATACTTTCCTTAGACTTTATTTTATGTTGTGATGTTCGGTTTTGGAGTTTGAGAATTATTTTGTGAACTACTTTTGCAATAATTCTTGAATTCGTTGTCCCCAATATGCACCAAGAAAAATATCTATTTATTAACTCCCTCTTTCAATCCGCCCATTTGTCACTCCGACATACCCCAAAAAACCATCTTCTAACAATAAACTAAAAGGAGAGGTGCTAATTTCCCTAACTAAATGAAGGTTACAAACCAATTACCATAGATACTTAATAACAATCTATTTTTAAGCATAGCCACACAAGATAAAACTAATTTTTTATGTATAAATACCACCCCCTACTTTCTTCATAATCATATGCCATTGATTATCTCCATTGTTTTTTCTCCTTTCCAATAAAACAAAAAAAAAGGGGATAAAAAACAATGGCTCCTCTAACAAAAATAACTCTTCTTGTCATTGCAATTTCCTTCTTCCTCACAATTCCATCAAATGCATTTGATTATACATTAAAAACATCTCTTTCTCCATCTTCTCTTCCTACTCCAACACCTTCTATTCCTAGTACTCAAACACCTCAAATCTTGGATGGTCCAGTACAAAAAGTTGTTGTAGCAAGTCAAAATATTCCATCATTTGTGAAAGCAACTATGGTTGGCACAATGTCCAAGACACAAGAATTTATCAGAAATGTCATTGAGAAAAAATTGGCTTTTAGTGCAAAAATGGATCATTATCGTAAAGATTGTCTTGAAACATGCAAAGAGGTGTATGAAGATGCAATTGATTCAATGAAAAAGGCATCACAAGATGTTAAACAAAAAAATTTTTACAAAGCAAATATGGATCTTAGTGCAATGTATTCATTCATTGAAACTTGCCATGATTGTGTTGTTGAGACAAAAGAAAATGATCTTGCCTTTCAAAAATTTGAAAAGTGGGCAAAAGGAGTTGCTGCTGATTGTCTTGATAAAGTTTCTAAAGAATACTATAAAAATTAATAAATATATGGTATTCAATTTTAGTGTTTTTAAAAGTTATATACATCGATCGATCAACGTGTCATCGTCAAAAGATATTTACAAGATGAGATTTGTAATCTTAGATTGAAAATAAGACAGGTTATCATGATGATCTGTTATAACAAAGATAGGTAACATTAAGAATTTTTCACACTTACGATGTACTTTGTATTGTCTTGGTGGACAACGTGACGAAGAAAAAAAAATTGATATATTATACATCTACGTTTAATTTATCTGTTGTATTTTTCTTTTGATTTTGTTCAAAAAATATCATTTTTGTATATTGAATAATTCTTTAATTATAATATCTCATATATCATGTTTCTAACCACAAGATTTAAGTTTTTTAAATAAGATACATAAAATAAATAGAATGGAATAACGCTAGTGCAATCAGATCTCTCTATAACCATCCTTAATTAACGAATAATTTTTCTTTGAAATTAATTTTTTTATGTTATATTTTCTCTTTCTATGATAAACTTTTTAACCTATAACAACAAATCCATGACTACAAGGGTTATACTTTTAGTAAAGTTACCTCTTTATAACATATACTCAAATATATGCCTATTTATTATTTTATAATAACCAAAAAGTACTATATTCACTATTTATTGGATATATAAATTTAATAAATTTGGTGTAAGTTCTGAGAAAGGAATTTGCAACGTCAAAAAACTCTTGTAAATGTTAAATGATATTATAGATATATAACATGTAATAACTATAACAAGTTCACCATTTTAACCTGTCTAAATTCAACTCAAATCGTTCATTTGTCACCTTAGGCAACTGAATTAAGCTATCTCGAAAGACCTCAAAGATTAATCAAACTCAAATTTGAAGAGACTCTTGACATGAAATAAATCTACAAAGAGAATGTAGAGATGATTATATGTAATTTTCACTATGAACAAGAATTCCTTTTTGGTGTGACATCAAATCATAGAGCATAGATACAAAGAGGAACTCGAATTCCTTCTCTCGAGACCACATATCCCAAAAATGCCACTGAATTAAACCAAAACTCACACTTTGAAAATTTAGCATACAACTGACGTTTTCTAAGGATAAATTTGTAATACATTCATCAGAATGAGAACAAACAGGCACTACTAAAAAACACTACATTTAGCTACGAATTTCATCGCTGATCCGTCACTATTTTGCTCGTAGCTAATGAAAATTAGTCGCTAAGTAGGATTAGCAACGGATTTGCTGTTTAGCTACAAATTTTGTCCGTCTCTAAATCCAGTTTTTTTAGTAGTGAGGGTAAGAGGGGCAATGTGCATTTGCGCTTATTCGTTGGACTGGTAAAAGGAACGCCGGCTTTCCAAAGTCAAACCTAAAAGAACCAGGTCGCGGAGTCAGCAAGTGACTCCGCGCCCTGCAGCCAAGTTTGATGCACGTGTGTCCAAGTGAGCCCATCTGCAATGGTCACAGAAAAAGCAACATTTGAGCAGAAAAAGCAAATTATAACAGGTTTTGGATTGTAGGACGACAAAAATTGCAATGATCCTTCGATAAACTTCACCTTTGAGCTTAATAAGACGGTAGTTATGCAACATTTTGCGCTTTTCGCCTGTAAGAAACAACGCATTTTAAGATGCTACAGTAAACATAACAAGAGTCAAGAGAAAGACGATGTAGATCGCGTTAGTATTGAAACATTCTGGCAGATAGAAGATGTAGAGAGGTTGTGGAAGCTCAAACATTATGAGGACCTCCGTAATGAGTTGGGGAAGCATTATGGAGGGTCGCACAATTTTTTAAGGGATATTTTAGTATTTATGAGCCAACTCTTAGGAATTAAGCGACTTTCTTGGTTTTTCGTGCGTATTAGCCCATTGATCTAGCGCATTGGAGCACTCAGAATTTTTTTTTGCAAAAACTTTATGAGGACCTCCATAATGAGTTGAGGAAGCATTATGGAGGGTCACACCATTTTTTAAGGCATATTTTAGCATTTACGAGCCAACTCTTAGAAATTACGCGACTTTCTTGGTTTTTCATGTGTATTAGCCCATAGATCTGGCGCGTTGGAGCACCCAGAAATTTTTTTTGAAAAAACTTTATGAGGACCTCCGTAATGAGTTGGGTAAGCATTATGGAGGGTCGCGCCAATTTTTAAGGCATACTTTAGTATTTACGAGCCAACTCTTAGAAATTACGCGACTTTCTTTGTTTTTCGTGTGTATTAGCCCATGGATCTGGCGTGTTGGAGCACCCGGAAATTATTTTTGAAAAAACTTTATAAAGACCTCCGCTATGAGTTGGGAAGCATTATGGAGGGTCGCGCCATTTTTTAAGGCATATTTTAGTATTTACGAGCTAACTCTTAGGAATTACGCAACTTTCTTGATTTTGCGTGTGTATTAGCCTATGGATCTGACGCATTGGAGCAACCGAATTATTTTTTGACAAAACTTTATGAGGACCTCTGTAATGAGTTGGGGAAGCATTATGGAGGGTCGCGCCATTTTTAAGGTATATTTTAGCATTTACAAGCCAACTCTTAGAAATTACGCGACTTTCTTGGTTTTTCGTGTGTATTAGCTCATGGATCTGGTGCGTTGGAGCACCCAGAAATATCTTTTGAAAAAAACTTTATGAGGACCTCCGTAATGAGTTGGGGAAGCATTATGGAGGGCCGCGCCATTTTTTAAGGCTTATTTTAGCATTTACAAACCAACTCTTTACGCGACTTTCTTGGTTTTTCGTGTGTATTAGCCCATGGATCTGGCGCGTTGGAGCACCCGGAAATTATTTTTGAAAAATCTTTATGAAGACCTCCGCAATGAGTTGGGAAGCATTATGGAGGGTCGCGCCATTTTTTAAGACATATTTTAGTATTTACGAGCCAACTCTTAGGATTTACGCGACTTTCTTGGTTTTTCGTGTGTATTAGCCTATGGATCTGACGCATTGGAGCACTCCAAATATTTTTTGATAAAACTTTATGAGGACCTCCGTAATGAGTTAGGAAGCATTATAAAGGGTCGCGCCATTTTTTAAGGCACATTTTAGCATTTAGGAGCCAACTCTTAGAAATTATGCAACTTTCTTAGTTTTTTCGTGTGTATTAACCCATGGATCTGGCGCGTTGGGGCACCCAAAATTTTTTTATGAAAAAACTTTAAGAGGACCTCCGTAATGAGTTGGGGAAGCATTATGGAGGATCGCATAATTTTTTAAAGCATATTTTAGCATTTACAAGCCAACTCTTAGTAATTACACGATGTGTTTAGTTTTTCGTGTGTATTAGCCCATAGATTTGACGTGTTGGAGCACCTGGAACTTTTTTTGAAAAAACATTATGAGGACCTCCATAATGAGTTGAGGAAGCATTATGGAGGGTTGCGTCATTTTTAAAGGCATATTTTAGCATTTACAAGCCAACTCTTAGGATTTACACGACTTTCTTTGTTTTTCGTATGTATTAGCCCATGAATCTGGCGCATTGGAGAACCTAGAAATATTTTTTGAAAAAACTTTATTAGGACCTCCATAATGAGTTGGGGAAGCATTATGGAGGGTCACGCTATTTTTGTAAGGCATATTTTAGAATTTAAGAGCCAACTCTTAGGAGCCAAACTCGGCATTCTGGAACTAACCGCACTGACGGAATTCTCATCCGAGCGCGTTTACCAAGAATGTTGACCGAAGTCAAACTTGGGCCAAATTTCGAAGGTAAAAGCGCCAAATGGCCCTAAAGTCATACCGGAAACCCTGGGACACGTGCCAATCATGCTTCTTGCCTAATTTCGCCGCTCCGGAGCTGATGGAACCGTCAGAGTTCCCTTCTAAGGTCGTTTACCTGAGGTTATGACCGAAATCAACTTTTCAAGGTCCAAAAGCTCCAAAACAAAAAAAGGCATAAAACCCACACGAACGACCAGGCAACCGAACAGTCAATGTCAGCAAGTCATAAATGACTTCTGGTCGCTACAAGAATGCTCTAAACGAAAGAAAGAAGGCATTAACACGAAAATGACCTGGAAGCTCATTACACCCGGATACTTACGGACGGTCTCCAAAAGGTTTCATAAAAAAATTGACCGAAAGTCATATCACCAAAATATTCATGGGCTAACACACACGAAAAATGAGAAAAATCACCTAAGTCCTATTAAATGACTCGTAAATGCCCGAAAACACCGTGAAAATTTCTGAGGCTTCACCTGCTGCTCCTCCGGGTACTTCCGAAAGGTCCCCAAAAGGTTTCAAAATTTTTTTATCGAAAGTCGTATCACAGAAATATTCATTGGCTAACACACACAAAAAATGAGAAAAATCGCCTTAATCCTATTAAATGCCTCGTAAATACCCAAAAACGCTATGAAAATTCCCGAGGCTTCACCTGCTGCTCCCCCGGGTACTTACGGAGGGTCCACAATAGGTTTCGGAAAAAAATTACTGGAAGCAATATCACCAAAATATTCATGAGCTAAAACACACGAAAAATGAGATAAATTGCTTAACTCCTATTAAATGCCTTGTAAATGCCCAAAAACACCATGAAAGCTCCCGAGACATCTCCTGGTGCTCCTCCAGATACTTACGGAAGGTCTCCAAAAGGTTTCGGAAAAAAATTGATTGGAAGACATATCACCAAAATATTCATGGGCGTTAACATACGAAAAATGAGAAAAATCGCCTAATTCCTATTACATGCCTCGTAAATTTCCAAAAACTCCGTGAAAATCCCGAGGCTTCACCGGCTACCTTCCCGGGTACTTACGGAGGGTCACCATAAGGTTTCGTAAAAAAATTGATCGGAAGTCATTTCACCAAAATATTCATGGGCTAACCCACGTCAAAAAAAAGAAAAATCGCATAATTCCTATTAAATGCCTCGTAAATGCCCAAAAACGTCGTGAAAATTCCTAAGGCTTCACCTACTACTCCCCCTGGTACTTCCGGATGGTCCCCAAAAGGTTTTAGAAAAAAATTAACCGGAAGCCTTATCACCAAAATATTCATGCGCTAACACACACGAAAAATGATAAAAATCGCCTAATTCTATTAAATTAATCGAAAAAGCCGAAAAACGTCGTAAAAATTTCCGAGATTTCACCTGCTATTCCCACGGGTACTTACGGAGTGTCCCCAAAAGGTTTCGAAAAAAAATTGATCGAAAACCATATCACCAAAATAATATAGGCTAACACACACGAAAAGTGAGAAAAATCGCCTAATTCCTAATAAATGCCTCGTAAATGCCCAAAAACGCCGTGAAAATTCCCAAGGCTTCACATGCTGCTCCCCCGGATACTTACGGAGGGTCCACAATAAAGTTTCTGAAAAAATTGACCGAAGCCATATCACCAAAATATTCATGGGCTAACAAACACGAAAAATGAGAAAATTCGCCTAATTCATATTAAATACCTCATTAATGCCCAAAAACGCAGTGAAAATTCCCGAGGCTTCACCTGTTGCTCCCCCGGATACTTACGGAGGGTCCCCAAAAGTTTTGGAAAAAAAGTTGACCGGAATCCATATCACAAAAATATTCATGAGCTAAGACACACGAAAAATTAGAAAAATCACTTAATTCCTATTAAATGCTTCGTAAATGCCCAAAAACGCAATGAAAATTCCTGAGGCTTCACCTGCTGCTCCCCTGAGTACTTACGTAGGGTCCCCAAAAGGTTTCAAAAAAAAATAACCGAAAGCCATATCACCAAAATATTCATGGCTAACACACGAAAAATGAGATAAATTTCCTAATTCCTATTATACGCCTTGTAAATGCCGAAAAACGCTGTGAAAATTCCCAAGGCTTCACCTGCTTCTCCGCCGGGTACTTACGGAGGGTCCCCAAAAGGTTTCGTAAGGAAATGAACTGAAAGCCATAACACCAAAATATTCATGGGCTTACACACACGAAAAATGAGAAAAATCATCTAATTCCTATTAAATGCCTCGTAAATACCCAAAAACGCCATGAAAAGTTCCAAGGGTTCACCTGCTGCTCTCCCGGATAGTTACGGAGGGTCCCAAAAAGGTTTCGCAAAAACAATTGACTGGAAGCCATATCATCAAAATATTCATGGGCTAACACACGCAGAAAATGAGTAAAATAGCCTAATTCCTATTAAATGCATCGTAAATGACCAAAAACGCTGTGAAAATTCCCAAGATTTCACTTGTTGCTTCCCCGAGTACTTATGGAGGGTTTCCAAAAGGTTTCAAAAAAAATATTGACCAAAAGCCATATCACCAAAAAATTCATTGGCTAACACACATGAAAAATAAGAAAAATCGCATAATTCCTATTAAATGCCCAAAAACGCAGTGAAAATTATAGAGTCTTCACCTGCTGCTCCCCCGGGTACTTAGGGAGGGTCATTAAAAGATTCAGAAAAAAATTGACCAAATGTCATATCACCAAAATATTCATGGGCACACACGAAAAATGAGAAAAATCACCTAATTTCTATTAAATGTCTCGTAAATAAAAAAAAACGTCATGAAAATTCCTGAGAATTCACCTGCTGCTCCCCCGGGTACTTTTGAGGGTCCCCTAAAGGTTTCGCAAAAAATTAATCGAAAGCCATATCACCAAAATATTCATGGCTAACACACACGAAAAATGAGAAAAATCGTCTAATTCCTATTAAATGCCTCGTAAATTTCAAAAAATGCCATGAAAATTACCGAGGCTTCACCTGCTGCTTCTCCGGATACTTATGGAGAGTCCCCAAAAGGTTTCGGCAAAAAATTGACCGAAAGCCATATCACAAAAATATTAATGGCCTAACACACACGAAAAATGAGAATAATCGCCTAATTCTATTAAATGCCTCCTAAATGCCCAAAAACGCCGTGAAAATTCCAGAGACTTCACCAGCAGCTCCCATAGGTACTTACGGAGGGTCCCCAAAGGGTTTTGCAAGAAAATTGACCAGAGGCCATATAACCAAAATATTCATGTGCTAACACACATGAAAAATGAGAAAAATCGCTTATATATTATTAAATGCCTCGTAAATTCCCAAAAACGCCGTGAAAATTTCTGAGTCTTCAACTGCTGCTCCTCCGGGTACTTACGAAGAGTCCCCAAAAGGTTTCAGAAAAAAATTATCCGGAAGCTATATCACCAAAATATTCATGGGCTAATACACACGAAAATTGAGAAAAAATCGTCTAATTCCTATTAAATGCCTCGTAAATTTCCAAAAATGCCGTAAAAATTTCCGAGGCTTCACCTTCTGCTCCTCAGGGTACTTACGGAGGGTCCCCAAAAGGTTTTGGAAAAAAATTGGCCGGAATCCATATCACCAAAATATTCATGGGCTAACACATACGAAATATGAGAAAAATCGTGTAATTTATATTAAATGCCTCGTAAAACCCCAAAAACACCGTAAAAATTCCAAAGGCTTCACTTGTTGCTCCCCAGGGTACTTACGGAGGGTCCAAAAAAGGTTTTAGAAAAAATTGACCTGAATCCATATCACCAAAAGATTCATGGCCTACACACACGAAAAATGAGAAAAATCACCTAACTCCAATTAAATGCTTCCTAAATGCCCAAAAACGCCGTGAAAATTCCCAAAGCTTCGCCTGCTACTCCCCAGGTACTTACAGAGGGTCCCCAAAATGTTTCAAAAAAAATTATCCGGAAGCCATATCACCAAAATATTCATGGGCTAAAACATACAAAATATGAGAAAAATCGCGTAATTCCTATTAAATGCCTCGTAAATGCCCAAAAACGTCGTGAAAATTGGCGAGGTTTCACCTACTGCTACCCTGGGTACTTACAGAGGGTCCCCAAAAGGTTTCATAAAAAAATTGACCAGAAGCCATATCACCAAAATATACATGGCTAACACACACGAAAAATGAGAAAAATCGTCTAATTTCTACTAAATGCCTAGTAAATGCCCAAAAACGCATTGAAAATTTCCAAGGCTTCACCTGCTGCTCCCCCGGGTACTTACGGAGGGTCCCCAAAAGTTACAAAAAAAAATTAACCGGAAGCCATATCACCAAAATATTCCTGAGCTAACCCGAAAAATGAGAACAATCGTCTAATTCCTATTAAATGTCTCGTAAATACCCAAAAACAACGTGAAATTCCAGAGGCTTCACCTGTCTCTCCCCCGGGTAAATATGGAGGGTCCCCAAAAGGTTTCAAAAAAAAATTGACCGGAAGTCATATCAAAAAAATATTAATTGGCTAACACAAATGAAAAATGAAAAAAATCGCCTAATTCCTATTAAATGTTTTGTAAATGCCCAAAAACGCCGTGAAAAATTTCCGAGGCATCACCTGCTGCTCCACCGAGTACCTGCGGAGGGTCCTTAAAGGGTTTCATAAAAAATTGACTAGAAGTCATATCACAAAAATATTCATGGGTTAACACACACGAAAAATGAGAAAAATCACCTAATTCTTATTAAATAACTCGTAAATGCCCAAAACGCTGTAAAAATTTCCGAGACTTCACCTATTGCTCCTCCGGATACTTACGGAGGGTCCCCAAAAAGTTTTTGAAAAAAAATTGACCAAAAGCCATATCACAAAACTATTCATGGGCTAAAAGACTCCAAAAATTAGAAAAAACACATAATTCTTATTAAATGCCTCTTAAATGGCCAAAAACGCCATTAAAATTCCCGAGACTTCACCTGTTGCTCCCCCGGGTACTTACGTAGGGTCCCAAAAAGGTTTCAACAAAAATTGACCGGAAGCCATATCACAAAAATATTCATGGCTGACACACACGAAAAATGAGATAAATTGCTTAATTCCTATTAAATGCCTCGTAAATACCAAAAAATGCCGTGAAAATTTCCAAGGCTTCACCTGCTGCTCCCCCGGGTATTTATGGAGGGTCTAAAAAAGGTTTCGTAAAGAAATGGACCGAAAGTCATATCACCAAAATATTCATTGGCTTACACACACGAAAATCGAGAAAAATCACCTAATTCCTATTAAATGCCTCGTAAATGCCCAAAAAAGCCGTGAAAATTTCCGTGGCTTCACCTGATGCTCTCCCGGGTAGTTATGGAGGGTCCCCAAAAAGATTCGGAAAAAATTGACCGAAAATCATATCATCAAAATATCCATGGGCTAACACACACGAAAAATGAGAAAAATAGCCTAATTCCTATTAAATGCATCATAAATGCCCAAAAACGCAGTGAAAATTCCTGAGGCTTCGCCTGCTGCTCCCCCGGGTACTTACGGAGGGTCGCCAAAAGGTTTCAGAAAAAAATTTGACCAAATGCCATATCACCAAAGTATTCATGGCTAACACACACGAAAAATGAAAAAAATTGCTTAATTCCTATTAAATGCCTCGTAAATGCACAAAAACGCAGTGAAAATACCCAAGGTTTCACCTGCTGCTCCCCCTGGTATTTCCAAGGGGTCCCCAAAAGATATCGGAAAAAAATTGACCGGAAGCCATATCAGAAAAATATTTATGGGCTAACACCCACGAAAAATGAGAAAAATCACCTAATTCCTATTGAATGCCTCGTAAATGCCCAAAAACGACGTGAAAATTCTCGAGGCTTCACCGGCTGCTCCTCTAGGTATTTAAGGAGGGTCCCCAAAGGGTTTCGGAAAAAAATTGACCAGAAGCCATATCACAAAAATATTTATGGGCTAACACACATGAAAAATGAGAAAAATCGCCTAATTCCAATTAAATGCCCCGTATATTCTCAAAAACAAAGTGAAAATTCCTGAGGCTTCACCTGCTGCTCCCCTGGGTACTTACGGTGGGTCCCCAAAAGGTTTCGGAAAAAAAATTGATCAGAAGACATATCACCAAAATATTCATGGCCGTTACACACACGAAAAATTAGAAAAATTGCCTAATTCCTATTAAATGTCTCGTAAATGCCCAAAATGCTGTGAAAATTCCTGAGACTTCACCTGCTGCTCTCCCGAGTAGTTACAGAGGGTCCCCAAAAGATTTCGAAAAAAAATTGACAGGAAGCCATATTATCAAAATATTAAAGGGCTAACACACACGAATAATGAGAAAAATCGCCTAATTCCTACTGAATGCCTCGTAAATGCCCAAAAACGATTGAGCATATGAGCACATTGAGTCTTTTGGGAGTAGTATTGAGCATCGATTTGGGTAAGAGTAAATAACAACTCAAACCCTATAAACTACGTAGTTAGCATAGGATAGAGGCTATACTTCTCTAGTCCCAAAAAGAGGACTTTGATTTATTGTGGATCCAACGAGATTGATCGTCCCTTACTCTGGCAAGGTATTGGACGGCAACGACAGTGCAAAGCGTTGTATCATCACTAGCTCATAAGTTATGGTTATCGATTAGAGAAACTCCCCAGGAGTAAAATATTATATTTTATATACTGAGTTGCATTTACATCACCATATCTTTTAAAGCATCGTTTTACAAATATTGTATGCCTTGGTGAGTTGAGCTATTTCTCAGAGTTGAGTTAAGTATCTTTGAGTAAGTTCATTTTTAGCTTTATCACATACTCGTACATTTCATGTACTGACGCCATTTGGCCTGAATCGTTTTATGATGCAGATACAGGTGATAGAGATCCTCAACAGGCGTACTGTTAAAGGTCAGATTCCACCCAGCGTTTTGGTGAGACCTCTCTGCATTCGAAGGTGCTCTTGTGTCTTTACTTTCAGTATTTCGAGGTAGCCGTGGGCTTGTCTCAGCACCTTCTTACGAGTCAGTTAGAGGCTTCATAGACAGAGTCAGAGTTGAGTTAGAATGATTCTTTCAGAGTCTATTTTTTTAACTACAATTTCATTATTGAATTATGATGTTGAGTTGATTTAAACTAAGAGTTTAAACTATCCTTTTATTGAGTTGTTGATTGTTAGCCCACTTGAGTGTCTTCTTTGATTTATCTAAGTTTTTCGCTGAGTGATTGAATGAGTGATCAGACCAAGTGGTTCGCTTGGGACCAGCAATGGTCTCCGAGTGCCGGCCACGCCTAGGGTACCCTCTCGGGGCGTGACAAAATGTTAAAATATGCCTTAATAAATGGCGCGACCCTCCATAATTCTTCCACAATTCATTACGGAGGTCCTCATAAAGGTTTTTCAAAAACAATTTTCGGGTGCTTCAACATGTCACATCCATGGGCTAATAAACACGAAAAATCAAGAAAGTCATGCTATTCTTTAAAGTTGGCTCGTGAATGCTAAAATATGACTTTTAAAAATGGTGTGACCCTCCATAATGCTTCACAAACTCATTACAGAGGTACTCATAAAGTTTTTTCAAAAAAAATTCCGGATGCTCCAACGCGTCAAATCCATGGGCTAATACACACGAAAAACCAAGAAAGTAGCGTAATTTCTAAGGGCCTCATAAAGTTTTTTTAAAAAAAAATTTGGGTGCTCCAACGTGCCAGATCCATTGGATAATACACACAAAAACTAAGAAAGGCACGTAATTTCTAAGAGTTCGCTCGTAAATGCTAAAATATACCTCAAAAAAATGGCGTGACCCTCCATAATGTTTCCACAACTCATTATGGAGGTCCTAATAAAGTTTTTTCAAAACAGATTTATGGGTGCTCCAACGCGTCAAATCCATGGGCTAATACACAAAAAACCAAGAAAGTCGCATAATTCCTAGGAGTTGGCTAGTAAATGCTAAAATGTGCCTGAAAATATGGTGCGACCCTCCATAATGCTTCCCCGACACGTTACGGAGGTCCCCATAAAAAAAAAATTTTAAAAATCAGGTGCTCCAACACGCCATATCCATAGGCTAATACACACGAAAACTAAGAAAGTCACGTAATTAGAAAAATGTTGCTCGTAAATGCGACAATATGCCTTAAAAAATGACGCGATCCTCCATAATGCTTTCCCAACTCACTACGGAGGTCCTCATAACGTTTTTGGGGTTCTCCAACGCGCCATATCCATGGGCTAATACACACGAAAAATCAAAAAAGTCGCGTAATTCCTAAGAGTTGGCTCGTAAATGCTAAAATATGACTTAATTCCTAAGAGTTGACTCGTAAATGCTAAAATATGACTTAACTCCATAATGTTTCCCCAACTCATTACGAAGGTCCTCATAAAAAAATTTCAAAAAGAATTTTTGGGTGCTCCAACGTGCCAGTTCCATGGGCTAATACATATGAAAATAAAAAAAATTGCGTAATTTCTAAGAGTTGGCTCGTAAATGTTAAAATATGCCTTAAAAATGGTGCGACCCTCTACAATGTTTTCCCAACTCATTACAGAGATCCTCATAAAGTTTTTTTTAAAAAAATTTGGGTGCTCCAACGCGCCAGATCCATAGGATGAACACACGAAAAACTAAGAAAGTTGCGTAATTCTATGAGTTGGCTTGTAAATGCTAAAATATTCCTTTGAAAAATGGCGCGACCCTCTATAATGCTTCCTCAACTCATTACAGAGGTCCTTATAAAGTTTTTTCAAAAAAAAACTCTGTGTGCTCCAACGCGCCAGATCCATGGGCTAATACACACGAAAACCAAGAATGTCGCGTAATTCCGAAGAGTTGGCTCGTAAATGCAAAAATATGCCTTAAAAATGGTGTGACCCCCCATAATGCTTCCCCAACTTATTACGGAGGTCCTCATAAAGTTTTTTCCAAAGGAATTTCCGGATGATCCAATGCGCCAGTTCCATGGGCTAATATACACGAAAACCAAGAAAGTTGCGTACTTTTAAGAGATGACTCGTAAATGTTAAAATATGCCTTAAAAATTGGTGCAACCCTCCATAATGCTTCCCCAACTCATTACAGAAGTCCTCATAAAGTTTTTTAAAAAAAATCACGGATGCTCCAATGCGTTAAATCCATAGGCTAATACACACGAAAAACCAAGAAAGTCGCGTAATTCCTAAGAGTTGACTTGTAAATGTTAAAATATGCGTTAAAAAATGGCGCGACCCTCCATAATTCTTCCCCAACTCATTACGGAGGTCCTCATAAAGTTTTTTAAAAAAAAAAAATTGGGTGCTCCAACGTGCCAGGCTCATTATCTTATAAACACGAAAAACTAAGAAAGTCACGAAATTCCTAAGAGTTGGCTCGTAAATGCTAAAATATTTCTTTAAAAAATGGTAAGACCCTCTATAATGCTTCCACAACACATTACTGAAGTCCTCATAAAGTTTTTTTAAAAAAAAAATTCGAATGCTCCAACGTGCCAAATCCATGTGCTAATACACACACAAAACCAAGAAAGTCACCTAATTCCTAAGAGTTGGGTCGTAAACGCTAAAATATGCCTTAAAAATTATGTGACCCTCTATAATGCTTCCCAACTCATTACGGATGTCCTCACAAAGTTTTTTCAAAAAAAAATTTCGGGTGCTCCAACGCACCAAATCCATGGGCTAATATACACGAAAAACCAAGAAAGTCGCATAATTCCTAAGAGTTGGCTAGTAAATGCTAAAATGTGCCTGAAAAAATGGCGCGACCCTCCATAATTCTTCTCCAATTCATTACGGAGGTCCTCATAAAGTTTTTTAAAAAAAAAAATTTGGGTGCTCCAACGTGCCATATCCATGGGCTAATACACATGAAAAACCAAGAAAGTCGCGTAATTCCTAAGAGGTTTCTCGTAAATGCTAAAATATGCTTTTAAAAAATGGATCAACCCTCCATAATGCTTCCCCAACTCATTACGGAGGTACTTATAAAGTTTTTTTAAAAAATAATTTGGGTGCTCCAACATAACAGATCCATGGGCTAATACACATGAAAAACCAAGAAAGTCGCGTAATTCCTAAGAGTTGGCTCGTAAATGCTAGAATATCCCTTAAAACAATGGCGCAACCCTCCATAATGCTTCCCCAACTCATTACGGAGGTCCCCATAAAGTTTTTTCAAAAAAAAAATTTCGGGTGCTCCAACGCGCTAGATCCATGAGCTAATACACAAGAAAAACCAAGAAAGTCGCGTAATTCCTAAGAGTTGGCTCGTAAATGCTAAAATATGCCTTAAAAATGGCGCGACCCTCCATAATGCTTCTCCAACTCATTACGGAGGTCCTCATAAAGATTTTTCAAAAAAAAAATTTTGGGTGCTCCAACACGCCAGATCCATAGGCTAATACACACGAGAAACCAATAAATTCGCCTAATTCCTAAGAATTGGCTCGTAAATGCTAAAATAAGCCTTAAAAATGGCGCGACCCTACATAATATTTCCCCAACTCATTACGGAGGTCTTCATAAAGTTTTTTCAAAAAGAATTTTTGGGTGCTCCAACGTGCCAATTTCATGGGCTAATACACACGAAAATCAAGAAAGTCGCGTAATTTCTAAGAGTTGGCTCGTAAATGTTAAAATGTGCCTTAAAAATGGTGCGACCCTCCATAATGCTTCCCTAACTCATTACGGAGGTCCTCATAAAGTTTTTTCAAAAAAAAAATTTGGGTGCTCGAACGCACCAGATCCATGGGATTAACACACGAAAAACCAAGAAAGTTGCGTAATTTCTAATAGTTGGCTCGTAAATGCTAAAATATGCCTTTGAAAAATGACGCGACCCTCTATAATGCTTCCCAACTCATTTCGGAGTTCCTTATAAAAAAATTTCAAAAAAATATGTGTGCTCCAACGCTTGAGATCCATGGGTTAATGCACATGAAAAACAAAAAAAAGTCGAGTAATTCCTAATAATTGGCTCATAAATGCTATAATATGCCTTTAAAAAATGGTGCGACCCTCCATAATTCTTCCCCAACTCATTACGGATGTCCGTATAAATTTTTTCAAAAAGAATTTTCGGGTCCTCCAACGCGCCAGATCAATGGGCTAATACACGCGAAAAACCAAGAAAATTGCGTAATTTATAAGAGTTGTCTCGTAAATACTAAAATATATCTTAAAAAATGGCGCAACCCTCCATAATGCTTCCTCATATGATATTCAATTTTAGTGTTTTTAAAAGTTATATACATCAATCGATCAGCGTGCCATCATCAAAAGATATTTACAAGATGAGATTTGTAATCTTAGCTCAAAAATAAGACAGGTTGGCATGATGATCTGTTATAACATGAAATAAATGTAAAAAGAGACTGTAGAGATGATTATATGTAATTTTCACTATGAACAAGAATTCCTTTTTGGTGTGACACCAAATCTTAGAGCATAGATACAAAGAGGAACTCCAATTCCTTCTCTCGAAACCACGTATCCCAAAAATGCCACTAAATCAAACCAAAACTCACACTTTGAAAATTTAGCATACAACTGATGTTCTCTAACGATAAATTTGACAGCTACAACTGTCGAAAAGATGAGCAATACTTATTATTACCTAAACGATTACCCTTCTTTTCGAGTTGGATTTGTAATACAATCATAGCTATAATGTGCTATCATGTATATTCTGGACTGGTAAAAGGAACGCGACTTTTCAGAGTCAAACCTAAAACAACCAGTTCGTGGAGTCACTTGCTGACTCCGCGCCCTGCAGCCAAGTTTGATGCACGTGTGTCCAAGTGAGCCCATCTGCAACGGTCACATTCTGGAAGCAAAAAAGCAAATTATAACCGGCTTTGGATTGTAGGACAACAAAAATTGCAATGATCCTTCAATAAACTTCACCTTTGAGCTTAATAAGACAGTAGTTATGCAACATTGTCGCTCTTCGCCTGTAAGAAACAAGGTATTTTAAGATATTACAGTAAACATAACAAGAGTCAAAGAGAAAGAAGATGTAGATCATG
This sequence comes from Solanum appendiculatum, assembly GCA_018342035.1. NCBI lineage: Eukaryota > Viridiplantae > Streptophyta > Magnoliopsida > Solanales > Solanaceae > Solanum > Solanum appendiculatum. The sequence goes on from JAGDQO010000088.1 coordinate 190,226, forward strand.
CAAGTATTGGAACATTCTCGCAGAAAATAAGTCCATTTCCATAGTCACTTGGTTAAATATGACTATATCAATATAGTTTCATAAGTCTAAATAATTTGGGGCACAGAATCTGTCATAGATGTGAAATTTGCTAATTTTCATTCTCAACTTTCTCATCACATGAATGAGACATAACTTTTTATCATAAGAATAGTAAGCTTTCGACTAGAACTAGAAGATGTTTTGTTTTCTTTGGACAGGCTAACCCGGAAAGAGAGATCGGGATAATGGAGACTTGAAGAAGTATAGTATAAATCAAATAGAAGGCTCATTAGTATCTGCAATTTTCCTCATGGAGAATGATGAAGACAGTATGTGTTATGTGAGGACAAGCTGGAGGAACGTGGTGTGTTTTAGATACACCTGAAGAAACGTTTTGTGTGTAGGTTACCCGTGAAACAGTGGTGTGTATAAGGGATTTGGCTACCTGTTCGGGGGGTAAACTATGTGTTAAGACAGCAAAAAAAACAAGCACGGCAATGTGGTGCCTCTTCGCTTTATAACTCTTCAACTTTTTCTGGTTTGACCTCCTGGTGGGTGAAAAATCTTCACAAAATTTAAAGAGTCAAAAACTAATAAAATCCAATTCACAGTGTGTGCACCATAATCTCAAAATTGGAGCTTAAACATTAAATATAAGCACTTCTTGCTGCAAACTGGCTGAAATATGAAAAAGTGTAGACACTTCAATTGTCACATTGTTCCTAATCTATTTTCTGCAAATTTAAATGTCTGTGCAGGGGCTTCACAGATTAAGGTAGAAGGTTAGTAGGAAGCAGCACATTGTCCTGTTGTCTGTTCATATTAGTAGTCATAGTATGCCCCCTGTAGTTTTTCTTGTCCTTCGATTTCTGTTACTATGTGTTGTTCCTTGTATCTCGATTATTGTCTTGTTCTGTTGTAGTTTCTGTTATGTTACTATCTGCTGTTTTTGTTATTATCTGCTGTTTTTTGTTCTACCGTTACTTCTTGTTCAGGATTACTTTGGATTGTTTTTCCTTTAAGCCGAAGGTCTATCGGAAACTGTCTTTCTACCCCTGAGGTAGGGGTAAGGTCTGCGTACACTCTACCCTCCCCAGAACCCATTTTGTAGGACTACACTAGGTATGTTGTTGTTGTTTAGAGGCTACAGGAACTGATGCTATAAAATCAAGTCAGAAGAGACTAGAATAGAAGAAGTAAATATAAAAGACTGTCTTACGAGAGAAAAGACACTTACCGCAAAGCTCCCATTTCTTGAAACTTACTAACCATGAATCTGAACCAACCTGTGTAGGTAAGACTTGATCAACCCAAATACGATATTGTTTACCCTTTTTGTCGCCATAACACTTCTTCAATGTATTTACGCAGTCCTCAAGAGATTTCTCAACTCCAGATGGATGTACAAAAGTACCAGATGGTCTCTGCAGCAACAAAAAGAGTTAGCAAATTCGGATCTTCAAGCGAAAAAGAAGGCATCAGGGAACAACCAAAACACAAGCATAAAATACACATCATTCGACAGAAGATAACAACACTACAATAGGTATAGGGTACATACACAAACTGCTTTCAGGTTCGACAAGTAAAGGTCAGAATTCTCAATTTCTCCACGCCTCCATTTCTCGAAAAACAAGTAAAATTTGACAACTTCATAAGCAGGAACAAAATTATCCATCTTGGCATCTGATATATCGGTAACGTCTCTAGGAGAGGTACTTGGTCCCAGGTTAAAATGCCCAATGGCTTGTATTATACCCGCGGCACATCTCTCTGTTGCATGAATTACTTTTGGATTATCTTTCGCATTTGCAGCATGCCATTGTAATAATTCCTCCTGTGCATTCGCTACCTACAAAGTGAATCTAGATTTTTAGAGCAGTTCTCAACTCAAAACAACAACAGCATGCCCCTGTAGTCCCACAAAGTGAGGTCTCGGGAGGGTATAGTGTAAACAGACCTCTGTTTCCCATAGACCCTCAGCATTCCAGAAAAAGAAGTAACGGAAGTACAAGAATCCACAGAAAATAACAAAACAACATATAGTGGCAGAACAGAAACTCAACAAAACAATGCGATAATCGAGGTACAAGGAATCAACAGATAGTAATAGGAATCGAAGAACAAGAAACTACAGGAGTAATAGTATGACAGTTCTGAACTCAAAACATTAAAAATATAAATCCGAGAAGTAGCTAAACCACTAACCATCACACCATAAACATCTGGGATACTGAAAAGCTCAGCATCATTTCCGGAGTCACCACACGCAAGCGTGTTATTTGGTAATTTGCCCTCACTCTTTAATTTCTTAAGCAAATAAGCAAGTGCTTGTCCTTTGTCAGCACCTTGCGGCAAAATGTCTAAATCCATCCCTCCACTGTAAATTATTTTGACATCCAACTGATCACAAAAGTAGAAATGTTAAAAATCAGAACAAAAAGATATTGAAACTTCATCAAAAGTTTTGCTCACTGCAGCATGACAAGAAAGACGTGCTATCATTTTGCTAGTATGGAGCTTCATATTGATCCCATAAGCTACAAGTGTAAAAGTAGCATCATACCCCACGTTCTTCCAAGCGTTTGGAAAGAGTTTTCATTATATCTTGAGCCTTGTCTTTCTGAACGTAGAAACTGACCTTGTGAGGTCGTTGCTCCGTTTCTGACTGAAGGTTGAAAAGAAAAATGATGTATGAGACAACAATTACGATAACATTATTCATCATATAAACTGGTTTTACACTGAAATTGGTTTGCAGTTCATATTTCTTGATGATATATAAAAAGAGTTAATGGCAAAAACACACCTGACCTATCATCATCTATGTATTCAAACACATCTCGGAGCTGATCAGGCTTAACTATCAGTTATTGTTCCCTTTTCCTACCTGAAGTATCACGGGATAGGAAAAGGGAACACGTGATAGTTCGGGTGTGAAACTCACGAAAAAATGATTGTTCACGTGAGTTTTCTGACCATTATCTCTATATAAAATGATGCAAACATCTGTACCTGAAGTGTGAGTTCAGGAAATTTTCTTGTCTCCTCTGTCACTATTTTCCGATCCCATTTGTTATTTAAAAATGCTTCCCAACCATCATCTGGCAACATAGAGTTACCATATGTTATTTCAGTCCCCACAGACATAATGGTAATATCTGGGGTTAGCATGGGCTTCTCTTTTCTCAACTCCTTGTATAGTGTTGGTGATCTGCCAGTTGAGAACACTAACAAGGAGTTTTCGCGATAATTGGCTTCCCATAAAGCATTGAACCTAAGCAAAGAGAGGTTCTCGGGATCACGATGATCGACCTGTAAAGAAAGTCTCACGTAAGTTAAAGCAGCATAACGAAGAAAAGGTTTAAAAACACCACCAGGATCATGTCAGATTCTCCAAAAGTAGTGCATTTTTGGAGGATTCGACATGGGTGCGGTAACACTTTTGGAGAGTTCGAACAACCTAGACTAAAACAACTCACCATTGTATAGTCAAGATCTGAGACTATCATGAGACGTGCTGCATTGGTTAGCCGATTCATGGTTGATTTAATATTAGCTTCACTCTGAAACAAGAGAAAGAAATCTCAGTCGATAAGTTCGTTTGTTTTTTAGGTCTGAATTTCAATCATATAGATGTCAACCATTAAATGTGCTTGTTTTTGTTATGTTACATCCACTCAATAGGTCTGAATATATCTGAATGATTAAGATTTGTAATGAAGTTTTAATACATTAAGAGATTTCTGCCTTTCTACCCTACAAAGGCGGGAGTAAAGATTGCGTACATATTACCATTCCCAAATCTCACTTGTGAAATTACATTGCGTATGTTGTTGTTGATGTCCATTTAAGGATTTCTACAAAGATGCTAGTTCACAAATTTCATATGTTCAAAGCTACCAACATCCCATCATAATCAATTATCACTACTGCGGGTCCACGATTATCAACTACCACCACTGTTGCCAATCACTACATGAATTAGTCATTGCAACCACTAGCCACCATTTACAATCATCACCACTAGCCACTATTACGACAACAATCACTAATCACAACCAACAATCACCACTATATATCCCCAACCACCGTCAACATTCACAACCATAAGAACTCTACTATCAGCCACCATCTCCACTAACTACTACCTACATCACCACCATTAATTGAAAAAGTGTTGATTAACATATTTTTAGCAAACACACTTAGTGTTCATTTCAACACTTCTATCCAAAATCATAACTATTTACCGCATTTGACACTTATCAACTACTCATTCCATTTCATCCTTTTCGGTCCGTTTCAAAAAGAATGCATCATTCTTTTTTTTGGCAACTCTTTGATTCTAAACTTTCCAAGTGCCATGTGTAAGACCATAAGAACTCTACTATCAGCCACCATCTCCACTAACTACTACCTACATCACCACCATTAATTGAAAAAGTGTTAATTAACATATTTTTAGCAAACACACTTAGTGTTCATTTCAACACTTCTATCCAAAATCATAACTATTTACCGCATTTGACACTTATCAACTACTCATTCCATTTCATCCTTTTCAGTCCGTTTCAAAAAGAATGCATCTTTCTTTTTTTTGGCAACTCTTTGATTCTAAACTTTTCAAGTGTCATGTGTAAGACCACAAGATTAAAAGGTATTTTACATTCAATATACCTTCAATTTAACACCACAAAAGATTCACTTTTTTTTTTTACTTTCTCAAATTCTATGTCAAAGTCAAAACCAATTGAAACATAAAGATTAGTACTTTTAATCATTCAGGCTCGAAGGAACCAAATCCCAAGTAAAAGTAAGAAATTCAGAACTGAATCATCACAAAAATCACATCACATCCATTAAAATTTCACCGTTAAAATCTTAGTAGTTCAGTTAGTTGACTACCTCAATATTCAACCATTTTCCCTTCACCTACCCCCAATTCAAAAAAAAAAAAACCCCAGAAAAATAAACAAAATGGGTTACCTGAAATGAAGTGAAAGAAGGGATTTTGGGAGTGGAGCAGCAGTAGCAGCAACCAGGGAAACCAGAAAAATTGAATCTTAGTGTAAGAGAAGGCATAGATTACAAAAAGACAATTAATTTGTATATTTTTTTCAAAAAAAAAATCAATTCCTTTGGGCTTTTTTTTTGGGTAAAAAAGGGACTAAGAGAAAGCATCTCAAAAATAGTAAGCTGAGATTCTCATATATATATATATATAAAAACGAAATGGCCGGATAGAAAAACCCTTTCTTTTTTAAGTATCTAGTTGAAATTTTGTAGAGCAGAAGGTCCAGTTTACAATCCGAGTCAAGTATAAGGATCCAGGCCATTTCGCCATATATAAAAGAAAAACGAAACAATGAGTTAAGGATCGAAAACACAAGTGAAGTATTGTTTTTATGATTTTAATTTAGATAGAAAAAGGAAATAACTTATAACTTAAATGTGTTTTGATAAATAGTTATTGATGGTTGAAGTAAGAAAAAAAATGAATAACTAATACTAGTTTTAATAACGAAAACTCACAAATACACTATACTTCATATGTGTTTTTGAAAATTTTTTTTTAGAGAAAAGACATTCAATTCATTTTGAACTTGTCGGCTTAACTTACTTATCAAATTCATATGTGTCATGTCATTGACACGATAAATTCACATAAAAAATTATCTAAATTTTGATTATTTTTTTAATCTTCTTTTTGTAAAAGAAAACCTCAAAAAAAAAAAAAAGAATCAAACTCTACAAGCTGAAAGAGTGATCCAAGATTCTCAAAATCATTCTCACAAAAAAAATTAAAATTTTAAGACACATTATCAAAATAAATAAATAACAACTAAAAATTTTGAAATGAAAAAATTGTAGTTTTTTCATTAAGAAAAATACAAGTTTATCCCAATCAACAAATTAACATTGTCATAATTAGTGATCTTCAAGAAAATTGTAGGCGTTAGCTTCCAAAATCAATGTTCTTATTAGTTGTTCCTTTTTAAGCTTTTAATTTTTCCATTTATTCCTTGTTTACCATAATCTTCTATCATTTACTGATTGAAAGAAAGTGTAGACATCATGTTTCGAAAAAGGACAAAGAAGGTGACAAATGATTCGAAGAAGAAGAAGAAGAAAGAGGTGTGCAGCATGAAAATCTTATAGCCTCATAGGATTTTTGGAAGCAACAATAATACTCCTTAATTTTATATAGCAACATGAAAATACTTAAATCCATGTTGAAATGAGATTAGAGGATAAAGATAGCAGACAAGTTCAAGAGGAATTTTATATATTTAAATATATAGTTAGATCTTTTAACGAGAGTCATCCAGTGTAACAATACTTTATTATAATGATCAAGTTTTTTAAATTAATTTTTATATTATATTATATTAAGTTTATATATAATGATGTAAATTTTATAAATAATAATATATATATTATATTAATTTTATATTTAATGAGTTATATGTGTCCATTGTTAATACACCCCAACAACAATAATACTCCTTAATCGCAAACATGTGATTTTTTTTCTTTTTGTTTAAGTTCAACCTATACTATCAGTGTATCAAATAAATTAAAATAAAAATATATACACATAAATAAAGTCAAAAATATTCTGAGAAAGGTAATAAATTTAAAATCGATATACTAACATGAATAAAGATATTCTCGATGTAGTAGATATTACATACATAAACCTTTTTCTCCAAGAAATTTTAGATATTTCAACAAAACTTTCCTCTTATAATCCACGTAATTTTAGGTCTATTTTGTCAGTTTCATCCGTAGACCAATGCATTTGTAGGTTAATGTGCGACATGACAAATCATCACACCCGATTTTGAAAATTTTATCCTTAAAATGCGTATTAATTACATTTTTTGGCATGAAATGTTGTCATATTTTATTTCGAGGTAGCTCTCTTCCATATGATTACCTCTACTTTTTTTCCCTTTTAACACCTTCACTCAATCAGAAGCGAAGTTACATGATCGAAAGGGTGTTCAGGCGATAATGATGGTATTTTGTATTTGAATCAATAGCTTACTTTTCTAAATAATAAAGAAGAAGAAGAACGAAACGTGTCATTGAAAGATAATTGATCTAATAATCAACCATTAAAGCATGAACATCACTCATCGAGAAATGATATATTGTGTATATTAATAGGTATATTGCATGTATACAGATATTAAATTTTGAATATCCTTAATGAAATTTCTCGCTTTTTTTTAATGGATGGCGCTAACAATTCTACTCGAAGCATCAACAATAACACCATGTGACCAATTATCAAATTTTGTAAATTCTGGATCATCACCATATATCTCTTTGATACAATCTTTGCATGTTTCCATATTTGATCCCACAGCACTAACATCCACATTGGCTTCATGATAATTTCCTTCATTTACCTCTTTTAATGTACTTTTCATGGCATCGACCGCGTTTTCATACACCTCTTTGCATGTTTGAAGGCAATCTTTTTTATAAGCTTCTATCGCGATAGCTAAACGTGTCAAAATAATTGTTTTTACGAATTCCTCCGTTTTCGCCATGGATGAAACCATGAGGGAAGTAACAACATTTTTCACATTTGCTTTGTCTACATTGATAGGAGAATTGGAAGGTAAAGTAGAAATATTTAGGTCATTTGCAATTGTTTGATATGAAAGGGAGATAGAAATTAGGGATATAATGAGCAAAATAGAAATTTTGCTAATGTGGATAGCCATTGTTTTTTTTTCACCTTTTTTTTTTTATAATAATTTTATCAAAGAAGAAAAAAAGAGGGGGGAAAAACAATGGGATATAGGCAAGATACTAAGCAATAGGAGGTGTTAATTTATGAATTTATATGGAAAAACAATTGAAACTTGGTTGGTGAAACATGAAGGTAGATTTTGTTTAGTGGTTTAGGTTTCATTAGATTTATAGATCTCTCACTTGTTTATTTAATAATGAGTTTATCCAATTTTCGCTCGACAATAAGTCTGCGTGTAGATCAATTCAGCATCGAGATGTATTTTAAAATAAAAGGAGTGATAATTTAAGTAGGTGAATAAAACAATGAATAATTGAGATATCAAATTTGAGAAAAATAATAATTTAGATGAGTTTTTTTTTTAAAGATTAACTCTTTAATAATTAGTTGATAATTGCAAAGCATTGGTTATGCATGTCAACCAAACAAACACATAATCAGCTTAATTTAAGTGTTCAAGTTGAATTTAGGAATATAACGTACAAATAATTACATTTTTGGATAGATATGTTGAAATTGAAAATAAATATTTCATTTGTTTGGTAAAATAAACACTTTTCTTGTTAAAATATTTGAAATATCCAAAAAGCTGTTAACACAAAAAATAACAACATATGTACCAATATATAAGTTATACAAGTGGCGTTCGGAGAAGATATGACGTATGCAGACTTTACCCCTACTATTGCAGGATAGACTTATACGTAGGTTGTTTTTGATAGATTCTCTATTCAAAAAAACATGTATCCGATGCAAAATTGTAAAGAAAGGTAACATAACAAAGTAGCAAGATACAAAAAAAAAAGAACTTTATATTCTATATACAAACAACAATATGTTTAATAGATTAAATGGAAAAAGAAAAGCAAATTGGGTCCATAGCTCAGTGGTAGAGCATTTGACTGCAGATCAAGAGGTCACCGGTTCGAACCCGGTTGGGCCCTATTTTATAATTATAATTTTTTTTATATCTATAATGAACTGAGATATAAAACTTTCAATAGTAGCTTTGAATGATTATTTTTGCATGTTTGTTTAATTTTGAGTCGAGAGACTATCAAAAACTGTTTTTAGAGAAAAACGTTTAAATGATGAGTATAGTGTGTACAATAGCTAGTGTATGCAAAAGAATTTATAAACGATGTCGACATTGTTCAAATAAATGAAAAGGAATCAATCAACAAGAAAACCTAGTTATTAAGAAGAATCTAGCCTAATTGTATGAGTGGTTAAATTTTATTGTCGCAATAAATGTTGATTAAAGATTTTGAATTTGAATTTTAGGAATGAATTAGTTGACTTTGGTAGAATGCTAGCATTTTACTTCTAAAATAAGATATTCAATGTAAATTCGAATTAGTCTGATCCAATGTGAATTTTAAAGACCTAGGAAGAAGTTGATTATTAGGCAATTTTCAAAAATTATTGAACAATTATTAGTATTGGGAGAGTCAACAAAATCATCAATCTTTTGGAGTGAAGATTTGATGATCTACATTTTAGAGTTTTCTATTTCTTCAATTGTTTCATATATCTTCGATAAATGTTATTTATTATATCTGTGAATTAATTGATGTAATATTCAATCGGACCTCTATATTTTATAGTTTAATTCGTCTTATATATAATTTCAAAACGCTTTTTTGAGTTGAGGGTCTTTCAAAAATATTTTTTTTTACTTCAAACAAAATAAAAGAAAGTCTCATACATACACCTACACCATCTCCGAAGTCCACTTATATAATCGCAATGGGACAATTGGTATGTTATTAGTGTTGATGATGATAAATTAGTTAAGCGATAGATAACTACAATTATTGCTCGTGTGAGAGAAAAGTCATGAGCTTGGTCTTCACAGTCGAGAAATGAAAGAAGACTTTCATCTTTCAAGTTTAATTCAGACGTAACTCCCTTCTTCTTCTTCTTTTAGAAGAGGAAGGGAAGAGATGAAGCAGCGTCAAATCAAAATAAATAAGGAAAAAAAATTCCTTCGATTCACTTATTTTTATTTAACTCAAAAAAATTACACAAATAACTTCCAAAATTTTATCAATATCACATAAAACACATTTTGAAAAAATTAATAATAATATTACAAAATAGAAAATTGAATTTAGTTGTAGTGTTTGAGGGACTTGTGTTGGAGGATCCCTTTGTAAAGAGCTTGCCAATTCAAAGGCATAGATTCAAAGTCCTTTGGATTATTCCTTCTCTTTGGATTATTATGATCATCAACTTCTTCAACTTTCTCTAATAATTGAGGGCCCAATTTTACAACTTCATTGGAAAACCTCACTTTCTTCTTTTGTTGGTCTTTTTCTAGTCCTGACATTCAAAAATATTCACCAAAATTATCGATTAGTGGCAGAATCAAAATTTTCACCAAAAAAAAAAAATTATAAAAAATGATTTGGGGACAATATACACGAAACGCGACTATAAATAATTTCATGTTTGATTACCACCCCTACCTTGAGTACCACCACACTTACCTCTACTCTCTATTCTATGGTGTTTGCCTAGATTATATATAAATTCTCTTGAGATTATATTTTTGCTTACTTACTTAATGTCAGGAAAACATGTTAAAAAAACCCTACTTGCATTCTTAGAAAACATCTTCATCTGTACCAAACACATCCTAAGTATAAAATAAAAAGTTTAAGTTAAACTATTTATATACTAAAATGTATTATTCTTTTTAAAACATATTAAAAGGGAAAGTATATCACATAAGTTAGGACAACAGAAATATATTTTAGAGGAAATTAAATCGCCGCGATATCTTAGCAATAAATAAATTTAAAAAAAAAATAAAAGGGGCAAGATATTTACTAATTTCAAACTCAATCTTCTTCATGAAATCAGAAAGGAGGTGTTTATGAACTTTTGATGCAAGAAGGACAACACCTCCAGAAACTGCAAAAACAGCAAAAATTCCAGCTCTCAATGATGAATTCTCCATTTATTTCTCTATTTCAAAAAAAAAAAATTATCCTAAATATATACAATATATTTTCCAAAATTAATTTTTTTTAAATCTTTTTAAGGGAAAAAACTCAAAGAAAATTCTCTTTGAAAACTACAAAAGAACACATTCTCTTGGCTTATATCACTTGCAAATTTTTATTTTTCTGGATTATTTTTTTAGTTGAAAAAAACTCAAAGAAAATTTTCTTTGAAAACTACAAAATAAAACATTTTCTTGACTTATATATACATCTCTTACAAAAAATTATTTTTCAGGATTTTTTTTTGGGGGGGGGAAAACATTAAAGAAAATTTTCTTTGAAAACTACAAAAGAAAACATTTTCTTGACTTAAAGATGAGGTTATGAGCAAAGTTCAAGGGACAGAAAATTTTCATTTCAATGGGAAAAAAAATTGGAGCAAAAACAAAGAAAGGAAATGTCCTTTTTTTCCCTTTATTTTGTATATTTTTTTCAATGCCTTGAGCACTTTTTTTTTATTAATTTATAAGGGATTGACTCTTAATTTATGTGATGAGCTAAAAAATAAAAAATACTATCCTTTATATTCTTTTGTGGATTCTGAATTTGTTAATAACTAAAATTTAGCTATGTCCTAGAAATTGATTGGTCCATTAATTCAAAAAATTAAATTAGAGGTAGGTAACTTATGTTGCTAAACAATAAAAATTTGTCGCTAATTTAATTTTAAGGATGGATAATTAACAATGAATTATCAAAAAAAAAAAAATTAGTTATGAGCTATTTAGTGGCGATGGTTTTGTAGCTACTTATTCAGTTTTTTGTGGTGTGATGATGATCGCAAAATTTGTGTAAAGATACTAATGCCCACGAGAAAAAACTTACAACTATAATAAAAATATTTTTAATGTATGTAATTCCACAGATAGAGTGTGAAGAGGGTGGGATACATGCAAAGTTGTTTACGATCATGAAAAAAGCCTTAATTTTCTTATTTCTTTGCAAAAATAATGTGGAGATAACGACAAGTTAGTTATTTTGGTAAAAATGATCAAATTTACCATTGAACTTTGTGAAATAATTTGATTTTAATTACCCCTAAACTTTGGTGTGACCCTTATATAATTTTTTGTGTGACCCTATGTAATTTGGTGTGACCATTCATCATTAATTTTTCCCACACAAAAGTTGCTGCATACATGCTCATGCTTTTTGTGTTATCATTTAATTATCAATTAGCTCCCAAAAAAAGCAAGAAACTTAAGTTTAACTTAATCAATGAAAACTCATGATGACTCACATTAATTTGCCTTTCAATTACATGACACATTATGCACCACTATGGGTCCTAACATGTGAATAAAGGAAATCTTTTATACTGAGGCATCATACTCTTTCGACCAGATCAATCATTATTAAAAAAATGTCATTAGAAAAAAGTACTAGTAGTAATCATCCAAATAATGCCATTATCCTAAATATTAAACCACTAACTTTGTCCAAAAACTTGTTCTTGAATGGAATTTTATGCAAAACCCTAGTCTTCTTAACCCTAATTCTATACTTAGTCTACTTTTTCTTGTCCAATCATCCATGTTGTCAATCATCAAAAAACATCATCAAATCATCAAAACAATATTATATTAATTCCAATAATAAAACCAATATTAGCCATTTAGTTTTTGGAATTGCAGCCTCATCAAACACATGGGGTGAAAAAAAACATTACATAAATTCTTGGTGGAAACCAAATATAACTAGGGGTTATCTTTTCTTGGATAGAACCCCAAATGATGAACACTTACCATGGCCTAATTCATCTCCCCCTTATAGAATTTCTAGTGACAATTCGCGATACATGCCCTACAACAAACATGGAATGCCATTCGCGATTAGAATGGTGAGAGTGATTGAGGAGACGTTTATGGAAGAACATGACCTTAGTGTTAGGTGGTACGTTATGGCTGACGATGACACTGTGCTTATGATTGACAACTTGGTCAACGTTCTCTCAAAGTATGATCACATGAAATACTATTATGTTGGGATGAATTCAGAGTGTATTGTGAGTAATTTTGGAATGTCATTTCAAATGGCATTTGGTGGTGCTGGTTATGCATTGAGTTACCCTTTAGCACAAGCTTTGGTTAAGAATATGGATACATGTATAAAGAGGTATCCATATTTGTATGGAAGTGATCACATTTTACAAGCTTGTATTGCTGATTTAGGAGTTACGATTACACTAGAAAAAGGGTTTCATCAAGTAAGTAATCAAACTCTTCTTCTTCTTTTTTTTGACTGGTCAGAGGCGTATTCATAATTTAAAGTTAATGGCTCTTATAATAAAAATCTTCTAACAAAAAAGTACGAGTAAGGGGAGCTAAAGATCTTATCTTACTAATCCTATGTTAGTTAGGTTAGAGAGTCAGCGAAAGTTAATTTTCATGGAAAAAAATATTTTTTAGGAAAATATTTTTCAATTTTTTGGTAATTGGCTAGGAAATTATAATTTCCCATAAATATTTTTCTTTTCTTTTTTGTTTGCTACAAAAATGATATATTTTACATTTAGGATCAATTTAACTTCTTATTTTATTCTTATTGAGATAAATAGTCACACAAAATATCTTTGGCTTGTTCTAACTAGATTACAAATTTCAGAAGTTTATATTTTTTTTTAAATTCGTGTCCAGTCAAACATAATTAAAAACTAAAGGAATAGTAAATTGGGAAGTGTTCTGATGAAATTTTTAATTAGTACTAATTAAAGATTAAATAATAATTAATAATGTCTCAATGGTTAGTTAGAGTAAGTAATATGAAGTTAAATGTTAAGATAATTGCATATTTCACTTGATCCTACCATAAGTGTATGAGTGAACTTATTCTCCCTTTACTTTTTACTTGAGACCCCCCCCCCCAAAAGTAATCGAATATCAGAAAATGACTTTCTCATGTTATTTCAGATCGACTTGCGTCATGATATATCAGGTTTTTTATCAGCTCATCCACAATCACCATTCATATCACTCCATCATCTTGACTTAGTATCACCAATTTTCCCTTCAATGAATCATTATGATGCCCTAAATCATCTAATGAAAGCAGCAAGTGTTGATCAATCTAGACTATTGCAACAAAGTACATGTTACAATAAGAGACACAATTGGACATTTTCAGTGTCGTGGGGATATTCAGTACAAATTTATGACAAAATTTTATCACAAAGTTATCTTGAAGCTCCAATTGAGACATTTGGTGAATGGAGAAAAGGTGCATGGCCACCTTACATGTTTAATGTTAGAAAATTCAAGAATAATAATAATTATTCTTCATGTGGTGAAGTTCCAAATGTTTTGTTTTTTGATTCTTTGGAGGGTACTAGATTGAATCATATTGTGACAACATATGTCAAGAAAACTCCTAGGATTTGTGCCAAAAATGATGATCATTCTTCTGATGGTGTCATGAAAGTTCATGTGTTTTCTCCTATGCATAGGCTTCATGTTGGGGTAAGTATATATACTTTTCACTCCCTCAGTCTCAATTTGTTTGTCTTATTTTTATTTTTTAGTTTGTTTCGGAAAAAAAGTCTCTTATTTGGTATATTATAGTATGTGTGTTTTAGTGTGATCGATGAACACTAAAACAAAAGAAACATTTAGTAACAATAGATTTCCCTTTTATAGGCATTAACTTTTTGCCGCAAAAATATTTAGCGGCAATTGATTTAATGTTATTTCATCCAGAGTCGCTAATTCTTTTTGCAGCAGATATAGTGTTGGTTATAAATACACATATTATATTATTGCCACAAAATAAGTACCACAAAATTCTTGATTTGTTGTAGTGGATGGAGAGCTTTGGAGTAATACTGAAGTTGTCTATAGGTCATGTACGTACCACATATAAGTTGTCTTCATGAATTCGAGTTGTGAAATTAGTCACTAATAAAGTTTACATAAGGATAGGATTGTTCAAACTATATTGAAATGATCAACCACTGATGAGATGTTTGCATTAAGATAGATTGTGTGTTGATGTTTAACTCCTTTAAATTGGTGTGTTCCTTTTCCTAACCCTAAAATAAAAGGAATTTTATAGTCTATAGAATGGAAATAGAAGAAGATTTATTTGAGACCCCAAAATTATAAGCACTTTAATATGTGACTTTATATGATACTATTATTATTTGAAGAATTAAAATAGTATTTTCTTTGATGATTTTTTTTCAATATTAACATTGAGGTTTTAATTATAAAAGTTTGCTACCAAGAGTACTTTTTTGTGATTTTTTTTAAAAAAAATAAATACATATGTATATAATCGTCCTCCTTTTTTTATACAGGATGGTAACAGAAGAGAATGTTGTGACATTATTCAACCAATTGGAATGGACTCAATGGCCATAAAACTTAGGACTTGTATGAAACATGAAATTATTGGCTGAGCAATAAAAATATAAAATGTTCCGTACTTATATTGAGACTCAATTAAATTTCAATTCGTATTAAAAAATTTCATGTTGGAGTAAATCGTTCTTTAACAAAGATAACTTCATACACATAGCTCTAATTCAAGACTTTTGATTACGGATAAAAGAGTCAAGTTACAATTCTGAATCCACATATATATAGTTGATATGGACAATATATATATATATATATATATATATATATATATAAAGGGTCGGTGTAATATAGTAATTAGGCCCAAGATTTCCTCTAGCATAATCTAGAGCTTCATTTAGGTCATTGAATCCTTTGAAGAGAGGTGTAGGATAATTTTTTACCGCATCCACCACTTCTATCCATGTTTGAAATACTCCTGGCATTTGTCCCTTTATTACCACATAAAATTTAAATTTTTTGTCTTGATTTTTATTTGTAAAATAATAACTTAACGCATTTACTACTGATATAAAATAACTGTTGTATATGGGATTTTTGTTATATGATATCCATAGATTGTCTATTAAGCATTTCTGTTGTTTGTCTACTTGTGTGTCCGCCTTCAGTCTGATAGACAAGCACCGGAAATCTATATATATATATATTCAGTGTAAGGTGTGATTTGAGAAGAATAAAATATACATAAGCTTTATCTTTATTTTATAGATAGAATAAAAAAATTGTTTTCGTTAGACTCTCGACTCGGAAGAAAAAAAAAGTTATCCTATAAGCCTAGGAATTATTTTTAGTACTACATGTCTCTTTTGCCTTTATTACAACTTTATATTTTCTTGACCTTGAATAATAAGTTGATGACTAAAGACAAGAAGATTAAAGAGCTAATGGCCAACACAAAAGGAAAAAGAAAGAAAGAAAGAAAGAAAGAAAGAAAGAAAGGACAACACATATATAACCAATAAAATTAAGAAGCTTGTCCACTAAGATTGTAATTTATGTTTTTTTTTTCACTCGATGTTTTGTATCTGTTTTGGGATTTGACTAATTTAATTTCACGTCGGGTGGAATGAAAAGTCGCTTAATTATAAGAAAAGAAAATATCATTTTTTTCATATTTTCTTACGAGGTTGTGTACCAGTACAATAATCTTAAAACCAGTTCCTCCATTGGAGATGAAACACTCTCTATCAAAGGCAATACTCTATATTCAAGCTCGAATTTAAATCTCTAATTAAAAATAAAAGAGTTATCACTCTATTACAACCGTTGATGATACTAAAATTGTACTTTTCAGTATTGCACATTTCAATCCATGTTCAATTTATCAATCTTTCTCTTTACATTCAAACAAAACAAGAATTTGCTAACTAAAAGTATATTTGGTTCATTTTTTCTGTGTTTGATCGATTTAAATTTTTTGGAAAATATTTTTTCTATAAATGATTTTTTTCCCATATTCTAGATAATAACTTTTTTGGTAAAAAAACAGATGTTTTCTTTCTTTTAATTCCATGCTATGTACCACTTGTTTAACTTCAACATTAAGATTTGTTTTGAATTTACCATGTCTTTTCGATGAAATGACAAAACTACCCTCTCAAGTCACACACTAAACTAAGCTTCCAATGTGCACTACTTCAAGACTCAAAAGCAAAGTTACCATAGTACATTACAGTGCCCCACCATAAAAAATCAAACCTTTTCCTTTTAGTCGATTTCAAAAAAATTGTTATTTATTTTATTTGAAAATATAAAATCTAAATAATATTTTAATAAATTATATATTATAAAAGATTACATTTAATATCACAAAATTCAAAATTCATTTTTACTTTTTAAAATTACATGTCAGACTAATTAAAAACATAAAATAAACTCGATAGAATATTTTTCTTCTTTTTTTTCAACAGACTAAAAAGTAAAGAGTATTATTAAGTTCACATGTAAAAGTTCAATAATTCACACACATAGCTAAACATACATGCATCTATATAAACACTTAAAAGAGTTATATATCTCTAACACCAAAAAAGAATACATTCTTAGTGTGTGTAAAAATCAGCTCGACTCGACTACATTAATGGCGATGATCATAGATGGAGATCATGACCCGATTGTGTTCTTTGATGTGGAGAGGAGATATTCAAAACCAGGTCAGGATTGGGTCCTATTGGAATTCGGATCGATATCCGTATGCCCGAGGAGGTTGATTGAGGTTGATAGCTATTCGACCCTGATCCGACCCGATGACCCGTTTTTCTTGGATACTTTTTCGGATCTTTCTAATGGTATCACAAGAGAAGCCTTAGCTTCTGCCCCTCACTTCTCTCAAGTTGCTGACAAAATCTACCAAATTCTTCATGGTAATTAGCATTAAAAAAACTTATTATTTTTTTAAAAAAATTTTACACACTATATAGTAAGTATAGAATGGGAGTGTTCATGTGTCGGGGGTAACAGTAAAATTATATTCATATAATCTAGGTTATGATTTTGACGCATGAAATCAATCATTGAAATTTGGAGTTCAGTGCCTAAAGGGCAATTTCTTTTATCAAATTTTCCTAAGGGTAACAAAAAAAAGGAAATAAACCAAAAGGGTAAAGTTAAATAAAAGTTGTCCTTTAGACTTTAGACTTCTGAAACTTGAGTCAATGTGGCTCTACCTACATTGTACTCCGTGGCGGAGCCACCTATGTCAAGGTAGCCAAAAAAATATACTATTTAGCTTGGTCAAAATTTTAATTTTATATATATATTATGGTGATTTGATCTCCTTATTTTTTAGATGTGACTATTTTTTAATATTTTAATGCCCCTTAGTAAAATTAATTTCTTACTCCGTCGTTGAATTTGTATCCTTGGGATGCGATCCTTCCCCAAATATATACTATGGATGTTTCTTGCACTAATTTGCCCTTTTTACACTAATAATGTAGAAAATATAATATTTATAGTTTCTCGCCCGATGTTCGTCACCCTCTATGAAACTTGATTAATCTGAATTCGTATAAAAAGTTTCACTTCAAGGATAAAACGTCATGTACCAAAAGAAATGACTCTATACCTAAGGCTAAATTTCGACCGCTCTTAAAAGAGGAAAAGGTATTTTACCATCTCATCATAATCCTTGATGATACGTAAAAATAAATATTATGAGATATTTTATTTCATTCTTTGTGATGACACAGGGAAAATATGGGCTGGACACAATATTCAGAGATTTGATCGTGTTAGAATTAGAGAGGCATTTGATGGAATTAATAGGCCAGAACCACAATATACAGACTTGATTGATACACTTCCATTGTTAAAAAAATGGTTTGGAGAGAGGGCTGGAGACATGAAGGTATATATCTCTTTATAACTTTGGTGAATGTTGTCACATGATTTTGCACACTCGAGAGTGTAGTCTAGAAGCCAATGAAGTTAGAATAGACCATGGAAGGAGGGTCGTTGAACTTGATATCATAGTTACGGATTCATCTGAATCTATTAACTTTTGTCCATTCCGCTGAATCAATCGTGTTTTTTCTATTTTAATTTTTGTGTCATCTTTTTTTTTAGTGTGTTTCAAAAATAATGTCACTTTCTATATTTAGTAATTCTAGGGGTGTCAAATAATAGGCGAGTCGGACTGAATTTGTGGGGGTCAAAATATATTGAAGTTAATAAATAAACAGGTCATAACCCAACCAACCACTTCTGTATTAAAAAAAAATGGTCAATTTACATTATCTATCACCCAACTTTTAGATAGACTTAATTAGGTGAGTGAAAATGAACTGACTTAATAGATGAGTGAGTCAATTAGGCTGAGCAGGTCATGTTTTCATTGGCTAATTTTGTCACCCTTAAGTAGTTTGTTAATTACAATATCTCATTTGACATTAAAACCACAAAATTTAAAAAGTTTTTTTTATTTTCTTAAATTCCGTGCATATTCAAATTAAGATACATAAAATGAAATGGAAAAGGTAAAGAGAAAAAAAAAAGTAGACTCAGAACCCAATACATCATATGGAATGTGATAGAATTCCGAACTCAAACTCATAAAGTGGAAATCCTATGTATGTCTCTATTGATAGAAAATCATAATCAACCAAATCACAACGACGACGAAATAAACTTGATGGACAAAATTATTTCATACTTGCGCTAACTTGTGGGAGATTGCAAGTATCTCGTGGATTAATGTGTTATTTACATCAACAATAAAGAATAATTATCTAAAATCATGTAGTATTCATATTACCCTTTCTTTTATCCAGATTTTTCTATACTAAAATTTGAGTGATAATGTTTTTGGCAGTTGGGTAGTCTAGCAAAATATTTTGGATTTGAAGACCAAGTACATAGGTTAGTATGAATATTCATTTGCATTGAGGAATGAGGATAATGAAGAGAGAACTATTAAAAATACATTTGAAGTATTATTGTTTTTTGAGTTTTATATTTGATCTATCCGATGTTTGTATTTTCTATCTTAACTATCATCAATTATATATCAAAACACACTTCGAAACTGACTGGACCAAGTGTTTAAATACAATTGCTAAAAGGCGCGTGACAACTTAATTTGCTCATAAAATTTCGTCCACATGGTAACTGTCTTTGATAAATAGTTGGTGGTAGGAAACACAAAAACCTAATAATTCAGATAGAAAATTCGCAAAAAAAATTATCGTGTTTGTTTCTGACCGTTATCTCTATAAAGAAAAATAAAAGTTTGCTAGTTTTGTTTGATAATTAAACAAAGAAATTAAAACTTGATAATAGTTTGCTGGTTGAGTTATATATGACTTAGAGCCCGTTTGGATTGGCTTAAAATAAGTAATTTTTAAAAAGTTACTTTAAAGTCATTTTAAAAATAAGTAGTTATGTATTTATTGATGTGTTTGGCAAAAAAGTGTTGAAAGTCACCTTTTTTTATCAAAATGTCTTAAATACTCATAAAGATGTTAACATTATAAAAGAATTAAGGGTAAAAAAGTAATATACTTGGTCAAAGTAGAATGATTTATAAGTTAAAAAAAATAAGTACGGAGCACCCTACTTTTAACTTTTAACTTATTTTAAGTTACTTTTGACTTATTTTAAGTTATTTTTATAATTGTCAAACATTCTAATAAGTCAAAAACTGATTTAAAAGTTAGTTTGACCAAATTAAAATTCCATCCAAACGGGCTCTTAATCCTTTAGTGTATCTTAGCTCAAGTAACCTTTGAACGAGTTATATATTATTCCCGCCAACTTTAACCTACTCAATCTGCTCATTTGACACCCGTAATTTCGACTTAATCCTTTAGTTTATCTTAGCTCAAGTAACCTTTGAACGAGTTATATATTATTCCCGCCAACTTTAACCTACTCAATCTGCTCATTTGACACCCGTAATTTCAGGAGTTTGGATGATGTCAGAATGAATCTTGAAGTTGTCAAACGCTGTGGAACTGTTTTATTCTTGGTAAGTGTACATAATTAGTTTAAGAGTAATACATAATATAAAATCATACGTATATGTATGTACGTAGTATGTACATATGTCTAATGTAGGAAACAGAGCCAGAATTTTCATCGAGAAGGTTTAACATCTAGTATATGTACATAAAGAAAATAGTTAGTTTACATACAATATAATTTTTCGATGAAGAGATACAGATGAACCCCTTTCCGCCCCTCTAGCTAAACCCCTAACTAGAGGGGCGAGAGAAGGGGAGAATCGAAGCCCGAGTTGGTTGATCATTGGCATTTGAATATCATTTCTATTTTGACTCTATAAAGTTTTAAGTTTCATTTTTGAATGAAGTTAGACGATGTTTATTTGCAGGAGTCTATTTTTCCAGGCATATTTCCTCAAACTTCATGGATTTCACCTGATGAAGTTTCTATACCTTCTATTTACGCGATTCCAGCCTCCTTCTACGATGGAAACGTGAAAATACGTGTTATGCACACTGACAACAATTTGAAGCTACATTGTAGTCGCCTCAGAGTGCGATTTGGAATCAAAATGTTCAATGATTTTAACCCTCGACTCACTTTCGTGGTGGATGCCTCGTTGAGTTTATGTGAAGTTCTAGATGAATGTGATGATCATGTGAAGAAGAGGTACGCAGAATGTGGTGGTTATTCGGAATGGAAGCCTGTTGTTAACAGAGATTATCAGAACATTTCTTTGCAGTAAGTTGTTTGCACAATCTCCCTACTGATTTATATGTTCAGACACTCCAAAAATGTTGTTGAACTCGTGTTGGATCATCCAAAAATGTATAGCTTTTGAGGGATGCTACACAAATATATCAGTATTTTTGAAGAATCCGAGCAAAATAGTTTCCAGTAGTACAAGTGCTCAAAACGAGAGGTTGGATAAATATTACAGTTAGTCAAAGAATTTTCCTTCCTAACTTGTACAGAGGTCTAGCTTCAAAATTTGGCTTTAAGCTACTAATTTTATTGAGTCGCAACTGATGCTTTAGGCACCATTTTTTTATATGCTCCTGGCGGAACATTATATGTTTTATTGATGATCATATTTCACTTTCTATTTGCTTAATGTGCATGCAGCTTGAAAGCTAGAACTTCAATCTGACGTTCTTCGTATCAAAATTTGACTTTAGGCTACTAAATTTATTGAGTCGCCTCTGATGCTTCAGGCACACTTTTTTTATATGCTCCTGGCGGAACATTATATGTTTTATTGATGATCATATTTCATTTTCTATTTGCTTAATGTGCAGCTTGAAAGCTAGAACTTCAATCTGACGTTCTTCGTATCAAAATTTGACTTTAGGCTACTGATTTTATTGAGTCGCCCTGATGCTTTAGACACCCATTTGATATGCTCCTGGCGGAACATTATAGGCTTTTATTGATGATAATATTTCAGTACTTTCTATTTGCTTAATGTGCAACTTGAAAGCTAGAACTTCAATCTGTTCTTATCAAAATTTGACTTTAGGCTACTAATTTTATTGAGTCACTCATTTGATATGTTCCTGGCAGAACATTATAGGCTTTTATTGATGACCATATTTCAGTACTTTCTATTTGCTTAATGTGCAACTTGAAAGCTAGAACTTCAATATGTTCTTCCTATCAAAATTTGACTTTAGGCTACTAATTTTATTGAGTCGCTCATTTGATATGTTCCTGGCGAAACAATATAGGCTTTTATTGATTACCATATTTCAGTACTTTCTAATTGCTTAATGTGCAACTTGAAAGCTAGAACTTCTATCTGTTCTTCCTATCAAAATTTGACTTTAGGCTACTAATTTTATTGAGTCACTCATTTGATATGCTCCTGGCGGAACATTATAGACTTTTATTGATGATCATATTTCAGTACTTTCGATTTGCTTAATGTGCAGGTTGAAAGCTAGAGTACTGGAAGGTGACATTGTTCAATGGGATACACAAATAGAGAAATATCATAATGGAATTTTCACCAACCAAAGAATTGAGTATAGTAATTTTGACTCTGAAGAATTAGAGAGATTGTTCATTCCTGGGATTTATGTGGATGCATTTTTCTCTTTTGACACCTTTGATACTATGAAGAAAGCAGGAATCAACTTAGTCGTCGATAAGTTGATTATACATGATCACTAGTATTTTCTAACGAGTTAATCTGAGCTTAAACAGGGAAATATGATCAGTCAGAATACATATAGCCGACCCCAGTTCGTTTAGGATTGAGGCGTATTTTTATTGTTGTTGTTGTTTATTATTTTGGCTTGATTAATATCTATTGTGAAATTGATATATATATATATATATATATATATATATGATGTTATGTTATTAATGTACCAACTACCAAGTATATTAACAAAGGGATTGGATGAATTTGGTTTTATCTAGTTTTTAAAATCAATTTTTCTCTTGTTATACTTTCTCTTTCAAGTTTATGTGACATATTTTTTTATTTTAGATTTGGGAATATTTTACTTTATACTTTCTAGTTATATCTAGTGAGAAGCTTCTATAACTATACAAATATTATGACATGTTTGATTATATACCGCCTTAGCAGTCGATAAGTTGATTATACATCACTACTACTTCCTAACGTATTATTTTGAGCTTAAACGGGGAATAATGCTTAGTTGGGTTTCATATAGTTGTGTTCAACTTGTTTAAGATTGAAACATAAGGGATAAGTGCAATTAAAAAAAAAGAGGTTTGGAAATGCTTATAACGACTCCATAAGTGCTATAAAAAGAAATCGATTATTTTTACACCAATTTAAGTTATATATACTGATAATTCAATGAAATTGGTACGTTATCAATGTAATTTATTTTGTTATAACATATTAATTATCATTTATATTGCATACTCCATCGATATTATTAAATATGATTACCTAATTGCGTAAAATATTTTTTTCCCCTAGAATTTAAACTCTTTTGAATCATGTACATTTGTCACTAAAACTTGAGGGACAAATGTTTGATTTTCAATTAAATATAGGCTTCCATAATGACATTAATAATATATTAGTGCTCTTTAATCAATTAATTAATTAGATGAAACTTCCCATTCAATTAAATTAATATAATAAGTGAAAATGCTTTTCTTACTCACTCCTCCTTTTCTTTAATTAATTAAAAAAATAAACATGATCCCCCTTTCGATACGCCACAAAATTACTTATTTTTCATCTCAATTTAATGATTGTTATGGATCGAGAAGTCGGATAGAGCTGTATTTATCGAGTCAAGGTTAGATCGGAAGCAATAGAGATTGGAGTTGAGTGGATGAAGCAAACATCACTCCAGATATTGTTTATTGTGAAAGAAATTACGACTTCACCAACCACTTCAGTCTGATCATCTCACTTCTATTCCTCAATTTAAACAAAGGATATCGATTTTCAATAACCGTTTTTGCCTGATCGATCCAATTCACCTCCATCGAAAGCAGCAAACTAGTAGATCATCTTTTTTGATGAGTACATGTGTGGTACGTCTTCAATGACAGAAATAGAATTTTCATTAAAAAAATAATAAACCAAACATATAAAAATGAGATGGTCGTTGTTCCGCTTCCGGTCGAGCACTCTCTTCCTTTTTTGTCTAATTCCATCTTACTAAACAAGACTGCCCTCTTATCAATCTGTTAAGAATTGTGAGGTTAGACTAGGTACGAAGAATGAATCCATATTTATGGATAAAAATTGTTGATCGATGACCGCTCAACTATTCTAGTATAATACAAGTGGTGTTAATTCCAATTCGATAAAGGTAGATTATAATGTAATTTTTCGACGAAAAAGTATTACTTAATTAATTGCGTCCTATTGAACAAAGGTTGTCGCTGAGTACTGATATTTTCTGTGTCAAATCAATAATTTTTGCTAAAAAAACAAAAAAACATACGTGTCAAATCATCAGCTAATATAAGATAACAAATCAGTACACATCATCAGTATACATCCTATTTACCAAATACAATTAAAAATAAAAAAAACTTAATTAGAAGGTTTGAAAAGCTACGTTTTCTTTGTTAATTATTTATTAGTAAAAGTTCCCTAAAGTCTTATGTCATGTATAACAAATAGAATAACGTTTATCTGATGGGATGATTGAGATTCTTTTACTCTTAATTAGAAATTTCGAATTTAAATTTTTTCTTTAAAAAAAATAATTATCGAGAGCGTTATTCATAAAATGAGCTCTGTAATACATGAATTGAAATTTAGTCGAGTTTCATTACAAATGTCGGGTACTAATTTTAAAATGGAACCACCAAAAGAATAATGAAATATAACCATTGCCATAAACGATAAGCCAAAGTTGTGAAGTAATTTTATATAAAATAATAATAATAATAATGTTGATGGTGCATTCAACATCAGCAGTAGGTGAATATAATGGACTTTTAGTTAGACCAATAGTTAATATTTTTATTTTTAAAAAATTAAAAAAAAAAAAAAGATTATCGTGTTTTGCCAAATTTGATAAGTATATATATATCCTTTTTTTCTAAGTAATTTGAAGAAATAATCTGGAAGAAACATAACTACGTAGCCAGAATAGGCAGCTAATACTAAAATAATAAGTGAAGTAGCCATCATCATCTTACTAGTTGGCTAGGACACTAGATTGGCCGTGCCCGCTCATTTTGTCCCGATATTTGACTCTCTTAGTTATGTTGTGCTTCTACTCGAGTTTTCGTGTCCATTTCTTTTGTCCGTAATTCAATAAGTAGGCAAAGTCAACACAAGATTAAGATTGTCCCATTTATTCTACATTGATAGCTTAGTTAGATTGTTGCTAATAAATGACGATTAACTTCAAAATAGACGATTTATTTTATTATTGCTTTAAGAAATTTTTAGTATAAAACTTAAAATTCTAATTTTGATATGATCAAATGGGATTTTGTTGTATAGATTAAAATTTCCTAACAAAAAATATCAAGGTCAATTCTCCCAAAATTCGAAAATTTTAAAAAAATTACGCATAATTAACTCGTGTAAAGGCAAAACCCCAAAATTTTAATATAATTAATCCTTTTCTCACCATTAATTTCTTTGACATTTGAAATTTCATTTCACTTCTTAATTAGGAAAGGATTATGTTATTATGTGTTAGGTTAAGCTATAATTATTTTAATAAAATGTCAAAAATGTTGTTAAGATGTATTTTTCACATGAATAAATTATCATTATCATTAACACATGGATTAAGGAGTATTCTTCTTATTTTTTTCATTTTCTAATGGGAAAACAATTTGCACTTTGCAGTACTACGGCCCTTTACTTATAATAATAATAATCTCTTTCAATTTTCAAAGGTCAAGCAAAAAAAAATGTTTTAATAAAAAATATGAGAAGGTTTTCTTATACTATAGTTATTTATATATAAACACACATGTCACATAATTATTTGATTGATTTAAATATTCTATACAAATAAATTTTTATCGTCTCTCGCTTTTGACCTCATCTAAAAAAGCTCAATCATTGTCCATGTAAACAATAAATTTCTTTTCTTTTTCTTTTTGATTTCTCTCCCGATATTCAGTACCTATATTGGAGTCAGATTAAATTCGGATTCGAACTGGAAAATCCCACATTGGGGGGTAAATACCCAGAAGGACTCGAATTAGAGACCTCTAGTTAAGGATAAAGATATACTTACCACTCCATTACAATCCTTATTGGTCACAAACTTCATTATATACTCAACAATCTTATATATCACCAAGAAAAAGGTTGATGTGTTTTGATATTAATTAATAATTCAAATATCTTTAACAATTAGTAACAAATATTCTTACTATCCTACCTATGGAAATAAGACAAGTTACAGCCATGGATGCAAAAAGACTCAGCGAGTGAAATAAGTTTTGGTATTCCTTCTCGAGCTTCTATTTTTTCCGTTAAACGAGATTCGAGAAAAGATGGAATAGGAAGACGTGTTTCTAGAACGAACAAGATACGGGTTGAGGGGTAGTTTATACGTCAAACCTTTTTATAATGATGTCACTTGCTGAATATTTTTCAACTATTATATATAGAGAGATAACATAATATGACATAATGAAAGGTGGTTTCACAAAAGATATTATTATAATAAAATATTATTATAGAGGAAGATTGTTACAGAAAAATTTGATTATTTTAATTTATGATTTATTTATTTATTTCTTCTTTTGGTTCATGTATATAACCCTAAAACAACTTGGAGGGACCAGAAATTTTAGTTCATTCATTATCTTCCTCTGAAAACACCTTGAATTTTCACACGTATTTTTGTCCCCTAATCCAACATACCCTCGACCCCCTTGACCCCCGGGGGTGGGGTTGTATATCGATAAAAATGCATTTTATGTTTACGTCAAATTAATATTGTTTCTTATGTGTACGTCAAATTAATATTGTTTCTTATGTGTTTTATATATAAAGTCCTTTTACTCGATTATAGTAAGTTGATGTATATTTTCACTTTTTCAAGTCACTCAATTATAATAGGTTGATATGATTTAATGTAAATATGTGATGAGAATAAATTTCACTTTTTCTTTTTTTTGAATTTACCTTTTTAGTATATTGAATAACTCATAGATAGAGGTGACTAAATTTGATTCATGTTAACTAGATTCAGTATCGAGAATAAAGTTTTTTCTATCAAGAAGTTAATCATTCTCAAGATTCAAATTGAAAAATCTTCCATAAATAATGGAGAAATCTCAATTATCTCATCACATTTTCATATACATCCCAATAAGTTTGGCTGGATATATAGTTTAAATCATACTATAAAATTTATGATCTTAGATATGTCATAACATTTGTATGACTGTAAAAATCATACTGTTGTAAAACTGAAATTTAAAATTGAATTACTTTCTAATATATAAATTAGTCAAGTTATTTTTAACTGACCAAAAGAAAATGTTGTCAATAGTGTAATGAGAGTGTGATCTAGTTAATCAATAAATTGTTTAAATATCATGAGGTTTCAAATTTAAATTTAAACATAATCAAAAAAATGTTAGGTGACTTTCTCTTGTTTTAAAATCTTCGTCATTATCTTAAAATAAAATTGCAATAATAATACTTCCCCCATCCGTTGTCCTTACTTCTAGGACCGAAATAATTATCCTTGCCTGATGAATCTATGAATCTATATCCATCTTTAAATATTATCGGATACTGTTAATTTCTCCGCCATTTTTATACACCTCATTCCTAAACATATCCTTATAAATTTAAGACCAAGTCCCCTTCTTCCCACCCTTCAAATCCCCTTATTTTTCTCTCCACAAATTCCAATCAATTATTTTCAACATTTTTTGTCTAAAACCATTAATATATTTTTGTGAAGTACTAATATTATTTTCATTATTATTATTATTAGAAGAAGAAAAATAGCAAAAGAGTAGGAGAAGGATAAGCTTAAACTCACAATATATTTAACTAAAAAAAAAAAATTAAAAAAAGTTCAATTTTTTTTTGATATATTTATATTTTGCCTTCTTTTTTGATTTTAAATTTTCTGCCTACAAATGCCTCTCCGTTCACCATTGCCGGTGACTTCCATTTCCTTCTCTTTGCTCCACCACCCACCCACCCACCCAATCTAATTTGGTTGGGTGGGGTTCTTGAAAAATTTTCCGGCAACGGGTCACTTGCTTCATTTTCCGGCGAGTAGTTGCTTGCTTAATTTTCCGGCAAGAAGCTGCTTAATTATCCGGAGAAGGGTCGTTTGCTTAATTTTCTGGCAAGGGGCTGCTTATTTATCTGTAGAGGGGTCGTTTGCTTAATTTCCCGGCAAGGGGCTGCTTAACTTTCCGGCGAGGGGTTGCTTGCTTAATTTTCCGGCAAGGGGTCGCTTGCTTAATTTTCCGGCAAGGGGCTGCTTAATTATCCAGCCAGGAGCTGCTTCCTTAATTTCCCGGAGTGGGGCTGCTTGCTTAATTTTCCGACAAGGGGCTGCTTATTTATCTAGATTGGGATCTATTGATTAATTTTCCGGCGAGGGGAAAAATCGCCATTTTCGATCGGATAAATGACGAAGCAAATAGTGCTCCGTGCACCTTCATCACTTTCAATCGACCGGCGCCGGCAACCATTATTATCAAATCAAGATACATCATCACGAGGTGGAGTTCGAAAAGCGCGATTAGCAGAGGTCGCCGGCGGAACAGCGGCGGAATGCGCCGCTGTTTGCTGTTGTTGCCCCTGCGGACTCGTAAACCTCCTCGTAATGGCAGTTTACAAGCTTCCGGCTGGACTTTGCCGGAAAGCACTACGGAGAAAACGCAGACGCCGGCTAATGAAGAAGGGGATTCTACAATCATCAAAAGGACAATGCAGCAGCTGTGACGATTCGGAACTTTCGATTCACCCCATCGGAGCCACCCCACTCGCGGTGGTTGACGGCGGGAATAGCTTGAAATCCGATGAAGATGTGGCGGCGCTGGAGAAGGAAATGTGGAGTAAATTTTATGGGGCTGGATTTTGGAGAAGTCCTTCTCAAAGGAGTGACATGTAATAATAAAAATATGGTACATAATTGTAAAAAAGTAATTTAAAAATTACATTGGAAAAAAAAAAAAAAAAGAGAACAAAAATAAAAAATATTATTCAAAAATTCAATGTATTTTTTCACCTTAAATTATTGGTGAAATTTTTAGTTTTCTTGAAGATGCTATTTTTTATAGTGTTGGATGGATTACTTTATAAAAATTAAGCCAAAAATGAAAATGTTCTTCTTCTTTATTCTTCATGATTTCTTTTATCTCATAACGTTATCATTCGATGTTTGGTATATATTTTATGGCTTGATTAATTTGAATCGAAGTGTTTTCGTATTTGTATTTGTCTCTGTGGACATTTGTGTCTCTCAATATGGTTAGTACTGAGTGTTTTCAAGCAACAAGATTTTTAATGTTGAATAAGGAACCAAAGGTTCTTTTTAGTTTCATTCGGTGTTTAATATTTGTTTTAACATTATAGGAATGTATTATAGTCCCATAGCTTTTTTTTTCGTACCGCTAGAGATGCCTAACATCATTTTATTAATTGGTATTATGCACTTACGTCACTACGTGTCTTTTAACTTGATCAACACTTTATATTTTCGAGTAGTGAGTGACGCTTATAGTTATATTCATTTGTGTTAATTATTCACGTCGAAAAGTCTCATTTCGAAGACAGAATACTTAGTTCCTACCAGAGTTAATAATGTTTATTCTCAATATTCAAATTCAACACGTTTAATTAAGAATGAAAAGTACATCCAAACTTCTTTAAGTTTTTTCTTTGATGTTTAATATTTGTTATAAAAAAATTGTACAAGACATAGATTATAACATCATAATTTCTTTTTTTGTACCGCTAAAAGTACTTAACGTCATTTTACCAACTGATGTTATGCACTTATATCGTTACATGTCTTTTAGTTTGATAAGCACTTGATACTTTCGAGTAACGAGCCTTGCATAGTCATATTTCGAAGACAATTATATCAATTATTCAATTTCAACACTTTTTATTGAAAAATAAAGAAATATATTCAAACCCTCTTTATAATTATTCTCTTTGATAAATATCGGCATATTGCTATCAAAATAATAATGGATGTCTTTTGCGTAGACAAGTAATTTTAGAAAACTCTAGAGACATGACATATGGTACTAGTAATTATTATTATTATTATAATTAATAAAAGAATGAAAATATTGGTTAAGTCTCATTAAGATGTTAAATTCAAGTCTAGACAAAAGGATTTTAGTACTAATAATCATTAATGTTTGAATATTGTATTTCTTAGAGACTCTTTATCTTTCTAGAAGGAAATCAAATAACT
This sequence comes from Solanum appendiculatum, assembly GCA_018342035.1. Lineage (NCBI taxonomy): Eukaryota > Viridiplantae > Streptophyta > Magnoliopsida > Solanales > Solanaceae > Solanum > Solanum appendiculatum. The sequence goes on from JAGDQO010000088.1 coordinate 220,710, forward strand.
TGAGAAAAATTGAATTTCTCTTTTATGCGATTTGAATATGAATTAATTATTTTAAAATATCAGATAGTAATATATGAGAGAAACAAATTGAAGTGATTTTCCTCTTTTATTGACTCCATGTGGAGAGAATAAAAATTAGTAAAACTTGTCTGTTTCAAACGCGAAAGTCATTATTCAATAGAAAGAAAATTTATTTCTTAGAAATATAGTGTGATCTTTCTTACAAGAAATAAAAAAAGTTAGATAATAGTTGAACACTATTAACAAAAACAAATTCTTAAAATAAGAGTATAACTAAAAGCAATTACTAGTGAGAATTATTATCTTGAATTCTTAAAACAATAATTATTTTGGGATAACTTTTCTTTCATGTTAGTTAAAACTGCTCTTATTTTGAGACGGATAAGTTATTGTTAATTATTCTAGATCGTTTGTTTGGGAAGAAGTTATTTTGAAATTAATTATTCTGAGATAAATTATTTCACCATATCTATGAGATAACTTATTTCATCATTATGAAAAAATGATAGGATAAATAATCCAAATACAACTTAATACCTCCAACTAAACATGAAATAAAATAATCTTAAATTTTATCATAAAATTATTATACGTTATATCTTACACCAAGCGACTTCTAACTTTCTAAATCTTTTATGACGCGTTTTTAAGGTGAATATTTTAATTTATTATAAAGTGAAGTGGTGTTATGGTGTAGTAGTACTTTGTATTGGCTTGTCACTATCCAAACTTGCAAATGTTGTCAGTCCAGGTGCTTTGAGAAACAAAAACATCTTACTCAGATTTGTCCAACACTATTATCTATGGTCCCCATTTTTTCCAACTATTAAAGAGCGTTTTAATCGAGTTCTAATGTAAATATTAAACATCAAATAAAGAACATCGACATCAAATGCATGAATTATTGTTAAAGAGGTAAGGGAGTTCCAATCATGTATTTAACGCGTGCTTGATTAGCTCAACCCTATTCATAGTTAATGTCCTTTTTTTTTTTACTTTTGCTAGTAATGTTTTTTTTTTCATTTCTTATTTGGTGTTCAATATTTGTTACAAGGAATTATACGGACATTATAGATGATGGCATCACAATCCCCTTTTTTTTTTGTATTGGTGAAGATGCTTAATACTATTTCACTAATTGTGTTATTTGTACATATGTCATTACGTGTCTCATAGTTTTATCAGTATTGGGTGTTGCCGAGTAACGAGGATTGCGCAGTTATACCCATTCGTGTTACATGTGTCGAAAAGTTCCATTTTGAAGGTTAAACACTACCTATTAAAGGTAGTAATATTCATTCTTGGAATTGGAATTTGAGACCTTCTATTAAGAATGAAATCAAATCTCTTTTTAGCGGCTTTAATTGTCTAGATATTTTTGATTGCTTTAACAAGAGGTTGGTCTAAAGAGAGAATATATAATATAATATAACATAACATAAAAATCAATTTCAATTTTTTTGACCATTATTGTCATGGAAGATGATTGTCAAAATAGTTTTTAAGCACTTTTGAAATGTTCTGATAAATTAAAAAGGTGTTTATAAGCATTTGATTTTAAGCTAAAATGGTTAAATAAGTCAAAAACTAAAAGTCAATATTCCAAATAGGCTTTTAATTACTCTTAACATGTTTTTCTAGCTCCCTATTTAAAGAGGTATCGTGCTCCTTATCACAAGGGCGGATTCACCATATGACATATCTTCTTTTTTTCTCGTGTTCGATATCTGTATTAGGATTCGACTAAATTTGAATTTGAGCAGTGCAAAGTCCATTTTTTTAAATGGGATTCCTCATAGATTTTTTTTTTTATATCTAATAACTCGAATTCGAGATTTCTGATTTATTGTCATACAGTAGTTATGATAAGTAAAATGTACTTTAAGGTGTTATAAGAACTACTAATATTTTTCTATAGCTATTTTATCATGTAATCTTTTCCAACCTTTTTTTCTTGGAAGTTAAAAAATTTTTATTTTCCAAAAAGACTAAAGTGAATTTTTGAAGCTTTATTTACTTTAGGGTAGTGAATTTAGTGGTGTTATGTTGTAGTAGTACTTTGTATTGACTTGTCACCATCCAGGCTTGCACATGTTGGCAGTCCAAGTGATTTCAGAATCAAAAACATTTTACTCAGATTTGTCTAACATTATTATCTAGCAAATGTTCAACTTTTTATTTATTTTTTCGTCTTTGTCAAGGAACGTTTTATCCCAACCAAATAAGAAATCTTTCACTTGTAAACTTAGTTGATACGAAATTTTATGATAGCGTCATTTTTTTAAAATTTGACGATTCGATCTAAAATTTATTATTCATGAATGTTGATAAGATCCATCCATGTAATAGCAACTTGGGATGACATGAAGTGAAGGGCAAGGTTCAAACATCGATGTCAAGTGCAAAAAATTATTGTTAAAAGGGTGGAAGAGTCAATCTGTGTTCAACGTCTGCTTGACTAGGTTAACCCTATTTTTAAAATTTTAGGAAATACAATGGAGAACCTGACATAAAAAAAAATTGGGTTTTCAATCAATATAGGGTACGAAAGTCGTATTTATAGAGTTTTGATTGCAATCCGAAAATCATATTTGCGGTAAGGGGGTGCATTTTAGGAGGACTGGAAATGTGGTGGTGAACCTGACATCCGATGCGAACAATCAGTTAAAGGAAAAAAAAAATTATATTTATCATCAAAGGTAATAATGGAATGATAAGTACATATATATCTTTAATCAAAATTTTTGGATTCAAGTTCTGAGAATAGAGCCGTCTTTAGTAAAACACATTTTATCTCTTAAAATATAGTTTTCTGGTAAAAATTTAAATTAATCAAATTTCAAAGTAGATATCGATCCATCTATATTTGTGTTCAAACAAATGCCAATAATCCAGCTGTATTTTGTCCAATTCACCAATCAAAAGGATATTGAGATGACTATATTGGGGAAGCCAGTTTTTCACTCCTTCTGTCTGGGTAGAAGTATATAGTGAGGGTAGTTTGGTATATCGGATAAGAATAATATTTTTGAGATAAAATTTAAGATTAATTTTATTTTATGTATGTTTGATTTGAGGTATAATTAACTAATCCCAAAACCATTCTATTCTACTTTTTATACTAAAATAATGGAATAATTAGTTATTTCATATAGAATATGGGATAGCTAATTTTATGAAATATCCTTATTTATCTCGTCTCCTTGACGACCCTAAAGTATATGTATTTGTAGGAATGAACCAACCAAAACATAGAACATTAACAAGAATTACTAGGAGAAGTGCACATATATCTGATTTTAATTTGAGTCGTCATTTAATTTGTATCTGTTTCTTAATATTTTTTTGTTACCTATACCTACTTAGTGAATTATCTTTGTTTGAACTTCATTCAAAAATGCATGATTTTCACTCATATGTACCTTCAGTCATTTAGTCTTAAATAGCTATATGTGCAAAAATAATTTAAAAAATAAATACAAGTTAAATAACGATATCAAAACAAACGGGCATGTGAAATTTTTACAAAATTACTAGTGACAAAGTCTAAAGATTGTAATATGTAGAAACAACTAAAATGCACAACATGTAACATAACACAAGATAGTCCAAAATGAAATCTTTTTGTAATTCTAATATATCATTGGGCCTAAAAAGCCCAATACAATTTACCATTGGGCCCAAAAATCCCATTTCTGTAAAACCATTTGGACCAAAAGAAACAAAAGCAACGCACAACCCACCAAAACTTTTGTTATGTTTCCTCAAAGAAAATATTATATTGGCATAATACATAAATATGTCTTTTAATTTAGCATCAACTAATATTTATGTTTTTTGGATGTATATAAATAGACACTTAAACTTGTATAAAGTTAAACAAGTAAATATATGCGTCCTACGTGACATAATACACGTAGAACGCCACGTAGAATGTTGTGTAGGTTGTGAATTGCCACGTAAAATGCCAAGTAGTATGCATGTCTACTTGTTTAACTTTATACAAGTATAATTGTTTACTTATGTATGCCCAGAATTAGATGGTATAGATATCAAATGAGGCCAAGTTATGTCTTATACCTTATTATATTACGAATTAATTTTAGTGTATGTAGACATCTTATATAGATGAGTACAATATGATAGTTATGATGAAGTAGTAAGTATTTTTTTTAATTTTTAATTAGGGATCTTGATTTTATATCTTATTGAGTACAAAATCGCCTTAATTAGGGATTGCTTTACCCTTAGTTTAAAACTTTTTTATGTGAATTTAAATTTATTTGAATTTCAATGCAGGTATGAGAAACAAAAGAAACAAGTAAGATAAGGATTTTTTTGGGGTCATATTTGAAACTTACCAGCATTATGTAGGATTACGAGAGATTCTAACTTTAAAAGTAGTCGGGTGCATAGAGTATCCCACGTTACTTATGCAATTTCAAATCAAACTTTGAGTGATAAAATCTTTCTAACCTTAAAGGTGATCGGATGCATAAAGTATCCCTTGTTATTTATGCAATTCCAAATACAAACGGAGTGATAAATATAATTGGGAAAATTACGCGAAATTGCAAACATCTAGAGTATATTATGTAATATAACTATACTTTTGAATATTTTTAATCCGTGGCTACAGTTTTGCGAAATTTTGCTATTCGGTTTCCTAATTGTATAAATTCAGAATTTGTATAATTTGGTCCCTGATTGTATAAATTCAGAATTTGTATAATTCGATTCCTGATTGTATAAATCCAGAATTTGCATATGCTTACCTTAGTTATTTGTATACTATTTATGAAAAAATCATAATAAATTACCCTATTTGTATATTGACAAGTGGAATATACAAACAAACGGAGTTCTGAAAAATTTCTAAATATATATATACAGAATTTATGTATACTTACCCTATTTATATATTCACAGGCGAAATATATAAACCGCAGCCTCCATTTGTATATACTTACCCTTTTTGTATATTTGCAAGCGAAATATACAAAATACACCTCTCTAACTATTTTTAATTAGTGATTTATTACTATAGTTTTTTTAATTCTAGTTCTTTGACTTGCAAAGCAAAATTACCAAAATCTTGTAATTTCCCCGTCTCTTTCTTTGTCGAGTGAAATAAAGCTAGGGCAAAAAGATCTCTCTTTCTTCTTCTTCAGTTACACAGGTATTCTCCTTCATTTCATCTCTTTTTGTATTCTACTCTTTTCTTTCAGTGTTTTTCATATACTAGTTCAAGAAAGTTTGCTTTTTTATATCTTTGGCTTAAGTTTTCTTGAAAAGATTGGTGCTTTTTGTTCAGTTTGGTTATTGATTCTTGAAAATTGGGATTTTTTGCTTTTACAATATGAATTTTGTGCTGGTTCTGTAATGGGGTTTTTGAGTTTTGCTGTTTTTGAGTTAAATTGCTACTATGGTTGAGCTATATCACCTTCATGTCTTTGTTTGTGTTAATGTTTTTTTCTTGAAAATTGGGATTTTTTGCTTTTACAATATGAATTTTGCGGTGTTAACTGTTGGTGTTACCGTATGCTATTGCTTTTTGTAATATGATTTTTTGATGTTATCTATTAGTGTTACCTTATGCCATTGCTTTTGTAATATGCTTTATCGTTGTCCCTTGAAAAAAAATCCATTTTTTGTGCTGGTTGTGTAATGGGGTTTCTGAGTTTTGTTGTTTTCGAGTTAAATTGCTATTATGGTTGAGCTAAATCGCCTTCATGTCTTTGTTCGTGTGAATGTTTTTTCTTGGAAATTGGGATTATTTTGCTTTTACAATATGAATTTCATGCTGTTAACTGTTGGTGTTACCATATGCTATTGCTTTTGTAATATGCTTTATTGTTGTCCCTTGAAAAATTTCCCTTCTTTTTTGTGCTGGTTCTGTAATGTGTTTTGCCGTTTTCGAGTTAAATTGCTACTATTGGTTGAGCTAAATAACCTTCATGTCTTTGTTCATGTTAATGTTTTTTCTCTATCATTGGTTTCAGTTTTCTTGTAAATGTTGGGGTTTTTTGTTGAACCCAGTTTGATTAATGATTCTTGAAAATTGAGATTTTTTGCTTTTACAATGTGAATTTCGTGCTGTTAACTGATTGTGTGATCACATCCTATTGCTTCCTCAAAATGCTTTAGTATTGTCCGTTGGATTGTTTCCCCTTTTGTTGTACTGGTTATGCAACGGGGTTTCTGAGTTATGCCATTTTCAAGTTGAACTGCTACTGTGGTTGAACTATCTCCTTCATCTTCATCTCCCTTCACTACATTCTGTGTTACCCATTATCTTCCTTCTTAGATTTTCTTCTCCTATGGAGTTTTGCTGTTCTGTATCTTTGAGTTTTGTTATCTCTATCATTGGTTTCGGTTTCTTTGAAAAGGTTGGTGCTTTTTCTTGAACCCAGTTTTGTTAATGATTCTTGATAATTGGGTTTTTTGCTTTTACAATATGAATTTGTGCTGCAAACTGTTAATATTACCACATGCTATAGCTTTTACAATATGCTTTATTATTGACCCTTCAAAAAAGATTCCCTTTTTTCTGCTGGTTCTGCAAAGGGGTTTCTGAGTTGTGCGATTTTCAAGTTCAACTACTACTGTGGTTGAGCTATATCCTTCATTTCTTTGTTCATATCACTGTTTTTTTCTTGAAAATTGGAATGGTTGCTTTTGCTGTATGCTATCTTATTGTTAACTGGTATTATCGTTCTACATGCTATGATTCTTACAGTTTGCTTTCTTGTTTTTTCTTATTCTTTCCTGGTTCCTACAAATGAGTATCCTTATTTGTTTCTGGTTTTGAGTCCTTGCCTTGCCTATTTGTTGCCAACCTGAAATTGTTGTGTTCTTATTAGTTGTGTGCCTTTAGGTTCTTCACTATTCTTTGAGTTTATTGCAGTGCAATTGTAACACCTTCTCCCAACACCCCATACTTGATTCTCCATTGCAGTGTAGACATTGATAATGGCAAAAGAAGAGCCAAACTCTGCTTCCATTGTTCTAGAAGGAACATCTGAGGTTCGTGATGATAATGAAACAGCCAATGGGTCGACTTCCGCATTGCAAAAGGAGGTTGATGAGAAAGTTGATGGTTTGACATTGGAGGAGCCGACGACAGGTAATCCTTCAAGTCTAAGAAATGCTAAAATTTAATACTAGATTACTTTCGTGTGAATGAACGAATGGATGTACTTCCCTTTTCTTTTTAATTTTATCCTTTTCTTTTCCCCTTGAAAGCGTGAATAAGATTTTCTTACAGTCTTGCATATATTAATGCGGTTACCTTCATTAAGAAATGAAAGTTAATGATAAAAGTTCTCTTCCTTATGGTATTGATTGTTGTTTTTTAATTCTAAGAAAGGTATACGTTTTTGAAGTTTGATAGGTTTAACTGTTTTACTTTTGAGATACATGATGTGAAGAATGCAGTTGCACATTCACTTTATCTAGAGTGGTGGAAGACTTGGAATGTGAAGAATTTTGTCTTTTGGGATTTGTTATAAACACGGTTCGACTTTCAAGTGAAAGAATTAAGATAGTGTGTGTGTGTATATCTTTCACCGAACAGCTGAGAATGTTTAGATGTCATAACCTATTAAAAACAATAAAAAATAAAAATTAAAGAATGTTTGGATGCAATTGAAGCAGAAGTGTTAAAAGAAGAAAGCGAAAAAAAATTCCTTGCGCAGACTTGTAAAATGCTGAGCTACTTGGACTCGATACTTCAGAAGGATCTTAATCAAAAAGTTACATTTGATAACAATCTGAAGGTTTTAATGCTTAAACTAATGGGCAAGAGCTGTTCAATTACAAGTCTACAATTCATGAAACAGATGTTGGTCTCTCACTACCCATTCTTTTCATTTTCATTTGGCATTACAAACCAACCCTCTTGGATGTAGCTCTCTTTACCGATGTAAAAGTTGAATTGGATAGTAGGGTTCAGACTTATGGAACTAACTTCTGAAAATTGATATTCAAGCTAATTCTTTTCTACTCAAATGTAAACTTGGATTAGATAGAAGGTGCTGTCTGATGGAACTAATTTCTGCTAAATGATAATTTGATGGATTAGATTGAAGGTGCAGTCAGATGGAACTAACTTCTGCTAAATGACAATGTGATGGATTAGATAGAAGGTGCAGTCTGATGGATCTAGCTTCTGCTAAATGATAATTTGATATTCAAGCTAATGCGTTATCCATACAAATTTAAATAAGAAAAAAGTGTTGAACTTGTCATACTTTGGTTCTGGGAAGGACATGTATTTTGTTTAGCTAGTCTTGTGCTACTCTGATCTTTTTCATAGCCTGGTCTCTGGCCTCTGGCCTCATTTCCCTTTAGTACTAGATTCATTTGTTTGCCTCTAATACCTGCGCCTTTATTTGCGATTTTACAGAAGCTGCAAAGAAGAAGAAGAAGAAAAATAAGAGCAAGTGAGAACTGCTCCAACCCAAGAATCTCTCTTGTGCTTTTCCTTAGTGTCATGCTGCATTTATTTATTTGCAAATGCAGGAAAAAAAAGGAGCCACCTCAGCAAACTGATCCACCTTCTATTCCTGTAGCTGAGCTTTATCCTTCTGGAGAATTTCCAGAGGGTGAAATTCAACAATACAAAGATGAGTATGTACACCTGAATTTACTATCTATTGTTGTTTCCTTTTATCCTTCACTCTTCAAACTGAAACTACATTTTGTCATTCTAAATTTGAGTATTCCGGGATTATTCTTGTTTGATGATGTAGTAACTTGTGGAGGACTACATCTGAGGAAAAGAGGGAATTGGAGCGCCTGGAAAAACCAACTTATAACTCTGTTCGTCAAGCAGCAGAAGTTCATCGTCAGGTCAGTAACTACATTCATACGGTCTATCAGTTACTTTTCTGAATTAATTGTAAGACAATCAGTATTTCTTGTCAATTAAATATCTATGGTCTTGTTCTTTAATTCCAACCCACAGGTTCGGAAATACATCAGGCAAATTGCTAAGCCTGGGATGTTGATGATTGACCTGTGTGAGACTTTGGAGAATATGGTTCGCAAATTGATATCAGAGAATGGTCTTCAAGCTGGCATTGCATTCCCTACAGGGTGCTCATTAAACTGGTAATGCGACTTTTTTCTTGTCCTTTTTGGCTGTTAAATTTATGACTGATGTTAGCGTGATTTAGAATATGCTCAGTGGACAGTATCTTAAAACAGAATCTAGCATTTGACCTATTTCATGTTCACAATTTTTTTACTTGTCAGTTTTTTTCTCTTTCTCATTGCAGGGTTGCAGCTCATTGGACCCCCAATTCGGGAGATAAAACTGTGCTTCAGTATGATGATGTGATGAAGTTGGACTTTGGAACTCATATTGATGGTAATATTATAAAATCCCTCATCTGTATTAGACACTAACGTGCTTTTGGTATGTGATTTTATGGTTTATGGTATTAATCTCATTATCTCCTTATGTATCGAATTGGTTGTTTTTTGGTTGGAAATTGGTAGACAGTAGTTCTTGTGATGTTATATTTAGGTGCCTGGTAGTGGAGTATAAAAAGAACCACATTTTCATAGAAGTGATTGGCATTTATATTAACAACAACATAACCGGTGTAATCCCACAAGTTAGGTCTGGAGAGGGTAGTGTATACATAGGCCTTGCCCCTACCTTGGGAGGTAGAGATACTGTTTCCGATAAACCCCCTGGCTAAAAGAAGATTGGCATCTTTATTGAGCTTTCATATTGTTTTAACAATCCATCTGGAGGGATTATCTCCTCCTTTCACTTGCTCTATCTGCCAGTGTTCACTACCACTCCAAACATAGTTCAGTATTTAAGAGGAGATTGGATGGGTGGGAAAAAAACTTTATCTTTCTAAATGAGGGAAAATCACCTTGATAAATAAATATTATCCAGCCTCGCTACATATTCTTATGTACAACAACATACCCAATGTAATCTCACAAGTGGGGTCTGAGGAGGGTGGAAGGTAGAGATGCTGTTTCCGATAGACCCCCGGCTCAAGGAAGGTACATATTCTTATGTATATGTTCAAAATCCCAGCTTCTATTAGTATAAGATTGGAGAGGTGAATGGGAGACCTCCTTTAGGACAATACAAAACCAAAGAATACCATTTGACTAACTGGGACAGGGTTGCCACTCCTATAAAGAGGGAGCTTTTGGGTACTTGTAGATTGTATTTTCTTGACTAAGCACCAACAGGAAAATGACTATGAATCCATACGAGGAATACCATGTGGAGGAAGATGATCAATCTTAAATTGTGATAATTATGGGTGGTTCTCGTTGGAGGTCTCAAAATCCTATGTGACAAAAGACTATTTTTCACCTTGCAACTTTTTTTTTCCGTTTAATTATTAACAAAAAAAGTAAAAATTGATAGTCTTTCCAAAATTTATCAGGTTTTCAGTTGGGAAACCTAGTATGGTTTTGGAAGATATGTAGTCTGGTTATCACACAACATTGAAAGATGATCTTCCAGATTAACACTCTATCATTAACGTAGGTGATGCTATTGTAGCGGATGTCCTTAAGAGGGAGGGTGTCTTCTTTATGTACAATTTATTTCTTGGAAAATCCTTGCATGATTAAGAATAATAAGACGGTCATACATTCGTTCAAGGTTATAAGCCACTCGATTTGTGGAGGCTGATAGATTAGTTTGGAAGGTGTCATCTTCCAAATGTTTCAAGCTGAAGTCATACTATTACCAATATATCCTAATGGAGTTTGAGAGCACGAACAAAGTACCCCATTTTTTGGGTACGAGGATGCATCTTTGATTTCCGATAAACTGAGAAGGAGAATGTGTTGTTGACTTGTCGTGCGCTGCTGGTTCTTATTTAAAAAACATGGGAAAGAGGATGATATCACCTTCCTTGGGAAAGAGGATCATATACAACATATATGATTTTGTATACTTTCGTTGAGTTGTCCATAGTACAATGACAGAAATGAAAACAGGACAGCACATGTGCCGATTGTATTTCACCATAGTCCTATTACCTCGTCATTGTACGATCCTCCTTATCTAGCCATATTAATTTATTCCTCACGGTTCATGATCCAGACCATGTTATGGTCCTATCTCTAGTCTAATAGTATTGTATTTCACCATTTTCCTGTTACATACTGAACCACCTTTGTGCATTGAAAGTCTGTTCTAAGCTTTATTAACTCACACACTCTCGTTATTATTAATTTTTGTAACGAGGTGATGGTTTAACCTGTTGTTTCTTGCAGGACGTATTGTGGATTGTGCATTTACTCTGGCTTTCAATCCTATGTTTGATCCTCTGCTTGAGGCTTCACGAGAAGCCACTAATACTGGCATTAAGGTGAATATTGTTTAAATAGGAAATCAAATTATGGAAAATTGGTAGTTTTCACCCAAAAGGGCTTCAAGTTTATTGGAAGCATTAATAAGTTTTAGGGAGCATTCATGACTTGATTTTTTTTATGTAGGAAGCAGGAATTGACGTACGCCTTTGTGATGTTGGTGCTGCAATCCAAGAGGTTATGGAATCCTATGAGGTTGAAATCAACGGGAAGGTATTCCAAGGTACGATATCTGAGAAGTATGATAACTAGAAAAAGCATTTATTTCTACTTTGTTTTGTTAAGACCAACTTCATGGCATCGAAGTGTGTGGAGAAAAGGACCTTATATGTCGATAAGCGAAGTAATTTTATTAGCAGGCTGCAGGCGTCTGTATTGAATTGAGAATTCTGACCAATGTTGTCATTGGCAGTTAAGAGCATCCGAAATCTGAATGGGCACAGTATTGGCCAGTATCAAATCCACGCAGGAAAATCTGTTCCGATTGTTAAAGGAGGAGAACAAACTAAAATGGAAGAGGGTGAATTTTATGCAATTGAGACGTTCGGATCAACAGGTAATTTCTGTTTTGTTTGCGTGAAAGAGTAATATAAGTGGCATATCCGGGATACATGGGAGTGACAAAACTGATTCTCGTCTCGTATCTCCATATATTAGGGAAGGGATACGTGAGGGAAGATCTAGAATGCAGCCATTATATGAAAAACTTTGATATTGGGCACATTCCACTGCGGCTACCCAGAGCCAAGCAACTGCTGGCAACAATAAATAAGAACTTCTCCACATTGGCATTCTGTAGACGTTACCTAGACCGCCTTGGTGAGACAAAATATCTGATGGCATTGAAGAACTTATGTGATGCTGGAATTGTTCAGGTACATTACATCAAGCTAACATTCATGCGTTTGGCTCAATTGTGGCATTCATACAACCTTTTCTTATGACACTTGTAGCATCGTTCAATGGTTTCTATTTTATCTTATGCACAAATTCTTATGTTATTTTCGTTCCAATCCTACTTTAATTACACTTCTTTTGAGTCGAGGGTCAATCGGAAACAACCCCTCTACTCCACAAAGGTAGGGGTAAGGTCTGGGTACATCCTACTCTCCTCAGACCCCCACTTGTAGGACTACACTATGTTGTATGATCTAAAATTGAAGTTTTGCTGTGTTTTTCTTTTCTTTGGCAGCCGTATCCCCCACTTTGCGATAACAAAGGTAGCTATGTATCTCAGTTTGAGCACACCATTTTACTTCGTCCGACTTGCAAAGAGGTTGTATCAAGAGGCGATGACTACTAACGATAGAAATCTCTTGTATGGTTTGTATCCCGAAATTCAGTGAAGAAAAAAAGGACTATCTTGTTTCTGTATGTTTCTCGTCGTGTAGCTTCGTACTTCTGTGAGAAAGTTATCCTTGCAACAGGAAAGAATGTTACATAACTGTTGGATCAAATTCCATTTTGCATAAATTTTTGAAGGTTGAAAGAAAAGTATATCCTTTTTTTCAAGCAATAGTACTACTTCATTATTCATATTACTTACACTTGAAATGTTTTGTGACTCATTACTAAAACGCCAGTTCGATGCACGAAGCATCTCGTATTTATGTAGGGGTTTGCATCTCGTTTTTATGTAGGGTTCGATAAGGGGTGTGTCGTAGACAACATATCCTAATTGTGTCACTCCTTACAAGTACAATTTAATCCTTTTTGTTCGATGTCTATAAAGTTTTATTTGAAATTTGTGCCTTTTCCCTTTAAATTTTGTTCTCACTAAATGTAGAGTTTTGCTATCAAATTTTACGTCAGGAATTGTATGATTAAGACGATAAACTTAAACGAATCACCTGTCTATCGAAAAAATAAATTGATTATTTTTCGCGAATTTTTATACCTTTTATAAATTTATGGTTTAATTCTCTTTTTCCCCTCGTGTTTTGTTTGAAGGAAGATGTTTTCTTGAAAGACGTAAAATGGAATGATATGAAGATAATATTAAGTTGTGTTGGCCTGAGAAAAATTGTAAACAATTGAACAAGTTTTTGATAGTGAGAATCTCAAAATTATTTTTGCATAATTATTATTGTGGAAATTACATAATATTTATAGCAAATGTACGCTTATATATGTATGTGTATCTAAAAATTCCAGTCGTCCCTGCCTATTCATACATACACATACAGTTGACCACACATATATATAAATTCTGCTTTGAAAAAAAATACATACATATATAAATGACCACACATACAATAGTTATAAACTTACAATCAAGTATTGTATTCGCGCTCAGGAATTTTATTTCCAAGATAAACCATTCGAATGATACTAAACGACAAGAATAGTCTATTTGAACATGTATTCTTAAAAGTCTTGATTGTTTTTTACCGTCTTGCTTAGGAAAGACACATCTCCGTCCAGACAAGATCCTTAGATGATTGGTGACTTGTTCCAATTGTTTAGTTAAACAAAACAAGACCTAATCCTCAAATGTAAACAAATCCAATATATGTATATGATATTTCATTTTGTGGATCACATGTTATATCATACTAATTATATCTTGTATATTATTTTAATTTAATTATAGTACCAATTATCATATTCCACCAAACACAAAGATTCTTCAAAAATAATATTAGAGATCATCCTATCAACTTCTCATTCCTAACCCCCAAAAAATATTTGATATGCATACTTTGGCTGGTAAAAGTTTATGTAGATCGGTTGTTTACATCAACTCAATAATCACATAACACGTGTTTTCATATATACTATAATTTGTAAATTATATAGTAGTTCGAACACGAAGCTTGATTAAGACAAGTAAGCACTTCAACTTAAAGTGAATATCTAGATACCTTGATTTCAATAATAACCAAACACTTCAATTCGTTCTCACTATATCCGTCCAGACAAGATCCTTAGATGATTGGTGACTTGTTCCAATTGTTTAGTTAAACAAAACAAGACCTAATCCTCAAATGTAAACAAATCCAATATATGTATATGATATTTCATTTTGTGGATCACATGTTATATCATACTAATTATATCTTGTATATTATTTTAATTTAATTATAGTACCAATTATCATATTCCACCAAACACAAAGATTCTTCAAAAATAATATTAGAGATCATCCTATCAACTTCTCATTCCTAACCCCCAAAAAATATTTGATATGCATACTTTGGCTGGTAAAAGTTTATGTAGATCGGTTGTTTACATCAACTCAATAATCACATAACACGTGTTTTCATATATACTATAATTTGTAAATTATATAGTAGTTCGAACACGAAGCTTGATTAAGACAAGTAAGCACTTCAACTTAAAGTGAATATCTAGATACCTTGATTTCAATAATAACCAAACACTTCAATTCGTTCTCACTATATCTCGTAAACACTAGATGTTGATGTGATACATAAATTTTTAGATGTGTCTACATGAACATCTTATAAATTGAAATGTTCAACTGACACTATAAAGACAAATTGAGGCGTTTAGATATGCATATTAAAATTTGAAGTGCTTATTTATCGATTGAGATCAAGTAACGTCTGTTTATGTATTATGCCAAATTTAAAATGTTTGTTGGACAAAATGACAAAAAGTAATAAAAAACGTGACCCCCATTACCAATTTTCTAATTATTCTCTATTTTGTCTTCCTTATTTCTAAGTTCAAAGGGTTTTCTTTAATGGGACCTTAGCATTCATTTCTCTTTTTTTTCATGGCAGAAAATATCAGAGCTTTAATCTTTCTAATTCATGGCAAATTTTTCCCTTCATTTTGACCCATTTTCAAGAACATATCTCTGATTCATTTTTGAGGTAAATTTTCTTAATCAATAAAACAAATGCAATATGAAAATTGTAGCTCTTATTGATCTAGCTTATGAGATTGTAATTGTTATGTTTATGGAATTTTAAAAAAAAATTATTGCACATTATTAAGAATTTTCTTGTGGGGAATGTAAATATGTGAAATTTCTTTATAGTTGTGTTAAAGTTTGCATTTTTTTTCAAGATTTTTCATGTGGTGAATGAAAATATATGAAATTTCTTTCTATTTGTGTTAAAGTTTGTATCTTTTTGAAGAATTTTCTTGTGGTGAATGTAAATATATGAAATTTCTTTGTATTTGTGTAAAGTTTGCATTTTTCCAAGTTTTTTCATGTGATGAATGTAAATATATGAAATTTCTTTGTATTTGTCTTAAAGTTTGTATATTTTTGAAGAATTTTCTTGTGGTGAATGTAAATATATGAGATTTCTTTGTATTTGTGTTAAAGTTTGCATTTTTCCTAAATTTTTCATGTGGTGAATGTAAATATATGAAATTTCTTTGTAATTGTGTTAAAGTTTGCATCTTTTTGAAGAATTTTCATGTGGTGAATGTAAATGTGTGAAATTTCTTTTTAGTTGTGTTAAAGTTTGCATTTTTTTCAAGATTTTTCATATGGTGGATGAAAATATATGAAATTTCTTTGTATCTGTGCTAAAGTTTGTATCTTTTTGAAGAATTTTCATGTGGTGAATGTAAATGTGTGAAATTTCTTTATAGTTGTGTTAAAGTTTGCATTTTTTTTTTCAAGATTTTTCATGTGGTGAATGAAAATATGTGAAGTTTCTTTGTGATTGTGTTAAAGTTGGCATCTTTTTGAAGAATTTTCATGTGGTGAATGAAAATATGTGAAATTTCTATATAGTTGTGTTAAAGTTCGCATTTTTTCAAGATTTTTCATGCGGTGAATGTAAATATGTCGGATTTCTTTGTGTTTGTGTTAAAATTTGCATCTTTTTTCCATTTGTTTGATGAAATGAAGGGCTTGTAATGTTTGCCTGGATGATGATTTTATGGAATGAAGATATATTTTACTGAGAACAATTCTCTTATTGTGAATGTCATGGGAAATTTCTTAAATGTCTTTAGGAGTTGTTTTTTTTATTGTTTTGTCTGATAAGTGAATGAGTTCTAGAGGTCACTGGTTCGAGCCGTGGAGTCAGCCACTATGCTTGCATCAGGGTAGGCTGCCTTCGTCACAACCATTTTGGGTGCGACCCTTTCCCGGATCTTAAAAGTTAGGATTTTTTTCTCTGATCTGAGAATTGAAGGACTTTCAATGTATGTATGCGCACAAATTGAGAATTGTCATACAGTGATCTTGTTGAACAAATATGTGTTACACTGAGGATTGTTCAATTTTCTTCAAAATTCTTGAGTATGTCAGTGTATTATACTTTGGTTTGAGCACGGAGTTCTCCACGCTATGCCGGGGACTTTATGATTTTTCTATCTTTTTCGAGATATTAAGTTAAACATTTTTGGGGCTTTGTTGCATATGTAAGGTTCTGGAAATGGACGACGAGCTCAAGAAAGCGGAGAGTCATATCACATCAGCTGCAGCTTTTGTGGAAGGAGGAATTCAAGATGCATGTGATGATGCATGCAGCATTTGTCTGGAAGCTTTCTGCGAAAGTGATCCTTCAACGGTGAACGTTATGAATACTTTTTGCACAAAATATAACTACTTATTAAGTATTGGATTGAAGGGGGAGAGCCTTGGAGCAACAGTAAAGTTGTCTATGGGTTTGAGCCATGGAAGCAGCCACTAATGTTTGCATAAGGGTAGGCTGTCTACATTACACCTCCTTCGGGTGCGGCCTTTCCTGGACCCTGCTAATGCGGGATGCTTTGTGCACCGGGCTGCCCCCCCTTTTTTTTTTTCTAATTAAGTATAGGATTGTTTTGCTCTTCTGGCCCTTTTTACCGAGGTGTTAAAAACTGCTTAAGATATCTGGTCTGTTGTTCAACAGCTAACAAGCTGCAGGCATGAGTTTCACCTCCAGTGCATCCTAGAATGGTATGCTGTTGCACCAAATCCTGCTTCTACCATCTTTATTGATTTTGAGAATCTTTTTTTCGATTTCGAGAATCTTAATTCACTGCTCTTGTTACTTTTTATTCACTAGCTTATTTATTGTTGTCTAGGTGATTAAAGTGTCACTTGGAGATCCGAAATTCAGTGAGAAATAGAAGAATAAACTTAGACTTGATAGCTTTTGTGACTGTCCTTTTTTGGGAAAGGATGGCTAACTGTCTATCATAATTGTGATTTGGGATAGCAAAACAGAGAAGTAAAAAAGATTTTTTTTGATAACCGTGATGTCCGGGCAAGCTTACCCGCACCTCGGCTAATATATAATAGTATCTCCAAGTAATAGATGTGATGAGGGCGAGTGAGATTGCCAAAAGATGTAGATTTATCGAATGGAATTCATCCTCATTAGTTCATGTCTTATCAAGTGATGATCCTTCTACGAAACAATTTTTGCTTCTATCCAGCATCTTATATTGGATTGGATTTCCACCTGTAGTGGTGTCTGGTAGTATAAGGAGTGTTGACAAAGTACATAAGGGTTCCATTCACGGAACAAGAACTCTGAATAGTCAGAACACCTGAAACAACAAAGCTCGATTTGTAACTAAAAGATAAGGCTACATCAAATAGCTGGATGTAACATTTTCTTACACTCTTCTGTCAGTTTAGGTGCATAATAATCATAGTGAGCTTAAATCTTCGTATTCTTTTGTCCTTTTTTGTTTTGTGAGTAAACTTGTAGCAATTAGCACCATGATTACGTTGAGTTGGAGACCTTTATACAAGGTTAACCATGTTTAATTAATACAGCTATTGTTTTCCTAAAGTGGTATGATTTTCTAATCGCAAATTATTTTTCTTGTTACATACAAATCTACCATGAACAATGAGGGAATGAATGGACTAGTGGTGGTATTTTTATGCCTAAAGATAGACATAAATAATAGTGTTGTAGAAGCTGGTCTTTTTATTAGTTGTCCAAATTCTAAAGGGATAATACATAAACAAACACTCAAACTTGGCTTCAGAGGGGAAGTAAGCACTCCAACTTTGAGTATGCACATCTAGACACCTCCAAAATTTATGTGTCCACGAGACATAGCGGAGATGAGATGGAGTGTTTCGTTGCCAGTTGAGACCAAGTTGAGGTGTGTAGATGTGCACTCTCAAAGTTAGAGTGTTTACTTGCCAGCTGAGGCCAAGTTCGAGTGTATGTTTATGTATTATGCCAATTCTAAAGTATTTGCATGGCAACTATCTCATTTCGGGCTGTTTCTCTCAATAAGTTTGCCTTATGAATTGGGGGATATTTGATATGTTTTTTTATGAAGTTCACCTAATTTTCTTTGTTAAGTTTAAAGCTTGTAATCCATATTCTTGTTTGTTAAAGTCACTTTTTTTGTACATGAAAGCTTGTTAAACTCTGGGACCGATTTTGGTTCTGAAGTTCAAAACTTACATAAATGTTGTTCGAGTTTATTATAATTTGTATAATTTTTTCAAAACAGGCATCAGAGAAGTTCTAATTGTCCAATGTGTTGGCAGCCCCTAAGTCTGAAAGATCCTACAAGGTTCATTTGGCTTCTTTTCCCTTTCCAATTTCACAAATTTATATCTTTTCTCATGCTACGCGTTACCTTGATATTCAACTTTGATTGACTCCCCTGATTCGAATGATATTGCAGTCAAGAATTGCTTGAGGCAGTGGAACAAGAGAGGAATTTTAGGGTTAATCAGGCAAGAAATGCTACATTGTTTCGTCACCCTACTCTGGTAAAATTTTGAATTTCACAAGCTATAATGTTGTTCCTTCTCCTATCTGATTAATGAAATTCCACAAGCTATAATGTTGCGTTGTCTCATTTTCCTTTTTGATTGATCTCAAGTTGACCACGGGGATGAGTGAGTCTGAACTCGAAGAGCGCATTATTCAGCATTTGGCTGCTGCTGCAGCAATGGGAAGGGGACACCACTTTGGTCAACGAGAGGGCTCAAGAAACCGGTCATCTTCCCAAGGTCGTCCGCATTTTTTGGTGGTTTCAACTCATCCTGATCCATCTCCTACTGCTGCTACTGAATCGGATTCTCGTCAAGCTATAGCTGATCTTTCTGTTCCTATAACACCTGTCCGCCGTGAGACTGCACAATTTTTGCCTCACCTCTCATCTGATCAAAGTAATCAACTTTCCGCTTCGTCATCTCGATATATCCGCCCACAAACCGTTAAACAAGAAATATCTGTTGGCGATAGGTATTGATGATTTTCATTTTTCAATCTCTTGGCTAAACATCAATGGTACACATGTTTCTCAAATCGAAATTTCTCATTGTCGTTTGTTTTTTTTTCTCTTTTCGTTTGAGAAGCTCTTCTAGTCCATCTTTGACAGAAAACCAGGATACAGCAGAACCATCAGACTTCCAGTCATTATCGGAATCCTGGAAATCTCGATTTAATTCAATGTCAATGAAGTATGAATTGCTAAACTTGCTCCTTTGAGTGTGTCATTTTAGAAACTATAAGCATGTTGAATGTGGTTTTTGCTTTCTAGATATAGAGAATCAATCTCAAAGAGTACACGAGGGTGGAAGGAGAGATTGTTTTCTCGAAGCACTTCTATGGCAGATATTGGTTCCGATGTTAGGAGAGAGGTTAATGCTGGAATTGCCAATGTATCTCGCATGATGGAACGCCTCGAGACACGAGAAAATCAAACAGACAATAACATACTGGATTCTTCAAATGCCGAGCAGAGACACAATGATAATATGGTTGCTCATAACGGAAGCAGATTGAACGGAAATAATTCTACGACTTTCTCCGCAAGTTCAGCTCGGAATCAAGTCATTACTTAATCAGTTGCGTGGCAATAGTCCTCAGCATTTCATCTTTGAAAGTAAGAATTTTTTTCAGCAAAGAAGCTATTTTTTCTTTCTATTATCTCTTTTATTCTTATTGTGTCTTTAAAGATGCTTTTTTTCGATGAAACATTGGCATAACCGTAATTGGTAGTATATAGTGCCGGATCTAGACTAGACGTAACGTGCTCTGCAGAACCCATGTGCGTCTAGCTCGGACTAGATTATATGTATGTGACAAAAGATTAGCACGTACATAAAGATCATAACTCATTGACTCGAAATCCTGGATGTGACACTATTTTTGGTTAACGTCCATGTTCGATAGAGTATATATTGGATAATGCAAGCAAATCATATCGTTGTTCTTGCTATTGTTGATCTTATAGAAGAAGAAAACATCTAGCATCTTTACTGGTGTTTGTGTAAGCTTAGACCATCTATTTTTATATAAAGGATAGCTCGGTGCACAAAGTAGGACCTACGTTCGTGAGGGTCTGGGGAATGGTCAAAACCGAAGGGTGTGTACCTTGACGCAATCATCAGCGACTGATTTCACAACTTGAACCTGTGACCTATAAGTCACACGGATTACAACCTTCGAGATTATTGCTTTTTTATGATTAGATTCATTCTGTTTTTCAGGTTTAAATATGATATGCAAGGACGATAACAACAACAATTACGCCTCAATCCCAAACAAGGAGACGATGTACTATTTATTTTCGCGCCGATGATACATTGTCTGATCAGAGCAAAGAAATGAATAGCCAGAGAAATGTTTATAGTGTGTAAACATGAGTTGAATGTTGAACATTCACTAAAATTTGGCACTAAGGAATTTATCTTGGATTTTCACATTATATACAACTTGAAAATTTGACAAAATTTCTGCATTTAGAGTTCAATAAACCAACTTTTTTTCAAAAAAAAAATAAAAATTCCCCCTCAAAACTAATTTTCATTTGATAAATTACAACAATTCGCAAGTTTTTTACTCAGAGCTCCTCTCCTTACAGTCCAGAAACTCACTCCTTAACAAAAAAAACTTGAACTTCAATATTACTTTCTTCTCTGATCGGTGTCTCTTTCAGGACTTGAGAACTAAGTTTAACATGACCAACTACGAGGATCCACGGGTCAATTTTCAAGATCCATTATATGTTACTCATGTGATCGAGCATTTATCGCCTTTGAAGTTTAAAACTAGCTTCTTCTTGTACATGTGCATCTCCGTCTCCATCTCCAAGATGCCGTTACTTCTCTATTTTCATATTCGTTTCATCAAATTATCATCTTTAATATTAGTTATAGGCTAAAAATACTTTTAATATCATATGATATTGTATACTTTAGACAAGTCCCTCACGATTTTCTTCAATAAGCCTAAGTCATATCATTAATAATATCATTATACCTTATATATAACTTTACAATTTTTTCAACTATCAATTTAGATCTTCACCTTCGCATCCAACAATGTTTACCTTATATATAATGCACCTAACCTGATTGTGTAAATATTTTTTATTTTTACTATATTTATTATTATTGTTATTATTGTAATATTATGCAATAATAAAAAATTGAACAAAAAGATTACTAATATTACTTTAAAAGAATAATAAGTGGCCTTAATACTATAATGCCAACCATTATTCTCCTTATTCAAATAAGAGTATCAAACCTACCCAAAATAAACTGCCGACAGAGTTCAAGGGTAGAATAGTCAATTTAATATTGTATTCATTAAGTTTCGATTTACGTAATGGTGTTTGATTGATTACGGAATTTAAGAAAAAAATTGAAATTTGTGACTAAGTTATTAATATTTGTGTAATTATAAATCATCTTAAATACAAACATATCATTCTTCTAACACAAGCTAAAAAGAAAATACCGTCAAATAAATTAGGACGATGGAATAATACTCAAGATTAAAAGTTTAAAATATTTGATTCATTATAAATCATTTAGTGTCGGTTAGTAGTTTCTGATCACGTGCATTGTACGTGTACCCTTAATTACAAATACATTTATAAAATAGAATTGAAGGGAAAAAAGATATTTTTATATATAATTTGAGTGAGCGCAAAAATTTATAACTATCTAATTCAACTCCTTATTATATGATGTGAAGCGAACAAAAAACTAAATCAATCAATAAAAAAAAGTACTATAAGTCCTTTGTGTTACATATTTTGCCCCACGCATCTAACCACCTCGTGTGATTTATTGGTTCCACCAATTAAATATCTAAATTAATATTGTACCTAACACTAATAAATACTGTAGAAAGACTTTTATGGGACTTCATTTCGAGAATATGAGTATTATTTTTTGGAGATAAAAATAAAATAAAATATAGAAGTTGGAATAATTAAAAGAAAAATAATGACTAACAATAAATAAGAGATTTTTCTTTTCTTGATATTATTCGATGTGACCTAAAATGGGAGATTCAGTATTTTACTATGATTTTAAATAACGATTCTGAATTCAAGTTAATTCTATTTTGACTATTCTCTGAGAAAGACGATCAAATAATTTTTGATAAACTTTTTTTTTCTTTTCTAAGCAAAAAAGAAAAATTAAGCTTTTTATATTGTAGGTTAGTATATAATCACAATTTATAAACAAAAAGATTACCAAGAAAATAGAGACACACAAAAAAAAAACGTGTGTTAGTTGTATTTATCATTCTATAAAACATAATGATCCTCAATTAAAGCTTATTGATAAAAAATATGTGGAGGAAAAGATAGAAAATAAATACTTTCTTCGTCTCAAATTAATTATCATATTTTTATTTTCGAAAGTTAATAGAACTCACTTTTAAGTTAAATTGAATTAGATTAACTCAATAACTATTACTACTTAAAATTAAAATATTCAAAATTGTACAATAAATACTACAAGTTGAAACTTTTCTCATGTTAATTTGATGAAAAAATATATTTTATTGACATGTTTTCTTTATTATCGTGTTTCTTTTTTCATAACTACTTTGATTTGTTGCACTTAAATCGAAGGTCTTTCAGAAATAACACTCTACCTCCACTAGGTAAGGATAAGGTCTACATACACTTTTTCCTCTTCGGCCCATATTGTAAGATTACACTGAATATATTACTATTGTTAATTAAAATTCACATAATTTGACTCTCGAAAAGTAAAATATGAGAATTAATATGACACGGAGGAAGTATCAATTAAAGATAATTGATGATCATCACATAATACAAAAAAGGAATCCCCCCAAATATTTCATAGTAGATAAAAAGAACATAAAAGACAAAATTCTCCTAAATCAATAATTTGGTATAATTTTTTTTTTCTCTTTCAATAAAGATGCTTGTATTTTATTAAGTTTCAAAAGATTGGAAAATATTATTAAGTCTTTAATAGCACACTATCTTTGAACTCCAAATTTCTAAATAAAATTAATTATAAGGTCCAATCTATCATGAAACTCCATCACCATCATCATTATTGTTAGTTTGAGCTGAATTATGCAATAATACTAATGATTTTATAAAGGATCTAAATCTTGTTAAAATAGAAACATATATGGCCTTCATTTTTATATTTAGGGGTGATTGCACTTTTGATCTTTCGTAACCTCAATGCAGATATAGAATATCGAATGAAAAATTAAAAAGATTTTTTTTGGCTTTGATCCTTATAATATTTTATTAAATACATTTAATGTTCAATTAACTTTAAAAATGTGTTTAACTATTATGTATCACATAAATATAGATTATTTTTTGAATATTAGAACTATATCACCTTAAAAGATCAATAACATTACAAATTAAACATAATGCATTGATGATCGAATGGTTTAGCTTTTAATAATATGTTAAATTTGTGAACATACAAAGTTTGAGGGATCAAAAATGTATATTAATTAATTAAAGATTAAATGTGCTTAATAAAAAATTACAAGACTCAAAATTTGAATTTTTCGATAGTTGAGGGACTAGAGGTGCTCTAAAATCACAAGAAGAAAAGGTAAAGGAGTAACGCAAGCCAAGTAAGCTCTTGATATTGATAAAAGAAGTTGATTCTCAACTCTTACAATAAGAAATAAACGATCTGATTCTTTTTCGATTCTTCTTCTATATAAACGAATAGATTTTTATGATTCAATCAATTCGATTCTTATTCTCACCCTCAAATATCTGACTTATTTTACATCTAAAGTGATTAAAAAATTGTTAATTTTCTTGTCAACTACCAATTAAATTATACCACATAAAATAATATTATTATTAAGCAATAATAAGAATTGTACAAGAGGATCTAAATCTTACTTAACAAGAATAATAGAGGGCCTTAAATCTTAATACTAGGGCCAAACAATTATTCTCCTTATTCAAAACACAACAAAATAAATAAACAAAAATAAAATAAAATGAACACCACCGACAGAGTTCAAAATTATAATTTTATTGATATTTGAGGATTAAAAGTGCTACTAATATTCTTTAGATTAATTACTTTCTTTTTAAATTTATGTGATGTTTTTCTTTTTAGCGGGTCCCACAAAGAATGATATTATTCACACGAATAATTTAATTTTAAACTTTCATTTTAATTTTAATGATATAATTTATAATCACACGAATAAGTTTTTTTACTTAAAATAATGCTTAGTCATACTCAGAGGCAAATTCAAAACCTAACTACACATTAAAGTTCTTAACATTGTACTCGTTGTTTTTATAAAAACATGGGCTCATATATATTATGTTTTGTACTTAATAAAATGTTTACATAAATTTATGTTTCGAGCTCATCAAAACTAAAAGGTTCAAATAAGTTCAATACCATAAAATTACATTTATTTACGGTTAAATAGTATCACATAAAATAAAATAGAAGAAATATTATTAGTATTATGTATAGTATTTTAATTATAAAATATAAATTTAGGAGTTTTAAGATTTTCTTTTAGCAAAAGCGAATCTGCAATAATCATAATTTATATTATCGATCATAGAGCATCTTCTTTTTTGTATAGTTATCATATTATAGCCCAAAAGAGGAAGAAGAAAGACATCGTTCTTCCAACATTCATATTAATTTACCAATTTTAAAAAAATCAAAAGATTGTACCAAAAAGATCTAAATATTACTTAAAAATGAATTAGAGGGTCATCAATTATTTCTTTATTATTCAATATTATAAGATTGTTCATTTGGTATGCGTAATAAGATAAAATATATTTATATAAAGCTTGAAATAAAATGGCATAATACATAAATATATTCTTTTAACTTGATTTTAGCTGATATCTATGCATAACTTTTAACATTGAACGTGCATAAATAGACATTTAAATTTGTATAAAATTAAAAAAGTAAACACACACATTCTACGCTACTTAATACACATAAAAAGCCATGTAAAATCACAAATTGTCAGGTAGGACGCATGTGTCTATTTGTTCAACTTTATACAAGTTTAACTGTCTACTCATATATATCCAAAATTAAAAAGATATAAATATTAAATAAGATCAAATTTAAAAAAACATAATCATATATAAGGACAAATAAAATTTATATTGTTTTTGATTGTCGGTATAAAATATCGTAATACTCTTTATTTTATTGTTCAATATGTTTTTTTATTAAAAAAAAAATTGA
This sequence comes from Solanum appendiculatum, assembly GCA_018342035.1. Lineage (NCBI taxonomy): Eukaryota > Viridiplantae > Streptophyta > Magnoliopsida > Solanales > Solanaceae > Solanum > Solanum appendiculatum. The sequence goes on from JAGDQO010000088.1 coordinate 246,499, forward strand.
ACACCACCGACAGAATTAAAGGGTAGTATAGTCATTTTCCATAGCCATAGAAAACAGCGGCAAAGCTGTGGCTTGTCATTCATATTCATAACAATGATAGCTGTCCTTTTTGGTCATCGGCTGCGATATTTTTCTGTGGCTGATATTATCTTTTTCAGCTCGGCTTCAAATTATTTTTCATACTTTCTTTTGTTGAGCCGTTTGTTAAAAGTAAATATTTTGTTCCTATATATAAAAGTAATTTTAAGAAATTTTATTTTACATGCAACGTAGTTAATGATAGGTTGGAGATTTAAAGACATAAGAATTTAGAAAAAACATTGAGTACTTGAAATACAAGTCAAGTGACATGATTCATGAGACAGATGTGGAAGTGAAAATCGATATTTTGGATTGATAATTAAAGAAAATAGAGAGATTGGAGATGATGTTACAAATAATATTGAAGCGAGGTGGACTAAAGGTGGAGGCTTACATATGGTGTTTTGTTAGATATGTTATTTGTATAGGGCAAAACATTGGCTAGTCAAGAACTCGCACGCTCAAAAGATGAAAGTAGCAAAAATGGTGATGTTGAGATCGAATTAGGAACAAAGATATTGAGGCTAAGTTGTGGGTATCCCTAGTTGTGGATAAGATGAGGGAAGTAAGACTGAGATGGTTCAGACATGTGAAGATAAGATGTACATATGCTCTAGTTAGGAGATGTGAGAGATTGGTCATAATGTGTCTGAGGAGAGATAGGGGTAGATCGAAGAAATCTCTAGAGAGGTGATTAGAGAAGATATGTTATACCTGCAGCTTACCGAGGACATATAAAGATGAATAATTAGCGTAGAAGATTAGTAGGTAGTCAAGTGTTATATAATTTTTCTTATCATACACCATATTGATGGTAGTTTCTTCGTTCCTAATTGTTGCAATTCCATGCTAGCAAGTTAGTTTCATGTCAACTTGCGGAACAATCACATTAATATACACGAAAATTGAAATTGCAACTGGAACTTGATAACGAACCTGGACTAACCCAAATAGAGCAGCGGACAACATGAATTCGTGGCATATCGAGATTGATTCATTTCATCGATGGAAATGAGTCAAGTTACCTAACGTGTGTATTCTACTCCCTCCCATCCCAAATTAATTGTCATGCTGCACTTATTAAGAGTCATATTGACTAGTTTTTAAGTTAAATTGGATTAACTCAATTTAATATTTCATAACTAAAATTTGTACATTCAAATATTATATGAAGAGTACTCTAAATTATAATTTTTTTCACAATAATTTAATCAAAAAATACATTTTAAAATATTGTCAAAGCTAACATAGTTTAAAACTTCAAAGAGAAATATGACAACTAATTCAGGACACATGAAGTATGTACTTAATTATATTTGTTGCCTTGGTTCTAAAAGTAAAAACAAATATTCCTTCCGTCCACATTTATTTGACTATTATATTAAAAATTGATATTTATTTTTCATTATTTATCCTGTTTAGAAAATTTAGATATAATTTATTACTTAGTTCATCATTTATAATCATTTCTTAAAATATTTAATTTCTTACATTCAAAAAGTGATATAACAAAATTATTATTTTATTTATTATTTTTTAAAAAATTTATCAAGTCAATACTAAACAAGTAAAAATGAACGGATTCAAGCATATAATTAGCCATATGATTGGCTTTTCTGTATTCCCAAGCATTGGATTAAATTTCTTAGACTTCTTTACACTCTACAGACAATCTGTAAATGTACTTAAAGTGACAGTTGTACTAAATAAGGATAAAGTAAGTGGGAAAAGAAGCTATAAATACAATTTTTGGGCAATATTTATGTCCAAAAATTTCCCATTTTTTATTTTGTTATTTTTTGGGGCTAAATTAGGAAAAGCAAAAAAAAAATAACTCCAAAAAAACATGCATATATTCTTAATTAGAAATTTCAAATTCGAGCCTTTGAAATTGAAAAAATTCTATTAAAAGCACTATCCTAAGAAATGAATGCTTATAACTTATATTTATAAAATTGTGATTTAAATTATTTGTAAACTTTTGAAATTAATTCTAATATAAATAATTCAAATTTGGTCAATTATCTAGAGCAATATTAAAAAGGTTTAAAAAAATATTCTTAATCTAACATAATTAGTGAGCAAAGGAATATTAATTTGGTCAAATTCATATTGACGGCTCTGTTATTAGCTTTATTTCCTTTTGACACATAATGTAACACTATAAAAACACATATACTATAATAATTTAAATATAAGGAACTATTTTTAAATGCAAACCAAATTTCCCTCCAAAAATAGGTGATTTTTGTTGTATTTTTCATTCAAACTTTGAAAAAAAAGAAGAAGAAAAATGTGTTTTGTCCAATCATGTAAAAGTTGGTGGTTTTCATTATATTCCACATTCAATGAATTCTACTCCAATATTCCTACTAATTTCATTTATTACATTTAAAATAAAAAAGGACAACTACTAATAGTATATTAAAATTATGAGAATATTGATCAATGAGTTAAATACACATTCAATCTATTTTTAATTATCGATTACTGAATTATTAAAATCAAACTTTGAAAATACTGAATCGAATATCGAACACTCATGACTCACCCCTAATGAATTATTTACCATATATATGGTACTAATAACGAAAAATCTTAATGTCTTGATTGACCTATGTCAATATATTCTTAATATTAGGGTTTAAGAGTGCATATCTATTGTCTAGATGTGATTTTTTTAAAGCTAACATGTCAAACGTTGGACAAATTATGAACAAAATATCTTGTCAAAATATATTTTTCTTCAATACGTAATTATCAAATTATCGTACCAAACTTTGATCTACCATACCCAAATTTGATTTATTAGACCGAAATTTGATATTTACTTTCAATTACTAATTCTTGAATTATAAAAATCGAACTCTGAGAATATCCAACGTCATGTCCATTCTTAATACTTCATTCATTTTTAATTAAATTTTTTTAATTCAATCCTCAAATATGAGATCACCATTACTAGAGGATACTTTACTTCCGATCCAAAACTTTCTGATGTAATTTTAAATTTTTATAAATTTCAATATAAATATCAAACACCGACGAAAAAAAAGCAGAAAAACACAAAAAAATTGGAGAAAGCACCAAAAAAAAAAAAATAGTTGAAAGACAACACGCAAAAAACACGCGCAAAGCTATAAAAAGGAATCGGCGTGGCTTATACGCCACTAAGCCACCGTTCACAGCTCATTGATAATGCCACTTAACCGTGTGGACCCCATTTACAGCCTGTTCCAACCCAAATTTAAAAAAATAAAAAAATAATAAAATAAAAAAAATAATAATAATTAAAAAAAAATAAAAAATCTTAAACCACACATTTGTTTTTGAAGGGAAACAAAAACTTGACAAAACTTAACTTAGGTCCCCCAAGAAAGAAGAGGTCATATTTTCATTGCGTTTTCTTTGTTTGTCGTTCAGATTAGTTTATGCGTACCTCAATTGTATTATTAAGTACTTGCTATTTTTTTTAATCGGTGGAGACCGGAGGGAACAAAAAAACTTGGCAAAATTCAGTTTAGGTTCCCACCAAAAAAAGATTTTCATTGAGTTTTCAATTTTTTTCAATTGATGATGATAACGTTCGATCGAATTATGTACATCTCAATTATATTATCGGATTCTGGTTACTTCTTACTTGTGGATGAAATCAAATACTTGACAACACTCAACTTAGGTCCCCCAAAAAGAAGGAGAAGTCAGTTTTTTCATTGAGTTTTCATTTGTCTATTAATGTCGATAGTGTTCGATCAGTTTATGCATATCTTAATTATATTATTGAATACTTGCTAATTTTCATCGGCAGAAAGAATAAGAAAAATACTTGGCAAAATTCAATTTAGGCCCCATGAAAGTGAAGAATTCAATTTTTTATTGAGTTTTATTTTTAATTAATGACAATAATATTCGATCAGCTATTGCATGCACATCTTAATTATATCATTATGTACCTGTAATTTTCTATTGGTGGAAGGAACCAAAAATTTAGCAAAACTTAATTTAGGTCCCCAAAAGGGACTCAACTTTCCATTAAGCTCTATTTTTTCAATTAGTGAAATAGTGTTCGGTTAGTTTGCGTTCAACTCAATTATAATATCGAATACTTTTTACTTTTTACTTGGAAATCAAAATCTTGACAAAACTTAATTTAGGGCCCTCAAGAAAGAAGAAATCAACTTTTAGCTTTCCTCTTTTTGAAAAAATAATAATATCAGTGTACGATCAATTTGTGCGCACTTTAGTTATTTCACTAAATACTTGTATAAGCAAATAGGAAAAAATCAAATAATATTTTCTTGCCTTCTCTCAAGAAAGAATCAAATGGTATGCTGGATGAAATAAACAAAAATATCTTATCTCGTCTTCTATTTGAGATAGTAACTTTTAAATTAACCAATACCTTAAATTAAGTATGATATAAAGTTAATCTCAAATTTATATTTTAATATTATTATTCTTATTCTACGTATCAAACTGGTCATCTCTTTACTTCAACCCTCATGTCATTCTCCCTATTTCTTTTTCCCTTTTTCTTTTTCTTCAAAATAATGCCTACTTTAGCTAGTGGACACAACAAAGTTACCAATTATTAGAACTAGAATGAAAACTTAAGGTCTAATCAATTAGTGTCTAATATGCTTTACATAGTTTTTCCATACTTTTAGCTAATATGTGCTTGATAAAGGATAGAATATTGTGTTTAATAGTTTTTAACCCTTTTCTCAATAAATTTTATAATTTGCTACTCTAATAAACACAATTGTACAATAAACCATAATAATTCTATTTTTCTATGCTAATTGTATCTTGTTTATCCACATTATTATCAAGGAAAAAGTAAAATGTAGGGCCACATGTCAAACTTAGAGCTTAATAATTAACTAAACTTCATTATCCACATGTCACTTTTCTTTGGGTAAGAACTTTAACCCAAAGTTTCCACAATTCCAAATACTTTAACTAAACTTCATTTTCCACATGTCACTAGTTTTCTCTAGGGTAACAACTTTATCCCAAAGTTTCCCCAAATCCAAAGGCCAGAAAAAAAGGAAAGTTAGTGTTTACTAAAGTTTTCACTTGAAGCCAAAGTCTCCCACTTTCACCATCAAAACTTGTGGGATGGTTTTAAATTTATAGTTTTAGAGTTTGTTTTTTAAAAGTTTTAAATAAAAAATAACTTATACATATTTAGTAATTTTTTTAAATAAATACATAGTTTTGGGCACAAATACTGGATTCGATCAAACTCATAAGTTATCCTCTAGCGGAAAGTACCCCTTTCATCTTAACAATTTCCATAAAAGTGGGATTTTCTATCACAAATTTGTATTAGTCGACTCTCAAAAGGGCACAACATTGAGAGAAGTATTGAAAACACTTCTAAACTTATCATGAATTATTAGTTTAATTTCAGAACTATTGACAGCCTAAAAAACACCCATCTACTTGACTAATTGAACTTAAATACACCCCTGATCTTACCAAATGAGCGTAATACACCCCTAAATTCTCTCCAAGTTTAGGGGTGTTTTCAACACTTATCTCGATATTTTTATTAAGAGTCTCACGCTCCTACAAGAGTTTGAAACCTCTTGTTATGCCATATGGTATATCAAGGGTGTGTTTAAGTTCAACTAGTCAAGTAAAAAATTGTTTTTAAAGCTATCAATAATTCAAAAATGAAACTTATAATTTACGTCAAGTTCAGAGGTGTTTCCGATACTTCTCATACAAAATTCAAGTAAAAAAAAGAAGGGTACAAAGAGTGATAGAACACTAACAACAAAATATTTAAGAAAATAACCATTGACCCTCCATTACCACTAAACTTTATTTTTCCACCAAACAATGACAACTATATAGCCCACCACCCCCACCACCACGCCCACACCCCACCCCCACACCCCACCCCCACACCCCACCCCTTCTCTTTACTACCAAACCATAGCCAACCCACAATCTCACTCCATCATCCCCACACAACACACATTGTGTTAAGACTTCACTAAATAGAAGAATCAAGAAGCCAAGAACAAATTTCAAGAAAGTTGAAGAAAAAAATTAAGTCTTTTTCCTCTTCCTCCTTCTTCTTCTTCTTCAAGTGCCATGGATTTACAGATCTATGGTTTCTTGGTCACTTTATTTCTCACATTCACCATTAATGGTGCTACATTGCAAGAAAAAACTCAAATACCATCTCCTCAAATCAACTCAAACTCAGTTCTTGTAGCCCTTTTGGATTCACACTACACCGAGCTCTCCGAGCTAGTCGAAAAGGCTCTTCTTCTTCAACCCCTCGAAGAAGCTGTAACGAAGCACAATATCACCATTTTTGCACCTAGAAATGAAGCTCTGGAGCGTGATTTAGATCCCGAGTTCAAGCGTTTTCTGCTTGAACCCGGGAACATTAAATCACTCCAGAACCTCCTTTTATTCCATATGGTGCCAACTCGTATTGAGTCGAGTTGGCACCAGAATCATACTACACTTTGTCCCGGAGAGACTGAACGCCTTTCCGGGAACATGGTGAACATTATTCACCCGAATGATATAATCAAATCAGACGGAATCATTCATGGAATTAAAAAAGTTTTAATCCCTAAATCCGTACAACAATCTTTCAACAATCGAAGAAATCTCCGATCGATTTCAGCTGTGCTCCCTGAGGGAGCACCAGAAATCGACCCGAGAACAAATCGATTGAAGAAAAAACCCAATCCAGTACCCGCCGGTGCTCCACCGGTGCTACCAATTTACTCCGCAATGGCACCAGGTCCATCACTAGCTCCGGCACCAGCACCAGGTCCCGGCGGACACCACCACCACTTCGACGGTGAAACTCAGGTGAAGGATTTCATCCAAACCCTATTACATTTCGGTGGATACAACGAATTAGCCGACATTTTAGTAAACCTTACATCTTTAGCTACTGAAATGGGGAGATTAGTTTCAGAAGGATATGTGTTAACTGTTTTAGCTCCGAATGATGAGGCTATGGCTAAATTGACCACCGATCAGCTATCTGAACCTGGTGCACCGGAACAGATAATGTATTATCATTTAGTACCGGAATATCAGACGGAGGAAAGTATGTATAATTCAGTACGAAGATTTGGGAAAGTGAAATATGATACATTGAGATTGCCACATAAAGTTGTTGCTGAAGAAGCTGATGGTTCTGTGAAATTCGGGTTTGAAGAAGGATCGGCGTATTTAATTGACCCGGATATTTATACCGACGGGAGGATTTCCGTTCAGGGGATTGACGGAGTTCTTTTTCCGGTGGAGGATATTAAGGTGGCTCCAAAATCTGCTCCTGTTGTTGCTGCTTCTGCTAAAGTTGCTGCTAAACCAAGAAGAGGTAATACTAATTACAGTAAAATTCTCATTTTTGATCATCTTAATTGTTTGAGTTTATGTGTTTTATTATCTCTAATTATGCGATAAATAACGATATATTCAGTGTGATTTCACAAATGGAGGTCTGGGAGCATGGTGTGTGTGTTATACGTAGCCTTGTCGATAGACTTCGGCTCATCGGCTCAAGTGGGGTTTGGGGAGCGTGGTGTGTATGTTATATGTAGCCTTGGTCTAAGATAGAGATATTGTTTTAAAATAATCTCTAATCATGCGACAAATAACGACATATCCAATGTAATTTTGACGAATGGAGGTCTAGAGAGTGTGGTGTGTGTGTTATATGTAGCCTTGTCGATAGAGTTCGGCTCAAGTGGGGTCTGGAGAGCATGGTGTATATGTTATATGTAGTCTTGTTCTAAGGTAGAGATATTGTTTTCAATAGAGTTCGGCTCAACGGAGTCTAGAGAGCGTGGTGTGTATGTTATATATGGAACCTTGTTCTATGGTGGAGATATTGTTTTCGATGGACTTTGGCTCAAGTGTGGTCTGGGGAACGTGGTGTGTATGCTATATATGGAGCCTTGTTGTTACCTTGTGAAGGTGAAGATGTTTTTGATAGACCTCGGATCTTGAAAAACATCATCAACAACAACATATCTAGTATAATCCTACGAGTGGGGGTATACAGAGAGTAAAGTGTACGCAAACTTTATTGGTTTTCGATAGAGCCTCGACTTAAGAAAGAACATATTAAAGCAAGCTTAAGTAAAACATATTATCCAAAAAAAATTAATTTTTTTTCTTACAAGTTAATGTTATTTAGCTCAAAATTTGTTAAAAAAAATGGTTCTTTAGTACAAAATTTGGTGGTGGGTACAATGAGAATAATGGAATTATGGCTTTTTGTGATTCCAGTTGTTGCCAACTTTTTTTGTGTGGAATTCTTGGACTTAACATCTAAGCTATGTTTATTTATTTTTTTCCTAAAAATAAATAAATCTAAGCCATGTGTATCCAACTTTTGAAAATGGTTAAAGATTGCACAAAATTGACAATTCATCTTTTCCCACATCAATAAATTTCCTTCAAATTTGGTGGACAGAGTTATTCGATATCTATAAAGAAGATAGTAAAATTAGTGAATACGTTTAAACTGATCCGGACACCATAAAGTGGTAGACATGTTTGTTTGTTTGCTTTGCTATGTTTTTTTTTTTTTGTGTGTGTGAGTTAAGATATCATTGTCATCATTTTTGAGTGATTAGTTAGTTTTTGTTTAATTTCTTTTATTATAAGCCATAAATTGTTAGGTATTAATATGTCCTGCACGTTTTTATAGAAAGTGACAATTTATTTTTAGTAATTATAGTAGTTGAGAAATTTTGTCGGTGAGCCATATATATACTAATTATATAATAAGATTAAAAAAAAGAATTAGTTCTTTGCTTGATGTATAGTCTATTCTAAAACCATTTGATGGAGTTAGTACTTCTTTTTTAGTAGTTGATTTATTAAAAGATGAAAAAAGTTGGCTTGGTCATACCTAACCATAAAGCATTCATAGTAAAGGGTTAACCACCAAACGTGGGGCGGTTATTCCTCTATCTTTAATCAGATGTCTCGAATTTCAGTGTTGAGAGTGGCATTGCCGTTATGAGGGAGTACTTTTACCTCAAGTGAGACATTCCTGTAAAGATGGAAGGACTTCTTACTTAGGTTTTAGAGGGTTGAGTGTGGAGTTTCGAAAGCCTCCCTTAGTCCAAACAGTTGGCCTTAAACGGAGCTTTTTGGTTCAAGACTTGGTGAACGATGGACTCATCATTCTATCTTTCTTCACATCCGGTTTTAGCTTTATTACGTGTGTCTAATCTATATATCATGTGTTGTGCTCTTACCACTGGACCAAAATCCGAGTGCTATCAAGTGAATTGTTTTGGTGTCTAATGTGTTATGTTGAAATTCCATGGCATTATACAGCTGTGTGAGAGAGCTATATGCACTGATTTTTTCAACAACTTGGATGTTTAGTCCTTTAGAGATCAGCCAGCTTAGCCTATCCTATTTGTTGACGAATTCTTTGCCCCCACTTGTTCTCTAAATAGTACATTTCTCTTCCATTATCAAGTGTCATGATCATGTCAATTTCATTTTGCTTTTATGAGTTGGCATCAAAGGTAGTCAAGTGACACCCCTTCGTCGTAAAATGACTCTAACATTGATAGATTCGTTAATTTTTATGTATATATACTATATACATTGGCTCACGTTAGGGGCGTAGCCATGTGGGAGGAAGGGGTTATTACACTGTATATACAAGGTTAAAATTATCTTCTATGTATATGTATAGTGGATGTTAAATCTCCTCAGCCTTTTCATATTTTGAATCTTTCTTACTGAAAATTCTGGCTCCACGACTAGTTCAAGTTACGATACAATGTAACGAAAGCGAAATTGTCTCCTCTCCTACCTCACTTTTGACTTCTTCATGTGTTTTACTTCTTTATACCTTAATTCTTCTTAGTGAAAATTCTGATTCCGCCAAACGTGTTTGCTAAATTATTTGTGTTTGATTTGCAGGAAAATTGATGGAAGTAGCATGTAGTATGATGGGGTCATTTTGTCATTAAAACTCAAGATCAAGAAATTGAATTATGAAGATGGTAATTCAGTTAGGATTTGTGGAGAAGAGGAAAAAAAAATAAAAAGCTACAAAATTTTCTGAATAAATGGCAATTTTAATTTTTTTTTCTAGGAGAGCCTTGTAAAATTTAGGGAAGGAGAAAAAAAAATGCTTGAATTGAAGTAAAAATTCAGAAAAAGGGAATTTTCTCCTTTTTTTTTTTTTGGTTTTTGTTATAAATACTGTAATTACTACATATCAATTTTTTATTTGTATTTAAGGTTTGTTGGTACCAAACACTTTGTATGTAGAAATATACAGTGTCTTTTTTGTCCTTTTATATATTCACGGGTGTTTTGTCTTATTATTATTAATTTATTTTTGACTATTATTTTTTTCCAGTGTGATGTGATACTTTAATAACTTGTGATGCAACTTTTTGCAATTCTTTTGTTATTTCATTTTATTTGATGTGATGTGATTTGTATTTTTGTCTTGTGGAATTGGAAACATATTTTGCCCTTTTAGAAAAGTTTATTACATACTTGTATAAATATTGTCTTAAGTTCCATGTACTCTGTCTCAAAATATACATTTCTAAAAAATAATTGTGCTAAATTTTGAGAAAAGGAATCAGCGACGAACAAATTTTATAGCTAAACAAGAAAGTTCGTCGGTAATCCTCTTTACCGATAGTAGATACGAGCTTTAGACATAGATTAACGATGAAATTTGCAACTAATTCTTGTTGTTGTAATATTTTAATATTCAATCCTTTTGATATAACACACATACACGCATGAGTTTTTTTAAAGTTTGGTTCTTTCGCTCCTTGCTTACGGAGCAGCAAAAAAATAGACTTCATCGAGTTATGACAAACTTAAGACCTAGGTATGTAAACCTGCTAGTCGAAAATAGATCTTCACTTTTAAATATTCATAAGATAAAGTGTTACAATAGGAGAATACTTTGAATGAATGTTGAATGAAAACTAGGATAAAAGCTGCTACTAGCGAATATATTTATGTGTTTATAATAATCGAAATGCACGTAACTTAGCTCGAATAATTAGTGAAATAATGAGGGATACATTATAGCAACTTGTGTAATTTATCAAACAATTAGGAAATATAGATACCATTTTCACAAAAGAAAAGAGGACAAATATTTAATTATTGCAATACATACATAAATAGTGGTTTCCACTTATTTATTATCACAAGAATTTGGCCATGCTTTTTTTTTTTGGTTGGTTTTATTAGGTTAATGATTAATCACATCAAAGGCAAATGAGCTGGCCTTCACATGGAGCTATTAATTATAAAAAGTTATAAATAAATAATTGATGTGGGGACTAAAGAAAATTGGACAAATTCATTGACTTTATTTATTCATTTTATTCTTTAATTTTTCATGCAAGAAGACCAAGTCCAAACCATAGCCTTCACAAATAGTAATATATAAGAATCCAAAGTTATATAAAATAAATAAATATATAATTAAATAAAATAAAGAATTGTCATTCTAAACTTTTCATGTGGTCATGGAACGTTCCACGGATCTTAGAGCTGCAAAAATAAAATAAAGTATATCAATATAGACAGATAGAATTTAAAGTTTATGAATTTTTATACCGCGACGGATTCAGTGAGTTTTATACGAGTTCACATGAATTTAATTGTTTGTGCTCATACTCTGCTATATGTATGAACTCAATTGTTATGTATATTACTTGAGATCGATATATGCATCCGTCTCGATTTCTACAACAATATCAAGTTATTATCATACTGGATTCACAATGAAATTTTTATAGTTAGTTAGTTGGTTTTTTAATACATGTATAACTACAAGGTCAATACTAAAGTTAATGGCGCTCGTAAATTCGCATTATATTTGTTGGATTCATTACTATAAATATCATCAATCATCAATATAAGGAATTTTTATATTATCAGGAGATAACCAAATTATATTTATAAGTAGTCTCGTTGAAATGTAAGATTCGACTTGATGATATAATTTTTTTTTTTTGCATTAGTAGTATATATAACTTAATAAAATATATGAGTTTCATATATAATTCTTTCAAAGATAGAAAATAGGAAGATCGATCATCAACATGGGTTGTGGTGTAGTGGTAGGACTATTTCACCTTTAATTAGAGATCTCGAGTTCGAGACTGTTGGGAGCGCCACTCCCGAATGGATTCTGCAGTGCGAGACTCGAATTTAATCGAGACACCAATGTGGGATTCGGACACGGAATGAAAACGAAAAAAATAAATAAAAGGAAGAAGATAGATCCACCTTTGTAGCCATAACTTCAAGTTTACTCTTAAATAGATCTCATTGTCATATTTTCATTTTTCTCCTTTTGCTATGATGTTACTAATTTTAATATTTTATTTGTCAATGTCAACTTACTCAGTCTTCTAATTGTAATATAATTTATTGGGAAATATGTCAAGTAGACTTATTGTTTTCTTAATCTAATTTAAATTATTAAAAAATATGTTGTAAAAGAATTGGATAAAAGGTTGACATTATTGACTCCGTCAAAATGTAAACTCTTTACTGAAAACTTTACGATCCAAGATTTGAACTTTATATCTTTTAATAACAATTTCAAATTACGATATTGAATACATAATTAAATATATAAAAGTGTGTTCTGTCTAGCAGACTACATTTTTAAATGAGATAAATACATATAATTTAACATGATATTAGAGCTACCAAATTGAAGGTCATATAACATTAAAAAATTTAGATATTATGTCTTCAATTCTCACTAACAATAATTTTGAGTTACATTTAAGAAAACATTGAAATTGGCAAACATATTTTACATGTGTTTTTTTTAAAAAATATAGTTAGTAACTAATATGCTTCATTACTTTATCTGACACGTTATTCTTACACTATGAATTTGCTTTTTAATATCTTTGTTTTTTGACATGATTATTGTTGAAGACATAATTAAGTATATAAAAACGCTCTTTTTAACAATTTAAAATGTATAGATAAAGTGGTGATAATACAATGGTCGAAGTGCATAGATTTTTTATTTTGAAATCACCATTTAAGCTTTATCTGTAATGAGTAAAAATTTGCAAATCTATCATACTTATTTTAGAATAACTTCAGACATATGATTAATTCAATCATTTTTGCCTAAAGTTCATGCTCATATGACTTATGTTCGTTCATTTTTACTTAAACTTCAAATAGAAATGTCTGAACTTTACGAAGTCGATAGAGATATAAATTTTTTTAAAAGTAGATACATGTTGGCTATTTGTCCATTTCATCCTACACTTTGCCATACCTTGAGTTGTTCATTTGGGATGATGCTTGTTAACTTGTTTGAAGACCCATAAAAAAAAATAGTATAAAGTACAGAATTCATACATTTGGGCCTAATTACATCCTATCCCGGAAGTTTTTCCAATTACAAAAATTCTAAACTATTCATTTCTCTTGAATACATTCCTTGACTGTTCAATACACTGCAAATGATACATTACTTAATGGGAGGAATGTATCCGAGAGGGCACAAGGATGTATTTGAGAGTGGGTTATTGTAATTTTTTTAAATGGTAGGAAATTTTAAAGATTATGATATCTTAAGTTGTGTTTATGTAATTTTTCCTCGCACAACCATCAAACCCATGATGATCCGTCATGAGTTGTGGCAAAGCAAGTCTTATGGCGATCCTCTAGACATCGACTCCAACTTTTGGTTCAGAGGTAGAAAGGTTGTTTCCGACCAGGTAAAATGTAAGAACATACTATATGTTTATAAAAGGAAAAGCAGATGTTGTAACTCAGAGTGACACATTCATTTAAAGATAGAACATATATATCAAATAAATTTTGAACCAACATATACAACTTATAAACACAAAAACATACAACAATGTATTCACAAATTAAATGAAGCATAAAATTTCCACAGATCCCAAAAAAGAAACCTATATATATATATATATATATATATATATGAATACATCGCGCGTTAGAACTTCCTTAAATTCGTTAACCTTCAACAGTGATTTGAGCTGATGGCATAACAATGGCGTTTGGCGGTTTCTCTGCATTGTTGTCTGCTGGATTCATCTCGGACTTTTCATCAGGTTGTTCGAGCATTTTTTTTGATTTCTCTTCACAAATGTTCTTGTCCAACGCTTTTGCTTCAGCAGGTTTTGATTTTGTTACAACAGCTTTCCCTTTAGTTTTAGTAGTTGAGGAACTTTTCATTGGCTTCTTGGTTTCAAAAGGCTTCCCCCCTTTTGAAGTACCGGTAACTTTATCACTAGTTGACAGCATAGCTCGGGGTGACTTTACCTGTTCTTTGACAACTCTTGGACTGAAACACGATCCTCCACTTTCGGAGCTGTTGGTTGTAGATGTGGAGTTCTTGTTTCTTCCCAGCTTAGGAGATACAGCACGTGTTGTCGGTATCTGTATAGAACAAGAAAAACATGACTAGTCATGAAAGCATGAAATTTTAACATGTAACACGGAAAGCTAATATAGTAGCCTCGAACTCTGTAAGCATATGTTTTACTCCGAGACATGCATTAGATGAATACTCGGTGTATTAAGAGACGATAATAGTTGCTCAGTAAATCAGAATCTTTTTTTAGCTCTGCTCATTGTGGTCAAGAATTTGTATCATCGAAAGCCTACTGATCATACGTATCACATTAGATGGAGGCACATCGTTTCCCTATTTCAAATCCCTGATCTATCACCATGTTTGCCCTCAAGTATCGATTAAAAAGACGTGACAATTGGGAAACGTAATGGGGAATTTGAACATGTAGAATTCCTAGTATAAATCAGAAGTTATGCTAAAAATCCTATGCATGTAGGGCTTTCCTTCATTTAGAGCTCCTAATGCCCCATCCTGTCGGGCAGTGGCGGAGCTAGGAATTTCGAGATAGGTGTACAAATTTTCTTCTCACCTACGTTAAGGATGTGCAAAATCAAATATACACTCATAATAACTAGCATTTAACCTTTATACACTATATAATTTTCTGGCGAAGGGTGTTCACCGGAACACCCTTCGCCTAAGGTGGCTCCGCCCCTGCTGTCGGGGCAGTGGGGTGATCCCCAAGGTGGCCACAATGGCCTATGCCATCACTAGAAGGCATTCTGTCAGGAGCAGTGGGGTGGATCCTCTTCATCGCCAATGATCTACTATCTCGAAAGAATTTTCTAAAGTATAAAAATGCTCTACTAGAAATTACTTCTTGATAATTTCTGAAGCTCACTACAATTTTTATTTTTTTTGATAACCGAGAAATCCGTCTGTGACCCGCCCTTTGAACCAATCACAGCCTTCTAAACTCGGTGGATAATGGGCCCGCCCCTCTACCCTTCTCCACTTAAATACCGGGCTTCGCTTTGCATGGTGTGAGGCTTGAACCTGCGACCTAAGCCACAAATCCTCCACCTTTTGCCACTCGAGCTAGGCCTTGGGGGCAAGCTCACTACAATTTTGTCATGTCAAGTTATGCAGAAGATGAAGGTTTTTCCCCCACGAGGATGTCAAAGCCAACACATTAATGTGTTTTCCGAAAGTAATGAAACAGTGTGTCAACAGAGGAGATCTAAGATCAATATTTTACCTTCCTAAGTTCAACTTTTTGAGGGGGTTCCTTGTAGAAGTTTGGCATCGGTGTAGCTTTGAATGTCAAGCTCTTCCTCAATTGCTTTATCTCCGCCTCTTGGTTTTCCTGTATCAAATCCCAAATTCCGAGGAAAAAAAAGGCTTAAGGCGAGAGTAGATCTTAAATAGTTAACCAGGAAAACTTAATATTTGTTGAACCAACCTTGGATTTTGCTTGCAAGTTATTCTTTTCCTCTTCCTTTGCCTGTATCTTCTCTTCTATCTTCGCCAAGAACTAACGAAAAAAGAAACCTTGCACTACTTAGCTTTGCATATAAAGTTACATTTCCTCAAGGGTAAAAAAAAGTACAAGTGCAGAACTACAAACCTCCTTCCGCTTTTCGGCACGTTCTTCCAACCTGAACGAAAATCCAGCAATACTGGCCCTTCTTTGCCCACGAGGAGTGGTACTCCTGGTAACAACAGAAACAAAAGGAGTAGATTTAATTGGCCTAGAACAAGAAAGATGATGAACAAATCAATGGAACAACAAAATGAAAGTAGTGCAAAAACAAAAGTAGTACGAGGAAGTAGTAGAACGAGCATCCTCGTCCTCTTTAACAGGCAATGCAGCTTTAGTAGGTTTCTTGTTTTCGTCATTCGATCTGCAGTACCCAAAGAAATAACTTAACTGAAGAAAAATTCTTGGCAAATGAAACAAAACATTAAGTAAAAAAATTTGACAGTGAAGGCAACAAGCATAGACCAAAAAATCTTCATAAAAAACGCAAACAACAAATTCACTTACACTTCAGATGTAGCTTTCTTTGTGTTTCCATTGGCTGAAAGAAACTTCCCAGACTGATAAAGAAAAAACAGGTTAGAGACACAGTGAGACAAATAATCCATCAAACAAGGTAAATACAAATAGATAACGAGGTTCGATACCATAGACTGTCGGAGACTCGGGCCAGCTGCAATAGTTGTCCTCCTATTGGTTGCAACACCTCCATTTGTGTTTGCATTCTTCAAGACTCCACCAGATACACCCCTGTTAGCCGGATTCGAACTAGAAGCTAATGATCCCTTCGAATGTGCAGTCTCATTCTTAACCCCCTTTGTTTTCAATTCCTTGGCATCCGATTTCTTTGGATACACATCAATGCTCTTCCTCATTACATCGGAACTAACACCTTGTGAAGGGAACGACAGACTTTGAGATTGACTCGCCTTATTCGAACGAGTCAATGCAGCTGTCGCTCTTAAACTAGCCTGATCTTTCACCATCTTATTGTTCTTTGTAGTTCCACCAGTAGCAAGTTTTTTTTGACTCGACCCTTTGCTCTTCGGAACATTTCGAGACAGTTCAGTTTTGACCACAGATACATTAGGTGCTTCATCAGCCTTTTCCTCATTTGCATTTGCCTTTTTTTCACTCACATTCTCCACCTCCTTACTCATATCCAAATTCTTTTCAGCCACAACAATCTTTTCCTCTTCAACTGGAACCCCATTTTCAGACTCCATTTATCCAAAATATCTAAAAGTATCACAAAGACAAAACCCACAATAAAAATTGAAACTTTAACTTGAATCAACAACTATAAGAAAAAACTACACAAACAAGTCACTTTCTTCTAAAAAAATCTTCAAAGAAAATGACAAAACACATAAATGTAAGGAAAAAGAAACACAACCATATGACAATTTTCAACCCTTGTTCTCAAATAACCACAATTTTCAACCAACCAAACAAGGCATAAAGGGTAACCAAATCCAACTTCAACAGAGTAACTGAAGACCTACAAGTCAATCGTGGACTCCAAACACCTGACCTACTATATAATTCCAGACAAGGGACAAGCTTCAAGTCATGGGCGGAGCCACATTACAAATTACGGGTTCAGCAGAATCTACTAACTTTGGCTTAAACACTATATTTGTGTTAAAGAAAAATTCATTTAATTATGTATAAATAATCTATTCAGAACCCAATAAGCAAAATGAATTGTAGTTCGCCCATAACTAAAAATCCTGGATCCCCCTAGTAAATCAAGGGCAATCAACTTTCAATAAGCATATTCAACACTTGTAGACGAAATAACCAGAATTTTCAACAATCAAGAAACTTAACACTGTAAACTCAACAAACAGTTCAAGAACTAACCAAACAGTGCCTAAAAGGTTAACCAAACCCCACTTCCCAGAAGCAAAAAATGGAATACCCACCTCATAAAAATCCCATAAAAGTAAGAAACTTCACACTGTAAATTCAACAAACAGTTCAAGAACCAACCTAACAATGCCTAAAAGGTAACCAAATCCCACTTCCCAGAAGCAAAAAATGGAATACCCAACTCATAAAAATCCCATAAAAGTAAGAAACTTCACACTGTAAATTCAACAAACATTTCAACAACCAACCAAACTATGCCTAAAAGTTAACCAAATCCCACTTCCCAAAACCATAAAATGGAATACCCACCTCATAAAATCCCATAAAAATAAGAAACTTGACACTATAATTCAAGAACCAACCAAACAGAGCCTAAAAGGGTAAACAAATCCCACTTCCCAGAATCAAAAAATGGAATACCCACCTCATAAAATCCCATAAAGTAAGAAACTTGACACTGTAAATTCAACACACAATTCAAGAACCAACTAAACAGTACCTAAAGGGTAGCCAAATCCCACTTCCCAGAAGCAAAAAATGGAACACCCAAATCATAAAATCCCATAAAAAGTAAGAAAAACACAAAGATCCAACAGAATTGAGTAAAAAAACAGTAAAAGGTACAGTCTTGAAAAAACAAAATAGCAAAGGAATGTGATGAGAAGAAAGGAGTGAATAGTACCTTTTTGTCTAGAAGGATTTTGAGTATTGATTGGTGGCAAATTTTTTTGCTTTGTTGAATTGTACAAATCAACTATGACTCAAAGAATTCAAAATGCTTACTTTTGAATGTAAAGTTGTGTTAGAAATAGTAGGAAAAAAAAAGAGGACAGACAGAGAGGATGGTTGTGTACAATGGGAGTTGAAAAACAAAAAAAAGGTAAAAGGGAAGTTAATTTTTTTTTCTTTTTTCCATTTTGGGAAATCTTAGAATGACTAAAATAACCTTGATCAATTGCTTTAAGCTCTCGTTTGATCGTACATTTTGAAATTTTAAAATTTGAGTTTTTGAAATTGTGTTTTTACATGCGTATTACGTGGTATCTGATTGTTTGTTGTTGGTTCGGTGTGTTGATATTGCCTCTTTTTCATTGTTTGTTCAGCCAAATGTTTTTCAGAAATAATTTATCTATCTTCTCAAAGGTAAGGGTAATAAGGTCTGCGTACACTCTATCTCTCCAGACCCCGTTTATGATATTACATTGAATTTTATGTTGTTATTGTTGTTTGTGAGTGAACGTGAAATTTCTTTTTTTAAAAAGTGGTATATGGATCTAATTGTCAGAATGTGATCAAATTTCATGACCAAAAACCGTTATGTGAAGATAAATTCTCAAAATATGATCCAAAATCTATGATCAAACATTAGCTTAGTTTAGAAATGTCCATTCGATTTTTCAGCCTAAATTTGCATTATTCGATTTTGATTTTAGTTTTTTTTTTAAAATATCGTCCAATACGAATCAAAATAAATTGATTTGGTTCGATTTTCTCTATTCAATTTGATCTTTTCCGATTTGACTTTTTAGTTATTCAAATGTATCGTATAAGATAACATGGATCTAATATAACCAAGAGTCTTTTTGGAGTGACTTATTCTAATTATTTTAAAGTTTTAAAATAGCTTTTAAACACATTTATGTGGATTTTTATCTTTAGAAACCTACCTTATCTTATATTCTTTTATTAAAATATTCAACATAAATTTGGTCCAACTTACCCACAAAATAGTAAAAATAGTATGTAAGTCATCAATAATTAACAACAACATCTGATTATTGTGTCCATTAATGGATAATTTTTGTAGATTAATTTTGCTCTAAAAGTCAGCATGTGAAGAACACGTTAGTGATAATCTAATATCCATTTCAAGAGGAGTATAAAAATATTACTATGTTTTTTTTATTTCTAATCTTATGTTCGATAACTGTATTAGGGTCTGATTAAAATTTGAATTCGTACATTGCTAAGCTCATTTCTGAGGATAATGGTCTATCAACATAATTTTTTTTCATTCTAAGAAATTCAAATTTGAAACCTCTGACAAAGATTTTAAAAATCTCGAACCGTCTGATCACAACTATGTATTATTAATATTTAATTGGCTAGTCATAGCTTTCATTTTATTGGACAGGGTCTTGCAATTTTTCTAATTATTGTAATATCTTGAAATGGTCTTACTATTTGATGACAAAAGAATCCTATGAAAACAAGGAATCCTACCAATATAATATATCTTATTTTAATAAATTAAATATATGATATGTATAGTTGTATATTTTAAAGAGGGTTAATTAATTATTTTACTTTTTCTTACTATTCAATAATAACATGCTTACAACAATCAAGAGATATATCAAAATGATTCATATTGCTCTGTCCTTAATTTAGAGGTTTCAGGTTTGAGGTCTTGGAATAAAATATATTTTTATTAATTTATGCAAATGTTTTTTTAGGTCAATATTTAAATTTTATCTCTGTTTTTTTAACTGTGAAGATATATCAATGAAAAATTATCTTTCTAAATCACATTTGATTCGGATCTAATGTTTGTTCATATATTCCTCAACCTCCTAAACAAAATATTAGATCCGAGTGTAACATTTATAATAACTTATTGGGTTTGTCGTTAAATGTTTTCTCATAAAATTTTCATTCTACTCAAAAGAACATGGTATAAAAGGTTCATTAGTTGCCAATGAAGTAAAACGAGGACTATTTACTAAACAGATGATGGCAAAAGGGACAATTGACAAAAAAATTGTGGAAAATCTGAGTAGGGAGCATTTTTCTTTTTTAATAAACCCTAAGTGACACAAATCTGAATTAATCGACCTAACAAATACCGAAAATATGATTATTTTTTTAAAAAAAATAAATAAAATCAAACAAGAATATTGTCAACTATGTTATTATCTCTTTGAAGAATTGCACAAATGATAAAACTTTCTATTTGAAATAATAATAATGCCAAATCTCATTACAATCTTATCAACTAAAGAAGTTAGTAATTGTATGTTTTCTATTTGGAATAAATGGAGCAAAAATGTTTGATACCAACATTTTATTGAGTTGATATTTTTCTTTTTTTGGAATATTGTAAAAGTCAATTAATAGATGCCAAAATTTTGGACCACAATTCCATTTAGCAATTAATATCCTTAATTTTGACCTATTAATTATTATAAAATATAGTAACAAATTAGTGATTTGAGTACAATAATCCATTTCCCCCAATATATATCCTCTAAAAATGTTTAGCATTTTCTTACCTCTTTTTTTACGATTAGAGGACGTTATATTGTGGTGATAACTGATAACTAGCTTCATCTCTAATTAGTGGTTTTGATTTCGAGCCTTAAGAATGAAGTCAGCAAGTCACTTTTGATAGAAAGCGGTTACCCCTTAAAGTAGGACTTTTTGACACAAATCTAAATTAATCGAGTCTCAAAGTGAGTATCGAATACCTTTTAAATTTTGGAAATATCAAAAGAAAAAATTTGCAGACTTATACAACTCCAAAAAGAGCCTATGTTGCTTTCTAATCAAATAAAAAATTGATTAATGTTTAACAAATATGCATTTTATTTTATTTTATTTATATAATTTGAAAATTCCCTTTTCCCTTAATTCTATTGTGAGTAAAATGGGCTAATTGGATAAGTAAAGGGTCAAAATGATCAATTCATCAACTTCATGGATCCAAAATAACCAAAGGCGTATTTGGTTCTAAAATATATGACCAAACGTACGTAGTAGAATGTTTAGTACTCACATCTCTGTTCTTAACTAGATTTTCGAATTCAAATCCTAAAATTAGAATCGTCCGCTGATAAAGAACATTTTACCTTCAAAATAATTTTTTCCACGACGAATCTAGATTAGTAGAGCTTTGAAGCAGGTATTGAATATCGTATAGAAAGTCATTTGCTCCAATATTCTTTGGCTGATATAGCGAAATATTGTTATAGAAAACATATAATATAACATGAAAGACCATCAATTCAACATAAATCATAATCGTTATTGTAACATATTGTCATAGAACAGTATGATTGTATTGTCATAGAAAATAATAGAATTGTAGAATCATCTATAATAGGATAGGGATTTTACTCTATTAACCGAAACTTTCCGATATGAATATGAAATTATCGAACTAATGTAAGTACCGAACGCCGAGTCGAAATTTTTTTTTAAAAAAATTGGTTTTGAAAGTGCCAACGTGGCACGACTGCAGAACGTGAGTGGGTCCCATAATCAACGTGTCCCAACAACCGTTTCGGCGTGAGCTGTCAGAACGTGCCGGGACTTTGATCCAACGGTGGATCTGTTGAGTTTGAATGAATCTCAGCCGTTGATATTTTATTTAAATTATTTTTCTCCGTTTTGGAAGAATTTGCAATAGTATGGGATTTTGTGTATAATACGTTGTATTCAATTAATACAGAAAAAAATAATAAAAAATAATGATAATAGAAAGTTTTTAATATTTTGAAAATTTTAATTATTTTACTTTATATCAAAAGAGGAAAAGAGATTCAATTTTAATATATCACTATCAGAAACAATCTCTACACCTTCTCACGATTGGAATAACTGCATACTCACTCAACCTTCTCGGGCCCCACTTGTGGATAGATACGTAGTTGTTGTTGTCGTTTTTGTTTCTTTTTAGTTATGAAATTTATCATAAATAGCTTGTTACTAAATAAGACTTTTTATAATTCATCGATAATCGGTAATTAAATAAGGTTAGCGATAGATTTTTATTGTTTGGCAACAAAAATATCTGTGGTTGATTCTTGTTTTTTTAAGTGATTTTATGAGAATTGACAACTAAATTATTTTTAGTTTAAAATTATAAAAACTTAAATATATTTATATAAAAAAAAAGTTATTGTTTGCCATCTAAATTTGGATTTTAGAATGACAATAAAATATTATCAAGTGTGTAATTATAGAATAATGTTATGTACTCTCTATACTACTACTAGTTCCCACAAAATTATCGATGCTAGGACTAAAAATTCGAATTGTTTCTATTGCTTGATTACGTGAATTAGGTTCAGGTCTTACTTTTAACATTTGTATATATGAAGTTAGAATCGTTAATCATTACCGATAAGTCATATAATGATGAATTCTTTCTGAATTTTATACACACTGTCTATCAAAATCGTTGGGAAAATAACCATATTGTAAAAGGCCAAATGTGTTAAAAGCCACATGATATATTGTCTCCATTAATAACAATACTTTCCAAATTGACAACTAGAAGAACTTTGACATCCCTCATGCTATTGAATTGTTTGTTTCTTTTTTGTACTTATGATATTTTTTGTTTTTATTCGATGTTCGATAATTAATTTTAAGTTTTGATTAGATTGGATTTGTATAGTATAAGATTCATTAAAAAAAAGTTCATTCTCAAAATTCCGATCTGAAACTTTGATTAAAGATGAAGAGATCTGTTCATTTTACCACAACTCTTGATGATTTGGTTAGATAAATGTGGTATTTGGGCAAGTTTGCGTACACTTCGACTAATAGGTATTATCAGATAACTTTGTCCACCCAAACTAGAATAGATGAGAAGAAACTACCTAGTGTTTTCGTCTCAACTGAAATTTGAACTTGAGACCTCAGGATTCTAAACTCACTTTATTGACTACTAATAAGTCACACCCTTGAGTGCTTCTCGGTGGTATTTGTATCTACATTTTTTTTTCACTTGGCGTTTGATATGAGCTTTGAAGCTTTGACTAATTCGAATTCACATCACGTAAAATCCATTCAAAAGGTGCTATCTACCAACATATTGTTACTCATAAAACTCAAATTCGAAAACTCTCATTAAAAATAAAATGAATTTTATATATCCTGCTACAATTATTTGGACCTGTGTTACTTGCTATAGTTTGTTTTAACATAATCTTTGAAGCATTGAATTCATTTCAATTATTGATTTTTATGTGTCTTTTCTTCTTTATTTTCCATAGTTTTCATCATGTCTGTTGTCCTCACATTTTTAGAGTCAATTATTTTACACTAACATTATTTTTCAACACATTTATAATTTTAACACATTTATATTTTACTAACAAGTTTAAGGGATCGCCAATGTATTAAGCGATCTATTTAATTACTTAGATAATTAATTAAATTGACTATCAAAATGCTTCAAGACATTTCATGGGTAGATAGAACGTCATGACATATGTTGTCATTACGATAAATATTTATTCGCACTCGATATTTATATCAAATCAAAATCAAGTAATTTAACTTCATTAGTTGAAATTTATAGTAAGAATACAAATCCCTTAACAATGATTAAATTATAAATGTGAGTATATACAAGAAGCTTGTCTTATATTTAATGATTTGTTATAAATATCGAGTGCGGATAAATTTTTACCAATCAACAATAATATAATGAAAGTTGTTGTTACTTGCAATTACTATAAATTGTTAAGAGTAAAAAACAAATTTAACCTTTTCAAAAGATAATGACTTCCCTAACCCTTTTCTCCTTAATTAACTAAGGATGGACCCAACTTTATTATTACAATTTCTTTAAGTTAATCACTTTGATTAGACAGATTTTGGGCCAAATATAAGATAAATTAGGTTTGAAAGTGCAATTATAGCAGGATTTGTACACCCCACTGGGATTTGCATCATCAAAGTTGATTAGTTTGCAATAATTTTTATTCTCTAATTCTCTCCAACATGATACTAACTTGTTATAATTATAATACATTGGAAGATTAGTCATTTCAATAATTTGGTCATATCAATTTAAGTATAATAATGATCTTTAGCTTACTATTCGTGATTTATTAATAATGAATCAGGTGAATTAAATGAGTGGTTAAATAACTTAGTTTAAGAAGCAAATTATCTAGTTATAATTGACATAAGAGAGGCTCCACAAATATGGGGAATAAGAAAATGGAGTATAAAGGTGTAAACTAAATTATTGAAGAAAATTAGAACAACATGGATAGTTCGGTGTACAAAACATTTTGCGGTTCATGCATGATAGGGGAAATGGTTGTATCTTAAGAGGGTGTAGTGCAGGCAACCTGCCCTGACGTAAGCATTAGTGGATGATTCCAACGGTTCGAGCCCACTTGAGACCTATAGGTCACATGGATACAAATCGATTGTTGTTCCAAGATTCCCCTTCATAATCGGTACAACAAGGGTTGCCTTGTGCAGAAAGCATCACATGTTCATGTAGGCCCGAGGAAGGGGTTTTACCCCCAAAAGGGTGTACTATATGTAACCTACCTAACACAAGCATGTGTCATCACTGGTTGATTCCATAGCTCGAACATATGACCTATAGGTTACAAGGATATAACTTTACTGTTGCTCCAAAACTCCCTTAATAATCAATATAACAAATTAAAAAAAAGGGGCAAAGGAGAAATGGTGACAATCATTATCTTTACTTCCTTGAAAAGTAATTCAAAAGAGTACATCCTATCGGGCAACCCAATGCACGAAGCATCTAGTGTTCACATAGGGTCTCAAGAAGGGTCGTACCCCCAAAAGGATGTAATATATGCAACCTACACTGACAAAAGCGTGAATGATTGATTACACAACTCAAATATGTGACCTATAAATCACATGAAGACAACTTTACCATTGCTTCGAGACTCTCATTCACAATCAAAAAGGACAAAGGAGAATTGGTGACAACCATTATCATTACTTCCTTGAAATATAATACAAAAGAGTACAACCTATCTTTTTTAGTAGTTTATATCTTTAGGACTAAACATTGAACTGGCAAAACAAATAAGCCATAACTCAAGACTATATGAAAAAGAGCTGGCAATTGCTATGTGCCAGCATCAAATGTTATGTTTAAACCTACTACACTTTTAAACATCTTGAAAACATGTATCAACAAACAGAGGCGGATTCAGGATTTGACCTTTATGAGTTCAGGACTCTAGGACAGAAACCTCAAGTGCTAGTAATCGGGTTCTGAATTTAACTTTTGTACATATTCAGTGAGTTTCTTAACGCATATATAGGATCTTGATTAAAGCTATATATGTTACACCCTATATCCGCCCGCCCCTGTCAGCAAGCCACCATCGGCTCCCTATACCCGATGTTAAAATTATTTGGCAGCCGTTTCTTACCCAAATCTGCATTTCCTTTGTGCATCATGGCCACAAACTCGTTATAATCTATCCGTCCATCCTGAATGATTAGCCAAAACAAGAATTAACTCCAGTAAAAAGAGCATATATAAGTGTCAATGTGCACTCACTCAGTGGCGGATTTAGAATTTAAACGTACTGGATTGTTATATATAGAGAACAACCCCGAAACACTAGCTAAGTTATGGCAGACACATGAACCCATTGTTCGATAAGCAACTTGCAATCTTAATGTTGTGTGATGCATGAACACTCCAAAATATTAATCTAACGTGTGTTGTTGAACAAATGTGCATGTTTGATGAACGTTGAACACGGACTAATGTCCGTTTTCATCAGCTGACATTTCAACACTAGTGTCCTCATATGTCTAAATGTATCTGTACATGAATGTGGATACATATATAAATAGTGACACTTTTCTCCGGGCCACCAAACTCTACAACTGATGAGACGGCCCTATGGAGTAAAACAATTGCTGGTGTCTTGTCACATTGTATGTCTTCAAAACAGAATTATCATACTTTGTCATCATTGAAGACAACTCTCTTAAAGCACTTTTCGAAAAACACTTATGACAGAAAAACACATTTCCTTGGTCAATCAAGCTATGAGTTTCTTAAAGAAACTGTTATTACTCCATCCGCTTCAATTTGTTTGTCTTACTTTCCTTTTTAGTCCGTTTAAAAAAGAATGTCTATTTCCTTTTTTGGAGACTCTGTAATTTCAACTTTCCACGTAGCATGTTTAAAGCCACAAGATTCAAAAATCTTCTTTATTTTCTTAAACTCCGTGCCAAGTCAGAACCAGACAAACAAATTGATCAGCTCGTCTATATCAAAGTTTCATGTGTTGTTAAGCATATTTGGAGTGAAGAAATGCCAGAGGACTTACATTGTCTTGATCAGCTTCTTGTATTATTTCTTCCAAGTGGACATCTTCAATACCGAATTCCTCACAAGCCTTTTGAAGCTCATCAGCTGTAATATATCCACTCCCATCTTTGTCGAAATATGAGAAAGCTGCAAACAGATAATCTTCCTTCTCGATTTTGTTGGCGTGCAACATTGCAGCAACAAATTCCCCATAGTCAATCGTTCCACTATTGTCAATGTCCGCCTATAATGTTGCATAGTTTCTTAGATAACAAGTGTGGTGCAATTTTTGAAGAAAAAGCAGAAAGGAAATACATGTCTATTACTTACAGCTTTCATCAAATCGCGTATCTCTGATTCATTAAGATTAGTTCCAAATTTCTTTAATCCTATCTTTAGTTCATCGAAAGTAATTTGGCCACTGTTATCTGTGTCAATCATTTTGAACATCTCTTTCAAGCCAGCGATTTCCTCTTCGGAAAGTCTCTCTGCAATAACCTGCATAATATAACTACATGTAAGTGTACAAGCAGTGACTGAGCCACATGTATCGTTGGAAAAATTACACTGTATAGATAGGTAAAAAAGGATAACCTACCCTGATAGCCATTTTCTTCAACTTGTTCATAGCAGAAAACTGTGTTAAGCGCGTGAATATTGCAGAATCGAGAGGCTTATCTGGGGCCACGCCATCAATTTGCACCCACGGATGACCTACAAAAGTAAATATAACAACAACAAAAAAGAAACTTTAAAACAGTTCAATGGCAAAGCATCAGCCCTATAGGGGAGCATTGCTCTTCGTGTAACCTATAGGTCACTGGTTTCAGCCGTGGAAGCACCCACTAATGCATGCATTACACCCCTTGGGATTCTTCCCTTCCCACAGACCCTGGTAACACGGGATGCTTTGTGCACCGGGGTGCCTTTTTAAGCACTTTATGCAAAGAACACTACTGCATTTAACTCTTTACAGAGAGTGGTTTATCTTTCTTCAATCAGAAACTTAAGTCTTTAGTATTGTTAACTATATACTGAAAGACGCGTAATACTATAAGGGGCTCACAATTACCAAACAAACGGAACGAAAACTCTAAATATTATGTTCTCCCGGCTCACGAAACAGATTAGTTACAGATAAATGATGACTTACATAAAACTTCATGTGCTGTTAGTCGCTTTTTGGGGTCTCGGATGAGCATTCTTCTGACCAAGTCTTTCGCACCTTGAGAGATTTTAGGCCAAGGATCTAACTCGAAGTCAATATCACCATGTAAAACCTCATCAAATATTTCCTCCTCACTTTCTGTCCAAATATAATAAGAAGTTCATTTCTGTACTTTTTACAGAACATAATGGTAAAACTACGAAAAATGTGGCATCTCACGAGACATTAAAAGATCAACTTACCACCCCAAAATGGAGGAACGCCGCTTAGAAGAATGTAAATTATAACACCTGCACTCCAGATATCAGCCTCTGGACCATAACGCTTACGAAGAACTTCTGGAGCAACATAATAAGGACTTCCAACAACGTCATCGAATATTTGTCCTGTTGTTCATAACTTAAAAAATCATCTTCAACTTATTGAAACGTTCAGTTTTGACGATCACACACTATTCTAATCAAGCAATAATGGACAGAATCTATTACTCCCTCTATCTCAATTTATGTAGCGATAAAAGTAAAGAATATGAAGGGAAATGGACAGATACCTGGCTTGAAGAACATTGAAAGCCCGAAATCTATAGTCTTAAGAGGTGAATCCTCTTCCTCATTAACAAAGAGAAAATTTTCAGGCTTAAGGTCTCGATGCATCACTCCGAGAGAGTGGCAAGCTTCTACCACCCCGAGTATCGTTCTTGCAAGCTCAGCAGCCTGTCTCTCAGAGTAATGCCCTCGTTTAATAATCCGATCAAAGAGCTCACCACCAGTACATAATTCCATCACAACATGAACTGCAACAGCATCCTCATAAGCCCCTTTGATTGAAATGACATTTGGATGCCCCGACAAGTGATGCATGATCTGAATTTCTCTCCGTACATCATCCACATCTTCGTCTGTCAACAACTTCCTTTTCGCAATAGACTTACAAGCATACTTCTTCCCCGTTCCCTTTTCTATACAAAGAAACGTCGTGCCAAATTGTCCATGCCCGAGTTTTTCCCCTAGATTATAATGCTCCTTTAGATGACCTGTTCTGGTTTTCAAAACAGAATCAACTTGTAGTCCTGCACTAGCCATTCTCTTCACATTGTGAGGCTTCTTCGGTTTAGCATTGCCCTCCTTTTCCTGTTTCAAATCAACTGTTATCGTGATCATATCTTCCGGTTTCCTCATCCATGCATCTTTCTTGTCATCCGTCACTATAATCATAACCTGCTCAGTCCCTTTTACATCCGATGGCCTACTCTCTATCTTTGCCAATTCAGGCGGATTATTCTGAACAGTATCAAGACCTTCTTGGATACTACTTTCCTTTTTATCATACGTGATCATTTCCGGTGATCGCCACCACCAAGAAGAGCTGAAGAATCCATCCTTTGATATCTTTGCATGAACACAATTATTCCCCATCTATATCTACAAATGAATTGCTATTCACACTTGAAGCTCAAACATCAAAAACCAAACACTTCTCTCAAAAGGAGGTGACCTTAAAGTATTTGAAGAAGTAAAACACGCCTTGTTCAAAAGTATGACCTACTCAACAAATAAAGAAAATGATAATTCGACATCAGTGGCAGAGCCAGGATTTTAAATATAAACAAGTAAATGCACAAAGAAATCAAGGGAATTCAACATCAACTTACAACAACAACAACATATCCAGTGGAATCTTGCAAAAGACCTTACTCCTATCTACTTATATACATAAAAATAATTTTTTTTCGGCAAAAGGGGTACATGATCAACATCAAACATCACCACATTCACACACTTCAAAACTAAAAATCGAGAAATTTGTAGGTACCAAATAAAGGTCAACATCAAACACACACTTCAAAAAAAAAAAAAAAACTTGACCTTGTAAAGTTCCAACTTTAGAAACTTGATAATTCCAAATAAATTACAAAATATGAACAATTCAAAAGATTCTAGCTTTAACAACAACAAAAACATATACAGTGAAATCCCACAAGTGGGGTCAAAGGAGGCTGGTGTGTACGCAGCATTACGCCTACCTTAAAATTCAAATCTTGGAGCCACCCTTAATAACCAAAGGATTTTTTTTTACAAGTTCATCCAAACACAGTAACTTTGACTCATACTCTGTATATATATTAAGAAAAGTTCAAATCTTTGACCCGTCTCTAAATTAAAAATCAAACAACATGAATAATGTAGAACATACCATATGAAATTCTGAGCTTCTTGAGCTAAAATATGAGATTTTTGAGAACAACCCTTTGAGAGAAAATATAATATAATGTATTTTGAAGAATTCAATGAGAAAATTCACCAACCTTTTTGAGTAATAAAGAAGAAAACTTCAACAAAACTCAGTCTATGTAAGAAAAAAAAAAGGACTTTTTAAATTTGAAATAAATAAATGCTAAGTAAAATAAATTTAAAAAATTATTTTTTTGAGGAGAAATGAAAAGGGTTTTTGGATTTACTGATTTCTTGGTGATTTTTTTTTTTTTTTGGTAAATAATTATTGCAGGTGAAATTTTCAAGGCATAACGACAATAACAAGGAGAGAAGAGTGGCAGTTTTTTCTGTTAAGACGTGTTTAGATGAATGGAAATAATTTTCAACTCAACCCCCTTAGGTTTTCAATAATTGATAATATTATTCCCCTCTAGTTTTAGTAATTATAAAGTTATCTGGTGTTATTTCAATGATCAGTTCAATCTGTTAGATGAACTTGATTTACGTCGTTAAATGAAAATTATAATTTGAAACTTCTGAAATCAACGTGAAATGAAATATCGAACTATATGCCGATAGAGTTCGAAAATCTTATCATTTCGTGAAGCTACATTTAACATCTCTATTACACTCGTTTTCTTTTGTTATAATTATATAGTACAAGTCAATTTTCTTTTTAGCTTGCGTAAATATGGACAAAATGTTCAAATGAACATATAATTAAAGTAAAAATAAATAAAAATTTAAGAAATACTTAAATAAAATGACGACAGTCTGTCACAACTTTGAATATTTTGTTTATGTGATCAATTGATTTTGTCATCTTTTACAAATTTGAGTGACTCAAACACTAATCCTAAAAAATTGGAGGGTGTGCTTAAAGTTATCAACAAAGTTTTAGGGGTTCAACAAAAATTATCCAAATAATTAAAAGGATAATTATTAAAAGTCTTCTATTGCTATAATAATAAATAAATAAATAAAAGAGAAAAATAGAATGCAAGTCTTATAGGAAGTGGTAAGCCACTAAGAGATTGAATTTTGGATTATTTTGTTTGGTTTTTGTATTCTATTAATTTAATTTAATTTGGATTTTGTTTTTTTTAATTAATTAATTTAATGCCATAGATTTGTTTGACTATTTAAAACAAAGTTGTTACCGCCGGCTGCCGGCCTCCGCCGGAGGGCTAAGAGGAAAATTCACTCGTCTAATCGTAATAGTTATAGTTATCATCGATATATATTCAGTATATAATAAATAAATAATTAATAATTATTCAATAATTTATATACTAATTAAATTATATAGTACATATTGACTAACATTTATTTTAGAAAAATAGAGTTATTATTTATTATGATTTTTTATGAGGTTTGTTAAGTTATTATGTAGTGTGAAAATTTTATATTTTTCACATTGTGATTATTAGTCGGGGTCTAACTAGTTCAAAAAATGATTTAATTCCTTTTATTGACATCTGAATTATTGAATTCTCTTGACATAGAGAAACATTTTAGTATAAAATGAAAATTTTATGTTATATCGGAACTATTGAATTCCATTGACATAGAGAAACATTATAATATAGTGATAATAAAAAAAAAAAGACGTTTATCAATTGTTGTAAGTCGGAATAAATCTCAACTACGACATTTTCAATAACAAAAGAAAAAAAAAACCTATTGACTAATTAGTATTTTTTTTTCAAACATTTCAGTTTTAAGAAACAATTGGGAATAAGAGTAATTGTTCCAAAAGAAACAACAAAATTTTAATGTTTATTTATTTACTTCACGCCAAGCTAATCAAAATATTAGGTAATTAATATTGGACCAAATTCGATTAACTAGGGAGTACTATGTCAAAATTATTGGATTAGTTATTGCTTCATTTATTTAATTGAGTAAACAAAAAGTTAATCAATTCTAGTCCTATACACAAATATGTTCATTGTATATTCTTCCATATATGCAATTGACATGTATAAAGGTATATAATAATATTCAACGCTATAATGTAATTATTTAAAAGGAGAATTTTGTAATAAACTAACGTTAAAGAATATCATTTTATAAGAAATATACATATGAACTTATTCAAATTTTTAGTCAAAAGTGTCTGCCAAGAACATTTTATCTAGGTATTCAATTGAAACAAACTATAGTTTGAGTGTCTCATATAAATTTTGGTGACATGTTTATGGAGCTATGGACGTATTTGATCATTAAAAAGGAGAAAATTACACCAAATTGGACCCATTAGGCAAAGTATTTTACTTAAATTGGACTCAACGCAATATATTTAGTATAAGTTACATAAATCACATAGTGTAGAGATGAAATTACTATTTATCCCTACTTTTTTTCTAATTACAATAATCCCTTAAAATTAACCTAATCCGGATACATTAATGAAAGCGCGGATACATTAATACATATACATTATTAAAATAAGGGATTTCCCAATCCGAATACATTAATGAAAGCGCAGATACATTAATACAGCAATCCGGATACATTAGTGAAAGCGCAGATTCATTAATACATTAATATAGATATATTATTAAAATAAGGGATTTCCCAATCAGGATACATTAGTGAAAGTGCGGATACATTAATACATTAATACGGATACATTATCAAAATAAGGGATTTTAGAGATTTTTAAAAGATATAGGGAAATATGGAAAATAGTTTACTTAAAGCTGTGTAATTTAGTAATTTTTCCATATATGTACCATGATTGAAGACTGGCCCCTTTTTCTATTCACTGAAGTACTGAACCACTGCTTCTTCATCCTTGATACCATCAGAGTATATGATGGTATCAAGGAGAAGCACTACTTCTTCCTCTTTAGTACCATCATAGTATATATATACTCTGATGGTATCAAGTAGCTAACGTGCATTAGTAGTTAAAAGCAGAGGGTATGAAAGTAAGGGGGTAACCGCTTGTAAATAATTTCCCTTTTGGGCTACATATGTTCTTTTCCCTTAAAAAAAATAGATAACGATTTAAAAAACATGAGCTATCACTTTTTTTGCAAGTTTCACACCCCAACTAACTACTCTCTTTTCCTATTAGAACTATCACCATCTATGTATTAAAATACATCTCAACTATCAGTTATTTTCTTTTCCTATCTAAACTATCTACACGAATGATGGTGATAATTTAGATAAGAAATAGAAACAATTGGTAGTTGAGGTGTATTTTAATACTTAAATAGTGATAGTTCAAATAGGAAAAAGGAATTGTTGATAGTTATGGCGTATTTTAATACTTAAATAGTGATAGTTCAGATAGGGAAAAGAAACTGTCGATAGTTAAGATGTGAAACTCACGAAAAAAGCATAACTAGGTGTGTTTTTATTCATAAAAAAACACCATTTGACCCAGCCATAGTTCAAGAAGACATAATACATAAACGTGTCATTTAATTTGACCTCAGCTCACATATATGCCTTCGAATTTTGAATGTGCACAAATATACACTTTAATTTGTATAAAGTTAGACAAATAGGCACACACGTCCTACTTGACATAATATATGTCATACATGGCATAATATAAATCAGTTCGAGTGTATCTCTCGCTAATTGTTATGTAGGACGAGTGTGTATACTTGTTCAACTTTATACAAATATAAACTTACTTATGCATACTTATAAGACCCCATATATACAAAAACATTCTTGGGCTAATATCAAACAATGTTCCAAAGTAGAATGATTTTGAAGAATCTAACAATTAGCTAGCTCAATTAAAAAAAAAAGAAGACTACAATTCACTAAAAGAAGTATTAATTCATTACATATGAATACAATTCACTAAAAGAAGAAGAAGGCATAAAACGCATTCGCGAGATGCGATTTATGGACAAACTTCTAGAATGGAAGCACTTATTAAAAATTGAATACTTCGATAACCTATTAAAATTGCAAGTAAATTTCCTTTAAATATTTGAACTATGACACGTTTTAATTGAGCATCTGAATATATAATAAACTGTTCCAATTACATACTTCCATCTCAAACTTTAAAAAGGCTTCTATGAGTCTTTTCAAGTGTCCATTAAGTGGTCAATTTATCTACGGAATGAACGCTTGAAAATACGCATATGAACTTATTCAAATTTTTAGTCGAAAGTGTATAATTAATCACGTATTCAATTGAAACAGACTGTAGTTAGAGTGTCTGATATAAATTTTGGTGACATGTTTAAGGAGCTATGGGCGTATTTAACCATTTAAAAAAGAACGGTAAAAAAACACATCAACCATCACTTTTTTTGCAAGTTTCACACTTCAATTATCTACTCTATTTTCCTACCAGAACTATCACTATCTATGTATTAAAATGCACCTTAACTATCAGTTATTTTCTTTTCCTATCTGAACTACCTACACGAACGATGGTGATAGTTTAGATAAGAAAAGGTAACTAATACTTGAGGACCTAAGGTATATTTTAATATATGAATTGTTCAGATAGGAAAAGGAAACAATTGATAGTTAAGGTTTGAAACTAAAAAAAACACAATTATTGGAAAGCATTTGACCCAACCATAGTTTAAGAAAGCATAATATATAGAAGTGTCATTTAACTTGAGCTCAATTGATATTTTATGTCCTTCAACTTTGAGTATACAAATAGACACTTTAACTTGTATAAATTTGGACAAGTAAGCACATGTATCCTACGTGACATAATATGTGTCATATGCGGCATAATACAAATCAATTCGAGTGCCTCTCACATGAATTGTCATGTATAACGAATATATCTACTTATTCAATTTTATACAAATTTAAATATCTACTTTGTGTACACCCAAAATTAGAGATCATAGATGTGAAGCCAAGTTAAGATCTTTCCGCGGCTGAATAAGAGTCCAGGTATCGATCCAAGATCAAAAGAGTCTTACATCAACTTGAACGGACCAAGATTAAAGAACAAAAAGATCGCCCACCAAATAGATTAGCCCCCGATTGAGTTGGAGAAAGCACCTAGTTCGAAGATTGTGGCACCACAACTTAAAGGGCACGTTTATGTATTAGGCTCGAAAGAACTCTTTATATACAAAACATCCTTGGGCTAATAGCAAACAATGTTCCAAAGTAGAATGATTTTGAAGAATCTATGCAAACAAAAGCTTCTAGTTTCTGGAAATAATCTGTTGAATTCAAGATTCAAGATTTGTTCATCTTCAATTTCCACCAAGTCATCTAAGCTTCACAAATCCAAGAAAACTGAAAACCCAAATTCGAAAAACAAGAAAGAAACCCAGAATTTTACTTCACTCTTCAATGAAATCAGAGAGATTGTAGGAACAGAGAGTGTAATGCCATATGAACCCGCAAATTTAAAGGACACGCAATTCGTGAATTCATTGTCTTGCCCGGAAAGTGTTTGTGAAAATGCCAAGCAGAGTACAGAGCTGGAGGATTCATTATCTTGGACAGAACTTGTTTGTGGAAATGCCAAGCTGAGTACAGAGCTGGAGGATTCATCGCCTTGCGCGGAAAGTGTTCGTGGAAATGCCGAGCTGGGGATAGAGATGAAGGATTCATCATCTTGCACGGAACGTGTTTGTGAAAATGCCAAGCAGAGTATGGAGCTGGAGGATTCATCATGTGTTTGTGGAAATGCCAAGCAGAGTACAGAGCTGGAAATGGTAAATTTACACATAGATATTCGGATGGAAGATTTGGTGAAAAGGGATGTTAGTCCTATTGTTCACAAGATTACGGGTATTTTGAGGAGTGAATGTGATGTGATCGCCATGGAGGAACGGTTGGAAAGTGCACGTTTTGAGTATAACGAGGAGGTCGTTGAGAAGGTTTTGAAGAGGTGTTTTAAAGTTCCTCATTTAGCTTTGAGGTTTTTCAATTGGTTGAAATCAAGAGAAGGGTTTAGTCATACTACGGAGACTTATAACACGATGATTTACATGGCTGCGGACTGTAAGGAGTTTCTCTTGGTTGATGAATTGGTGGAAGAAATGGAGAGGAGTTCTTGTCAGAAAAACCTTAAGACGTGGAGCATTTTGCTATCGCATTATGGGAATGGAAAGTTGATTGGCAAAGCGTTGTCAATGTTTGAACAATTAAAGAAATTAGGCTATGAGCCCGATTTAAGGGCTTATACGATCATGTTGAGTTCACTTTGTAATGCTGGAAAAGCTGACATAGCTTTGGAGTACTTCAACGAGATGATCCATAAAGGCTTGATGCTGGATGCAGCTATGTCTGGACAGTTACTCAAATGCTTGGCTAACTCTGGAAATATTGCTGCAGTTCATAAAGTTGGTGACGACATGATAAGGGTTTGTAGTATTCCAGAAAACCACATCTACGGCCTTATGTTGAAGAGTTTCTGCATCGCGGGGAGGATTACAGAAGCTTTGGAATTGATTCGTGATCTGAAAAGTAAAAACATGAACCTTGACTCTGAAATCTTTACGACATTGGTGAAAGGACTGTGCAAGGCTGAGATGATCAATGATGCACTGGAGATTGTTGAAATTTTGAAGAAAAGAAACGGTGCTGATGAAAAGGTTTATGCAGTCCTTATGAGTGCATACTTGAGGAGAAATGAAATTTCAAAGGCACTTAATCTGTTTCAGAGCATGAAAGATTCGGGAAGTTTGCTCAACATTTCGACTTATACCAATCTGATGCAGCACCTTTTCAGGGTTAAAGAGTTTCAAGAAGCGTCGAACCTCTATAATGAGATGAAAGAGATGGGAGTTAAATTGGATGCTGTTGCAGCAACTGCTGTAGTTGCAGGTTATATCATCCAAAACCGCATTTCTGAAATGTGGGAAGTGTTCGAGAATATGAAGGATAAAGGAATTGTCTTCACTCGGAAATCGTACCTCATATTTGTCAAGGAACTTTCCAAGGTGTCAGGGACAACGGATATTTTCAAGGTTCTGAATGTAATGAAGGATTCTAAGATGTTTATTGGAAACGATATCTTCCAGTATGTTATTTCGTACCTGGAGAGAATAGGAGATATGAAGAACATCAATAGGATCAAGCTGCTACAGGGGGGTTGTGAAGTTCACAATCAAGAAAATGAAACACCTGTTGTGAGCAGTCAACGAGAACAATACTTGGAGTTAAATTCAGAAAACCTAGAACAAGTATCCTCAGCTCATGACATGCCAGAGGGAGCTTCAGAATCCTCTATTGAATGTGATGTACATGAGGTTTGCGAAATTCTGAATTCATCGAGGGATTGGTACTTAATACAAGAACAATTGGGGAAATGCTACATACATTTCACCCCAGAAATCGTTGTGGAAGTTTTGCGTAACTTCAGGCTGCAAGGTCGGTTAGCATTGCAATTTTTCTCTTGGGTTGAGAAGCAAAGAAGTTACAGACATACAACGGAATCCTACAATACAGCTATTAAAATAGCAGGACAGGGCAAGGACTTCACTCAGATGAGGAATCTATTCTCCGATATGAGGAGAAATGGTTGCTTAGTAACAGCTCATACCTGGACAATCATGATAATGCAGTATGGCAGAACAGGACTCACCGATATTGCTGTTCGTACTTTTAAAGAAATGAAAGACAGCGGTTGTAAACCAACAGAAAGTACGTACAAAGCTCTGATCACATCTCTTTGTCAGAAAAAAGGTAGGAGAATTGATGAAGCAGTAAAAATATTCCAGGAGATGATTCAAGCTGGACACAGTCCTGATAAAGAACTAATCGAAGATTATCTTGGTTGTTTATGTGAACTTGGTAAATTAAGGGATGCCAGAAGCTGTACTGAATCTTTACAAAAGCTCGGTTTCAGTACCCCTTTAACATACTCATTGTACATTAGATCACTTTGTCGAGCATGGCGGCTGGAAGAGGCTTTAGCATTGATCAACGAAGTTGATGACGAGCAACATGTCTTGAGCCAGTATGTCTATGGAAGTTTAGTCCATGGTTTACTACAAAAAGGGCGGTTGGAAGAGGCATTGGCTAGAATCGAATCCATGAAGCAGGCCGGCATTCATCCAACAGTCCATGTATATACTTCCTTGATTGGCTACTTCTTCAAAGTGAAACAGGTCAGAAAGGCTTTTGAAATTTTCAAGGAAATGAAAGAATCAGGCTGCCAACCAACAATAGTTACCTACTCAGCGTTAATACGAGGGTACATGAACGTGGGAAAAGTTTCCGAGGCTCGGGATGTGTTTCATCAGATGAAAAAGAATGGACCATATCCTGATTTCAAGGCATACTCCATGTTCATCTCTTGTCTATGTAGGATAGGTTATTCTGAAGAAGCTCTTCAACTTATATCTGAAATGTTGGATGTTGGGATTGTTCCTAGTACAGTTAATTATAGAACTGTCTTCTATGGGCTCAATAGAGAAGGAAAACAAGATTTAGCAAAGACTGTATTACATATGAAGTTAGATGTGAAAAGGAGAAGAAAGTTTCTAACTTGATATTCTTTGTTCATAATTGTATGATGATCCATCTTATTTAGCTTGTCTTTGTTCATTTTATATATATTTTTTTGGTTTTTTATTCAGAGTCAAGTATCCCGCATTGAGGTTTGACTAAATTCGATTTCACGTTGGAAAAGTACCACATTGAAGGATAAAGCGCTCCATGACAAATTAACAAAGGTAACTTCATACCCAGAGAGACTTGAACTCAAACCTTTTTTCTAGAATAAAATCATATGCATGTTTTATATTATGTCACGATATTCAATTTTTAGTCCAATGGACAAAACATCTACCAATAAATTTATATCCATTAAATAATCTTGTTATTACTTAATTAACTGTATTAAATCTCTTCAATCGTCATTGTAATCCCAATATAACTTGTTTACAAATCAAAACAACCCCTTAATGTTATTAAGACCGTTAAGATAATGATGTCAACAAGATATCACTTCTTTCGTACAAAATTTAAGAAAGAAAGAAAAACTTTGAAACTTGTAGTCTCACACACAGTGACTATAAAATCATGTCCTCAAGCGAAAAATGGAAAGGTTAAAGTTATGTATACTCAACTCAAACTCCATCCTTCCCATTCAAATGCAACATTTTGAATCGTCGATTTCGACGTATTCTTATTCTGTTTTCATCATTTCATATAAATAGTAACTACAGGGTCAAATCCATCAGGATCATTCATCAATGAGTGAGAGATCATGTATTCGCACTGCTATCGACGTTCTTGGCAATTATTTTGTGGATCAACAGAAGGATGGTAGGTGACTAGATCCACCGGAGCAAGCAAACACCCAACTTCATCAGATCAACTAATTGTCGTATTCCGTGCAGGCGCTGCTGGTGATTCGGGTCCGTCTGGTTGTGCATAGTTGCATTTCACTCCCAAACCACAGCTTCATGTTTCTGTACAAGTTCACAAGCAAATACAATAGAAGCACAAGTAAATCACACAGCATTTGAACCAACAATTACTAATGTTGCACCAACATAGTACATAGATAGACACCTTAACTTAGCCTCAACTAACAACTGAACACTCCAACTTTAAGGATGCACATCTAGACACCTCAACTTGTCTCCACTATGTCAGTTAAACACTCGAACTTACAAAATGATCATCTAGGTACCTCCAAAATTTATGTGTCGTGTCAACATTGGTGTCCACGAGACACGGTAGGAATGGATTGAGGTGTCTAGATGTGCATTCTCAAAGTTGGAGTGTTTAGTTGTCAGTTGAGGTCAAGTTAAGGTGCCTATCTATGTAATATGTCTTTCAAAAATATGTTACAGAAAGCTTCAACAACCACAATGAGTATTTTACAATAAAAGTTATAGGTCAAGTGAAACCAAGAAGCCAAGCCCCGGACATGTTAAAAATGAAAAATATTAAGTCTCAGTGTAGCAGGTTCAATACGCCCACATAACACCAAGTTGGTGACTGGAAAACCATCAGCTCGATGGATGTTTACCAAACGAGAATAAATCAAAGATGAAAGTTCAAGGTTCCATACCCATAAACTAGAGCTTTTTCACTATCTCCTCATTTGCACGCTTGTAGTAAGTCATCCTTCGGATTGCAGCCAAAGCTTCTTCATACTTTCTACTTTGGAAGGTGTCTGCAAAAGTGATGGATGATTCTTCGAACTTTCCTTGTATCTGCAAAACAATGAAGAGCGCCCACAGATAGAATTAACAAAACAAAAGAATAAAACTATCAGAAATTGGCTTTGTTAAGAATTTTGACTACTGCAAAGCTACACATATGCCATAAATACCAAAAAATAGAAGTGTTCAATCAGTTCTGTTTTATTATGATTGCACATGTGAAACTCGTAGAAGTTTTTGCAAGTAGTTCATTTCACACAGTAAAAGTTTGAGATGGCTTTACACGAAAGTTCATATAGCAGAGGGGGAATAATTACAGAAGTGATATACCATGATATTAAAGGTAATGTCAAGCAGCATCAATTGCTTGATAACTCTGTGGAGGAGGCATCCGATAAAAAGCTATTACGCACCGGAATTTGCCCACTCAGCCAACCCCCAGATTGCACCCAACGCAAAAAAAAAAAAAAAAAAAAAAATGGAGGAGAAAGGAAAAGGGAAAGCGTTAAAATAATTTCTATAACAGTTAGTAAAACAATTGAGCAATGTAAGCAAAATTCAAACAGCTTTCTTATAAACGCTTATACTGCTGGAGTCCTTTTGTACCTGCCCCTGAATTTGTTTAAGTGCCTGTGAGTCAGCAGCTTCTTCAACAGTTTCTCTGATTTCCAGCATCTGCAGTTGAAATTTGATGACTAATAGTCAGAGAAGATGAATTAAGGCAAGCCACTGAGGAGGAGCTAAGTTAGCACCTTTACAAAGATCAAACAAAACAACGTACCATTTTCTATAATAAATATCACATATAAATGCTAATATTGTTGAACCATACAAAGGAAGACCTCCAAACCTTAGATGGCATAATAAACCCATAACAAGAGAGCA
This sequence comes from Solanum appendiculatum, assembly GCA_018342035.1. Taxonomy (NCBI): domain Eukaryota; kingdom Viridiplantae; phylum Streptophyta; class Magnoliopsida; order Solanales; family Solanaceae; genus Solanum; species Solanum appendiculatum. Next base: position 287,778 of record JAGDQO010000088.1, read on the forward strand.
TAACCAAAACTTTACGATTACGACGGAGGAACAAAAAAAGTGTAAGTCAATTGGTTGAATGTGTGGTCAAATCATTTTTCATATTACTTTGAGCCGAGGGTCTATCGGAAGCAGTCTCTTTACCCCACAAAGGTAGGAGTAAGGTCCACGTACATCCTATGGGTATGTCGTTGTTATCATTTTTCATATTACAGGCATCGACTGCCAATTTTTATCTTGCATAAAAGGCCAACATGTCCAAGAAACAATAGGCAGCAGACCTTATTAAAAAACAATTCCAAAATAACAAATTTTACCTCAGTCAGCAGCTCTACATCATCAATCTTCTCCTCTTCATCCACATGCACGCCTTCCAACTTCAGCTGGAAACCAGAGCAAAACGTTAACAAAAAAAATGACAGGACTTGGTAGACCACAATCTGCAACTTCTATTACTTTACACCCAACTATCTTTCCTTAAGTTGCAATTATATTATTGAGTTTTTCTTTATTTTAAACACTTCAGTGCAGATATTTCAGATCTTCATTCTGAAGGAAAAAGGAAGAAAAAAAATGGAGGAAACCGAATGCAATGGGCCAAAGTAGTCAACTTTTCATCTCTTGCAATTCTCTAGAGGTAACAAGAACTCATATGTCGGAAGATGAAATATGTCTGTAAAACATTAGCCTTTATACTATCTTTTTGCCCTTATAGTTTGTTAAGCATATTTCAGCCTAAAAACGGGGAAAAATAGGAAGCAGTATAGGACTTATCTTCTGTCAAATGTCTCTTGCACATATAAATCATCGCAAAGTACAGAATATGTTTTGAAGAAGTGACGATCACCGATAAAAAAATGGAACTACAATAGCAATAAGTATGTATTAAGTAATGGTAACCTACAATGTATATTGCCCTTGACAATGGGTCAGTTAGTGTGCGGTAAGCATCAATGACACGAGCAGATTGTTCAGCAGCATACTCCCTTTCTTTCTAGCAGAAACAGCAAAATGCCACAGGAAAACAATATCAAAATTTTGGCAGAAGGGGAGCCCCAAATGAAAAATTGAAAGGGGATTATGTATATATGTATGAACCTGAGATTTTGTATGAACCAAGTCCGGATGTAGCTTCCTCTGCCAGTCTTTGTACTTGCGCTCTAGATTCTCCCCCTCTATTTCATACTTTTTCTCCCTGCAAAAATGCAGAGAATCTTTAGCATATCAATTTGCTAAAGATGAAAGAAAGATAAGAATTGACATAAATATATTTACATAAACATGTTTCGCGAGGTATTACTATAACCTTTTGTTCCAACAATGGGTATGAATTGATATACTTATTTCGTGCAGATCCTTCAAGTATACTGCTAATGATTTAAATAAGCGATATCTGATACTTATCCCTACCTTATTTGTTCCAAAGTTAAGAACACAATCAATTATCATGTACTATTTTGAAGTCCAAATCAATTACACTAAACTCTAGAACCTCCAAGTCAGGGTCAAATCCAGTAGCTTTGCTTCAGATCAAGTATATACTAAACATGTACAAATTTTGAACCCAGTAACTCAAATGGTCAGTGACTTCAGTGGTATACCAAACCCATAAAGTTCAAATCTTGGATTCACCTTTGCAAAAAAGAATCCGAGCATGAACTAACAATATACCCAGTACAGACTACATTCACTGTACCACCATTCATACGAGCTAAGAACCTCCAAGTCAGGGGAGAATGCACAGTAGAAGCTATGGGTTCAGCCGAACACAATAGCTTTGATTCAAATGATGTACATGTGTTAATAATTCTACTAAATATGTAGAGGTATCAAATTTCGAACCCAGTAACTCAAAAAAGTTCAAATCTTGGATTCACCTTTGCTCCAAATACTAAAAAAAGGAAAAAGATTCCAAGCATGAACTAACAATATACCCAGTACAGACTATATTCACTGTACCATCATTCATACGAGCTAAGAACCTCCAAATCAAGGGAGAATGCACAGTAGAAGCTAAGGTTTCAGCCGAACACAATAGCTTTGATTCAAATGATGCACAAGTATCAATAATTCTACCAAATATGTACAAATATCAAATTTCAAACCCCACCCAAACACATAAAGTTCAAATCTTGAATTCACCTTTCCTCCAAATACTAAAGAAGAACAAACAACTCTAGCATGAACTAACAACATACCCAATCCAAACTACATTCACAGTAAAATCATATATATTTGTTAATAATTCTACTACAAATATCAAATTTCGAACCCAGTAACACAACTTACAGTCCAAAAATCTGGAAAAAATCAACAGATTGATCTACAGGTTGAACACAGCCACAAGCAGTGCAAACAAGAAACGGCATCGTATTTGAAGAAACCCCATTACAACAATTCCAGCAAGAATTCTTTTGAGCAGCTTCAGAGCTAAAAAGGGTTCTTCCAGAAAAACCCAAATCGTTTCCAAGAAAATTAAGCTTTCTAGATTGTATAAATTGAGGAAATTGCTCTACTTTTCGATAAATCGATGGAAAATTGAATTGGGTCTTAGAAGAAGAAATCACTATTTCCTTTCTTCTCAATAATAATCTTTGTAAAAAGGGTGTTGAAATTCTCAGCTTCTTCATCCACATTTTTTTTTTCTTGGAGAAATTGATAGAAGAAGTTTCTTTATTCTTCAAGCTATATAAGTTGTGTAATATGTAACAACATGGCTTGTGGTGCACTGATCATGGGGCTGGGGTCGAGTTTCATGTTGGTGACAACTGACATGGGTCGATTCCCAAGTCAATGTCGGTCCAAAGATTGAAATCAAGATCGGTCCCAAATAATCGATGTTGAGTTACAAATTACAGTTAGGGTGAGGTTCAAATTTTGTGTTGAGGTCGATTCAGGGATCGAGTCTTGGGTTCGATTCAAAGTCGGGTTTGGATCCATTATTGGGGTCAAGCCTAGGGTCAAGGTTGGAGTCGAGTCTCAAATCAAGGTCTGAGATTGAGTCTCATATCAATATTGGGTCGAGGATAAAGATCGAGATCAAGTCCTAAGTCGGGGTTTGAGATTGAGTCTCGTGTCAGTATCGGGCCGAGGATCAAGGCTTGGTCAAGTTCGGAATCGGGATGGGTTGAGTTTGGGCCAAAATAGCACTATTTTCTTCAATTTATGGGATTGAATGTTGGATAGTGATGGGTTGTGCCCAAACTTAGCCCGGAATTGTCCAAGCCTAACCCATTAAAACTTAAGTAGATTAGAAGGGTCAAATGGATTTGAGTTGAATTTGTCACCCCTAAAAATGACACACATTGACGAAAATAATTATATTCGTTAGTATATTTATATATTATTAATATACAAAAAAAATGTTGGCAATATTTTGGTGAGTGGTTTATATTAATTTCTCAATATTTTTATATTATTATGAAATGTTTGACACAAATTAACATTTTGTCGGGACTTAATATAGATACTGAAAGCGAAAATTTTAAAATAAGTTGAACAAATCGCATTAGCATGCCTTTTTTGTTTGTAACAACTATAAGTATATATGTGAATTTTGTGATTATTTAAAAAAAAATCAAAGTAATCGATAATTTAAGAAAAATAAGATTTTTCAAAATAATTTGATTTTTTTTATATAAAAAAAAGAAAGTAAAAGAACACAGCACAACATGTTTCATAAGATAATACATTACAAATTAAATTCATAAGACTCTAATAAGACAATACATAAAAATGAATTTTCGATATTAGTATTTTTCTTAGTTTTGATTATAAATGATTGAAATTGCATGTCTGAACGTGTGAGTAAATTTTTACAAAACACCTAATTAGCACCACTTAAGTTTATTTTTAAAAATTTCAACAATAGAATTTCATTTAATACATTGAAATTTTGAATTAAACTATTCAAATTTTCATATTGATTAGTAAGATTTTTGACAACAATAACTAAGGTAACTTATTAAAACAAATGTTAACATTTTGTTAACTTCAATTAACCATTACCAATAATAAATGTTACTAATAGATGTTTGTTGTAAAGCTATTAAAGATTTTATCTCTTATAAAAAGTAATATAGCTGTAAATTAAAAATACCAACCTAAAAAGATAATACTACTATTACTTATATCTTCAGTAAATAATACCAAATGGAGAGAAAAAGTTCAAATTAACCATATGAAATTAACTAAATTTATATTTGAGCAAGTGTCAAATACAATACTTTTGTTGTGAAAATGGTTTCTAAGTACGAATCTATTTTCACTCAAGTATCAGCTATCTTTTATCTCTTTTGAAAATAATTTTATATGTCATATTTCTACTATTTTAGAAATGATTTTATGTGATGTTTCAGATATATTTGTTAGATTTGCAAACAAATAAGAATGAAAATAAATTATGCATTCTCCGACAACAATCCATTAGCAAATCCTTGGAAAATGATTTGAGAGAAAATTATTGAAGATTTTTCAAAAACTAAGGGTATTTTTAAAAATTAGAAAAATTTATAATTTTTCTTTTGCTTGTCTTTTCTATTACTAAATGTAGGTTTTAAAACTTTGCAATTTTTATCTTATAAAGAAAAGAATGTATTAACTAAATTCAATAGCATCTTCTTCCTCCAATATCTCTCTCAAACAAATTTGAGATTTTATTTCTTTCATTCATTTCATGGCCCCTTCTATAAAACATATTTGTTATTTTATACATTTTAGTTTTTAATTTTGTGTTTCCATTAAGTTGTTATATGGATACGATGCTTTATCTGTAGACGCTTCTTCAGCTCTCGCAAGAATTGTAAGGGATGGAACCTTTTAAACTTGAAAGAAATAAAAAAAAATCTCGACAAAGTAGGCTCAATATATGTTATATACCTTTAAAACTAAATATTTCACCTATATATACGATATAATTTTTCAAATGACCATTTGACAATATTTAGAATAATGTAGTTTCCCCACAATGCTTTCAAAACAAACCATTCAAAACCTTCTAATTTATTTATTAAAACTTGAGTCTTGTATTTAAGTTTTGATGGTGTGGTTTTTATGACTTAAAGACATTTTAAGTATGCAATTTATTTATTTTACGTATCTAAATTCAATTTTGATGAAATTGTTTATTTCCTAATCTATTTTCCAATAATCACTTTCTAAACAATCTAATTACTATGACTATCAATTACTTCAACTTTAACCAAACTAAACAAATTGAATGTATTTGTCCAATAATGACAGTTATAAATATTATAAAGTTAAAGTCATAAATAAAAATTTAAGTCCCTTTATTATTATCATATGAGAGTATTCCCTACCTGTCTTGCTAATTACTCATAAATAAATAAAAAATAAAAATTGTCCAACTATGTGATTAAATACTCTAATCATGATATGTAATGTACAGTCCACAAACTTTTAATGGTAATAAATATACATACAAACAAAGAGTGCTAAAAAATTAACGACATTAATTAATTGTCATTGAATCTAATATAGAGTCATTCGCAAAAAGGGCAAATTGCTCTATTTATTAGACAGAAAGGATATATGGAAACCACTTTTTAAAATAAGAATATATTAGCTCAGGTATTTGTGGTATTGTCACCATACTATTACATTGTTATAACTATGAGCATGTTTAGTTACATTATGTTGTACAAAACTATGCTCTTCCAAAAAAAAGTGTCAGATGTGTGTCGGATCCTGCAAAAGATATGCAATTTTGGAAGATCCGACACAGCTGCAGCAACATTTTTGGGAGGTTCGAGCAACATAGGTACGGAACAGTCTGGTATTGAACCTTAATAACATAAGAATTTTACATCTGTAGTAAACAGGTAAACTATAGCTGCTTTCCTATGAACAAAATTGCTCTCTTTTAGCTCATGACTTGTCCTGATTGAAAATACAAGCAGCAGTAAAATGGTAGTTTTCGTTTTCTTATACCATTCTTTTTTCCATGGACGGTATCTGCATGGACAGACGCGACATTTTCTTCCTTCATTTGGTCTACACGTACAGCAATGTGTTGTGTGTCGCCTAAAGTTTCAACATAATCATCCGGTGATGCAGGAGCAATCTTCTTGTTGTAGTTAGCTTCCCTCGTGCACAAACTAGAACTTGTACGTCTGGAGAAAAAAGTTACGCCAATTTTGAGACAATGCACATAGAAGAAACTCATCGAGCATAAGATCAAAGGCGTTATCATAGGAAATACATTGTCATCAAATCATGCAATTTCAACAAAAATTAAGTGTTCTCGGAAGTTAGGTTGCTTGGACCCTCCAGAAATGTAGGTGCACCCGTGTCGGATACTCCAGATCTGACAATTTTTTTGAAGAGTCCGAGCAACATAGCTCGGAACAACCTTTTCTGTCATATATAAGTTAAACTTCCAGATTTTCCTTTGTAAAGAAGTTGCAGATGTCTCTAAATAGCTAGCATGTTTTGCCAATTCTATGTGCCGGTTTGGCGAATAAATACTCCCTCTGTTTTCAATTTATTTGTCTTACTTTCCTTTTTGATCCGTTTAAAAAAGAATGCTTCTTTCCTTTTTTTGGCAACTCTTCAACTCTAACCTTCCACATGAAATGTTTAAACTACATGATTAAAGTGTATTTTGGTACATTCTACATATTTTAATTTTAGGACCACAAGATTCAAAAGTCTTCTTTATTTTCTTAAATTCCGTGTCAAGTCAAAACCAGACAAAAACATTGAAATGGAGGGAGTATTTAATTTCTGCTAAACCAATGTAACACAAATGATGTAGAATAAGTAAGCTTGGCATAATTCATTATTTTAATAAAGCCTCTTGCTATTATGCAAACAAAATTTTACCTGGAACCATGACTAGCAGAGCTGTTCCTGTGTTCGTAGCGTGTCGCCTCTGATAATTCTTTTCCAGGTGATTCAGCTATGCTAGTTCCATGAATTCGATCAGTGTCAGATGATTTTGAGTCTTTCCGTCCATCCTCCCCTGCGCCTAAAGACTTAACAGTAGTGTTTCCGGAAACAGATCTAATTTCCAAATTATATCCAAAATCCCTTATGATAGAAATAGCCTTCTCCAAAGTTCCCAGAGCTTGTCGAACCTCAGATCTAATCACGACCATCTTGTTGTTGGCAGGCACATCTACGAGTTGATTAGCTGAAGAATCCCGAACTTTCTCGTTATTCTCATCTAAACTTTCAATCATTTCACTTGTACCTTCATTAATTTCCTCAATTTCACTATGAACTTTTTTATCTTCAACATTTGTTCTTGTTACTTGATCCGGATGAACATAGGCGTCTTTTATCGGATCTTGTAGTTCTAAAGCACCATTTCCATCTACTGTCCGTTCATCAACTCGGAGACATGAATCTTTCTTGAAGTCCTTTTGCTTTCCCGAAGCCCCACTGCTATCTCTTGCCCCTTCATCGAGACTAGCACATGCTTCTTCCTTGAAGTCTTGCAATTCTAAAGGCCCATTGCCATTAGGTACATTATCTGAATAAAGTGCTTTTCGTATTCGATCATATAGTGGATCTTTTAGAGCATTGCTGAAATCTTCGTCACCTTTGGTAACTGAATCTACTTCCTGCAAGAAAAAAAGAACAGTATATTACTATCCAGATAATTAAAATATCGGTTTGATCAGCATCGTTGTTCCAACGAATAAACAACCAGAAACAGAAGTGGTAATTGAATTGGCATTAACCTTTTTATAAAGCTTGAAGCCAGCACCTATGAGCTGCCTTGAAATGAAATTGATGAATGAAGGAGGAACAAAGTCCAGTTTGATATCCATGTTTGCTATAGTCCTGTAAAGTTTGAAAAGCACAAAAAGAGAGAAAATTTAAATGGAAAAGGCTAGCATGAAAACACAACAGGAAGCGTTTGAAGCTGATAATACTGCATATGTCGTCTATTTGCTTTAAGTGTTGAGTTTTTAAGAGGTGTGAATGATGAAATGAAGCGTTCTCCCGAAAAGACTCCAAGAGAAAGGATGCAATTTGAATAGCACATTTTCACACTGAATGGGTTGTGAGTTGTGACTTTTTCGATAAGGCACAGTAGCACACGTTCACTATCCTTTGTTGGCTATAAATTCAGAGGACTAGCCTCAGTTTTCTAGAAAATTCTGAACTTCTGCATATTTTCTAACAAACAAATATAGAGTCTTTGAGTGATTTGTTGCCGTCTTTGTGTTCAACAAAGTCGTTGGCATTTGAGGTACCATTGTTCTAGTGACAGGTATACTGGTTTTATCCTGGGAAGAAGTAATCCAAAACCTCGGGTACAGTGAGAGGATTAAATTCCTTAAGGACACACGATGTATTTTAAGTTTCTATTTTCTGTTTCCAGTTTAGGCGGTGGTTTACTCTGCGACGGATGTCTATTTCGAAAATTCTGGTTTACTGGTTTAAAAAACAGGATACCAACAATAAGTACCTTTAATACATAAAAAATCCAAAGTTACCTGAAGTAGCTACGATTATCAGTAACTTTCTGGATAGCAAAACCTCCCACCACATCAATTCGTACTACATCCTGCGGGAGTGGTATTCCGTCTTTCGAGTACCCATGAGTACTTCTATCAACGGTATCTACGTCAGAGATCTGGAGATATCCACAAAACAATCAGTTACTCTAATGATGATGAGAACAAATAGGTTAACAAAAAATGTCGTGGACTTTCACAAGCTTACCGAATTTAGAAGCACTACAATCAGACCATCTTGAATGTATTCAAATACAAAGAAATGTACAAGGGCCTCCCTTGTTGACAATGGCCATGAAAGCTTCATCCTTTCTTACAAGTAGTTAAACATATATCAGAATATTAAAGATGTAATAAGAACAAAATAAGCATCTATGAACTACTACTCCCGCCATTTCAATTTGTTTGTCTGGTTTTGACATGGCATGGAGTTTAGAAAATAAAACAACTTTTGAATCTTGTGATCTTAAATTAAAGATATGTAGAATGTACCAAAATGCCCATTAATCCTGTGGTCTTAAACATGCCATGAGGAAAGTTAGAAATAAAGAGTTGCGAAAAAAGGAAAGAGACACTCTTTTTGAAACTGACTAAAACGGAAAGTAAGACAAATAAATTGAAACGGAGGAGGTATAAGATGACAGACCTTATTAGACATATTTGTTCACCCTCTCTGACCTTCTGCACGCACTCGGAGGCTGCAATCTTAAATGCTGGAATTGTGGTCTGCGGCCACCTGATGTGAAAATGAGGCGTATTAACACAAGTGGTCGAGACTATCCCTTGAACCAGTATTCAAGGAAAATTAGCATATCATTCAATGCACATGTTAAGATAATTTGAAACTTTACTGACATTTTATTTAGCATTAAGTTTCTTTTTTTTCACATTTACTGCATTAATCTATCAGCAACTTTAATGTACATCACCTTGATAAAATATGAGAGCAATCACTCCCCAACAGAGATAAAACCGAGAAATTTTGGTTGTGCTACAAATACACGAGTATTTCTGTATAGTATTTTACTTAAAATATATATGTGCTCGCATTATAAAATTTACTTGTTTTATTAACTACTTGGATTGTGGTAATAAAAAATATTTCTGGGAGGATGCTGTGATACAATTTCATTTGATTCACAATCTCTCCCCCTAATGAATTCACCATGATTGGTGTTCACAGTAAATTGCCTGAAATGACATCTATCCAACAGACATGGCGCGGCTCTCACAGCTCCAACTTACTGAGGACATGATCCTAGATGGGAAGGTTTAGAGGTCGAGAATTAGGGTAGAAGGCTAGTGAGTAGCCGGGTGCTGTCGCACTTTATGTGCGAGAGGTAGGGTGATATTTAGTAGTCATGTAGTCTCTTATTCTTCAGCTTGTATTGCTACATGTTGTCTCATTTGCTTTGTATCTTTCTTTTTTATTAGTCATACTATTCTTGCAATTCTGCTTCGGAAATATGTCTTTTGAGCCAAGGGTCTATCGGAAACCGCCTCTCTTTCTCACAAAGGTAAGTGTAAGGTTTTCATACATCCTACCCTCCTCAGACCCCACTTGTGGGGTCAGCTTCATGATTTTATGTTTGGATTATGCTCTTGTATCACTGGGCCCCCTTGCTTTTATCAAAATCTAGTGTAACCAGAAAACAATCAAAAAGATTCTGGCAATAAACTGGGTATGTGGTTGTTGACATCTATCCACCAGTTCTACCAGCCTCATATCTGCGAAACTTATACTATTTTTCTTAACCTAATGCTCGCTGTCGAACTTAATAGTGTCACAGTAATTTGCTAATACAAATACAATACCACCATTACAACTAAAACTTTTGTAGTTCAAAAGCTCTATCCACCTACTCCTCTCACTTTGTCCGGCAGACAATGCGAACATCTGTATTAAGTATTTATCCAAACAGCTCCCTAAATAATTTTTGCTGCATGCTGAACATGACAGAATACTAAAATAATGCAAGTCTTTAGCATACAGGATCCTCACCATTTCTTGTAGAACTCTGCCCCCCATGAGATGCATAAACCTGAAACAGACAGTTTTTATCACAAAAGTTGTCCAATACTAAAGTAACATGAACTTTCTGGAGGTGACCTTGATTAATAACCACCCCAACAGTGAATATAAGGCAAAATAGTTGAGATTTTAATCTATCTTACAAACATCTGATGGGCCATCTACATAGCCTTCAACAAGGAGGGTATGGAAGGGAGTGCCTTCTGGTCCTTCTCGATACATAACACGGTATTCTTCAGTGTCTTGTTTTACCTGCAAAATAAGGAGAACCGGCATTACTATCATAGTAAATAACAGATGGAAAGAAGTCTTTCGCAATAAATGCATGGTAAGACTAAGATATGGGCATTCCATGGAAGCACCAGACTTTGGTGCCGCTAAAGACAACCAACATGTAAAAGAAAAGGGCAGCCCAGTGTACTAAGCTCCTGCTATGCGCAGGAGGCCGGGGAAGAGCCGGAACCAACAAGGGTCTATTATACGCAACCTTACCCTGCATTTCTGCAAGAGGTTGTTTCCACAGCTCGAACCTCTGATCTCTTGGTCACATGGCAGCAACTTTACCAGTTACGGGAAGGCTCCCCTTCAAAGACAACCAACACGTGATGCTTCAAATAAGTTTCAGAGCCACAATGACATTGGTAAACGGAGAGTTTCGAGAATTAGGAAAAGATAATCTACGAATGTGATAGATAGCCTACTTTCCAAACACCATGAGCTGCTTCAGAAGATTTTGCCTTCTCATTATCAATTACAGATGTACTCCTTAACATGCTCAGGAAGTTTGCCACTTCCTTGGTTCTTCGCTCAACCAGGTTGTCACTACATTCTGCAAAAAAAGAGGGGGAGGGACGGTTGCAGAATGCATCGTTGCTTAGTATTTGTTAGATGATATAGGAAACTGCCTATTAAAGTAAAATCCACATTTAGTGACATAGAACAAACCTTGAAGATCACATTCTGACGAGCGTAGCATTTGATTCTTGACAAGCTTCTTAAGTAAATCATCATTTACAAGATCATGAGACGACAACGTCTGATCCAATTTATCTCGGTACTGAGAGATGTTACCAGTGTCCCTCATATTGCATATCCTAGGAAAACAGAACTGTCTTCTCTCAAATTTTTAAAAGCCGCAACAGCTACAAAAGAATTAAGTGCTTTTGGTGTTCCAAGTATGAATGAACCTACAAAATAATAAAAATGATGTTTCAGAAAAGCTGCATAGATATGTTTGTATGAGTTAGTCGCAGCAGGAATTTGAAGTTCTGAAAAACAAAAATTATAATTCAAGGGATATGTATCTATGCCATGCATTTTATCAAAGTTAATCATTATACATAAAATGGATTAAATGCTTAATCCTGAAATTTATCGGCGAGGAATTCAGTCAAACAAGGGAAAGAGCACTCAAATCTTGAGTGTTCGAATAAAGCGCATATGATATACATATAATACATGTTGGGCGATCCAAACAATTCTAAGACTCTGTGTACAATGAAGACATAAAGTCAACCAATATGTTACTCTTTAGGGATTTTTCCACACAGCATAACTACAACAACAACAACAATATATGCCCGGTCTAATCCCACAAGTGGGGTCTGGGGAGGGTAGGATGTACGAAGACCTTAACCCTACCTTTGTGAGGTAGAGGTTGTTTCCAATAGACCCTCGGCTCACAAGAAGTGTAATCAAAACAGGATTGAAAGGAAAATAATGGCAGCAGAATAGTAAGATACATTGAGCAAATGAAGCAACAAGTAGTAGTGCAAATTGAAGAATAAGATACTATGCGACCACTAACAAATACTACTAAATTAAGAGAAAATGAGATTGGCACCCTCCCTCTCCCACATAGCATAACTAAGTAGGTAAAAGATAACAGATGCTACAGATTCCAATTAACTCAGCCCAAATCCAAGAAAAGGGGAGAAAACGCCAACTCAGCTTCTAACATCTACTAGTCCATAGATGCACAAAACCAGAAACAGTCACCAAACTAACCAGAAAAAAAGCATCCAACCCAAAGCAAACAAATACTCAATCAGACTGATAATGATTAACCAATCAACACAAACCAAACAATTCAGCTCACTCAGCAGATGGTATTAGTTCAATCAAACTCATAACTTAAATCAACAAAAATCAAGAATTCACTTACTGGTATTCCCATCTTTCCTCAAACAAACAAAATAGAAATGATCACTAAAAGACCACAAACTACAAAGACGTGGACTTTAACAATCAAAGTCAAGCAATCCTCCAATCAACAAAAATCAAGCTAACAGCTGAAACAAAGAACCCAAATTTCAACCTTTCAACTCATTCAGAAGCTGTTCTGAAGGAAACCAAGCTGGAATCTTTAAGTTTTGAGCATGACCCACTAAGGGTAATGAAAGAACCCACAAACAAATACAACAACAACTACGCCTCACTCCAATCTACCAGACAAGTTGGGGTCGGCTATATAAATGCTCACTTCTTCATTTAAACTCATTTCATATCATTATCATACTAAATAAAATCAAACTCAAGCATCATCCAATCAACAAAATCAAACCAACAGTTGAATCAAAGAATCAAAAATTCACTCAAGATTCAACCTTTACTTCACTCAGCAGCTGTTCTGAAGGAAACCAAGCTGGAATCTTGAATTTTTAAGTATGACCCAATAAAGGGAAAGAGAAAATTCATAATAATCAAACTCAAGCAAATCATTATTCATAAAACAAGGCTCACAGCAGCTGGTATTAGTTCAACCAAAATCATAATTTAAATCAAGAATCCATCTTTCCTTAAACAAACAAAATAGAAATGAGTACAAAAAGGTCACAAATCACAAAGACATGAACTTTAACAATCAAACTCAAGCAATCATCCAATCAACAAAAGTCAATTCTTTTTTAAAAATTTAACCCCCTCCAAGCTCCCATCTTTTTGCTCCCTAGCTTACTCGAACCAACAACCTCAAAGTTAGAGGCAAAGGGTGTTTACCATTCGAGCAACCCCTCTTATCAATCAATCAACAAAACTCAATCTAACAACTGAAACAAAGAATCAAACTTTTTTCCAAGATTCAACCTTTAACTCACCTCAACAGCTGTTCTGAAAGAAACCAAGCTGGAATCTTGAATTTTTAAGCATGACCCAACAAAGGGAAAGACTTAATTTTTATTTTCTCAAAGTCACAGATCTCAAGGGAATTGATTAAAGCAAAAGGGACAAAGTCAGGTGATATGAGACCACCAAGGTGGTTATCTAACATGGGTTTTCCTAGAGAATAACAAATTTGCAGACAACAAATGCAGAAAAATCCACAGCTAAGAATCAGAATATGAACAATTCCAAAGAATTTTTCAAAGCTGGCAAAAAGTTGCAATAAAATGGAGGTTCCAATGACTACAAATACTAGTAGGAAAAAAAAGGAGAAGAGTCAAGAAAATGGAAAGAAGCTTGTCTTTAGTTTGGTGTCTCAATTCTGTATTGAAGTGCGATTAAATTCAAATCTCAACAGTGTCATTTAGTTAATATTTAGAGTAGTCGTATAATGTTGAACACTTCTATTTATTTTTGTTCCATTTTTGACCATCTATTAAAAAAAATTGAAATTAGATTACTGAAATTTTATTTTTAAATAAATTAATAATTTATTAGAGAAAGATAAAGATAAAATACTAAAAAAAATTATAATTTTCTTAAAACTGTGTAAAAGAAAAATATAACAACTAATAAAAAACGGATAAAATGTTATTTAATATTATGTTGTTTTCAAGTTTTTTGCACTCACTTACCATCACAAATATGAAATGTTTGCTCTTTTGTCGATCCAATAAAAAAATCAGTTTTTTAATAAAATATTATTCAAGTTAGTTTGTATGTATTTTATTTATTTTATTAAATACTATTTTCTTCAACAAATATATTTGTTTTGATGTTGTTTTGTTAAAGGGTAAGAAATATTAAAGCTGAAGTTAAAAAAGTATTTGATAGTTAAATTGTGTTTGGACGTTAATTTTACTTCGAAGGAAATTGAATTTTTGTAAATAAAAATATTAGTTTAAATGAAAATTCTTCAAAATAATTTTCTTAAATAATTTTAATGAGAATTGAGAAGTTTCAAGATAATTAGTTGGAGAATTAATAGTCTGAATGTTTACTTATTTTCAGCATTTATTTCTCCCAACAAATTTTTTCACACCTAATTGATAGATGAGGTTAGTGGTCCTATTTTATTTCCTTTTATTCTCTTTAAAATTAAAATAGAGTCACGACTAAAATGAAGTAGAGTCACATAAAATAGAACGGCTAATATGATATATAACTCCTCCTCCGACATTAAAAGCATAATTGTACATTTGGCGTTAATGTTATGAGTAGTCTCATTTTTAATTAATGTAATGTAATGATAAATGGGAAAAATATAGAAAAATATAAATTTATAAATTTCAACTTATTTTACAATATTGTGAGTGCTTATTAAGATTTTTTGCATTATATGTAGTATGCTTGATATCAATTTGTTTGGTACGCCACTTTTAAAAGTGGACCCTATAATACATAAATTTAATTTAGTCAAAGTTTAATATAATTTTGACTATCATAAAAATAAAAATTACATAGTAAGTGCTTCATAATTACATAAAGGATTGCTACCAAATTATTTCTGTTTTTTTCTAAAAAAAAAATGATGTTCAATTATAAAAATAATTTCTACTTTTGGGTGAGTTCTGATCCCACCAAAGAAAGTTCTTCAAAATTAATAATTTAAAATAAATATTTAATCAAGTTTTATTTGAAAGTAGGTAAGCTAATTATTTGTTATTACTATAGTTCATTAAACGTGTTATGAAATAATAAGTATATTTTAATTCTTAATTAAAGGTTTTAGATTTACGATCTTTCTTTAGTAAGAAGCTTTACTTTTAAAGTTAGATCACTCGACGATAATTTAAATTAATCGTATTCAAAATGAATATTGAACATCAAATGAAAAAAGAAATTCTAATAAATAACGTTTTATTTTAAAACACACCTACCTTTTCTTCTCTCGTGCTATAACACAACTATGTTTTGACCTTTATGTCATAATCACACTTACTTTGTCAGTGTTCATTCATTATCAAATCATATTTTTAAAAATAAAAATAAATTATTTTTAGTTTTAGTTTTTTGATTTCCCACTCGATGTCCGATATTCATATGGAAGCCTGACTAACTTTAAATTTGCGTTGAAAAGTTCCACAGTAAGAAAAGTAAAATATTTTCTAACCAAGAGGATTCCGTACCCCGAGGACATTTCATTTCAAAACCACTTCAAACTAACCTCAAATTCATCTCCAACACAAGTTAATAGTCACATCAATATATATACAATTCAAAGTTAGTTATTATCACATTAAATGGACAATTTAGCACGTCTAGAGGAAATAATTGAATCCAAAATACTAATGTGTTATAAAATAACCGTCCGATGTACTATTATAAAATTACATCAAAGTCTTTGACATGTGGAATAATAAACAACTAGATAGAGATATCTCACGAGTTAGAATTTTTCATGAGATTATAAGTTATCCCAATTTCTAGACGGAATAATTAATTTCATCATTTTTCATACAAATAGTGAAATTAAATAATTTTAAAAATAATTAATAATACACATTATCAAATGTGCGATAAGATAATTATGAATTTTATCCTTTTTGCACCACTCAATGTTCCCTATACTTTTAGAAGTTAATTAGAATCTGTTTGTTCACGAGAATTATTCACTTTTTTATAAATTTTTTCACTTTATTGGAAAGTTAATATTTAATTATAAAAAAAAAATCAGATATAATGTAATTGTATTTAAATTTTTGGAAAACACTCAAAAACTTGTTTTTCCTATGTTATTATTTTAGAAATTTGACCTCTCTTTTAATATATAAAATGATCTCATTTAATTATATTTCATGTTTTTTTTAGGAAAAGTGTATCCAAACAAACAAATATTCTTTGTAAAAATAAAATCAAACACAAATTTATCTGTCATGCCCCGAGCCTACACCACGGACGTGGCCGGCACTTGAGAACCATTGTTGGTCCCCAAGCGAAACCTTGGCCTGGCTGACTACTTAGCGGAAGACTTACTCAAGCGATAAAAAATTTAAAAACAGAATTTTTGAACATTTAAACTCAATGTAAAAACTCAACTCAAATTGTCTGTAAAATACTCAATAACATAAGTATTATAGTTTGCAAAAACATCTCAAGGAAAAGTAAATACTGAAAGTCTCCTCAACTCTATCTATCTATGAAGCCTCTATTACTCAAGATGGATGTCGGGACAAGACCCATAACATCTCAAGACAACTGACTAGAAAATAAATGTGAAGTCCCCCGGAATGCAAGGAGGCTCACCCAAGCTATCTGAAGTGCAAAGTGATCTTAACGAAATGTCTGTTGATGATCCTGAACACCTGTATCTGCATCATAATAAGATGCAGGTCGAATGACATCAGTACATTGAATGTACGAGTATGTAATATGGTTGAATAAGCAAATAACTGAACTGAATGACTCAAAGCAACTCAATTGAATCAATACACAAACATGAAGTGAAAACCATTTAAGTTGTACAATAAGATATGCAATAAAAGCAATATGAAAATAATATGCTTTACTTTGTGGGGAGTTTCTCTAACCGACAACCATTACTATGAGTCTAGCAGTGATACAACGTTTCGCCCATGTTGCAAGGGCCATCTTATACCTTGCCTGGGTATAGGATGCTACTGTAACTATGAATCCATCAAATAGGCCTTCTCAGAGACAGTGAGGAGTCGCAAGAAGAATCAATGCTATCCTATCCTACGTTGGTTACGTAGTTTTATGGGACTTTTGAGTTATAATAGTCTCTTACCCAATTCGGTGCTTGATACTACTCCCAAAATATTCAATATACTTTATGCTCAATCGCCCTTTACAAAGAAAGAGATTATTACTTTACTTTACTTTTCACTTTGCTCAATCGCCCTTTACAAAGAAATGGACTATTACAGTACTTTACCTTTCACTTTGCTCAATCACCCTTTACAAAGAAAGAGACTATTACATTACTGAAGTACTTTTCAAAAACATCAATCATACTCTTTCTTTTTCTCAATTGTCAAATAGTACATATGAAATCATTTGATTCTTCCTATAAAGACTATTCAAAACTTGCATTTAAATCGTTTACTTATGGACTTATCTTCCAAGTCCAAGATCGATATATAAAAACTGAAAACTCTTATGCTTTTATGAAAATAGTGCTCTCTTTTTCAATATAAACATGGTACATTTGGAACCCTTTTAGTTCCCTTAAACTCTCTTTTCAAAATAATGCTTTTAAACTTTTCTCTTAAACTCACTTTAGTTTCCAAAATCAATGTAAGAAAAACTACTGACTCAAAATACTTTTAGAAAAACTCAATATATATAGGGTTCATGTGGAACTACAAGCATGAGCAATAATTCAAGAATTTCAATGCATAAAGTATCGCAATCTCATACTATAGGAATCTCATAGAAGTGAGGGAAAAATTCTAGATTCAACTTTCTACTGACTGAATTGAGATGTAGGGCGTGAGGACGAACTAGTCCAACACTTTGAATAACCTTACATACCTGATTGTGAAGCTATTAGACTAAAAACTTTTGTGGAGACTTGATTTTATCTTGATCTTGAGGAAGAACTTTAGCTTTTTGGAGGAAACCTTTGATCTTGGCATCTTGGTGATTGCTCTTGATAAAAGAAACTATTTTATGAAGTTCTTAGAGTGAAAGAACATGGGAAAAACCTTGGGTGAAAGGATTTTCTTTGTATCTTGAATTTTTGACTTGAAGGTTTTAGGGTTCTTGTTGGAGAAGAGGAACCCTAGGTGAGTCTTAAGAGAATTTCTAAATACTTGAATGTTTTGATTGATGAAAACTAATTAGTTGAATGATATACTCAGTTAAAACACTCAAAAACGACTTAGAATAGGGTTTAAAAACGACATAAGGGAAAGATCAAAACGACCCCAACTTAAAAACTGATGGAATGCCTTAAAAGTGAGGTTTCACGGACCGTTTAAGTCTTCACGGCCCGTGAAACACTTCAAGGGTCATATAGTAGGTCGTGAAACTTCACCTGCCTGACAGGGTTTCACTAAAAACAGGCATAACTTTTTACCTCGAACTCAAAATGAGGCAAACTTGGTGGCGTTGGAAAGAGGACTCAAATATTTTTAATTTGATAGGTAATGGGCCACTTAATTCATTATGTGCTGAGAGATATGGTCATTTGAAGTTGACCCAAATAAAATCTCATATTGAAACTCAATCGGTAAGAACGCTTTCAACTCAACTTTGTGCTAGGAGATTCTAGTGACCTTAATTCATATTCAAATTCATTCCCACACTAAAGAATTGATCTTAGCATCTAAGAACAATTAAGAATCACTCGGTACGATCTTATACGCAAATGAAGAATGGTTCGAGTCTTAACTTAAAAATTTTCGGAGTGTTACATCATCTTCAACTCTGACTTCAAAAATTTTCAATAGTAAAAAATAAATGGTAATAATATGTAGTAGCTCGTACATGGATCTAGTACTAACATTATGTAACTACCTATTTTAATATGTAACTCTTTTGTAGTAGACTTGATTGTATATTTCAAGATAAACTAATCAAGTTTGATGATTTTGCTAGTTTTTAGAAACTAAGCACATAAATAGTAATTACAAAAATACATTTAAAATTTAAATATCATTTTATAAAAAGTACAATCAAATACAATTTCTACTCCAACTCTTACTTTAAGAATTTCAAATAAAGTAAATAGTATTTAGTTCTCATTTATGCTTATTCATAGTTTTTTTTTTGTAAGTATGATATTTCATATATAGAGTTAAATTGGTGCAAGAGCTAGGTTCTGATTTTGTTCTGGTACAATGTTTATGGCCATATACTAGTCATTGTTATTCATGTTACACAGAGAAATTCTCCTAATAAAAGTAGTTCCTATTATATATATCTACTTTCATTGCATCTAGCACATACATAGGTAAAACTTTAATTTACACTCTTATGTTATCAAAATGTGTGTGTGAGGGGGGGGGGGGGGAGGGTTAGCACCTTCCTTTGCCACCAAATCTCAATTTCTTCATTATGTATCTATATTCAATAATGATATTATTAAAACATAGGTGATCTTTAGTAATCATGGAGATAACTTGGGCAAAATTAGAATATGACATATCAATAGGAGTCAGTCAAGTATTGTAAAACAAAGGAAATACTAACCAAACAATGTTTGTTTGTGGGTAATCCGACATGAGAGTCCAACTACATTGCCAGAATCCATGTTGTATATTTGAAAGAGGTTGACCTCCTTGCTTCTCTCATGGTACACTCCTCTTCCCGCCGAGCCCCTTTTCTCCTCGGTCCACAGAGACAAAATGTAGGACTGGTGCCAACAGTTCATCACGACCTTGGCATTCATCTTGTTGTTGTTAAGCATATTTTGGAATATGTTGTTGATACACTTCATCATAGTTTCTTTACTACTACACTCCTTCATTTCATTTCATCCTTACTCCATATCAAGTTTGCGTTTAAACATGCAATATGAAGTAATGATTTTAAATCAACGTTTAAACATATTATTTGAGATCAGGTATTCCAATCTCACCAAATCATGATTTCAAAAAAGATAAAATGCAAAAAATTGACTTACTAATTTTTAGTTTGTAAAAAAAGGTCCATTATTTTATTTTTTAAAAAAAAAAAGAAAAAAACAAACAAACTCATATTCAGCACGAAGAAATTGATCGTACCATGTGAAATGATCATATTAAAGAATAACCAGTTACTACTATTGTTGACTAGTTAAGCTTTATAAAATTATGCGTCTTTAAAAGTTGTAATAATCAATATTTATTTATAATTTTTTTTGAAGACATGCGATTTATCATTGTTTTAGAATATTTCAATATCCAGTTCATGAACTATAATTCACTCATTTGGTAATTTGTATTATATGAGAATTGAGAAAAAATTGATAATTTTCACAACTTATGAGATTTTCATATTATAACAAAAAATACAATTAAAAAGTCTAAGTTACATGCCGAAACAAGAATTCAGATTCATATAATCTAATTTCATATAGCATGTTCAAATGAATCCTAAGTAAGTTCACTTGACATGTTCGATTTCCGATCTTGTAATTTTCTCATCTATTTCCCCTTTTCGTATCCCGAATTTATTAAAAAAAAATAAAAATCTCTTATTTGCTTTTTTTCTTTTATTTTACTCTTACCTAGTTTTCTTCACCCCCTTTTGCCCCCTTCTCTCTCATAGCTTCTTTACCAATCCCCCACAGAAAAATTCACACAAAATCTTTGTTTTTCCCTAAAAGGGTTGCTTCTATATGCAATTTAATCAATACCCAGAAGAAATTCTTGTTCTATACATCCAAGATTTGCTCTGTAGGGTTATTGCAGTGGTATCCTTTGGATTTTGTCCGTTTTCATCATCCCCATCTCAGCAAAAGTTATAACAGGTTGGTTTCTTCATACCCATCTCGCTTTTTGTTCTAATTTGCGATGTATGTTTGGAATCATTCAATTTTAGATTGTGGGGTTGTTCAAGAATTGATTTTTATGACAGTTTTGTGTAAAAAAGGTTGCATATGGTGTCTTCGATGTTTTGCTATGAACCCAGTGAAACAGAGATGGATTATCCTCCGTTTTACTCGAGAAAGAGATTAAAGTTTTTAGATTTGATGGGAATGGATATAACTTCTATGGGTTCTATTGAGGATGATAAACATGATGATGTAGTGTCTACAATGGAGTTAACTGTTGGGTATTGTCTATTTTCAATGAACTTTGTATTTTTTAGTTTTGTGTTCACACACCAAATTATTTATAGAGTGAAGGGTGAAAAATACAGTTAAAATATCCATTTTTTTTAGTTTCATACATGAACTATTAGGTGGGTGAGTTTCCTACGTGAGCTATCACTAAATTTTTATCTCAACACACCTCATAGCTCAGGTATGATACTCAAAAAATCGGAATACTTTAGGTGTGTTTTTGACGCTTTTAACTCTTATTTTATACTTTTATTAATTGTTATGTTTTTTTGGTTCGGTGTGATATTATCAGTTGCTTGCAAAATTTTGGTTCACCATTGTGTGTTGAGATGAGTTGCCAGTCTAATGGAGAGAGTGAGAACGTTTCAATGCCTCGTGATGTCGGTGGCAGTTCAACGATTGACAAGAGTAGTGTGGTGTACCCACAAGCTGTACTTGCAACTGGATGGATGTATGTCAATGAACAGGGTCAAATGTGTGGTCCTTACATTAAGGAACAGTTATATGAGGGCCTGTCTACTGGTTTTTTGCCGGAAGAACTTCTCATTTATCCCATCTTAAACGGGACCATTTCGAATGCAGTGCCCTTAAAATATTTCAATCAATTTCCTGACCATGTTGCGACTGGCTTTGCTTATGTAATGGTTTCGTCCTCTGGTGCAAATGGACCGATGGATAAGTCCATGGGAGTTGCCAAAGATTCAGGAGGAAATGGAGTGGAGTTGCCAACAACTTCCCCCTATTCTAACTCGGTGGCTGAACATGGAACTCATTACTCGAACCAACAGATGGCGACCGCTGGCTCTGCTGGAACAGTTGCTCCGTCTACCTCTTCGGTACTTTCTCTTTTACATTTAAGGATTTGTGTTGTTCTGTGGTGATACTTTTTTAATTACTTGCTTCTTCAAGCCGTTGTGTGTAACTTTGTCTCTCCTAGAGGAGGTGTCACCTTTCTCCAAAAAAGAAATTGAATCTCGTAGAGGCCAAAAATATAATTACTTGCTATTCACAAATTGTAACAAATGTAATTATGTAATCTGGAGGAGACAAACAGACTTTTATTGTTTTGATGGAGGACAAATAGACTTCTTGTATTTTCTGCAATTTTGATTCCCTTCTTATGACTTTCTTTGCTTAATATTGTGTGTGAAATAGGTTAACGAAGAATCGTGTTGGTTCTTTGAAGATCATGAAGGGAGGAAACAAGGGCCACATTCTCTTATGGAGTTTTATTCATGGTGTCATTATGGATACATTGTGGATTCAGTGATGGTGAGTTTGTGTTTCCATAGCATTTTTCTAGGTCCTATATTTAGCTCTGTAGTACATGGTGCAGCTGTTTCTCCTACTATCCCAGCCTTTCTGTTGGAAGATGTTTGTTTTATTATGTTGGATGTACAATTGGATTTTCTGAGCTATAGGCTATATGTAAACTGAACATTTGTAAAACAGTTTACCTGGTTTTGATGAGTGGAATCCCTCGATTGAGCTGCTACACTGCTACTGATCACTTAACTTTTAAAATTAGATATGGCTGGGTTTGAGTCGAAGTATAAAAACTGAGAGAACTCTTTTGACTGAATATACGTATTTTTATTTGTGCATATGATTTTTTTTATTATAGAAGCAAACTTGGGGAGTGGCCTGTATATATTGTTTTTATGAACAACCTAGGAAATGGAGCCTTTTTGTTTGTGATAATGTTGTACATACAGTGGGAACTTAATAGGATTCATTTCTGTAAAGGTGAATTCTCAGAATTTCTGTTGTGCAAAGTTCTATTACCATAATTTCTTGCATATTCCAAAAAGCATCCTGTTCTTGTTTCTGTATGGGCTTTTCGGATCTCTATTGTTCTTGTTGTCATTTTCTTCCTCCCGGCTTGTGTCAATTTGGCCTTACTTAACCCGTAGTCTCTTCTCATTTTATCTGTAGATTATATTCTCACTCATCTTCCGATATCCTCCAAACTTGCCATTTTGAATTTGGCATAATTTTCCTATATTCTTTGTGGTTGTTGCTTGGTTAATGGTCTTGTCAAAACTTGGAAAGGTCTATCTACAAACTGTTGGTCTATTGTACTTTTATATTAATTGTTCCACACTGCAGTCTCCGAACTGAACCCAAAATTAACCAAGCAATTCTGTGAAGTAGTTTCCTCTTTTCTTCACCAATCTTCACATCAGTTTAACTTTATTTCCCCTTTTTGAATTATCCCATGAGTTTCAACTTGCTTCCCTTTGTTTTCCAAGCCTCATATAGTTTAACTATTAATTTAGGTTCTAGACCGTTGGAAAGACAGTTCATGGTTCCAATTATTAATGAGTTAAAAATTGGAGAGTTAAAAATTGGAGAGTTCGGTCATTTGCAACCATAGTGATAATCACCAGAGAATTCTACTCTTCTAAGTTGTTGCTTTTAATTTTTACTTAGGTTTCTGAACTTATTGCTTCAGTGTTAATTAGGGCTTCTACTTTATTTTTTGGGTACGTTTACTTCTCTATGAAGACCTATTTGCCTCATTTAGTAGGTTATTTTAAGTTTTACAAGTTTCTTTATGTTTTTGTTCCCATAGAAGAGCTATGGTAACTAAGCACCAATTAAGTTTTCTTTTAACTGGTTTTGTGTTGATTTGAGGATTTTGACCTGTTTTTCCCTCGTTGCTTGCATTTATTGGAGATTGTCCAACTCTTTCTTGCTATGTGATACTACACGTAAGTGGTATGTGCTTATTGCTTGCTCATTGATGTTGACTTTTGCAGATACATCATGCTGCTGATAAGTATAGACCCTTTAGTTTGAAATCTTTGATTAGTAGTTGGACTACGGCTACCCCTGGAGCTCTCTTTTTGTCTAATCCCGATGGGCATGAGACTGCATCTTTACAAGATTTTGTATCCGAAATTTCTCAAGAAGTATGCTCCCAGCTACATATGGTTATCATGAAAGCAGCCCGTAGGACTCTACTCGATGAGATTGTTAGCCATGCAATTTCAGAGTGCATCTCTGAAAAGAAAGATCTCAAGAAAGCCACTAATCAAAAGAAAGTCACTAATCAAAAGAAATTCACTAATCAGTCTGTCAAGATGTCATCTCCTGGTACCAGAACGGTAAATAACGTTCAAGCATGAAATAGAAGTGAGTGGAATTGAAATTTCGAATCTGGCATGCTACTTATCATTTATTTGAACAGTCTGCAGGTTTTGGTGGAAGTAAGGCCTTAATTGATCCTGAGAGGAGTGCAGAAGCTCCTAATCTTCTTAACCGGAAATCTCCTGCTGCTGAAATCCCTTTGAAGTCTTCAGGAAGCTCAAAACCTGTTGGAAGCTTTGAGAACTATTGTGATTCTTATACAGTTGTTTGCAGGAAATTATTTGACTCTTGCATGCAAAGTATCTGGAATGCTGTCTTCTATGACCATGTTTCAGAGTATTCATCTGCGTGGAGGAAGAGAAAACGATGGTCACCTCCTTGTCTGATGGTTGAATCAAACATTCAAGCAAAGTCATATGCTAATTGCACCACAAAGCTTTCTACTGAAGTTGTAAGCTTTTGATGCTGATTTTTGGGGTCATTTTGCAGTGCTTGCGTATCCTGTCTTACTGACAGACCTATAACTTTGTAGTTGCAAGTGGAGGAAGAATCCTTTCCCCCAGGGTTTGAGAAAAAGAATGTGACAGTGGATTTGCCTTCAGTTTCGTCATCAAAAGATTGCACCGTGGAGCTTTCTACTGAAGTTGTAAGGTTTTCTATGCTGTTGTTTTTCCTGTCAATTTGCAGTGGTTGTCTTTGCTGCCTTACAGATTGACTTATGACTTTGCAGTTGCAAGTGGAGGAAGAATCTTTCGGCTGTGATCCTGATTACCCCCCAGGGTTTGAGGAGAAGAATATGACAGCAGATATTCCTTCAGTTTCGTCATCAAAAGATCGCACCGCAGAGCTCTCTACTGTAGTTGTAAGCTTTTTTATGCTGTTGTTTTTCCTGTCAATTTACAGTGGTTGCGTGTGCTTCCTTACAGACTGACTTATGACTTTGCAGTTGCAAGTGGAGCAAGAATCTTTTGGCTGTGATCTTGATTTCCCCCCAGGGTTTGAGGAGAAGAACTTGACAGCGGATTTGCCTTCAGTTTTGTCATCAAACGATTGCACTGTGGAGCTCTCTACTGAAGTTGTAATTTTTTTTATGCTGTTGTTTTTCCTGTCAATTTGCAGTGGTTGTGTGTGCTTCCTTACAGACGGAGTTATGACTTTGCAGTTGCAAGTGGAGCAAGAATCTTTCGGCTGTGATCTTGATTTCCCTCCAGGGTTTGAGGAGAAGAATATGACAGTGGATTTGCCTTCAGTTTCATCACCTTTTAATGATGAAAAGGTGTTGTCGAGATCCAGTCATGCAACGGACCCTGAAGCTAATGATCGTATGCAACCTATCCTTGAGAGTGTATTGGATGAACTCCACTTGTCTTCAAAGATGTCCTTGGAAGAGTATTTCACTAGCCTTTTGCATGAAGAGGTGATGGGAAAAGTTGATTTGCTTAAAGATGGCGTGATAATCAAGGTGAATATTTGAACTTGCTGTGATCCGTGTAAACTTTATCCCTCTCCCCTAGAAGTGCATAGGTGGTGGAGAGATTTTGTTGAAGTAATCCCTTACCTGATAAAGTTTCCCCTGTATAATTCGAGATGCCAATGCTTACCGCAATATAATGAACTTCAGCATCTCAAGGAACAGTTCTATTCTGCAGGTTGCCGAGGACCCAAATATTTTTAATGGCGGTGCAAGTCAAAATGATTCTTCTGAGGCCATTTTGGTGTCAGAAAACTTAGCTCATGTTGATATTCAGAATACTTCCTCGCGCAAAAAATCATTGCACCAGAACTCTATTGATCCATATGTGATTCCTGTGTCAGATTGGTTTTCAAGTGCATTTCAGAAGTCTGCAGGTTTAGACTATGCCTCCAGTAATGAAATGACTGATGAGTTGCAACCACCTGAATGCGAAGCTGTTCCTGTACAAACTTCTAAAGTTCGACTTGCTAGGTCTGATGATTCTATTTTGAGAATAATATGGTATGCGACCCTGTCAAATTGCCGGCAGAGGGTACATGAGAAAGCACTGAGAGAGTTGAAAAGTTTTCTTGTTGATGATATAATTAGAAACTTTTTGACAACTTCGTCTTCTGCGAGGAGATGTAGTAAATCAGAGGATTCTCAGGTAAGTGCAATTGTTGGTTTTCTAAAACTGTCAGTTCAAAGAGTTAATTTTTTTTTTCTCATTTCACTTGAGTTAATTTTTTCGCCTCAGTTCAGAGAGTTGATTCTTCCCCTCAATTTAGAGATTAAATTTCCTCAGTGTAAAGAGTTAAGCTCTTCTGAATGTTTTTTTTTTAAAAAAAGCTCTTCTGAATGCTACTTTTGCTTTGTTAGGTTACAAGAAGCAAAGCGGGTGATGAGACACGTGATAAATCTCCAGATGCATTAAGCAAAAGTGGGGATGGTTTTCCTAAGGTACCTACAGCAGTGGGGAAATATACATATTACCGAAAGAAAAAGATGGTTAAAAGAAAGTCAGGCTCTTCATCGCAACCTCTCCCTGGTGGAGACATTGGCTATGAAAAGAGTTCTATTAACAAGTCAAGGAAAAAAGATCTCTTGGGAGAGGCAACAGAGAACACTAAAGGTGACAGTGCAACTTCAAGTGAGAAGGAAATTGGGCTGAAAGATTGTCGCAGAGAGTTGTTCACTAATGCCTCTTTAGTTGTTCCTCCATCATCGGTTATTAGTTGTAACACTAGCTCAGAGAAAGTTGCTTCTGTCTCCAAAGGTATTTCAGTTTTCCTGAGTTTTCTCAAATGTTACCAGAATGGACATCATATTTATTAGACATGTTTACCATACTGTACTAAATTATGCAGTGGGAAAAAGTAATGCAAGCCGCAAAAAACTGAAGGCCACTTTTGTTGCTGAGATCTCCAGTGATAATGGAAAGGTTGATGGAGACGTTGTCTTCAGAAAGAGATCTATTAGCAAGAAGTCAGGGAAACAAGATCTCTTGGGGGAGGCAACGGGGAGCACTAAAGTTGACAATGCAGATTTAAAGGACATTGAAATTGGGCCAAAAGATTGTCGCAGAGAGTTGTTCACTAATGCTTCTTTAGTTGTTCCTCCATCATCTGTTACTACTTGTAACACTATCTCAGAGAAAATTGCATCTGTTTCCAAAGGTATTTCAGTTTCCTTGAGTTAGTTTTTTCAAATGTTCCCAGAATGGACATTATATTATTGATGATGTTTATCATACTGTTGTAAATTTTTCAGCGAGGGGAAGTAGTGCAAGCCGCAAAAAACTGAAGGATGCTTTTGTCACTGAGGTCTCCAGTGATAATGGAAAGGTTGATGAAGATGTTGGCTTCAAAAAGAGATCTATTGACAAGTCAAGGAAACAAGATCTCTTGGGGGAGGCAACAGAAAGCACTAAAGGTGACAATGCAGCTTTAAATGTTAAGGAAATTGGGGTGAAAGATTGTCGCAGAGAGTTGTTAACTAATGCGTCTTTAATTGTTCCTCCATCATCGGTTATTAATTGTGACATTATCTCAGAGAAAGTCGCATCTGTTTCCCAAGGTATTTCAGTTTTCCTGAGTTAGTTTTTTCATATTTTATTAGAAAAGGACATTATATTTATTGATCATGTTTATCATTCTGTTTAAAATTTTGCAGCGAGAAGAAGAAATGCAAGCCGCAAAAAACTGAAGGCTGCTAATGTCACTGAGGTCTCCAGTGATAATGGGATGGTTGATGTAAACATTGGCTTCAAAAAAAGAACTATTAACAAGTCAAGGAAGCAAGATCACTTAGGGGAGGAAACAGAGATCAATAAGGGTGACAATGCAGTTTTACGTGTTGAGGAAATTGGGCTGAAAGATTGTCACAAAGAGTTATTCACTAATGCTTCTTTAGTTGTTCCTCCATCATTGGTTATTAATTTTAACACCATCTCAGAGAAAGTTGCATCTGTTTCCCGAGGTCTTTCAATTTTCTTGAGTTAGTTTTCTCAAATGTTACCAGAATAGACATTATATTAATTAGTCATGTTTTATCATACTGTATTAAATTGTGTTGCAGCGAGAAGTAATACAGGCCGCAGTAAACTGAAGGCTACTTTTGTTGCTGCGGACTCCAGTGGTGATGGAAAGGTGACTGAGGTTGCGAACAGGGAATCGGGCACTCAAGAAATGCAACCACCCGCTTGTTCGAAGAAGACTCCTAAATGTTAGTGTTTATATTTCATCTAAATTGATCCTCTATTTTTCCTTTTTCTAATGTTATGAGTGTTCACATGATCTCTTATGTTTATTGCCTCATTAATATGTGTCTTGGTTGGGCTATTGAAGCAGCAGCCAAATTACCGGATTTGAAAAAGAGAAAACTAGAGGATAATCTGACAGCATCTCGTTCAAGAAAAATTCAGAGACAATCAAGTGGTGTTGGCAACCAAGCTGCAACAAAGGTGGCTACTCCAGAGAAGAACCAGAAGGGTAAATCCCGGATAGCAAAACATTGTCCACAATCAGTTGGCTGTGCTCGAACTTCGATCAATGGTTGGGAGTGGCGTAAATGGTCGTTGAGGGCAAGTCCTGCCGAAAGGGCTCGTGTTAGGGGAACTAAGGTTGTTCATATTCAATCTGTTAGTTCAGATGCTAATGGTTCTCAAATGTTAAATGTTAAGGGAATTTCTGCAAGAACAAATAGGGTTAAGTTGCGCAACCTCCTTGCTGCTGCCGAGGGTGCTGACCTCTTGAAAGCTACTCAATTGAAGGTAACATGAGAATTTGCCTTGTTATATGTATTTCTTTTACTTTACTGCTATTAATAAAGGAAAAAGAGAGGAGCTTCCCGTCAACGTGATTTGACGGGAAAGTCTTCAGATACCGGGTTATGATGTAATTCAATAAACTAAAATAATTCTATTGGCTTTCAAATGGATTTACTGTAGCTTACTTGAAAGAATTCATCCTCTTTAATGAATATGCCCTTTGACTTTTGTCAAAGACTAATGGTTCTGTGTGGGCTGATTAACTGTGAACTACGTGGGACTTTATTCTTTTTCTTTTCTTGCTGAAAAGAGAGGGTACATAGGCAGCTCTCCTAAGAAAGAGTGAAGTTCCGCCCACATTTGAATGCTAGCTCCTGCTTCGGACCTTCATCCCCACATCTAACATATTGGAAAAGACAAACTAAAAAGGGGAACTCAGTCAATAGACAAAGAAAATCCGGATATGTTACACGAGAGCAGTTCAATGCTTGTCTTTTTTAGGATTGATTTTCCTTGTCGTAGTTCATATTCATATTCAAGTTGGCAAAATTCTTCTTTTTCTTCTTATTGTTGAAATGGATCCCACCTGCAGCTTTTGAAATGCATTTAACTGTTAAGCCTTCTTATCTCTTTTATAATACCTTGTTTTACCCTCTTTTTCACTTCATTTAATAACAATAAAGGCTCCTGTGCACTTTGATAAATTTAGCAATGTTTGGGTTCATTTTTTTTGCCCCAAAAGCATTCAAGGCAGTGACATCATCTGCACGATTACAGTGACATGAGATGACAGTGACATTTGTATATTCATTATTGTATTTAAAAAGGGACAAGTATGTATATAAATTTAGTTTGGGGGGCTTATGGTCATACAACTTGTTTTAATTAGTTTTTTTGTAACTTAGATACTTCATCTCTAATTCAAATGATGACATTTATTACTCCATTTATCATTTTACATTCATTTCAAATGATGACATATATTACTCCATTTATCATTTTACATTCATTTGAAAGATCATATACAATTTTTTCCCCATTAATTTTTTTTTATAAATCCTTAACTTTTTTGAAAATATTCTTTTAAAGTTATGTCTATTAAGTATCTGAGTTGCTCCTTTTACTTTCTTTTTTTCCATAGATACTTCTTTAAATTTTGAATGTCATTAATGGATGTGTATGTATTGAGGTACTATAAAACACTTCCATATTTCAACTTAAATCTTTCAGTGAAGAGCTCTTTGAACTTTTTAAACTTAGCGAACAATAACATCTTAGTAGCTATAAAGGAAAGGAAATCATATTGAAGTTTGATAGATAATGTAAGGATAAGTTTTTCCTTTTTAACTATTATGCACCAAAAAGATTACTAAAAAGGAGAACTGATAAAGGAAGAATCACCAAGAATATAACAAAAGCCAATTATTTAATAGAGAGCATCATATTAGTCCTCTCTTATTTTGTAAAACAGGAGAGGAAAATTTATGCGGCTTCAAAGCCTTGCTTTTTTATTTTAAAAATAACTTAATTTTTAAAAAGAACCTCTTAAGATACTACAAATCGTTTAATTTATAATAACCATATTGTTGAAAATATTTTTTTTGAATTGTGTCCAATAATATTTTATCGTTGTTTGTTTTTTGAATTGTTAACATTGCTGAAATAATTTATAATGCCCATTTATTGAAAAGGATATTGGTAAAACTTATATACTTTGTGCATTGATTGTTGATTAACTATCTAAAACAAAAAAACAAGTATAAGAGTTTGATTAGTAAATTGGGTTCAATGTAATGCTTGGGCTTGTGCTCAGCACGGGGGATTTGTAACTAGTGTGTATATATATATATATATGTATATGTTCGTTTTTTTTTTTGTGGTTATATACAAGTTACATATTCATCTACGTCTTTTGTAGGCGAGGAAGAAGCGCCTTCGCTTCCAACAAAGTAAGATACATGACTGGGGTCTTGTTGCCCTTGAGCCTATTGATGCTGAAGACTTTGTCATTGAATATGTTGGAGAGCTTATACGTCGTCGTGTAAGAGCATTGCAGCTTGCTGCTTTTGCCGCAAGTTTTCTTCATACATTTTGGTGTCTTAGCTTTGTTTATTTGTGTACAAGAATTTTGTTTGATTGTCTGAAACACTGATCTCAAGTGTTCATTATTTGAAATCTCACTCCTCTCCTTTTTGAGATTCTCAGGTATCTGACATACGAGAGCACTATTATGAGAAGATAGGAATTGGGAGCAGTTACCTTTTCAGACTGGATGATGATTATGTGGTGAGAAAGAGTTGGAGAATTCAATTTCTTATAGAATTTACTTGATGATGTAGATTCCTCTCATGTTTCTATTTTGGATATAATTATTTATTATACAAATCCTGAAAAAGAGAGACACAGTTTAGGATGAAATGCCTTTTAACCTGAAGTCAGTCAAAACCAAAATGAAGTAGAAATTCTATTCTAGCTGTGCTCTGTCTGTCTATATCTATCCTAATAGCCATTACTCTTGGATCAAATTGATGCTAGGATAACTTGTTATCCCAATTCGATTGCCATATATTGCTGTTGAAATGTTCTTGCTGTACTGTGTGTTTGAGAAG
The DNA here is from genome assembly GCA_018342035.1 of Solanum appendiculatum. Classification (NCBI taxonomy): domain Eukaryota; kingdom Viridiplantae; phylum Streptophyta; class Magnoliopsida; order Solanales; family Solanaceae; genus Solanum; species Solanum appendiculatum. The sequence goes on from JAGDQO010000088.1 coordinate 319,592, forward strand.
ATCATGTTATAGAAGCAAGAAGGCATTATTTTCTTCTTAAAGGGTGTTTGGATTGGCTTAAAAGTTGGCCAAACTTACTTTTAAGTTAGTTTTTGACTTCTAAAAGTGTTTGGCAAATATAAAAATAACTTAAAATAAGTTAAAAATGACTTAAAATAAGTTGGGGAGTGTTTGGCAAAGTTAAAATAACTTGAAATAAGTTAAAAATGACTTTAAAAAAAGTTAAAAACCAAAAGTAGGCCTCTACCTACTTTTTATTTTTGACTTAAAAGCCATTTCAGTTTGACTTTTTATTTTTTAACTTAAAAGCTACTTTTTTTAAGCCAATCCAAACGGGCTCTTAATGTCCCAAAATGTGCTTGTAAGAAGCTCATTGGTAAGTCTTTCCACTACTCCCAACAAAATCTCATTGCAGTAGAGCAATGCAAAAATAGGTGATTAGGTCCTATCAATTTTTTTTCTTTGGAACTGTAGATCCTATCAATTTTAATGCTAGGATAAATAGCTTTTTGGCTTTTCTACTTGTAAGAGATTCAGGTTTAAGTTTTCCATGAACCAAAGACCATATTGAAGGTTCAATGTTTCTTTGGTGATTTCTAATTGTTTATATCCTAAAAGGATTGGATGTGGGATTGAAAAAAGGGGCAGCCTGGTACAAAAAGTATCCCGCGTTCACGCAGGGTCCGAGGAAGGGCCGAACCCAAGGGGTGGGATATCAAGGAGAATTTTAACTTCTCATAATGTTCTCCATGCATGTGTACTCCAAGGAGCTTAGTTTTAAATAGGTTGTAATTTAAGGGGTTGTTTGGTTCACATGCGAGGATTATAATGTGTGGATTATTTATGCGGTGAATCATATTGATGGACTTCTATGCAATGACTAATAATGTTGAATCTTTTGGAAACAACCTCTCTATCCAGCTGTCTCAAAAAAAAAACCTCCTACCATCCCTAGACTCCACTTGTAGGAATACACTAGGTATGTTGTTGTTGACTAATAATGTCGAGAAATGAAATTGCGTGTGACCAATCAATCACGATAAGTTGATGTTCTCCAAAACCACCCGGAGAAAAGATAAAGGAGTAGCGCAAGCCGAGTGTGAATAATAAGACAAGGAATGGTATTTAGGAAATACTTGCTTTTTTAAGAGTACCTTTGTCTTTAAATACTTTATCCCCATATACACATTTTATCCCGCATAAAATGATACATATATTCCTGCATAGCTATTGCGGTAATTATTTAAATACCGTTGAACAAACTTTGCATTATCTTAGAGATTATTTTTCTTATATGGCCAACCAAACACTGCTGAATTCTGTGCGTGGTTTGATGCTGGGATTATTTTTTCTAATCCCTCCCACCAAACGACCCTAAGGATTTAGGTGTTTTACTTGCTGAATCTGAAAGCCATTGCTTAATCTTGTAATCAAAATCGCTGTTGTGTGTTTCTGGAATAGTGGATGCAATTCTCACATTACCAGGGGTTGCAAGTGAATTGTGATAGATTTGGGTGTAATGCTAAAGCTAAAGGAATTCTTTTCCAATTTATGCAATTTTGCTGGGAATCTAGTCTAAGAGCCTGTTTGGATTGGTTTTTAGTGTTGACTTATAAGCCCTAAGTTAGAAATTCTAACTTATGACTTATTTTTATCATTTTAGCTTAAAACCAAGCGCTTATAAGCACTTTTTAAAATTATCCAAACACTCCAAAAGTGCTTAAAAGCTATTTTGGCTTAAAAACACTTGAAATAAACCAAATCCAAACAGGCTCTAATTAATCCGATCTTGAACCAATAGTCATAATGTGTTGCATATTATGAAAATTTGTTAATTTCATAACGATTGAGCAGGCATTTCTTAATAACTGACTGTATTTTATGAAGGTTGATGCAACAAAACGTGGTGGTATTGCCAGATTCGTAAACCATTCTTGTGAGGTGATTTTCTTACTATTGGAATTTTACGACTGTGTGACATGAAGTGTCATAGGATTTCAACTCGATGATGTCATCTGCTTGATCTTAACAAATGTTGCAGCCGAATTGCTATACAAAAGTTATAAGTGTTGAGGGTCAGAAAAAGATCTTCATATATGCTAAGCGGCATATTGCAGCTGGTGAAGAGATAACTTACAACTACAAGTTTCCCTTGGAGGAAAAGAAGATCCCGTGTAACTGTGGTTCTAAGAGGTATAAGACTTCTGTCGATGATTGAATTTTTATCTATATTTTATTGGATGCACGATATAACACAAAGTATTGCACAGGGGAAGAAATTGATTGCTAGCTTTATCCTTTGTATGCTAGTTCTAATAGTGAAAGTCAATCTCTCTTTAACAAGATGATAGTTTATGTGACTGTTATACCCTTTGATTTTTTCCCAAGACATTTATTTCTCCGGTGATGTCTTAGAACTGTTATTTCAGTTAAGCTTTCTTTGTTTAGGCTTGTTAAGGATCAGAAAAGGCCTTAACCTTATTTTGTTATTATATGCATTGTCTCATCAGGTGTCGTGGCTCGATGAATTGAAATGCAAAAGAGATGCCAGATCTGATGTGTTAGGTATTTTAATTTGCTTCTGAAATTTCTTGAGTTTATTCTGTTTGCTGTCTCTTTGTTTTCCAATACTAACTCCTTTTTCTTCTTCTTAGGGGTCCGTTCTTGACCTGTGGTTTCCAAGGACACACCCATCCTGCAGTTTGCACATAGAGTTCGTCATCATGTACATCTTGTAAGCAATGGTATTGTCAGTAGCAGTTCCTATTTTTATGTTTCTAGAAGCAGAAACCAATTTATACATTGTAGTGGAATTATTGTTTTCTGAATATAGCCATCTTTCACTACTAGTGTTTAATATGCATTTTATTAGTTGTTGCTATTTTTTTTTTCTCTCTTCTCTGTTGATACTTTTTGGAGGTGTCCAGCATAGCCCTTAATGCTGAGGAATACAAGTTACCCGTTTCAAAAAAAAAAAAGTTGTTGCTATTTGCAATGTATCTCAACGGAATATGTTGCCTCTGAATTGTCTCCTCCCTAGATGCAAATCTTCATGCCTTTGTAGTTCAGACAATCTAGCGCTTCTCCAATGGATAGCTACCTGGATTAAGATGCAATATATGTATTGTCTCTAGGTCAGGAAAATGTGAAGTTCTTTTTGGTCATTCTTTGTACACATCAGGGATCATACTATAAGGAATAGAGCCGTGTAAGAGTTGGGAGAAATTCTTTCGAAAAATAGTAATTGGTGTAAATGTTAAGGTACTTCATATTTATTCTAAAAGGCTCCAGGGCTAGTCTAGCAGTAAGAATACCGATTGTGATGTGTGTGCGCGCTTCATGAGTTTGAATCCTGTCGCAGACAAAAAACCTGGTACTTAAGTTGAAAAAGGATAAGGATGAACCCATTATCAATCGTGTCTTGAATTTTGCTCCCACTAATCCTCGAGTATTTCTCCAGTATAACAAAAGGAGAAGAAACATGTTTGAGTCGCTCCTTGTATGTAATTTCTTTTTTTCTTGCCAGCCAGCTAGTGAAACCTTCATTTAGTGGGTGCAAGGTCTTTAGCGGATAGTCTTGCGGTGGTGAAAGCAAAAGAAATATACAGAAGCACACTAAGAAAGAATAAAGGATATGGTGAATTTAAATTATACATATTAGAATAACAACTCGAAGTGTTTGACCTAACAAATATGAAACAACGTACTAATTAATATTCCAAACAAAATTCAATACAAAGGAAAATACATAAAATCAATCCAAGAGAAAAGAGGGTAAGAGATGAACTTATACACTCCCTGCGTCACAAGTATTATAGTAATGAGTAATTGTTAAATAGACCGAAGATATTTAAAATAGAAGTTCTAGGGTAGATGGGGGTACCTATTCTGCTTTGATTCTCCAACAATACTGCCACATCTATGTTAGATCCTCCAATAAAGAAATCTTGAAGGATTCAACGCACACCCAACACCATTTTTGAAGTATTCGCTTTATTCTCCTCATAACGTATCTTTGGGATCACACTGGGTATGCTGTTGTTGTGTGTCTCTCTCTGCTTTCTGCGCACTCTCTTTCTCTCTCCTCTGCTTTGTTGAGGCAATTGATTTGGTTGTGTTCACCTTTACTTTTAGCAATATAACAAGTGGGGTCTAGGATGTACATACACCTTATCCCTACCTTTGTGGTGTAGAGAGGCTTTACTTTTAGAATTATGTAAAGGAATTATCTACTTGAGCTACTTTGAAGGTGATTGTAGATGGATCTGTACAAATCCCAAAAGATGTAATTCAATGCACCTATAAGACATAGGACACAATTGATGCTAATTTGAAAATGGATGTGAGGATTACAAATTTTAGTAATAGCATTTTAGGCCAATATGCTTTGTAACTTTGTTTTGCTACTTTGATGCCATTTCAGGGTTTGCCCTTGCAACTCCTGGTCGGGCGGTACCATATGCATACACGTACTTCTGGGTTTACGCATTCTTGTAAAAAAAGGACGACGAGTGTGTGCCCCTTGCATATATTCTTGTAGATATCACAGTTGCAGATGAGTTCCTCCTCTTAAGAATTCAAAATCGGTTGTTCTTTTATTTTGCAATTTCAAGGCACTCTTTTGGAACTATATCTCGTGTACAGACATACATTACAATATACCTTCACATTTCAAGTATAATAATATACCATATTCAATTTCATGGAATTCAAAGTACCTTTTAGTTTATTTGGTTGTTATGTTGAGATATCTTGTCTTGCGAGAGTCTATCGGAAACAGTCTCTCTTCCTCACAAAGGTAGGGGTAAGGTCTGTGTACATCTTACTCTCCCCAGACTCTACTTGTGGGATTACACTGGGGATGTTGTTGAGATATCTTGATTATGTGTGTGTGAATGCGCTATTTATTTTCGTCAAGCTTTACGTCTACGGGTCAATATGCTGTGTTATTTGTGAATTATTAGCCTCAATAATCTTTCCATAGATACATATTGCTATAATCTGCTGTCTAGCATGTTAGGAGAGTTTGACCCGAAACTCGATTTAAGATCTTAGAGGTTAAGTTGGTACCCTGACTATATGTGGATGTCCCTGGGGTAAGAGTAATTTTTGCAATGAATCCGGCATCATATTGTTTGGACTCTCCAAAAATGTTGTCATACCTGTGTCACGTCGATATTTTTGAAGAGTCCGAGCTTACATAAACCATGTGTATGCTCAAAATGCTAGTGTGCCTTTTACAGGTTTTCCTAGACAAAGGAAAAATTAATACATGGATATAATTTTTCTTAGTTTAGAATTTTTTTTAATCACTTGGCAGTCACGTTGATAAATCTAATTAGTGTGCCAAATTAATGCTTTAGAATTAAATCCCTTTTTTGATCATACGTTAAAATGTTGTACTTGCATTATGACAAAGAAACTTTTTTTTGGGTTCTTTTATACCAATCTTAGTTATTATTTGACGCAGGGACAATCAGGTATTGCCTGTTCATTCAAAATTGCTAGATGATGATGATGTGGGTCGATTGATGCCTTTCCGGTACGCGTCTTTTATCCTCTATTTAGTTTTTCTGCCCTCGACTGTGGCTAGTGGCACTCTCCGTTGATGTTAATGTACTATATGATAGTTTTGAGTGGAGCTCGTGAAGTGAAAAAAACGCGAGTTAAGGGATTAGGTTGAGAGGGGTAAAAGTCCGGCTATATACATAGCTAAGGACATATATCCTCCATGCTCAAGGTTTTTGAGTAAATCATTCCTCCAAAGTTACGACTTAAAAACCGAGTAAAAATTAAATACACTTGTATTGGATTCATACTCGAATCCAATACTACGTTTTATCAGGCTTCATGTCCAAGTTCGCGTACTTTTACTGTTCCTCTCGGAACTCTTGAGACATTTTCTAGCAACATTTTCCAAACGCATCATATATGAGTACAAAAGATGACAATAAAAGAAAGAAAAAGAACAAAATTGGTACATAATATCTGTGTTACTATTTTTTGTGTTTCAATTTATGTACTTTCATTTAAAGAAAGCATTTTTTTACATTTAGTAATATATTTAATTCCAAACATACCATATGGTATATTTTAGAAGTTGGGATCACATGATTCATAGTACATTTTGGTACATAATAGTACTTCTCTTTAGTTTAACTATACAAGATTCAACCGTCTTTTCTTAAATTTCATGTACAGTCAAATTAAGACACATAAAATGTAACTGAAAGCGTCATCAAGCTAGGTGTAAAAACTAAGGTAATAAACTCAAGTCTTAGTTCTAGTAGCAAATGTTGATGGACTTATGACCTTTTAGCCATGCGAAATACGCCTGATATTTGAGTGGAGAAGGATAGAAGATCGGATTTATTATCTTAGAGTTTCGTAGACTATGTTTGGTCTTAACGGTTGGCTTCAAAAGAATTTCTCGATCATTAAAAAAATCGGGCTTTTGAATAGTTTGAATTAATTTTCACATATTATTAGTCATTTATGTTGAAATTTTTGTTGTACTAATTGTAATTTGATTATGTTAGCAGCACTAATTTTATATATGTTTGGTATTTCTTATTTTTTTGGTTAAATTATGCTTCACTTTATGGCCCATGGACCTTTTGTTTTGGCCATGTATATAAGCATATATAGATTAATTATTAAAATTTGATGTATTCTACCTTTAAGATCTTATTTGCACTTTTGGAATAATAAATTTGTAGTTTAAATTTTGTTGAAATTTTAGTATGTATCCAGCAACATAAATAATTTCTATTTTGTATATATTTTTTGCCATAATGATTTATTCAGCTCATTCAATAGAACGAATCATAAATTACAGCAAAATTTAAGCCATATTTGCAATGCGTAAAAATTTGCAAGACATTTCATTTCGGAATAACTTTAGACATGTGGTGTCTGAAGTTTCATAAGATTGAAGTTAAGTCGTTTTTGCTTGATGTTCATGTATGTATACGCGATTGGTTGGCCATGTGCAAAAATATATATAAAAAGCGAAATATATTGAGGTGTGCGTAAGCTGAACAAGACATCAGATTGATCTAATTGTTAATATATGGATTTGTCTATTTGTATATATTAAGAGTATTGGAAAACAATTTTAATAAGTTTTTTTTTTTAGGATAAAATACTCAATTCATGAAAACTAGGAAGAAATCAGCTCATTTTTTCCACTTAGATATATAAAATGCAAGTTGTGTATATCATCAAAACATAGTAAAATCAGTATAAAAAGAAAATATAGTAATGAAGAAGCTATGTTGGAATAAATAAAGAAAAGAACAATAGCAATAATATATAATATGATAATGGGGTAAAAGAAACTATATGTAATAATAAAATTGAAGACTAAGATAGTAGGAAAATAGTAATAATGATACTGATAAGGAAAATTAGACAACATTCGACTACGTACTAATTTTCGACTTTCATATTTTCTTATCTAGGATCATATCCTCGGTAAGTTGCAAATACGTCATGTCCTGTCTTATCGCCCTCTCGCAAGTCGCAAATACCTCTTTAGCCTATCTCTACCTCTTTTCATACCTACCATAATTAACCTCTCACATTTTCTCATTGGGGCATCTGTGCATCTCTTCTTCACATATTCGAACTATTTCAGTCATGTCTTTCTCATTTTGTCAATCATGTAAGGTCACTCTCACCTTGTTTTGAATATCTTTGATTCTAAATCTATTTCTCCTGATATGTCGACATATTCATTTCATAATTTTTATTTCTGCTACTTTCATCTACTGAACGTACGAGAAGTTGTGCATACCATTGGGCTAGTATGCTCTTTTTTCTTCTTCTTTGCTCCCCCCACACCCCACACCCCACACACACCCACACAAAAAAAAGGAGTAAGGTGAGTGGGTAAAAAGTGGAGTGCAGCAAAAAGAAAAGGAAATTTGGTATTTAGTGTTATTTAGTCAAAGATCTTGTGATAAAATTCCAATTCTAAGGTTCATTTTTTTTCCCCAATGGCCAGTGTTACATTTGTCATTTTCTAAACAGAATTTGTTTTCTGGCATACACCTTTGTTTTTATCTTGCTTGTGTTCTTTGAATCTTTTCAATGTCCAATATTTTCATCAACTATAAAAAATAATTACTATAATATTATACTAAATAAAGGGGGGGGGGGGGAATAGGGGTGGGTGTTCGGTATTTGATTCGGGATTTCTAAATTTTGAATTCGGTAATTGGTAGTTAAAAGTAGATACTCAATACCAAAACTTTAAATTTCGGTTCGGTAATTCGATAATCGGTAGATCAAATTTCGGTTCAGCATGATATTCGGTAATATCGTAATGAAGTTGTAGCCGATTGTATTACAAAGTTAATATTATTGCTCCAATTATTTCTATTTTTTATGTGGAGGCACGATATAATAAAAGATCAATAAGTAAGAAGACATCAAAAAAAGTAAATCGACACAACTAAAAGACATATGTATTTGAGTTTTTTATGTTTAGTATTTAACTTTTTCTTTGAATTTGTACTAATGAGTTATGAACCTGTTGATATATGGCCTTCATTAAGTAAACAATTCGAGGTATTCGGGAAATATCGAATACCAAATGATTCTAATGTTTCATACCAAACTCAAACCCAAATATCGTATTTTAAAAATTCACTCCCAAATATCATATAAAATATCGAATTACCAAATACATAATTACCAAAAAATTTGATTCGATTCAATAATTCAATTTTCGGTATTTTATGTCGAGCCTTAGGGGTATCCTTTTTCTTAGAAAGAGAGGAAAAATAGGAGGAGGATTAAAAAGAAAACAAGTTGGTACATATAGGATCATTATTCTTATGTTAAGAACATCCAAACTCGAAATTTTTGATTAAAAATGAAAGAATACTTGTGATTCAACCACAAACTGTTGTTGTTTCTTGTGTATCGTTAGTTAAAGAGGACGGGATGAGGAACGAGGAGCCATATATTATGTGGATTTATTAAAATTAATAATTTGTAAAAGTAGGTGAAATATATTGACAATCTCTTAAATTTCGGACTTCAACTTCTGAAAAAATTTATTTTCATATTCTCAGGTGTCCATTACATGAATAAGTTAAATCATTTAAACACCTTTAATTTTACATATTAGTGTTAATAAATCATAAAACCTCATGCAGTCGAGCTCAAGCGTATTCTAATTGAATCTGGTATGTATCATGTGTTCAAGTATTTAGTTAAAATATATTATAATTCGAGTGTCTAAAGAAAATATAATTAGACAAATTTCAAAGGTTCAATAATTTTTTGTTTTCTAATCATAAAAGTGCATTTTCTAATGGAAGCACATGGTAATGGCCAGCTGTTCACTTGTTATTTTTCATGATAAAAATCACCAACGGTGGATGTGGTGTAACGGATGATGCTGATCCTCTCTTAGTTAGAGGTCTCGAGTTTGAATTCTGAATATGGAAAAATTCTTGGTAAGGAGTGCTTTCTCTCGATTGGGTCTTATATGGTGCAAATTAAGAATAGTCTGACTCTAATCTGGGTATCAGACATTGGGCGGAAAAAAAAATTCATGATAAAAGACTAGCACAAAAATATTAAACTATGAAATGCATATCAATTTTGGTATATAATAATAGTAATAATAAAAAAAAATTAATTTTGTTGATGTGTTTGGCCTAAGATTCCAGCAGAACCCAATGCAGAAGCATGGATAGTGACATGCACACGAGTTCATATTTAATTAATAATATATTTTTATATTAGTAGGTAATTCATATAAAATATAATATTGTATTGAAAAAAATTATATGGTGATTGATGGTAGAGATGTATAATGATTGTGATTATCGACTAGGATGACATGTAGACTGGTGGTGGTGTTGACTGGTGGTAGTGATTGTGAATACGTAGTCGTTAGTGGAGATGTGGTGGTTGAAGTGGTTAACAATAGTGGTTGATGGTGGTGCAGTTGGTGATGACGGTTGATAACTAAAGATGGATTATATTGACAACTAATAGTAATGGTGATGATCGATAGTAATGGTTTGCGATAGTGACGAACTTAAGGATTTTGTTAAAGGTGTTTAAAACTTTTTTTTATTTTATATATATATATATATACTAAAGTTATTTTTGACTTATATGCACGTACAATATTATTTTCTATATGCACATTATAAGTTTTCGATGAAAGGTGTTCAGGTGACCATCCTTGGATCAATGTAGTTGCGCCACTGATTTGCGAAATATAGAAGTGGTCGATGATGGTAATTTTCGGTTGTTATTGGTGGTTAATGATGATAATTATAAATTATGATTAATGATAGGAACATCTAAAAAAACAAACACACTTAATAATCGACATTTAAGTAATTAAGATTCAAACTTTAGAAGTTTGTTACAAATAAGTTTTGATAACTAGCCGTTTGTGTTCAACTATTTATTTAAAAACTATTTTTTGTAAATATTAGAGCAACAATGTATGCTTAATCAATGTTAAGAAATGCTTCTAGAAAAAATAATAATATTTCTATATGTTACAATTTGTTTGATATTTTTTGTTTTTCGAGAGTCAAATAGTTTATATTTGATCGAAAATTTGAGCATGAAATCTTCAAATTTTTTGAAATGAAATTTATATATTTGTAAACTACGTAAAAAGTATTATAAGTCACACTAATTGACAATTCAAAATATTTAAAAGATATATGAAATACTTACGGTTAAAGATAATTTTTTCTGAATCTCAAAATTTAAAAAATACCCCATATATTAAGATGGAGGGAGTAAAACACTTTTCAACTTTCAATAACTTTTAATACTACTAAGAAATACTCATTCTTTTTCTTGAAAACTGACCAAACACTTCAACTTCCTAAAATTAAAATTTTTAATAAAACTTTTCACTTTTCAAAAACTTAATCAAACAAATTATTAAAGAAAAAAAAAACACATTGCCCACCTTTTAAGGACAAATTTTCTTGCAAGTGACCAAAAAATATAATGTACTCCTTCTGTTTCTTTTTATATGTCACCTTTTTAGATTGCACTTGCATTAAGAAATTAAATAACTTTACCATTATACCCTTATTTAATGTTTTCTTAAGTCAACTTTTCAATAAATGATGAATATGCTAGATTTCAAAAATTAAAATGCATTTGGATGGCGATTTAAATTTTTGAGTTTATTTTTGGAGCCAAATTTTTTCACCAATTGATCTAAAATTTTAAAAATATTGTTAAAGCTTCAACTTTCAAGATTATTTTTGATTTTCTCTCCATCTTTTATTTTTAATTTGTTTGTTGAGATTTCTTTTTCAAAATAAGATTTTATATAATAGTGGATGGAGAGAGTAATTAATCAATGTATGAAGTACTCCAATGAATATTAATTACTTATTAGTTTTTCTAGGTTAGTCAAATTATATATTTTCAAGACTAATAACTACTCTATCAAGGGTATAATTGGAAGAATATGGTAACTTATGCATTGATTTTATGAAATGACAAGTATTATGGACCAACTATTTATAGAAAGGGATGACATATAAAAAAGAAAAGAGGGAGTAGATAATTTTTCCTCAACTCGTATCATATAGTTCGATGAAAATTTTACTGTTACTCTAAGACTTCGATCTCTTCTGGACCATATATTTAGCCTCACATGAAATAATTAATTTTTTCTAAAGGGTGTGAAAAGCCTAAGCTGAAAAGTCAAATTTTATACAATCATTTCATTAATATATATTGATTTCTACCCACAATTTAAAGCAAAATGAGCGGATATCGTGTGCATGAATTGTTGCGCATGAAAAGTCAATGGTTGATCTTCAAAGTTTTTGACAATAATAAAATAAAATTTTCTAAAAACAAAATATAACTTAGGTTATTTAATAAAACCAGATTAGCTTATATATAGATGAAGACATAAATAGGTTATATGTTGAGTGTCTATTAAAATTATTGATAGTTGAAAAGATAAAAAAGTTACGAACAATCATCTAAATTTGACTTGAAAAGGATTATATATAGTATCACATTGTGTGAAGAATATCTTTAATGTGTTATTATCTGATTTTATCTCAATAATCGATATCGAGGTACTGATTAATTTAATTAAATGAAGAGTAAGGAGAGTGATAATGTAGTGCAGATGATTTACTATCTTTATCGTGTTAAAAGTCGTTTGGTGATGCACGTGCACAAGAAGAAACTAGTTAGCTCTAGGTTTTAGTGATCGTAAATGCTCAATCACATAGGTAAAATTCAATGAATCCCAAAAATTGGCATGTGAATTATAATTTCACACTTCAATAATCTTGTTCCTAGCTATAGCTAGTATATAGTAGGGGCATATATAACTACTTTTATATATGGTGTGAATTCGACTGAATCCTCTTCGTAAAAAAATATACTATGCAAGGAAAAAAGTCTCAAATTATTTAGTATTTTGAGTTAAATTTATCTTTTTATTTTGTAGCCAATCAGAGAAAATAAATTATATAGGTAGTAAGTAATAATTATATATGTTTTGTAGTGTTGTACTCTTGTTTGTTACTTAACTTAGGAAATACTCATGCATAATGTTTGTAATTATCTCGTGATATCTACTATTATTTATCATTTAAAATCGTAATGAAGTGATAAATATTTTTTCAATTTTTTTTTAAATCTCGAATTCAAATTTTAGCAATAAAATCGTATTTAGGAGTATTTTCAAACTTTGAGAAACTTAACTTTATCTCTTTCGAATTAGTCGAGCATCAAAGTTTATATCTTAAATCTCCTATTTTATGTTAATTAAAGACTCAACATTCACGGTATTTATTTGAGACCCGACTCAATTCAGATCGTATTGAAAAATTTCAAGAGAATTTAAATTCGAGACATTTGGTTATTGATGAAAAATGATGTTGTTATTTAACATGACTCAAAATCGAAACCTTTCTGATTAACGATGACTAAATATTTAACACTCCACCACATCCTTATTGGCATAGGAGTAGGATTTCCATAATAAATTGTTCAAGATTATCTCTTAATTAATTCCACCCATTATTATATTATATAGTAGTAGTTTATTAATAAATAAAAAATAAGATAAAAGGGGATTTCATGCATTTTCCATTCCTTATTTCATGCAAGTGATTTACGTACCATGTTCTTCTTTGAATTAGTCAATTTTTTAAAAATGTCAGAAATAAGATAATTAATTTTTTAAGAAAATTGAAAAAAATAAAATAAAAAATATTCTATGGTCTAGAAACCAATTAATACTGTATGAATTCAAGTTTGAAATTTTATTATATATAATGAATTTAATTTATTGAGTTCAAATTTATTATTTAATTATACTTTTTAAGTTAAATTTTATATATATCATATTCACCTCTGATAACTATTAGTTATATATTTTCAAATATAAAAACACTAGAGTACATTTTTACACATTGATATTTGCAAGTCATATCGAAAACAGTTATTTCTACGTAATATCATTGATAAGTAAACTTAAATAAGATTTTCTTAAACACTGAAAATTATATATAATTACGCGCTGACTTGACACATCATATCAAACATATTTCTTTGTATGTATTTAATACTTCACAATTAAGTAAGCTTTGATTTTCTAATTAAATACTAAATGCAAGTTAACTTTTTTCCCCTACAACTATTAATTATTTCTAAAAAAACACCAAAAACAACTATATTACACATTATTTTTCACAACCCTAACATAGTTATTTTCTTTGCATGTAAGTAACATGCATTAATTAAGCTAGCTCTAATTTTTCTCTTTATGTACACTAACTTGTAGATAGCAAAAATGTGTTTAAACCACTAATAATCTAGTCATTTATATAGATTATAACAATTAATATACTTTGTATTCACGTAAGTTTTATTACCAAACAATATCACTATATCCTCTTCTTCTTTTATTTCTTGGTTTCACACTCGGTGATCATAAAATCGAAAATTTTCACTTTTAAAAGTAAAGTATTCCATATCAAAAGCAATTTTATTTTACATGTTCGAATTTAAAATTTCTAATTAAGAACATAAAGATAATTAGAATCGGACGTAAGTCACCAAAAATCCAATTATAAAATCGAATCAAAATTTATTGTGCCGAAATTTGATTTACCATATTTGATGAATTTTGAAAATTTGGTATTCGATATCTATTTTTCAATTACCAATTATTGAAATTGATCTTTGAAAATACATCTGAATATCGAGTAGTTATTGTGTTTGTTTGCTCTAAAAAAGAAAGCTGGTCATAAAATCGATATTTTTCACTTTAAAAGTAAAGTATTTCATATAAAAAGCAACTCCATTTCACATGTTCAAATTCAAATAAGAACATATACGTAAATCACCAAAAAATCAATTTATCGTGCCGAAGTTTGATTTATTGTATCTGAACTTTGAAAGTTCAATATTCAATATCCATCGGAATTGAACTTTGAAAATACTGATCTGAATATCGAACGTCCAACCATAGAGATTATTAGCTATTACTATCCAACCAACTACTATACAGTCTTTGGTGGTTTCTACTTATGTTTTTGTCATAATATGAGACAAAATATCAATAATTTTCCATTGTTTCAACTAACCTAATGTTTGATTATCATAAAGAAAACTACAATACAAGTCAACTCCTTTGTTCCCAAGCCGTTTTATATGCAAAATCACAATCAACACTTTTACCGAACCCACTTTTATATATCCCCTTCTATATATCCCCTTCTAACCACCCAACCCCATGAGTATATCCATGGTGGGTGGGTCCCCGTGACGAAATCGAAGATTTTTTTATATATACAGTATAATTTTTCAAAAATGAATGTTTATAAGATAATCAAAGATAGATTTTGATAAATGATAATAAAGTGAGGATTTATCTAGACTCTAGATAGTCAAAGTGTTTTTTGAAAGATCATGAAAAAATGTTACGGATGACAAATAGTTTTTCATTCATTTTTTAAGAGAATTTTTTTTAAAAAAGAATTATTAAAGACTACGACGAATAATAAGTAATTCTATATTCTTAATCATAAATGTTTTTCACAAAGTCATTAAAGATTGTGATTGATGATAAGTATATTTTTCATTTATTTATCAAAATTGTTTTTTTAAAGAATTATTAAAGATTATGACGAATAATAAGTAATCTTATATTCATAATCATAAATATTTTTCACAAAATCATTAAAGATTATGATAAGGTGTAAATAACTCCTAATTCATAATCAGATCTAAGTATTTTTTTTTCTCATAAGATTATTAAAAAACATAGCTAGTGTAAGTATTCCACTTTTCATAATTCAAAATTTCTAGTTTGAGCTCTAAAAATAAAATATAATCTTTTAGTTTTTTTTATTTGACATATTTTACTTCTCGA
The DNA here is from genome assembly GCA_018342035.1 of Solanum appendiculatum. Classification (NCBI taxonomy): domain Eukaryota; kingdom Viridiplantae; phylum Streptophyta; class Magnoliopsida; order Solanales; family Solanaceae; genus Solanum; species Solanum appendiculatum. The sequence continues at coordinate 335,004 of JAGDQO010000088.1, forward strand.
GTATTAAACTTTATGAATTTTGATCAGCATTTTAAAATACATTTTTTATCATATTAATATGAGAATGATTACAACTTATATTACTTTTCTTCTAGCTTTGAAAACTAGTTAATTTACTCTCTTAAAGTAAATTATGACAAGCAAAAAAGAACAGAGTGAGTAAAAAATAACAATAACCTACTCGATATAATTTCATAAAATGTAACTACCACAAATTTAGTGCAATACAGATACCGAACATCGAAAAAACAAACAAACAAGAAATTCCTCACAACAACCCAAAAAACACATACATCACACACTTGATAACCTTGGTTTAACCTCCCCTAGCATTTGCTCTCTCTCTCTCTCTCTCTCTCTCACACACACACACACACACACAGAGAGTATATTTATGCAAAAAACAAATATACAAAGCACATATTTTGTATATTCTTCTCTCTCTAGCTGTGTTTTCTTGGAAAATTCCTTGAGAAAATTTGAAAAAAAAATCAATTTTTTGCCCTGAAAAACCAACCCCATTTCCCTGAAAACTAAAAAAAATCTATGTAGTCCTCACGGATCTTTCAATTCCAGCACAAAATCCAAGATTCTTGAAAAAGGGTGTTGAAAAAATCTGATATTTAAGCGTTTCTTGAAAAAGGGTGTTGAAAAAATCTGATTTTTCTGGCATTTTTGGTGTGAGAAATGGTGGTGAAGATGATGAAGTGGCGTCCATGGCCACCTCTCATTTCTAAGAAATTTGAGGTAAAGATTTTTGTAGGAAAGGTTGAGAATTTGGTGTGTGAGGTGGCTGGCGGCGGTGGTAACGGTGGGGTTGCGGTGGAGATCAGGTGGAAAGGGCCACCAAAAATAGCTTTGAGTTCTTTTAGAAAGACAGTGAAGAGAAACTGTACTAGAGAAGAAGTGGTGAAAAATGGACCAAACGGTGGCGTTTTGGTGGAATGGGATGAAGAATTTCAGAGTTTATGTAATTTGTCTGGTTATAAAGACAATGTGTTTCATCCATGGGAGATTGCCTTCACTGTGTTGAATGTGAGATTCTTCAGTTTCTCTTTAGATTTTAGAAATTTTTTATTCAGATTCATATTTAATGTCATTGCCTTATGTTTACTTAGATCTTTTATGGAGTAGTAACTTTGACCTTATCTCTTTATGCTTTGATTAGGATTGGTTAAAATTATGTGTTAGGGGTTTTATATTTAGTCAAAGGAGTAGATGAAAGTGATGTGATCTATTAGAAAATGAGTTTTCATTATCATTTCTTGATGTTCTTGGATGGATATGTTGAAAAATTACCTCAATTTGTTTTTATGATTTGATTTTAGACATTAAATGTTCTAATCCTTTTTGTGCTGGTGGGGAAGGTTGGCTACGACTCTCACCTTGTTGGCGAAGGTTCGATTTCCTACATTGTAATCCCGCTCCATTTCCCGTTTCCCATTTCCCTACCCCCGATTTTTAAAAAAAATCATTTTTGTGCTGATTGTTTGTAGAAAACTATGCCTAGAGCTACTTTTTTTTTTTGTTTCAAAATCTGTTTTGAAGGCTCTACCATCTGATATCTTGATAATTTCTGGAGAAAAGTCGTATTTTTTATGACTTTGAAGTTTGAAAGTTTGAACCAAGTCGAGTGGTTATTGTGTTTGTTTGCTTTCATAAAGAACGATTCTGGTAGTTATGCTTACATGGTCTGAGATGATGGAAACCGGGAAGTTAAGGAACATTTTTATTGAATTTTGTCGTTACGAAGCCATCTCACACTGAGATTTATGCTGCTGTTTCCACTTAGGTAGTTAATGCTATGAGATTCATATTTGTCGCGTTGCATCCATTGCGTAAGCTAAAAGTTCCTCCTCCTCCTGATTATCTTAATGATTCGTTGGTGGGGCTTTTGTCGTCTTGCATCTGTCGGTTGCCTTTTTCAGTGCCAAAAGACCTGCCTACTTTGGTTACCTTCTTATTGGATGGATGTCGTAGATGGTAGATTTTGTTTGCTTGGATGCTCTAGTTGCCTTCCTTTAAACGTGATAGTAAGGTTATGTCGGAAGGCTGGAAACAAGATGTAATTCTTCCTATCCTTCTATCAGTGTAGTCTAATAAATGGCTTGTCTTCTCTTTAGTGGTTCAAGAAAATCTAAAGAAACGTTTTTGTTTGTAATGCGGTTCGTTGTGTCATTGACATCTCCTAGATCTAGAAAAGACTTGTGGGCTTAAACAGTAATCCATTAAATGAAACTGAGATTTAGAGATTGAACTAAGAAGAAGCTAGGTGACTTATTTCGTTTCTTCTGGATCGTTTGCTACTTATAAATGAAACTATGTTACCAATATAGATAGTTAGATACTAAACATTGAATGTTGGTAAGTACATGCATCCAATATGGCTTATTAGATTAAAAGGGCGGTGCTCCGATTCTTTCACATTTCATCATAGCCAACTTTACAAAACTTAGTCATCTGAATCCGCATTGAATAACAATCATGAACCCCATAACTGGGTAACACTTGAGAACAACAACAACAACAAACCCACTAGGAAGGGTAGGATGTACACAGACCTTACCTCAACCTTTGTGCGTTAGAGGGACTATTTCCGAAAGACCCTTGACTCAAAAGAAGTGAAATCAAAGCAGGATTGAAAAGAAAATAACGACAACAGAATAACAAGATGAACAAAGCAAAAGAAGCAACAAGTAGTATTAAATATTGAGTAAGCTACGACGTGAATACTAACTAATACTACTTAAATAAGGAGAAGATGGGCTGATGGAAATTGATTTCAGCGACATTATCTTCCAAGGGGTTTAAACAGGTGTTGAACTAATCCACACATTGCCTTAAGGCTATGGGTTGGATACTCAATTTTTTTTCAAATCTACACAAGCATCTCAGTTTCTTTATCTGTGAACTGATTTATGGTTTTCGCCATTCTAATGTTTACTCAAGGTTCAATTTTTGGAGTTCAGTGTCGTTTAAGATTCACCTTCCTTATCTAGTTCTTCAATTTATATTATTTGATTTCAATGGTATTATTGCTCATTAAAGATGTAGATGCTATTTTGTCTAATTAGATTCTTATAGTTGGCATTTCTTAACTATCTGTTGATTCTTTTTCTGCTCCAGGGTATGAATGCTAAGAATAAGGCTCCTATTGTTGGTACAGCTGTCTTAAATGTCGCTGAATTTGCTGCCAAGATAGAGGAGAGAGAATTTAAATTGAACATTCCTCTGGTTGTTCCAGGGGGTGCTGGCGAGACTCGGCCCACGCTTTGTGTATGCTCCTTTTATTTCTTGAGTTAATTTCTTACCATAACATGTTATATGTACTGCGACCCTCCTAAAAGACCTATTGCCCTTGTTATTATTTTTACTTGACTTTATCTCGACATGTCATGCAGATATCGCTTAGCTTGTTCGAACTAAGAGCTACCCAAGAGTCGACAGAGTTGGTTCAGAGGCCACTAGCTCCTGTTCAATCTCCAGCACGGTCCGTAGAAACTCCACCAGTTGAAAAGGATGAGCTTTCTGCACTTAAAGCTGGCCTGAGAAAGGTTAAAATATTTACGGAGTATGTATCAACTCGGAGAGCAAAGAAAGCTTGTCGAGAAGAAGAGGGTAGTGAAGAAAGAAGCTCAGCGAGGAGCGAAGAGGGGGAATATGCATATCCTTTTGATTCTGAGTCCAATGATGAGTATGAAGAAGGAGAGTCAGATGAGGCAAAGGAGGATCCTACTGTTAGGAAGTCATTTAGTTATGGTCCATTGGCTTATGCGAATTGTGCAGGAGTTTCTTTTCATTCTAGTACAAGGGTCAACGGTGAGGGTGAGGATTGGGTTTACTTTAGCAACCGTAGATCAGATGTGGGCTGCTCACAAATGGATGACCAGATCACCTGTGCTCCTGATCTTGTAGTTTTGCAGAATTCAAAGCGCAGTATCCTTCCTTGGAGGAAGAGGAAGATGAGCTTTAGATCTCCAAAATCAAAGGGGGAACCATTGTTGAAGAAGGATAATGGGGAAGAAGGTGGAGATGATATTGACTTCGATCGTCGGCAGCTCAGTTCTGATGAAGCTCTTTCATTTGGGGTAAGATCTATAGCCTCTCTTTTAACAGACGTTCTACTTCGTAATTTGGTCTGTATTGGGTATCCAAAAGCCTCAATTTGGATTGGGATTATGCTTTAATCTTGTTGCCCATACTGCTTGGACATCTCCATAAAGCATACTTTGCCTAGTAATTATATGTAGAGTTCACGAATAGCACTTTAGCAAACCACGTTTCCATTTCTAGAGTATGTTGAATCAAATGAGAGTAGTTGGAATTTAGAACCTATTGCTTAGGCAGTAATTTTCTTACCTTATACATCTAATGAGTCCATATTGATGCTTGACGTGCTACTTTGAGGCCACTCCATTAATTTTTACATGTAAATTTGATATTGTCTAGCAGGTGCACAAGGTGGAGGAAGACTCGACTGCTAATCGATCTTCAGTATCTAACTTTGGTGATGACAATTTTGCTGTTGGCTGTTGGGAACAGAAAGAGATAGTAAGTCGGGATGGACACATGAAGCTTCAAACTCAGGTATTCTTCGCTTCCATTGACCAGCGAAGTGAGCGAGCTGCTGGAGAAAGTGCATGCACAGCCCTTGTGGCTGTGCTTGCTGATTGGTTGCAGAACAATTGCGATCTCATGCCAATTAAATCACAGTTTGATAGCTTAATTAGAGAAGGTTCATTAGAATGGAGGAAACTTTGTGAAAATGAGACATACAGGGAACGGTTCCCTGACAAACACTTTGATCTGGAGACAGTCCTTCAAGCCAAAATTCGCTCGATATCTGTTGTTCCAGGGAAGTCCTTTGTTGGTTTTTTCCACCCTGATGGGATGGATGAGGGAGGATTTGATTTCTTGCATGGTGCCATGTCATTCGACAATATCTGGGATGAAATTAGCCGTGCTGAATTACAGTATGCTTCTGTGGGTGAACCACAAATCTATATCGTCAGCTGGAACGATCATTTTTTTGTCCTGAAGGTTGAAGCTGAAGCTTACTACATCATCGACACCTTAGGTGAAAGACTCTATGAAGGCTGCAATCAAGCTTATATACTGAAGTTTGATAAGGATACAACCATCTATAAACAGCCAGACGCTACACACTCAACAGAAGAAAAGCCTGCTGTGGATCAGCAAACTATTTCTACCACAGCGGAGCCAAAACTTAGCGATGGTGCTCATAAAAATGCAACACCTGGTTCTCTAGACAGTGAAGCAGTGAACGAATCGGATGAACCATCAAAGGTTGAGAGTGCAGAAGAAATTATCTGTCAAGGCAAAGAGTCATGCAAAGACTACATCAAGAGTTTTTTGGCTGCCATACCAATCAGGGAACTGCAGGCAGATATCAAGAAGGGTTTGATAACATCAATCCCTCTTCATCAACGGCTTCAGATTGAACTCCATTTCACTCATTTACAACAACAAGCACCCATCACTACCCCGGCAATAGAGATAGCAACGGCTGCACAAGAACCGCCTGCAATTGCAATGACTGAGATCTCGGCGTAAGAGTCTTTCAACTGTAAATTTAAGAAGTGTGTGATAGTTTCTAACTAGTTTTCGTTCTGTCGTTAGTAATGTTTTGTGTTGCATTAGAGTAAAGATAGTGTGAAGCCTTCTATGGAAGTAAAAGTTTGTAAATCAACCTTCTGTCTTGGACTTATAGTAGATGGTTTCTAATTTCTTTTTTTGTACCATCATTGCATACCTTTTTTTTATTAAAAAAAATGTTTACATAATTGGCAAAAATTAATTTGAGCTCTTGTTTTGAAGATGATTTGTTCCATAGATGGTAAGAAGGCTGAATAGAATGTTCAAAAGTTGATTATCTGATTTTATGTTGTATGCAAAAAGAGAACTTTTCTCTTTTAAGATGCATAGTAAGTTGAAGGGGAGTGTTGGAGCAAAGATAAGTTGTATTTGCGTGATCTATAAGTTATATGTTTGAACTATGTAGTATTTGTGTGACCTATGTGTTATAGGTTCAAACTGTGGATATCATATCCCCTTGGGGTTCAACCTTTCCTGGATCTTGTGACCTATAGGCTACATATTCAAGTTGTAGAATCAGTCACAATTGCTTGTGTTAAAATAGAATGTGGACATCACATTTCTTTGGGTTTTGAACTTTCCTTAAATCCTGCAACCGTTCGAGTCGTAGAATACTTGTGCTAGAGTAGGTTGCGAACATAGCATCCCCTTGGAGTCCGGTTTTTCTTTCACATTTCTTTGGATTTAGGCTCTTCCTCAAATCTTGCAACCATTCGAATCGTTGAACTAGTTGCTGATACTTGTATTAGAGTAGGTTGCTGACATTACATCCCCTTGTAGTCCTATCCTTCTTCGGACCCTTTTTGTGTGAACACGAGACATACCCTTTTGGTGTGAACGCGAGATATTTTGTGCACGGCATTTTTTTTACAATTTCTAGTTATGCAATGGTGCTCATGTGATATGATGTTCCATGTTACTTTGTTAGCTGTAAAGTTGAGATCCTTTCTTCCAAGTTAGTTCCTCGTGCACATGAATAGATTCTTTCTTCAATGTTCAACTTTTAAATGATAACCCCCCACCCCCACCACACACACACACACAAAAACCACTTTTAAAAGATTTGCACTTTGCCATCAATAATCTTAAAAGATGTGATAGAATTCACGAAAATTCAATAATTTTTTTTTCTCATTTAAAATTTATAAACTTCAAATTCTGAATCGCTTTTCCCCTATTTAACAGCAAAGTTCCAAAATTAATGGTTTTCTATTGATTCCCTAAAGTGAAGCAATAATCACTACAAGTTGAGAAAATTCATAACTTTATCTGAAATATTCCCATAATTAGGGTCCTATTAGAATATACCTAACTTTAAGAAATATGCTTGAGTTACCAATGCACTTGGACTTGACTCATTTTTATTTTATTTTTTTGAAATTGAAAAAAAAGGTATGATAATGTATTTAAAGCGGTTGAAAAGGACTATTTTAGTTTTTAGTTTGGTCTATGCAAAGAATATTCTAGCAATTTAGATATATTTAAAGAACTTTATAATAAAAATACAAGGACTAAACAAAAGCTATACGGTTCATTCAAATCAAGAGCGGAATCAAGTAAGGTTAAGGGGTTCATTTGGAAAGTTACACTATTTATACATAGGTAAAATTGTTTTATGTATATATAATAGATGTTTTCTTCGTGTATTTACTTTTCATATTCTGAACCCTTATTAAAAATCCTGACTCAGCCCTTGATCTGAACTCGTAAAAAATACTCTACCTCAGTGGCGGAGCCAGGATTTTCGTCAAGGGTGCTCATACTGATCTAAACTCGTAAAAAAATACTCTACCTCAGTGGCTTCGTCAAGGAAACCTTGTTAGGCTCGAACCCAAGCCCTTAAGGTAAATTTGAATAGTTTAAACCATTGGACGGACTATTTTTCTTTACTATGTCAAGATTGTTCAACAATTAATATATATCCAAAAATATCAATATTTAACATATATATACTCGCAAAAAAATTTCGACGAAGGTTGTTAATCTGACCACCCATGCTAAGGTGTAGCTCCGCCCCTGCTCTACCTTCGCCTCTGCTTGTAGAAGTTTCGAACTCCAACACATTGTGTTGGATTTTTTTCGTGTTTAATTAGCTATGAATATTTTTTATTTAGTTTTATTTTTGCATTAAAAAAAATTATTTTTTATATGCACACGTGGCAAAGGTTTTGACAAGAATTATTCTAACATTAGCTATTCATTAAGCCCATTAAGTTCATAAATTTTGGATTGGGCCTATTTTCTTGAAGTGTCCACTGGACTTTGAATGGTCTCTTAAATCCATTGTTCATTAGGTTACACAAGATGATTTAAGAGAATGACCTTAGAAGTGAACGGTCTTGAACTTTCGATCCTGCTTGTTTCATGGATAAATTTTTAGTTTAACAAATTTTAACTTTTGGCCTTTTTGCTCATGGGTCAAGCGGGGGCCAAAAAGTCCAACACCGTTAATTTTCAAGGTCATTGAGTGTAATTTCCTACTTATATCCATAGTTCTTTTTGGTTACACACATGACATGGCTAGGGTTAGGAAGGTGCATAATATACCCAATTTTGATATAACTAGTTAAGTTATGTTCTAATTTTATAGTTTATATTTTGCACGTTTATTCTCTTTGAAGTTTTATATGATTGATGTTGACATTTTCGTTTGAAGTTTACTTAAATTTAATCATTTTTACCCTACTTCAGTCGTTTATGGTTGTACGTAGTTTTGACAAACATTGACCCTACGTTATTCAAATAAGATACCCCGTGAAATTTTTATGTAACAACTAGGAAGATAATTCTTGGTGGGCTGATTTCAATCAAACAGCTAGTTGTTAAGCCCAATCATTTTGCCAATATTAAGATTATATTCCTATGTCTAGTAGAATGATCAAGGTACGCATAAGTTGACTCGAACATTATTGTTACAAAAGGTAAAAAGGACAACTCCACAACAAATGTAGTCTTAAATTAGCTAAAAGATTTATATATCTCTTGAAATGATTCTAAGTCAATCATAAACATAGTTACATATAGTCTAACATAAATGACATCTCGATGCACGAAGCATTTCACGTTCTGTAGATTTCTAAGGACCACACTCCCGAAACGTGTAATGCAGATAGTTTATCCTGACGCAAACAAACATCAGTGGCTCCACGGCATGACCTACAGGTGACACTGAAACAACTTTACCGAAGCTTCATGATGATACTATATTTACAAGAAGCTTGCACCAAAATTAGCTACAAACAGGACACTTGATCAATCCATTTTCGTTACATTTTGGACATCGAATTCGATATCCATTAGTATCTTTCCCTTGATCTTGATCAATGATCTTGCAACATCCATGGCAAGTCAAACACAAAATAAATCTTATCCCACAACAACCTTTACATGGAAAATTTGAAGAAATTAAAGGAATGTCATGTAAGAGTTTCTTTAAAATCCCTTGTTCATGAAGTCCAACAACTTCATCAGCTCCACCAATGTCTCTACCTTTAATAAACAATCTTGGAGGGACAATTCTTCCTCCAAGAATCCTCCATAATTCATCTCTATACTCGTTGTGAATGGATACATCTCGTTCATAGTAGACAACACGAAAGCTTTCTAGTAGGAACCTGATCATGTTGCAGTCCTCAAACGTTTTCCTTATCCCCCTTAAGCTCGTTGTGTAGAGAATGATCGCGTTTTTTCCTCCTGGTGGACACTTGTTTACATCCATGGTGTTTGATTCTTGAGAAAAATGATGAATTTCTATTTTCCCTTGATGATGATCAACATCATTTGTAAGATTATCAAAGCTAATGTTATGACAAAACATCTCATTGTCATGTTGTGTGTTTGTTGTTGTTAGTTGACTTTGGAAGTGTTTGGTTGGATGATTTACTTGGAAAACTAATGTGGGAAGGGATTTGATTTTCCTTAGAATTCCTCCCTTGATGCTTTTCATCTCCTCTTTTACTTTCTTTGTTTGTTTCCCTTGTAGTTATGCTAGTTTTTATAAAGAAAAGAGTTAACACTTTTGTCTACAACCAAATTTTGAAGGTATTGATGAATGGGGGATTGATAAGGACTTTTCTCTAGTTGATGTTTTCTTCTAGTGGTTGAAAAAGCAATGTACAAAAAAGGCTATTTGTTACTAGCTTTTTGAACTTATTAATCATGATAATTAAATTGACAAACATATGTAAGAAGAAAAAAAAGAACATGTTCAAAAGGTTGTTTAAATTGACCACATCTATATGCCAAGGACTTATGAGTAATTTCACCAAGTACAAATGGCTGAGGTGGACCTCTATGATTGGTTCTAGTGTAGATAATTTTACCATGAAAATCGGTATAGTTCATCTGAATCTAGTATTTTTGACGTGGAAGGTAATATATATGTGAAAAATTACTACCAATTCAACAAATTAGTACTAGATCTAAACTCACAATTTTCATGATTCAATGAGTTTAGTGCTAAGAACCTTAGATGTCAAACGTAAAAATACTGAAATCACATCCATATGGGAAGGACCTTTCAATAATTTCACACGAGTTCAATGGCTAACGTGGACCTTTATGATTGGTTCAGGCCAAGGGAAGATGTAAAGTGTAACTATTACATTCATCCGAACCCACTATTTTTAGTTCAGACCTTGTATATGTGTTAACAAATTCATTAAATAAGTATAAATACTTGATTCGGAAACAAGCAAACCAAACTAACTATGTTAGCATCCCGAAGTTGAACTCATATAATTCAAATCCTAAAATCACTATTGATTCAAGCATTTTGATGATTTCACCATGAAAATGGGCACGAATCTAATTCTTCAATGACGTGTCTATCCAAACTCAATATATTTTTGACGTGAATATACATGCGAAAATCCTCCTCTGCATTGCTTTAAGTTATAATAAATTGAATGCTAAGAAACTTTAAGATTAGATTGATCATTACGTTAAAATTCTAAATCCGCCTCTGCATGGCAGATAAAGTAGAAGGTGTCAATGGGACCAAATTGGGGATAGGGGACAAGGTGTGCCACAAGCAATAATACAATCACAAGGGATGCAAAGCAATTTCCTTTTATCAGTTAGAAAGTTTGGAGGATATAAAGCAATAATAGTAACTCAAACATCTTTTTGCTTGTTGAGCATGGCCTGTTCTCAACAAGTCAAAAAGCCATAAAGCAAAACCCCTTATATGATGTTGATTTGACAAGTTAACTAGAAACATAATCAATAGTTTCTTTTGGGTATATTATTCTTCTCCTCAAAGAAAACTAATTTAGAGTGGGGGCACTTTAGTCTCAAAATCTACAATCCCCTCCCCCACTCCCCCCCCCACCCCCCAAAGACTTTGGAGTGATAAGAGCACAACGCGTGATGTGTTAATAAGGATTCAAACCTTGCCTTACGTTTAAGTGGAAAAGGCTAAAAGACTCGTTATTCACCAAATTCAAAACCCTTTAGTAGACATGTGTTTTTTGTTTTGTTTTTTTGGCTTTCCACATGGTGTTAGGTACCCACATTAGGACCTCGACTAATTCAGATTTGCACCACATAAGATAACCTACCAGAGTTTTTCTCATACCCACGACTCGAACCTGAGACGTCTGATTAATGAAGGAGAGGTCCTATCCATCCTGAAACCTCTGGTTCAGACTCTTAACAGTGCCATAAAATCTCAAGGATGCAACACAAAACAGCCCCTTCATGCTTATTAGCAAAAGATAAGCAGCATCACTAGGGACAAAGAAACACAGTTCTCTTGAATTTTTTAGTAAACCAGTACTAGTATCACTGTATAAAGTGGTACAAGAAAAAGCCACAAGACTTCATAATACTTCACAAAATACAAGTATTACACATTAAGCAGAAACAGTTCTGGAGAACCCTTATTTGTCACTAGGTCCTTGGACCACTTAGCTAGATGCTGATAAGGCCTGGGATTCGTCAAAAAACCCGATGCTGAAGCTAAAAGTAATGCATGACAGTTGCTTATTCTTTTCATCCACCATCTTCATTGTCAGAGTGTATGATCCCTGAATTTAAAAAAAAAAAATTCAGTATGCTTAATGTTCGAGACTGAGGCGTAGTTGTTGTATGGTTAAAGGCAGCAGTGCAAACTTTTCTTCCAATTTAAACCGGGAACACCAAACAAAGACAACTAATCATGATACGTAAATCAGAATCTGAACAATCAATAAATATGAAGTAGATGCAATTGGAAAAGGCATCTTCATACAATATATTGGATGGTTTTTATCAACAACAAAAATAAGTATTGCACTGGCTTGAATGTGGTTTAATTTCTAGAAGGCTTCCTCCTGAAAAGGATGAAGGGTAATAACAGAAGCAAAAAGGCAACAAAATCTACAAAAATGGCAAGCAAAAAGACAACCAAATCTAAAGGCTGTATTCCTCAAACAATAGCTTATTTTTTCTTCTGAGATAACTTTACTCCCCAAGGGCCATAGTGCATGGTTCTTAACTTTTGGTGGATAATGCCTCCCTGGTGGGTGTGGGCTAGTGGTCAATGAAGTGGGTTGAGAACCATGAAGTCTAAGGTTCAGATCTCAACAAAGACAAAAACCACTAGGTGATTTCTTCCCCTTTGTCCTGGCCTTGGTGGACAGAGTTACCTGGTACATGTTGGTAGGAGGCGGCAGGTATCCCATGGAATTAATCAAGGTGCATAAAAATTGGCCCTGACACCACGGTTATTAAAAAAAAATGCCCCCCTGCCCTTCTACGTTTCTCCCCTTAAATACCAAGATTTTGTTTGTCACAAGGTTCGAACCTATGACGTGGACCTAACTCGCATCATCTGATGCACTGTTTCCACTACACCAAAGCCCCATAGCTTTACATCATCCCAGAACTAGACCCCACTCCTTTCCCAAAGAGGCACAGAAGATTAGGGTTTGAAGACTTTTAAGAACTAAGCAGCTCAAGAAATGGAGAGATGATTATGTTGTTTTAAAAAAATTATGTAGAATGAAATTAGCAAAGGATTATAACAAGGATAGATCAAAATTGAATCAGAAAGTTGACTCACAGGTGGAGTAAATCCAGGCAACTCTTGTGAGTGGGATATGACGAAATCACCGGACGCTGGGCAAGATGTCTCTTTACAAAGGTTGATGCTCTCGTGATGGACATGAAAGAACAAATAGTTGACATCAATCTCCAGCTTTCCTCCAGTGAGATTCTTACCTGCAAGGACAATTAATACTTCTAGTCAACAAATACTTTCTACCATATTTTTAAACTTCCATTTTCCTGTCCAGAAAGGGCACAGAAAAATTAGTATACTATGTCGGGGCCCATTGGTCATATGAAAACGAAAGCTACTTCTAAAGAAATTGCAGATCCATTTATTCCACGAAAATGAAAAAATGAACCCAATGCAGCTATTGATAGTGTTTACATCCATGCACACAAATTCAGAAGTTCATAAATGGTCGGTGCCGCCCATGCTTCAAGCAAGATCCTTAGATATGATGAACAAACCATAGGCTAGACAAAATTGCCCACCAAACAACAGATTGATAACATATAAATGTGATCAGTTCTCATCACAACAATGAGAGTTTTACTGCTTGCTCAAGATAAAAATAGAATCTGGCAATACTATGCATGGGTGTGAAGATCCAACCAAGAAACAAGCATGCCGTTGCCTTGTACTTTAGTCTTTATAAGCACAAGTTTAACTGTCTTAAGACTCTTACGAGTTGGATTTATGATGGATACATCCAAAGATGGGTTGAACTTCAAAGTCTTACTTTGCTAGAGCGAAAATAAGTAATCCGGCTCATCTAGAAAACCTAGAGGTTTTTCGGGAAAACTATAAAAGCCAAAGACATACGAACCAAAATGTTAACTTTAGAAAAAGGAACCTAAAAGTCAACTGAATACTTGCTGAGGTGGTCAAACTGCTTACAAGAAAAAGATTCTTAAAAAAGCTGAATCCTTAACAAACTGCAATCACTGATTCTTCTCAATCAGCAAATTAAAAATATAAAGTAAGAGAACTAAGAAAGCTGAGAAACAAACACCAAGATTGATAAAGTAGTAATGTAACAGCAACAGGGAGTTGCATTCTGAAGCTTGGTAAGCTATTAAAACTAAAGAACCAAATGAAAATCAGATTTACTGTGGTATATGATCAGCATCCCCTTGGGTTAAAAAACATGTGTCCTCATGTTGTTGATTGGCTGGATCAATAGAAACTCCATCCAAGCCTCTCCATCTTTTCTTTCCCTTTTTTTATTTTTTCTGCACCTACTGAAGTTTCTTTTACATGCAACTCCCTTCGCATTGATTACATTCGGAGAACACTTCTGCTGCCTAGAGAATCCAATCAACCCGAGTGTATTGGCTAATTGCGAGGATTGTGTTCTTTTTTTCCTCTCATTCTTCACAGAAAAGTAGGACTAAATCCAAAACTGTTTTATCTATCTCGTACAGTGTTTCATTTTGGGAAATTCTCAAGTTATAGCCTGTTTAACCAAGCTTTAAAAGACTGCTTATTTTGGGAAGTGCTTTTTGTCATAAGTGTTTATTTTGGAGAAGTACTGTTGGAGAGTAACAATTTGTGTTTGGCTATAATTAATGTAAAAGCATTTTAGCCAATATTAGAGCATCAATTTGGGCTTAGCTAAAGCCCCTTTTTCCCTAAAAGCTTGGACAAACACCACAACACTCTAAAATAAGAACTTAAAAGAAACACTTTCAACTTCCCAAAAGCTTGGCCAAGCAGCCTAATAGTCATCCGATGTATAATCGTCAAAATCCTACAAAAATAACTTTCTTCAAGACTATTTACCATTATGCCAAAGTTTCAAAAGAATTATCTCGATCATATTCACAATTTTTTCATCCTTGCTCAAAAACTAGTGAATCCTTTGCTCGAAGGAGCTTTGATTATGAATTCCCCACAACCTCGCTGGAGATATCTTTAGCTCTATGGTGACTTGATAAAGGGAGCACGAGGAAGGGATTTCATCTCAAATCAATTCCAAGGCCTATGTTCGGTAAGAGGGAAAATAACATGTTGAGTGCTATAGACAAGTGTACTCCACGTAAGTTCTTCTCCAGCAATATCATGAAATTCTGTTCCCTACTTCTATTGCCTTCTCCAATTTTAAGTATATAAAATACAATGATCTCAACCAAGCTAGGCATGACACCACTCAATTCCACACAAGCACAAACGCCCAATTGTAAGCAAGACATTCCAATGATTTAACACATTATATGAGATTAACCAATAAAGCCGGAATATTATTTAGAAGCAAGTGAACTAGTTTATCAAATTAAGTACTCAATCATCGAAGTTCACTAAAATCAACTTATTGTGTATTTGTGTTTACATGAATATGATAAAGGGAAAAAAAAGGAAGAGATATGCATGTAATTCATTACCTGTGTCTGCAGTAATACTGAATGTTGTTGTTCTACCTCCCTTAACAGGATAGGGTGTTATATCTATTTGACTGACCTTAACATCATACTTGGCCTTTTTATCTGCAAATCCAAAAAACAATTCCATCAGCTGGTATATCATCAGATTTATCTATAATAAAGTTCCCTCAATGTTCCACGAAGGAAATTTTTTTTTCCTCAATACCGAGAGAAATAATAGTGGAAGAAACGCTATAATGCACAATTTCAGTGGAAAAGTTGTCTTCTAAATACAAAGATACCATTTTTAACAATCAAAACTAATTCTATACTCCTCCCCAGAGTTGGTGTTCTTTTTGCTTCACGAGAGTAAAAAAATTACCACTCTTATAGCACAGAATGATTTTTGTGATCATTTAGAAGTATGAAAAAAATCACTACCACTTATAGCACTTTCTTCATGAAGTACAACTTATAGCTTATCATGTATAGTATATATATCTAACAAATTTTATTTTCAAAAAACTGAACGAATTTATAGCAAACTAAACTTGTACAAGCTTCCAACATCAGCAAAGGAGGTAATTTAAACACGGTACAAGAACAATATCAGAAAAAAATCATCAGCTGCAACAGAAACAAATACAACAAATCACCAAAAATCAGATAGCACAAAATTCTACAAGAAAAAACCCAAAATGGGTATCTACCAAACAGATTCAACCGACAATCAAGAACGAAAAAAGACCAAAACAAGAAATAATGGTCAAAAACACACTAAACTATAACTTTTTCACGAGTTTTACATCTCAATTATCAATTGTTTCCTTTTTCTACCTGAACTATCACCATGTATGTAATAAAACACACATAGTTGAGTAGACAATGATAGTTCAAGTACGAAAAAGGAACAACTGATAATTGGCCTAATCAGCTTCGCTTCGAGGGGTGATAGTTCAGCTAGAAAAAGAAAACAACTCATGGTCAGGGCGTAAAACTCACGAACAAGTGATAGTTCATATGTGCTTTTGACCATTTAACTCAAAAAAAAAAAAACTAAACTTGTGCAAGCTTCCAACCTTAGCAAAGGATATAATTACAAGACGGTACAAGCACAATATCAGGAAAGAAAATTGTCAGCTGAAACACAACAAATCACCAAAAAATCAGAGAGCACAAAATATTAAAAGTACAGAAAAAAGGGGGGAAAATCACAAAAATTCAGAAACCCAAAATGGGTATCTACCAAACAGATAATCAAACAAAACAATCCAATAAAATCTACATAAAAACCCCAAAAATCAAACAAATTTCGGTTCACATACTGTAAAATCAAAGAACCAATGGCAAAAAAA
Source organism: Solanum appendiculatum (assembly GCA_018342035.1). Lineage (NCBI taxonomy): Eukaryota > Viridiplantae > Streptophyta > Magnoliopsida > Solanales > Solanaceae > Solanum > Solanum appendiculatum. Next base: position 351,368 of record JAGDQO010000088.1, read on the forward strand.
AAGAACACTGCAATACTCGAAAAAATCACTAAAATTCAAAAAACCCAGATGGGTATCTATTAAGCAGATTCAACAAACAATCAAACAAAGGAATCCAACAAAATCTGCATTAAAACCCCAAAAATCAATCAAATTTCGGTTCGCATACTGTAAAGTCAAAGGACCAATAAATCACTAAAATTCCAAAAAACCCAAATGGGTATCTATCAAACAGATTCAACAAACAACCAAACAAAGGAATCCAACAAAATCTGCATTAAAACCCCCAAAATAAAGCAAATTTCGGGTCGCATACTGTAAAGTCAAAAAAAAAAAAAAACTCACTGCAATACTCGAAATCGGTGGATGTAGCTGAACTGAGAGGAGAGAGAAGACATAGTAAGAAGAGAAGAGTGATGAAGACTTTCATAGCTACCATTGCCTTTGATTGAAGCAAAGCAAAAAACGAAAGAGATAATGTAGAAACAAAGAAGTGGTAGACTCTCGTATTTACTAGAGACTTAGGCTAACATTTTACGATGTATTTTTTATTATATTAATATGTAAAAAATATGATAATTTATAATACTTTTCGTATAGTTTTTGAATATTTAAATTTTTTATTTAAAATATCGAATTAATGTAATATAATTTAACTTTAAAAATTAGTCAAATTGACTTAAAAAAAGCACAACATGACAATTAAAAATGAACGGAGGGAGTAGTAAAATATTTAATCCACTGATATTTATATCAAATCAATAAATTTATAACTTCAACTCATTTTTATTGTGTCTCGTGACATCGGACATTGACGTAGTGCATAAATATTAGAAGTATTTATATGATTATTTTAAATTAGAGTGTTCAACTGATATAATGAAAACAAATTTAAGTGTTTAAATATGTCTATTCAAAATTAAAATGCCTTTTTATGAATTGAAGCTAAATTTGAATATGTATTTATGTATTATATCATTGGTCTTTGTTTATCTCATTTTATTTATTAAAATAAAATTTATTAATATTATGATTTGATATAAATATCGAATACGACAAAATTTTTATTGGATGGTTGGAAGGTGACATTTGGAGTGCTACTTAGGAAGGAGAGAGCAGAGGACTGTTAGGTGAGCAACGTGTGTGAAGGTAAATAACACCCAACAAAATAGGGGGGTGAGATTCTTTTCTTAGCTAGGTGTGTTACAAACTTTATAATAAAATATTTGTTTTATTGTCAAGTCAAATAATCTTTGATTTGAAAAATGAATATATATATATATATACGTATTTGGTTTGGTATGTATTTATATTGTATAGATATAATACATTAGTATGACCCTTAACATAATTTCGACTGATAACTATGACTTTTAACTTTGTTAGTCTACAAGTAGGCACTTTAATAATTCAAAACTTGAATAAATAAGCACTTGATTTTACCTTTGACCTGTGTGACTTGCGTGAATTTCACGCATTTTGCTAGGTAGGATTCAAGTGTTTGATAGTTAAAATGCCTACTTGTGGGGAAGTTGAAATAATAATGGAGGAGGAGAAGCTGTTGAAGATGAGATTCCGAATATCACCAAGAAGAAGAAGGAAGACGAAGTAGATTTTGTGAAGACGATGAATTACCTTCTATTGGATTGAGCTTATCAATTGCGGAATATTTTGATACTGTTTTCAAAAAAATTAGTGACAATATTCCAAATGAATGGTTGAGTTTATAGCTTGTAACGGCGAAATCAGAAATTTATGACGAGATAATAGTATTCAAGTGGTAACATTCAAATATTCATTTTTTTGTTATTTTATTTTTATAGTATAGTTTTTTTATTAATCGAGATATTAGGATGTTACAATTTGAATTTGAACTCTTTTTATTAGTATATACTCTTTTTTGAAGTTGCTAGAGTTATCACACCTCGATTTTATATATTTGTTGCAAAATCGTTAGTATCATAATTAGGCCAAAACACAAAAATTAAAAAAAATAGGATTTTGCTTGGGGTTGGAAGGCAAATTTTAGGTCGCTTGATTGCTTGCTTGTTTACTCACTTCCAATGAACGTATCCCATTTTAGTGCTCCTAAAATATCAATGTAAAAATGGAGGTCATTCTTAGACAAAAACTCCAGAATATAGGGGATAATATAAGTTTTATTTCAATAACTTTTCAAAGCAATATGTTAGAACACGAGACTCGATGGGTGCTTAACACCTTCCTCTCGATTAACATAATTTCTTGTCTTTCAATATGTTAAGAAAAAAGTAATTGTGCTTGCATATATATAGCCTCAAAATTACATGATATCAAATAGAATTTAAACAAAAAAATTGACGGTAGAAGAAATTTTTTCTTCCAACAATTGCAATACATAGTATAAATTTAGAAGAAGAAAGGAGATAATTAATCTATAGTACTATACATGAAAGAAGATAAAATACCAAAAGTTCCGCGTTCGAGTCCTAAGAATGGGGAGTCACCTTCAATAGAGAACATTTTTATCCTCAAATTGGGACTTTTTGACACGAATTCGGATAAAATTCACAAAATAGCTACTTTTCGGTCCTTGTAAGTGAAAAATAGTCACTATTATGATATTTCAAATTCCACAAGTAAAACTCTTAACTATTTTTCAAAAAACAGGGCCGAAAAGTGATCAACGAATGCTATTTCGCTCCAAATCCATACTTAATCAATCCCAAAAGTGGATACAAGACCTTCAAATCATTGAATTTTCCTAGAGTTTCACATGTGAACTTGAAACCCCATGACATTAACTATTCTTCGAAAACAAGGTCAAAACGTGGTCAGTAAATGCTATTTCGCCCCAAATCCAGATTAATCGATCCCAGAAGTAGATAGTGAACCCTAAGAAAACATTGAATTTGACTTGCACTTTATCCATTAGGTCTAGTTGCCAAAGGAACAACTTCAGCTAAAGGAGTAGATAGTGGTGATGGCAATGGAGAAGTTCTACAAACAGGACAAGTTGGATGTAACCTTAACCATGGATCCACACATTTCAAATGAAACAAATGTCCACAATCAGGCAATTGTCTCAACATGTCACTATTCTTGTAATCACCTAAACATATCGAACAAGTAGTACTCACGGTTGAATCCTTGTTAATATTCTTATAAGCATCCGAATACAACATTTTTGGAAAACTCAATAGTGTTTCCTCATCAATCCCCACGTCCACATCCACGTCCACGACCATGACCACTTGTGATTCCTCGTTATTAGTCCTATGTCTCCTTTGTGGTGGTTCCACGGTTGTTTGATGCCTCGTACAAAAGTAGGACGTTAGGGTGATAGTCATTATCAATAACAATATCCCTGCAGAGACTCCGATGCCATACGCAAATCCACCAAAGTTTTGTGACCCGAGGAACCCGTCACCGGAGGAATTCGGATCCGGGGCGGAGGCTGTGGCATTCATGATGATCTTGAGGGTGTTATTGTGTTTGTTGTTTTGGTTTTGGTTTGGTTTTTAGCCATGATGTTTTTTGAACAAAGAGAAATGGTCTAAAAGAGTTTGAAAGTCAACTATTTACATATGATAATAAAAGGGAAGTTTGATTGGGGAGGGTACATTTGGACTTCAACGTATAATGAACTTTAAAAATTATATCAATGATGAAAAGATAATATATAAAGCAAAAAAGTAAATGTATTTGAAGAGGTTTCTTGTGAATATATAGTGCTTTCTATTAGTTGTTGTTTTTCATTCGATATTCGATAATTGCTTTAAGACTCGACTAATTTAAATTTACGTTATAGAATTTTACTTTGGGGTGTAACCGTTTAAGGGGCTTAGTGGCTAAGTCAGAAATTTCGCTAAATTTGTTCAAGATTTAATATTTATATACAAAAAGTAATATTTAACTTATGTAACAAATATAATTTTACGAATGTCAAACTAATCATCCTTCGCTAGTTGTAGCTTCACCCTGAAGTGCTCCCTACCACCAGAGACAGAGGCGGAATTCAATTTGTGGGTTACTAAATTATAGGATAGCGTCATCATATTTTAGTGATTGGATTCTGAATTTAATTTTTATACTTATTTAATGGATTCTAAATACAAATTACAAATCTAGAAATTTGAACTAAAGTTACTGAGTTTAGTTGAACTCGTAGGTAACCTCCCAGCTCCCCCTACCTACCAAAGATATCTGTATTTTCGAAATTCGTATTTTGAGATCTCTAATTAAGGGTGACGGAGTATTTAAACATTGCTTTCTAAGCAGTTCATTTCATGTTAGGGGTGTTAGGTTTGAGATGTCAACGGTTAGCCCATCTTTTTCTTCAACGTTTTGATTCATGTGAGTAACGTCTTTCTTTCTAGCTGGCTAGAAAATTATTCAACTTTATCCACTGATTTATTATCTGTTTTTTAAAAAAAAATTATTTTTATGAATAAAATTATATCATTGTTTTCCTTTTGATTTCCCACCCTTACTTTAGGTTTGACTAATCTGAATTCTCGAGGGTATATTAAATTTACCCCATAGTCCCCATTTTGGGAATGTCCAGTGCCAAAGTCGCTGAATAGGTAAGTCGTTAATTTCTGGATTATATAATGTATTTTATCTGTTGGGTTATGAACGGACGATTTTAAAGAGGACTCCACATTCATTAGATAGAGAAGGTCACCAAGATTTTGCAATCCACTATCAAATTTATGCCAACTCTAAGTGCTCGGATCAAATAGATATATTTAAAATAAAGTTCAATGACTCTATATGTAGAACTCAAACCCGATATATATCTTCAATATATATCATTACTAATACAATTGATTTTATTTGGCTCATGAGATTCATTTAAAAGAGATGTAGTTAAGTCAGTAGATATATGTAATTAGAGATATATATTTTTTCAATAGCTTGAATTTTAAAATGAAATACGCAATTTATGATGTGGATGTGAAGGTTGCTACACATTTTATTTTACACGTTTGATTCCCTTTCTAAATTCTAAACATTTTTTTAACTCAACATTTTGTTTTCTGAATAGATTTTTTTAAAAAAAAAAACTAAATTCTATACATAAATAGTCCTATATTGACAACAAAATATTGAGTAAATAATAGTCTAAGAAAAACTCAGTATGACATTGAAGACTTGGTTTTGATGTCAACATCAATCATACAATAAATTGTTAAGAATTCAAACTTTCAATCTAACTACTCTAATGGTTGAATAGTTGCACCACTTAACTAATTAAAGAGTAATCACCAATTATGATTGTGATAGAATATTTGAATTTACACCATTTTTAATTAGAAATTTTGATTCAAATCTCTGAAAATGAAAAAAGTTATGTTATGAGCATTATTTTTAGAAATGAGTCATGTAATATGTTGTAGAGCAAAGATAAAAGTTATTTTTGTGTAAAATAATGATACATATAATGATCTCTGTGTAATTTATAGGTTACTAATTTTAGTCATGAAAACAATCGATAATACTTATATTAAGATAGACTGCCCTTAATTTGAACCCTTCTAACACGGTTTACTTTGTGTATCTGTTTGCCATGCTTCTTTTGAAAAGTTTACAAGTGCTTATGACAACTTATTTGTATGCTTGTTATGTATGGTGTATTGAATCGTATTTTTAGTTTAAATATAATTTTTGTCACTTAAATTTTACAGTATGTATCGTATCCTTAAATTTATAGTTAAGTAACAATAAAAAATCTCATTTTGTTTAACAATCGATTTGACACAATTCCATCGTTACCTTATATTTACTTCTCATTTTATTTTATTTATTATTTAATTGTCCTATTTTATCATTTTATAGCTATTTAATACCATATTCATTTTATTTTTTTTATCATTCAAATTATTCATATATGCTGTTACATAAGAATATCGTTGTTCAAAATCGAACCAAAATCAATAACTCGAATCCAAAAATAATTTTATTGGTTTATCGATAATGGGTATTGATTTAACAATTTCGACAACAGTCATCATTTTTTTTTATTATCGAATTACTGATTCTTAACGGTTTGAGGTTTTTTCTTAACGGGTTAACCAATAACCCGATAGTAAATTAATTAATTATATTTATATCATTCAATATATAAAGTCCTTAACGTAGGACTTAGTTTTGTGTTTTTACTTCTGATAGACTCAAAATTTCGATTATTCTAAAATGTGTTATAGGACTTAGTTTTGTGTTTTTATTTATGATAGACTCAAACTTTCGATTATTCTAAAATGTGCTAGTGTTATTTTGAGCAAGATGCAATCTATCAGCCCATGTGAATGATTATTTGGTTTATCACCATGTTTCTATGAATAGTGATATGTTAAGGCAATTGCCAGATTGTGGCCATTTGTTCCAATTTGATATGTGTGGATCCATTGCCAACACCTGAAGTTGTTCCTTTGGCAACTAGACCTATTGGATAAAGTGACATTCAAATTCAATGTTTTCTTAGGGTTTACTATCTGTTTTTGGGCTCGATTAATTCGAATTTGGGGTGAAATAGCATCTACTAGCCACTTTATGACCTTATTTTTTAAAAATAGTTAATGTCATGGGGTTTCAACTTTCAAGTTCACAAGTGAAACTCTAGGAAAATTTAATGATTTGAAGGTCTTGTATTCACTTTTGGGTTCAATTAGTCTGGATTTGAGGCGAAATAGCATTCATTAGCCACTTTTCGGGTCTATTTTTGAAAAATAGTTAATATCATGCAGTTTCAAGTTCACGAGTGAAACTTTAAGACATTATTATGGAGTTTAAAATTTTATAACAGTGACTATTTTTCAATTATAAGGACTAAAAAGTAGCTATTTTGTGAATTTTATCTGGATTCGTGTCAAAAAGTTCCAATTTAATGATAAAAGTGCTCTCTATCAAAGGCAATTTTCATTCTCAGGACTCAAACGCGAAGCTTTAGGTATTTTTTCTTCTTCTATGTATACTGTAGATTAATTATTTTCTTTCTTCTTCTAAATTTATATTATGTTATCATAATATAATATGTCATTGGAAGAAAAAGTTTCTTCGACTGTTAATATTTAATTTGAATTCTATTTGATATAATGTAATTTCAAGGCTACATAGGCAAGCAGAATTATTATTTTTCTAACATATTGGAAGACAAAATACATTATGTTAATCAAGAGGAAGGTGTTAAGCACCTCTCGAATCTCATGTTTTAACATGATTGCTATAAATAATTATTTAAATGAAAACGTATACTATTCTATTTATGTATGTTTCCTTGACATTTCAAAGTTTTGTTCAAGAACGATCTCCGTTTTTACATTGATACTTCCGGGGCATGAAAAAAAAAATATTTATTGTAAGAAAAGAGTTCAAATTGTAACATTCTAATATCTCTATAAAAAAACTATATAGTAAAAATAAAATAACAAAAAACGAATATTTGAATGTCACCCACTCCTAAATGTCATCATCATAAAATTCTGACTTTGCCACTCCGAACTATAAACTTAACCATTCCTTTGCAGTACTATAACTGAATTTTTTGAAAACAGTGTAGAATTCGTAACTGAAATCTCTGAAGATCCCGCCATTGATAAACTCAACTCAGTAGAAGGCAATTCATCGTCTTCACAAAATCTTCCTCGTCTTTCTCCTTCTTCTTCTTCTTTGATATTCGGAATCTCATCTTCAACAAGCTTCTCTTCTTCCGCAGACACAAAATTATCAATCGATTCAAACTTTCGTTTCGAAGTCACAACTTCTCCTTCTTCTTCTTCTTCGTCGTCTGTCAAATTAATAGCAGATTCCTCTTCTTCATCGTACTTTTTCCTCTTTCCTATTTTCTCTTCCAAATTACTCAGTGATTTTCTCTTTCGCGAGATCGAATCGTGATTTTCTGGTGAAGGTGTATATAAGGACAAAGTGAGTGAAAGTGAAGGCGAAGGTGAAGGCGAAGACGAAGACGGTGATTGTTCAACCGCCATTGATGGTTGATTTTGAAGAAAAAGGGGAAAACAGAGTATAACGAGAATTGATTTGTTTGAGGTACCTTTTTATAGAGGTATTTTTTTGTTCCTATATTGAATCGGAGAAGAAGAAAATATTCCGTATTATAGTCGGAATCGGAAAATAACAGCGTTTAGTTTCCGATTCCGATTCCGATTTTAGGCTCTTAATTTCATCGGAAAACTCTTATGCTAGGATTAGTGTAGTTTAAACATAAAACTTCCATCTTATTTAGTTTAAAAATAAAACTTTCATTTTAAGTTTATTAAAGTAAAATAAATTTTATTATTAAAGTTATCTATATTTTAATTGATATATAAAATATAATTTTTAAGTGAGTAATAAATTATTTAATTAAAAAGATGTAATTTAGTAGTGGAGTGAACATTTTAAGAGAAATCAAAATATAAATAAACATAAGAATTAGGCAAATAAATTCAACTTATAATATATTCATAAATAAAAATTCTATTTATAAAATGTAATTTTTTAATAGAAAAATATATTATCATAAAAATAATGAATAATTAAGGTATATACTCTAATTGTATCAATAAGTAACATAGAAGTGTTTTCAATGAAGCACTGTTTCTTCCTCTTTGATACCATTAGAGTGTATATATACTTTGATTGTATCAAGTAATAAATACGCATTAGTAGTTAAAAACAGGAATACGAAAGTAAGGCTGCTTGTAAATAATTTCCCTTTTTGGGATACAAGTATTCTTTTCCCTTTTATTTTGTTATGGTTACTTTGTTTTTTTTTTTTAAAAAAAAGAATTATGCTTTAGAATGTCTTCCCTATTATTTGTGATGTATTCATTATTTCTGTTTTCTCATTTTAAATTTGCGTTGATATGAATTACTTGAGCTAGTGTCTTTCATAAACAGATTATCTACCACGATGTAGGCAGGGGCGGAGCTGGTAAGGGATGAACCGGAAAATTATATTATTTATTCCTGATTAAAATTATTTCAACTTCTTCGTGTATTCATTTCTTCATATTTTGAATTTCCTTAATAAAAATCTTGGTTCCATCACCGATAAGGGTGAGGTATGCTTACACTCTAAACTCCCCAAATTCCATGTCAGACTTCACTTGTGTGATTTCAATTGATAGTCGTTGTAATGAAGTTATTGGATCAATTACTCACCATCAATACTTCCAATCTCTGAAGTTTGGAGAGGGTAGGGTGTACAAACATACCTTACCATCTTTCCAGAATACGATTAATCCAGCATGGGATACATGAGCTCCTAGTAGTTTACCGAATAGATTGATAAGTAGGGCATATAAAATCGGTCTATTTCCGACATCATATCTACTGTTAGCCCATTCATCCTAATGAGCAAGATGATGGATATTCCATGGAAGATCGGAGAAGATGAATACAGCCATTTGTATGCACCCGAACATGTTCAATCCCCAAACTCTGCTAATATGAAATGCTTTGTGCATCATACTATGCTTTAAACAATAATTTCAGCTTCAAATAAATATGAAGCAACTTTGAATTTTCAGCTCAAACAAATGAGTATACTCTGTAAAATTAGCTGCAAATTTGATCCAAAATCCCTCAAAAATGGTGTATCTAAATCTCTTTTCAGACTTTTTACAGTCTCATCATCATCTTCACATCAAGAAGATGAAAACTATCCTACTATTAGCCGTAACAGAAGAACCCAACGTCATTATTTAAGCAGATTATTGTTCACAGTATCCACAACCCACTATAAAGAAATTCACACCCAAGTGATTCTTTCTGGATTTGAAAGCAACCCTTTTCTTAACAACATCTTGATTCAATCGTATTCGATTCGAGGGTGTTTGGAGTATGCACGCAAAGTGTTTGATAAAATGCCTAAGAGGGATATGATTTCTTGGTCTTCAGTTATTACTATGTATACCCAAAATGGGTTTTATGATGAATCATTGTTGCTTTTTGCTGAGTTGAGGAGAAGTTGTAAGGAGGGGGAGGGGCCGAATGAGTTTGTTTTGGCTAGTGTTGTTAGTTGTTGTGGAAGGTTAGGTAGTATTGTGAAAGGTGAGCAATTGCATTGTTTTGTGGTTAAAGCTGGTTTTGATCAGTTTGTGTATGTGGGGACGTCTTTAATCGATTTTTACTCGAAGGGTGGAGATGTAGGGGGAGCGAGGCGAATTTTTGATGATTTGTTGGTGAAGAGTACGGCTACTTGGACTGCAATTATTGCAGCTTGTGTGAATGTGGGGAAGAGTGAAATTTCGTTGCAGCTATTGAGGAATATGTTGGAGACTGATGTTGTTCCTGATAATTATGTTGTTTCGAGTATCTTGGGTGCTTGTTCGTCACTTGAGTATCTTAAAGGAGGAAAGGAAATTCATGGTTATGTGGTTAGACGTGGAGCGGAGATGGATGTTACAGTGAGTAATGTTCTTATTGATTTCTATATGAAGTGTGGTAAGGTTAAGACTGCATGGTCAGTTTTTGATCGAATGGAAGTTAAAAACGCTATTTCTTGGACAACGATGATCTCTGGATACATGCAGAATTCTTCTGACTGGGAAGCCATAAGCATGTTTACAGACTTGAACAATTTGGGTCGGATGCTAGATAGATTTGCTTGCAGTAGTGTACTTATTTCTTGTGGGTCGCTTGAAGCTTTAGAGCTGGGAAGACAAGTGCATGCTTATACCGTGAAAGCTAATGTTGATTCTGATGACTTTGTGAAGAATAGCTTGATTGATATGTACGCGAAATGCAATTCATTTGGTGACGCAAGGAAGGTTTTTGACATCATGGGTGATCACGACGTAATCTCTTACAATGCTATTATTGAGGGTTGTTTAACGCAGAATAGGCTATATGAAGCTTTTGATCTATTTGCTGAAATGAGAGATAATCTAATTCGTCCAAGCCTTTTGACTTTTGTTAGCTTGCTCGGTGCATCAGCTTCGCTGTTTTCCTTGGAGTTAAGTAAGCAACTTCACGGTCTTACCATAAAATTTGGTTTTTCTGCTGACATGTTTGTTTGTAGCATCCTAATAGATGTTTATTCGAAATCTTCATCTATTGAAGATGCGAGGCAAGTATTCATTGAAATGAATGAGAAGGATATTGTTGTATGGAATTCTATGTTGTTTGGGTACATACAGCAGTGTGAAAATGAAGAGGCTCTAAAGCTCTTCCTAGAATTGCAGCAGTCTTTGCAAAAGCCAAACACGTTGACTTTTGTTGCCCTCATTGCTGCATCTAGTAACCTAGTAAGTCTCCTGCATGGTCTCCAGTTTCATAACCAGATTGTAAAAGTCGGCCTAGATTTTGATCCGCATGTTACACATGCACTTGTCGATATGTACTCCAAGTGTGGAAGCTTGGAAGAAGCACGTAAGATGTTTAATTCTACTATCCAGAGAGATATCGCGTGTTGGAATTCGATGATATCCACTTATGCACAGCACGGAGAAGCAAAGGAAGCTCTTAATATGTTTGAGAAAATGATAAATGATGGATTGAAACCCAACAATGTCACTTTTGTTGGAGTGCTTTCAGCATGTAGCCATGTCGGTCTTGTCAAAGAAGGATTGCGTCACTTTTATTCGATGTCCGGGTACGGTATTGAACCAGAAACGGAGCATTATGTTTGCATAGTTTCTCTCTTGGGTCGGGCTGGTAAACTGGTCGAAGCAACGGAATTTATTGAAACAATGCCAATTCCACCGGCCGCCATTGTGTGGAGGAGTTTGCTTAGCGCATGTAGAGAAGCAGGTCATATAGACCTTGGTAAATATGCAGCATCAATGGCAATATCTATAGATCCAAAAGACAGTGGATCATATATCCTACTTTCAAATATTTTTGCATCTAAAGGCATGTGGATCAATGTCAAAAAGTTAAGAGAGAAAATGGATAGCAATGGCGTAGTGAAAGAAAAAGGGTGTAGTTGGATAGAAATAAACAATGAGGTTCATTTGTTTATTGCAAGAGACCGAAGTCATCACCAAACTGATTTGATATATTCATTTTTGGAACTTCTGATTCGGAATATGAAAGGGATCGGATATGTTCATGAGGATACTACCTTCTCAAATGAGTAAAATCTCTGTCATCTTTGTCATGGTATGTGAAGAATTTACATCGATGTCGTATTTGCTTATTCATTTTCTTAAGAATAGTGACCGATAGCATTACCAGCAGCATCTCTTATCATTCTTCCAGAAGTTTGGACTTTGGATTTAAAGATTCTCTCTGTACTTACTCATTTTCTTATTCATGTTTCTGATATGCTATTATCAAGAACACAGTGAGCTAAGCGGTCGTAGATGCCCAAAATGACAATTAGAAGCAGCACATTATATCAGAGTTCTATTGCTGTCGAAAGGTGAGGCACTTAAGCTGGAGCACTTCCAATGTAATCACAAAATTTCATATATCATAGTTTTCACTGTTCAATAAATTAAACTCAAGGATAATTGCCGTGTACTCATGGTTTCATATGTTCAACATGTGCTTAAGTATCTCGTATAGATAGCATTTCATAGGCTTGTAAGCCTAGCTATATATTTGTTCTCTGATGTATTGGCTATATGAATCCTCACTTTACATTTAAGCTCATTTCATATCATTATCATACTAAACAAAATAAAAATGAAATATAGCTATGTATATCTCTCACAAGTAGTATACCCTTCTTTTGTTTGTTTTGTTCATGTGTTCACTTTTTTAGTCTCTCTCTCTCTTTTTCTCTCTCTAACTTCTTAGCAATAAAGCTAATAGAAGTACATCTAATCCAGTTATGCAAACAGCAGCCAGTGTCATTCCAAGATAAACTTCCTGATATAACTGGTGAGAACCATTTCCCAATCAATCTCATTTCAGTTTTACTGTATGCTACAGTTTTGGTGAGCTAATTTCTTTCAAGTGCCTTCGCCTAAATCTCAGAGTTTGAGAAAACAGAAGTGGGAATATACCTATTGACTAGAATATACTGCTCTGTGCATGCATATATATGACTGGACATACCTCAAGTACTCAAATTTTCTTTTTATTTGGCAGGTTTGTTCTTTGGTTTGGCAGTGGAGCTTTATCCAATCAAGTCAGGACAAAACTGAAATTGTGGACCAATATGAACACTTGCAACAAGGTATCTGCTCTGAATGAAAGATATCCAAGAATAAGCTGTGATACACCAGATAGAATCTTGCCGAATATGGTTGAGAGAGTATTTATTGTGTGCTGTGGTGCCGCTAATATGTTGGGATATGATGGAGATGCATCAGCCCAACAGGGTCCTTACGTAATTTGGAATGTCTCAATTCATACCAGTTGCTTGTAATTTTGTGGATAAAATCACTACATGCATGATCGTCGTGACTGACAAAACACGGGTTGTCTAGAGAATGTGCAAGGCACATACTTGTCTGGAATGATCGTGCAAACCGTGTTTGTGAAGCCTCACAAACAAATATACCCTTTGTGTACGATGACGACTACCTCAGATAGTATCGACTCAACAGATTATTGGGAGTCCTAGCTTTCATTTGCCAGAAGGGTATGCATCCTTTGCACCAAGGTGCGAGGTCACTGTTGCATGTAGACTCAATAGTTACACACAATTATGCTCAAATTCAATTCCGAGGTGTCGTCCTTCCAAACAGGTTCTCAATGAAAAGCAAGAATACAAGCGATGAAATTGTAAGTCTTCTTGATCATTTAGTTATGGACATTGTGAACAAAGTCAAATGATTTGTACTGTTATGGCTGCATAGTATAGTATAGTAAGATGTGGCAGTCGAGGTATCCATTGAGCTATTAGTGATTGATTGATTAGCTAGAAGTAGTAGTGGATGATAAATTCATAAGGCTATTTCCTGTTTGGTTGCTAATATCTTAATCCAAAAACTCTGGATAAACTACTTTGACCAGCTTATAAGCTTAGCCAAACAACTTTATAAATTGAAACTTTTAGCCTTATTTAAGAGGAAAGCCACATTATAAACCAGGACTATAAAGTAGTAATTGCACCAACAAGGGTTATGGTGGATCGGTTAGTACTCCTTCATCCTTAACCAGAGTTTTCGGGTTCGAGTCCCCATGGGTATGGAGTTGCCTTTGTTAGGGAGCGTTTTTCGGCGTGAATTCGGATTTAGTCGAGCTCCAATGTGGGCATTGGACACCGGGTGGAAAACCCAAAAAAAAATTAAAAATAGTGATTGCATTCAGTAAGCAATTTTCACCTTTCCATTTAAGCTATACCTAGCAACAACAATACACCCAGTGTATGTTGGGTTCGAAAGTGATTATGACGTCATGCGGAAGTTTACAATTGCAAATCATATGGTTGATAAATCAGATGAAAAGTAAAAACATAATAAAAATATATTATTGATATGGTTTGGTCAAGCGACCTACATATTATAAAACTAACATTGAAAAAACATAAACATATTGGAGAAAATCTCCCCATAAACTAAACCCTCTAAACGACTACATTGTGGATGCTATTGTGTTCTTGATATGAGAAGAGAGTCTTCAATTTATAGAGTTCTAAGTTTCTCATCTAAGGAAGGAATAATCTAAATATGAAAAAGAAATATATTTTCCTTTTAGAAAAAGTTAAAGCATTTATGGTAAAACTTTGACTTTTCTTTTAGGAAAAATAAACTTAAAATATGGTAAGAAAATCATGGCAAAACCCTAACAGTGTAATCCCACTAGGTGAGGTCTGGGGTCTGCGGGAGGATAGGGTGTATGCAAACTTTACACCTATTGTGGAGGTTGAGAGGTGTTGTTTCCGAAAGATCCTCAATTCAAGTAACTCATAACAAAGCAATGTTAAAATAACATACAGTTGCAAAACATACATAACAAATAATAACGAAATCATTACATAGCATTCAGAACAAAGCAAAGAACAACATATATTAACAGAAATCGAAAGGCAAGAAACTACGAGATTGTCTAAAATTTGGTAAAGCCAAGCGAAAGTTCAAACATTTTGTTCGAAGTTTGAGACTGCCAAACCAAACTCAGACAAACTATGTCTGAAGTTGATTCTGAAGTGGTTAAACTTGCAAATTTTTATCACTACAACAATGGCTTAAATAGTAGTTTTTGCCCCTCTTTAAAAATGTAAGAATGATTTAAAGGATTTTATCAAAGGCTAGGCCCAATATTCATATCCTATATTTTCATCCTAAGTTCATTTTTTTAAGGGAAAATTACTTGAATAGGTATCTTTTAATAAATATTTACTGATTTTAGCGATACTTTTTTATTTATTACCATTTATAGCAATACTATGATGAATCTGCAATATGTATTTAAAGTGAATTATGTATGCAATATATATGTATTATAACTGTTTAAAAATATATTATGCTTGTTTGGTAAGAAATTGACACATTGTATTATAAGTGAATTAAAGTGTGTGATAAATATATTATTCATCAATAAAACTTGTATTATATGTGTTTTATAAATTGTTCTCTGTAATATGTATTGAAACTGTATTATAAATGTATTAAAAGTGTTTAAGCGAAAAAAAAATATTATTGCTATAAATGGTAAATATTTTCTTAATATAGTATATTTATGTAAGTTACCCTATTTTTTATATGTTCAATTCATGACTCACCCAGTGATAGAAAATTGTTTATTTTGTCATGGGATAATTAGTCTTTTGTGTGATCTAGTTTATAAAATAGCAATCAGTCAACTATGAAAGATTAGGTGATTCCTAATGCTTCCTCCACTTTATTTTATGTAGTACTATTTTGGTTAGTACATAAAATTTAGGATATAAATTTAATTTGTGTACTCGATTGATAGATAGCACATAGAAGAAAATATTTATTAAATAATAATGGAAAGTATTGACAAAGAAATATCAAATTTTAAAATTTGAATAGTTAAATTATTTTGAGCTCTTCTTGAACATTAATTTAGAATGGAAGATCTTAGTGTTAAAGATTTTATAGTCTTTTAAAATAGAACAAAAATTTGGATGGACTACTTTCACTTGCTTAAATAAAAAGCTTCCACTTCATTGTAGGTCCCTAATTATTGAAGGATTCTTGTAATTATTTTAGGGTTAAAGGAGATTCTAATTGGTGTTTAACATATGTTATTAATTGATGAAATAATCATTCAAAGAGTTAATAGTTTTTATAGTTTCTTGATTTGATGTCTGTTACCTGCTATAAACATTGACTAATTTAGATTCGCGTATCAAAATCTCACTTTGAGAGTAAAACGTTTCTTACCAAATATGACTCTATTTTCAGGATTCAAACCCGACACCTGTGATTCAGAATGAAGGGGAGCTTACCATTCTATCAACTCTGTTCTTAGGTCTCAAAATGAGATTAAGGGGTACTTACCATCTCATTGATTCTATTTTCAAAACTCGAACTTGAAATATCTGATTAAGAATGAATAAGTATAGAGGTTATTAATCAGATGTACAAAGCATTTTTGCGTTTATATACCGTTTGAAAAAAGGGTTGCACCCCAAGGGCCACAAACCTTTACTTATTTTGCATTAGTTTTTCTTAAAATAAGGTTCAAAATTATTTTTTTTAAAAGAAGAGAAGAAAGGAAAAGGTGGAAGAAATAAATAGAAAAGCTGAATTCATGAAAGTTAAAAGAAGAAATAGGGAAAAAATAATTGCCTTTCATTGTTTGATATAGTGTTATTCTCTTCCACTTTTCTTGTGCCAAATGTAGCAAAGATGGAAGTAGATATGGAGAGTAACATCATTGTCAATAGATATCAATTATATATCTTAAGATCTTTCTTAATAGATGAACTTGACATTGTGTAAATCTCAAGAATTGGAGGTTCTTTTATTCTTAATTAAAAGTTTCGAATTTAAATTTTAAAGATATTTTTTTCATATTGAAGTACTTTGTTTTTTAATGCTCTATACATGATATAATCTGAATTAATCGGGGCTGCAAAATGAATGTGATAGCTTAATCATCTCATTTTATATGATAGCTTGTTAACTTTCTTTATCACATGATACTTCTTTTAATTATTTTCCATTTTCCTTGTGCCAAATGTATCAAGATGAAGTAGCTTTGGAGAATACCATCATTGTCAATAGATGCCAATAATATGCATCAAAATTCTTGCTTAATAGATAGACTTGGCATTGTGTAAATCTTCTCAAGAGTTGACACTTGGAAAGATAGTCATTATTGATAAGTCCTTACCTTAAATGATTATGATGAAATGAATAAGATTCTTTTATTATTAATCGGATATCTTATGTTTGAACTTTGAGAAAATGACATATCTACACTAAAGTTATTGGTTCGGCATAATTCTAATTGCTTCGGGTCAAACCTAATAAAAATTTATTAAGAACTCAATAAGTAAAAAAAAAAATTGATCCATAGCTCATAAACTTAAAGTTCTGATCCCACCTCTGTCTTGGAAAGGAAAATATCAAGGTAAGAAGTGATTTTCTTTTAAATAAATCTTATGTGATATAAATTTTAAATTAATCGAAGCTTCGAAATAGGTTTGGATATGTAAACCAAAAAAAGCATTATTCCTATCATCTTCTTTGATATAGTAGTTTGCTAACTTTTATCATCACTTGCTAATTCCTTCAATTACTTTCCAAACTTTTGATTTAATTACAAGAGATGTTCACAATGATTATTTACAATCGTACTATAGATGTACCTCTTAGTTTCTTTCCTTTTTAAGTCAAGAATAAAGATGAGTTTTTCTAATAAATTAATAAGTAATGAAGTTTTCTTTGGAGTCGATTTTCATATTAGATTTTTATATAATAGATAAAAATGTGAAAAAAAAACAATTAACATTATAAAATTTGTATGTCTCAAAATGCAGCTTTCGTGATGTTTTTATTCAGTATAAACAACTCATTTGCAACACTATATATATATATATATATATAGTGGCGGATCCAGAATTTCAATTAAGGGGGGTTTGAAAAACCTTTAATCTTACATTTAGGAGGTTCAAAATCAATATATAGACATAAAAATTCTTTAAAATACCTTAAATATATAACGTAATTTTTTGTCGAATCCCCCTCGAGTTGCTCTAGGTCCGCCTATGTATATAATATTTTGCTATAATAGTTAATAAATATCTTCACAAATAACGTCGTTATAAAAATGTATTGTACATATGAACTCATTCTAGTATAAAACTGTCTTCAATATATTTTAACGATTAGGGATTAAGTCGTATAATTTTCATGAAAACTATAAAAGTAAAGATTTTTTTTTGTCATTTTTAACTTTAATTTTTTTTGCATAAAATCATTTAACTAAAGGGTAATGGTATTTTTGATCCCTCAATTTTGGTAAATTCTGATAGTAACCTTAATGGTATTTAATTAAGCACGTTAAACCTTCAATTAATCGAATTATGCATTTTTATTTTTTATTTTGTGAATATTCATAAATATACCATAGTTGTTAACTTAATTACTCAAAAGTAATACATGTTATGTTAAATTTGTATTGTTATTTCATATTTTACGGTGATATAATTATATTAATAGTCAAATATAACATATTTTCTACTTAAAGGAACCAATACTACACATTTTAATTAATTATAAATTAAATATTCTTAATTATATATCACAACAATCAAAAGTAAAATTTACAAATAATTTAGGGATAAAAAGTATTGTTATCCCAAAAAAAAAAAATACTAGAACAAAAGGTCCTCCATATGTGTATGAAGCCTTATGAGCTAAGCTCCATAATGAAGTCATTATAATTATCGATATCGGTTGTGGTGAGATGATTGGAATTCCTCTGTCCTTAATCAAAGGCCTTAAATTCGAACTCTTGGGAATGGAAAAGCCCTATTGAGAGTGCCGCCTCCAGAAATGAGCTATGCAATACAAAAATTCGAATTTAATCGAGCTTCACTACAGATATCGAACAGCAAATGAAAAACAAATTAAAAAATCAATTACAATTGGTAATGAGATCATTGCTGATGTTATCAAACAAGTTTCAAAGTTGTTAAAAGTAAAAAATAAATAAAAAAAAAAAGTTTTAAAGTTCTTCAATTTTTCAATAATTCTTTTTCTTGTACCTTTTAAAAGGTGTATTTATTATTTAAAAAAAGTTCTCAACACATACCCAGACAAAATCCAACGGTGGATGTTTTGGTAGCTATTAATTATATAAAACATTTTAATAAAAAGTCAGCTAAATCTGATGTGGAATTGCAAATCTTACAGCAAATATTTATCACATAAAACACCTTTTCCTTTTCTTTTGTGTGTGCCACTTTGTCACCAGATTTAAATTTGACGGATTCGACTTTTGGAATTTTTAACATTGAATCTATTATATTTTTAAAATTATGAGTTCAGATTAATATTTCTTGAAATTATAATATAAGTTTGGTTCTGCTGAACTCGTAATAAAAAGATTGCGTATGTCACTAGCAATATGTTTATTGGGACGATCATTTTATTATTAATAAAAAATCTCGGGTTCTAGTGCCTTGAAAATTAGAAATTCTAGCTAGAGCCTAGAGCACATTTTACTTTCTCAGTGGTCTATTTGACGTGAATACAAATTAATTGGGCTAGGTTTTGAATATTGAATGCCTTCTTTCGATTTTCACCTGATATCTGATACCTATTTTGGCTCCTATTTAATTCAGCTTCACGTTATATAGATTACTAAAGTTGGATCGATCAGATGTGCTTCCTACCAAAAAAAATTCTATTTCATAATTACTCGAATCTCGAAATATTTAATTAAGGATGTAGAGATCTTATTCGTCGGCTACTACTCTTTGTGGTTATATGGATTCCACTTGTAGACATCTCATGCATTCCAGCAAGCTTTCAATTGTTGACACGTGGATCACGTCATTCTCCAATAAAAATTTGGAAAAAAGAAATTTATTTTAAAAAATAATTAATCTGTTGGACCACTTGAATTTTCTGGAAGAAGAGAAGCAGCTTAGTCTCCGCTTTTTTTATATTCGATGTCTGATACTCATTTTGAGTTCTGACTAATTCGAAACATAATATTTATTTTTAAAAAGTGTTTTCTACTAGAATTTTTTACATTTTTGAGCACGAATCTCAATGTCGCTTTCGTTATTTGCACTTTTTTTTTTTACTTTGGAGGTAAAATGTTTCCTTTCTAAGGTGGTGTATTTGGTATGTTGTTATGTTCTCTTTTTCTCACTCAGTATTGAGTCCAGACTAATTTGAATCTGTGTTGTGTGAAAGCTTTCTCTATTAGATTCTTACCCCGTAAAATCCATTAAAAAAAGTATTTCTTATCATGATTTTGTTTATTATCAGAAATTCAAACTCGTGATCTCTGATTAAAGTTGCCTAGCTATTGTACTACGAACTCTCGGGGGGTAATATGTGGTGTAAGTTGTTATGTAACATTTATCATATATGTATTTCTAAGTTTAGTTTCTCATGTATTTCTTTTTTTTGTGATTATGGAAGCGTATTGGTTAAAACATGACTTTTATTTCTTTTTAGCTATTAATGTAGAAAAACACGCAACAATTTCTCCCTCAAACAAAGTTTCATATGCCCATCACCAAGATTTGTGTGGTAATCTGGAGATTTATTGTGTGTCACCCACATCATCCGAGTATTTATGACCATCAAAATTCACTATCTTCTATTTAGTGTATGCTTTTCCAAAATTACGACAATAAATCAGCATGTAGACTGGCAAAGACACTATATAGGGTTCCACGTTATTACTGCGACATCTTCATATTCGTCTTGCTGAATTGTCGACTCCGACAGTAATTATTGTGCTAAAACATTACAAAAATATTTTTAATATGATAAAATATTATCCGCTTTGAATTAAACCCGCACTCGATTTTTCTCAATGACATATGCATATACCTACATAAAGGGGACAAAGTGGAAATAAAGGAACTTAATGTATTTGATGTGGACCTTATAAATGAATGAGTTCCATTTAAGGCATCTCCTTATACCATTTTGCAATTATTAATTATCTATAAAACTATGGTCTATTTTATTAATATTAAACTTTATTTTACATCAAATACATGTATTGAAAATGTGCCTTTTCTTTTTCTTCTTAATAAAAAGTTTATGCTACTTATAAAAAGCTTCTTTTATCATTCTTGAAGTTTACTTGATTGGCTTCCAAATTTGTATTTGACATTTTAGTAAAAACTATTTATTATTATCGTCAAATATAATATAGCGGTAATTATATTATTGCCACAAAATTCTTTATTTGTTATAGTTGCTCTTGACTTATATGACATTGAAATTGAATAGGTTTATTTATTTATAATTTTGTTTGTTTGAATGTTTTTTCGAAAAGCTAATCATCTTTCCATAGGAGTAGCGAACGAGTGTGTGACACGTGAAAATCAATCAAATAGTTTGAGTTTTTAGTGAAAATTAGGACTCCACACACTTGTGAAACGCAAATGTGTAATTTGAGTTGTGCAATAGTGTTCCACACGCACTTACTCCATCAACATCATAAGCATTTAATTAAAAAAAAAATAAGAGTGGGAATTTATGTTAATCATTAGTGAAAATGTCAAATGGACACTAATTAATTGCAGGTTAGTTAATATCTAATAATGTATTAGTTGGTGTTTGTGATTTGTTGTTTACACACTGTATCTATTTCATGCCCAAAAGGTGGAAACAACTTGACATTAATTAATTAATGAGTTTAAATAATATATATTGTCATATGTCAGTATAAATAATTTTTGCACAATTAAATTATCTTTACTTGCTATAATAAGTACTAATATATTTTATTTTGAAGTTTTCAAATTTCATATAAATATCGTTTGAATAATCTAATAGTGTAAAAGTTGTTTATACTTATAAAATATTGAAAACTCTTAACTAATACTCTCTCTGTTCCCTTTTTCTTGTTTAGTAGTACATTTTTTAAAATAAAATCCTTTTACTTATATTTTTAACAAATCAAAAGTTCAATTTTATCCTTATTTATCAAACTTAATGGATTATTAATAGTCACACTTAGATTTCAAAGTATTATTGATGAGGGAAATTTGATAAAATAATCACACAATTTTTTTTTTTTAGAGGAGTATGAAAATTCAAACTAGACAAATAAAAAGAACGAGGGGAGTATACGAAATTAAACTATCTCAAAATTTAAAACTTGTAAGTAAATATGTACAATTATTTATATATTATTATTTTTTCCATCAATGTTCGATATTCTCACTAAAATTCAATTAAATTTGAATTTGTGTATTGTATGTCCATTTATGAGGGCAGGCTATACTAACAATACTAGTGGCTAAAACATCCTTAAAATTGGCAACCATGCAAACATAATTAATTTTAAAGAAGATCAAATACATTGACAATGACTAGAAAACAATAATTAATATATATATATATATATATATATATATATATATATATATATTATTCTAATACAATAATAATAATATAGTTGAAACCAAGTTTTGGATTGGAGTCTTTGGAAGAAGGCTTCTTTCTTTTATTCTTCATCCGTTATTTGATAATTGTATTAGGACTTCGATTTATTAAAAAACATTGTCTACTAAATTTTCATACATAAAGCTCAAACTCGAGAATTTTAATTAAAATTCACTAAATATTGATTAGAATGGTTCTTAAAGTTAAAAACTAAATATCTTGTTTTAGTTGGAATATTATATTTAATAATAAAATTTTTGTTTTAAAAAATAGAATAAAATACAATGGTGATCCTAACTATGCAAAAATATCCAATAGGCTAACCAACACTTGAATATATCTTCTCGTTATAGTAATTAATATATTGTTTAAATATAAAATGTCATTTTCTCATTCAAAATAATTTTATTATTTATTACAAAGTTCTTTATATTATATGAGCCTTTTCATATTTGGAGATTATTTTTTTATAAGATCGTTTTCTTTTATTCAAATTTTAATTGTCATAAAAGATCTTTTTTTTTCCCTCATAAGCATGTTTTACGACTGAGAGGGGAGGAGGAGGAGACAAAGCACTTATACCAAGAAAATTTCAGTCTCATGCTCGACTTCTTGTTAAAGGCAGAGGGATCCCTACCTGACTAATCCTGATCTTCACTAAGAAATTATGGATCTACTTCTAATCTGAATAATACCAGATAAGTAGATCAAAAAATTATTCATTCTTATAATTCGATTGCAAAACCTTTAGTCAAGAATGGAATGATACGAATCGTCTCACCATACCTTTGATGACTCATATTGAGTAATTAATCTAGCTAATAGCATACACTAACCTTAGAATTTTGATAGTCATTTTAAAGTCGATTAATTTGTATTGAATTATTCAATTACAAAAAAAATAAAATTTTCTTTACTATTAAATGTGTCACAATTTGAAAACTCAAACTCGATACATTAGATTAAAGATGATGATATGCTTATCGCCCCCATCAGAATCTTTGGTGATGTAAATTATAAGTACTTATAGGTATAGGTCCCCTCCCACCCTCAATTACCCAAATTAATTTATGTTCTCTATCTTCTTAAAAAGAATAAATCATACTAATAATAGTAGCCACTTGCTATAGTTGGAAACCTTTGTATAAGTTGTCATAATAAAAAATAAAATAACTAGTCACCCCCACCCTCAAAAATGTTCCACTTGGCTTTCTAAATAGTTGAAAAATAATTTTTTATGTCATAAAAAGTTGAGATAATTTTTTATGTTATAAAAAGTTAAGAGATTTTATGGTTATCCTCTTACAATCCACTAACAAATATCAAGTACTATCCACTTATGTGGTTTTCCTTTTTTCTAAATTTTTTTAAAAAGGAATTAAAGTTAATAAAGTCAAAAGGATTTGAATATGTTAGACTAAGGTACAAGTGTTAAAAGCATATGATAAAATATTTTTTTGTTATATAAATACACCACTTTTTGTTTGTAGTTGAGAATGAGTAGAAGGGGAGTAGCAAGTGTTCCAAATTTACAATGTTTAATTCATGTTAGGCCAAAGAAAAGTGTGGTCTAATCGTTAATGAAGTGAATAGAAATATGATAATAGATGAGAAATTAAATTTTATTAGAGCTAATAAAAAAGATGTTAAGTGATATTTTAATTATTTATTACGTCTTAACTCTTAATAGAAAAAAGTATCAAATGTGTGCAAGTTAATCTAGACGTCAATATTATTTTTAAAAATCATATTAAGTATTTATTTATTTATTTGGGGGCGGAGGGGGAGGGTCGGAGTTTCTTTTTCTTTTTTCTTGACCCCAAAATCTTTGATATCTACTTTAGGGCTCGACTAATTAAAATTTTCAAATGCGTGTATTATTGAACATAAGACCAATGCTTATGTTATTATTACTATGATTTTTCACGTCGAGAGACTTATATTAAAGGATAAAACACTTTTTTTAAAAACGAATTTATTTTAAAATTCAAACCCAAGATTTTAATTAAGTATAAAGGTATACTTATCGTCCGCCACACTCTTGGATATTCTGATAACACCTTTGAGTAACAGATACTCACAAACATCGTAACGAAGAAATAAATCTCTTAAATGAGAAAGAGCCCTAGTAAGGATTCCCTCATCCCTTGCTTATATTAAATCGAGATTTTATTGATTTTTTTTACTGTCGAGGGCGAAGTAGTATTAGTTATGAGCTTTTTTAATAAACATTTGTTTTTCAATCAAGTTTTGAATGACTTTCTAGTCAGATTATCTATACACATTCCAACGATGGTCCAAGCAAATAAGTCAACTTTTAAGCAAGTTTATTGTGTTAAGAGTGCGTTATGACCCCTGACGGTGTGTTGAGTGGGAGTGGGGAGTGATTAAAGAAAGAAAAAACTAATAAAGCACATAAAACAAAGTTCTTCCATGAAGGCTATATTTCATTGGTCATTGCCATGTAATTCCATTTTTATTTCCACTTGTAAATCATCCTGTTGCCCTCTGTCTCTCTTTCCTCTCTCTCTCTGTTTAAAATTGTACTGACATGGCTACTACCAAATGGGGTTTCTCTAATTGACTGTACAATCACACACAGCTTAATTTTCTTTTTCAACGTACAACTATTACTTCACTAGGTACAACTTCTACTTCCAGTATTCACTTTCTTAATTTTTTTTCCTTTTTTTCTATCATGGGTGTTGTAAAGATTTGTTCTTTTTGGTTCAAATGGTGTTTTGTTAATTTTCTGTTGGTGATTTCTTGAAATTTTCCTTCTTTTTTAGCATTTCTTTCAGTAAAATAAAGAAAAGATTAAAACTTGTTTCCAAGATTTGTTCTTTTCTTAGCTAGTAAGGGTGTAGTTTAGTGGTTAATAAAGTGCTTAAGTTTTCGGGTTTAAATTTTAGCAAATACAAAAATATTAGGTGACTAGGTATTCCGTAAAATTAGTGAGGTGTTTTATTTTTTTTATTATGATGGTGTGCGGGCTAGTTTGTGAGCATAATGATTAATTTTACGGTATATCTGTCACCTGTCACTAGCAACTTTGAATTCTCCTTTGTTTTTGTCAAGAATATTCACTTTTTTTTCTATTATGGCTATTGTAAAAAATTGTTCTTTCTCATCTTATTTTCTTCTTTGTACCATTCTTGGTACTGTAGAACACAAGGTTGGTGATATATTTTGATTTTAGTTTTATGGTGTTTATGTATTGTTATGTTCTTTGCCAACTGCCATTTTTTGTGATTTTTGTCTGGTTATCTTGCAGTTTTGCTTATTTCTGTTAGAATATTTGTTCAATGATTGATGGTTTTTATGTAGTTTCTGTAAATTTTCCCTTTTTAGCTTTTCTTTCCTTAAAATAATGAAGAAAATGATAGAATTTGTTTTCAAGATATTTTTTTGTTAAAGCATCCCGAGGGTGTAGTTTAGTGATCAATGAAGTAGTTGAGAACCATGAGATTTCAAGTTCAAATTGTAGAATAGGCAAAAACGCTAGGTGATGTCTTTTTATCTGTCCAAGCCTTGGTGGATGGTATAAATAATTTATAAAAAAGCCAATAACTTTCTTTTCGAGAATCTAGAATCCATAAACTCAAAAGCCTAGTTCTGCCTGTGTTACTACGTAATACTTGTGCTTGATAGGAGGTAACAGATACCCGTTGGAACTAGTCAAAATATCCACAAGTTGGCCTAGACATCATAATTATCAAGAAAATATTTTTATTTTCCTATTGCAATTTTTTCAAGTTCATCTTTCTTGGTTATTTTTTTGGTTATTCTGGATATGATTCTTGAAAATTTTGGATGAAGTTTTAGAACTTCTCTTATATTATATCTTGAGGCACTATTTTCAAGGGAAACTTATGAAATGTTGCTTGCTTCAATTGATTGAACTGCAGGAACTTCTTTTAGATTTTCAAGAAAAAAGGTGTGAATTGCTCTATTATAACCATGCATACTACTATATTTTCCAAAGGAAATAAAGGGGTTGTCCAGAATCAATCTGTTGCAACATTGTGCACTCCTTGGTGGAGTAGTGGCTTTATGCCTCAATCTGTGGCTTATGCTGAACCTTTTGGACAATTGAAATCTGCATCTGTGGAGCAGCAGCCTAAGGGGAATGCAACAGAGTTCACTATTTCCTCTGGTACTTTCTTATTCATCCTTTTGTCAATTTGTAGGGCATGACCTTGGATAGGAGGGTGTGGACGTCACGGATAAAGGTAGAAGTTTAGTAGGTAGTCGAGCGTTGTCTTGCTTTTTGAGGGATATGCCTTGGTGGGGTAGTCTATATTGGTAACTATCCTTAAAATATATGCATTTGGGATGAATATAGTTTACAAATTCAATGCCCCTCTTAAACTTGATTAGTCACACCAAAAGACATTAGTAATTTCTAAGATCATCAATTTCAGTGGCTTGGTGGCCTCTCAAATATGCATTGTCTAATAAAATGATATTTAGTGTCAATATACTTGCTCCTTTCATGAAAAATACCAAGTTCTTGTCCAAAGTGAGATCAGAATTGATATTGAAAAAAAAAACTTCTTTTAATTTACTTCTTGTTTGTTAAGTTTTGTGTAACTAAAATCTTAACTAAATCGCATTAAACCACAATTGTTGCTTCTCAAAATATCTGGTTTGGAAGTTGGAAGAAATCTATTGCTCCAAACTTCCAACAAGGTTCTTGAAAAATGTGGCATAATCCATTCTTGGATAAGCTGAGTCTATACTCTACGGTGGTATTAACGAGCTTGCAGTTCTCCATCTTAATGTCTCCACATATGTTCTTCTGACGGTGGAATGAACGGGCTTGGGATTATCCATCTTGATTTCCTTCCAATATTCTTCCTTAGAGATAGAACTATTATCCTTCTTCTGCTTCTCCTTGATAGTTGGTGACCACCTGAGATATTATCTCATTTCTGTATTGATGATGCTGACAATTATGGAATATCATAAGCAATTTACTAGTTAACAAGGGATTTTATGATTGCTTCTCTTTAACTCTATTTAATCTCTTGAGTTAGAGAATCTCAGCTATTGTGCCATATTGTTTTCTCCATTTCCTATTGGTTAACATCATACTCCATACACCTTCTCTTCTCTAGCTCTTGTTAAGGGATATCGCATTTTGTTGAATTATTTAACCATTTGGGAGGATTTTTTTCTTTTACATCCCGCTTTACAAAGAAAAGTTGACATTTATGTAGTATCTCCTTCAGGTGATTACAAATCTTCAGGGAACGGGCAAAAACTTTCAAACATTCAGGCTGCTACCTCTGTTCGCTCAGCTAATATGGACTACCGAGGTCACTTCGAGCTAGGTTTTGGTCAGTCCCTGGTAATTGTTTTCATCACCATTGTCTTTGATAAATCTCAATGTATGTGCTTGTTCATTCTGTTTATGTGATGTGCTTTTAAATGGTGCAGATTTCTGCAAAATATCCTTATGGAGAGCAATGCATTGGGCTAGTTTCAGCTTATGATCCTCAACTTTCGGTACCACTTCTTTCTGATAGCATCACTTTCCAATCACAAGAGTTATGTTGGTTTGGTAATTTATGTTTCTCTGGAATTAGTTACATATTCCAAAAATCAAAGTAACTGCGTTATTGTAGACATTTCTGCTGTTTTGCTGCATAACTTATTACAGTAACAAACTTCAGCTTTATAAAGTCTTCTAAATCTTTTCAAACATGCAATGACAACCAATATTAACTTTATGACAGCTTATATTGTCATGTTTCCGTCATTGATAATATTGTGTAAATTTTGTTTTAGCACATCATATGTGAACTGAGTTGGATTTTTAATGTGGTTGATTTGGAAAAGTTCCCAAAAACCATTCTTTCTCCTTCATCAAAAAGAAGATAGCAATTCTTTTAGTTGAAAAAGACGAGAGGAAGTTGAAGAAACCTTGATTTATGCCTGTTGATTTTGCAAGTTAGTTGGATCAATTGATTGATAGAGACAGCATCTGATTGTAGTATGATTAGTCAAAGCAACATAATGCCCTTCGGTCTCGTATTTACTCCTTTTACGGAGGGTCTATAGTACGATTACTAATGCTGCTGGTTGGGCTATTGATGGATCTACTTGTTTAACATCTGATATAATTTGTATATTTAAGTTTTTTCTCTCAAGCAAAGATGTTATAACGTGTGTCATGTGTCAAAGAAGCCACCTCTGTGGACATTATATAACTTGAGAGGCTTGAGGAAACAGGGCTCCAATTTTTCACCTTAGTAGTTTTTTGGCTAAGGAGATGAACATTTCCTTATAAGCAATTAAGTAGGTGAAAATGGGGAAGAAATAACTCCACTTAACTGATGCTTACTATCCGATTTTGTAGTTGCCTTGGTCCTAAGGGTTGGCCTCAGATGGATTTCTCGGTCATCAAAAACAACAACAACAAAGGAAACATACTTACCTTTCTAATTGAAGTAAAGAGTAGTCTGCTTGGTACCTATTTTAGTTGGGGTAGAATAGCGTTTGACGAAGTACTTTAACTACATGGAAGATGTCAAAACAATTATAATAACTTATTTTGCAAAGAAAAGATCTTTGAAATCACATTTGTCGCCCATTGAGTTGAATTCGTTAAGAAAATTTGCTCCAAAATTGTGAAACTGAAAGGATATTACTAATACCTTGGAACTATGGGTGAGATCCTCTAATTATTCGCTGATGACCATTAGCGAATCACCTGAAGGTATCTTCTAAATGAAGGCATTCTTATACTAATTAGCAAAGGAGTGATGGAGAAGAGACCAGGAATCTCACTCGTTGCATCAAGTATAAATGGAGAAGTGGTGAAAGGATAAATATCTCTAGAGGAAAGTTTTCACAGTTGTTTAGAACATCAGAAGGGTACCTTATCAACAGATTGATCATTGAACTTACTTTCCTGGATATTCAGAGGATCATCTTTCAGTAGTAGTGGTTTCAAATATTAGCTACAATTATGGAATAGCAAATGAAAGGTGGAACCGGAAATGTTTCGGACTAATGAAGAACACTGGAATATATGCTGGAACAGGAAACACGTGTCTTCTGATAAAATGCCATGTATCATGTACCTTGGCAATATAGTTGGCATTTGTAGTGTAATTTATTCTTTACTCTCTTTTGTGCTGCATTTCTGGAAATCTCCCATACTCTACATCTTCAAGCTGAATGATTTCGAGTCTCTAATATTCATATAATTTCACTTCATAAATTTTGCAGGGCCGCATTATGCTACCATTGAATTTGGCTTCTGATGAAGGTCCAATATTCGTAAATGCCAAGCAGTATCATGGGATACTAAGGCGTCGAAAGACCAGGGCTAAGGAAATGGAGAAAAAAGCTCTTAAACCACGCAAGGTAAAGTTTTATTTCTATGATCATGGACACTGGATATCTACATATCACCCTGTTGTTACTGAGTTTTGCACTGCTTAATGCTTGCAGCCGTACTTGCACCTCTCTCGCCATCTCCATGCTTTGCGCCGACCTAGGGGCTGTGGTGGTCGCTTCTTGAACACGAGGAACATGAATGGAACTATGAAGGGTGGAAAAACCACTGATATGTTCAAGACAGGCGATGTTCAAAACTTTTACCCCATTGGATCCCAGAATTCTGAAGTGCTACAGTCTGATAGCTGTAATTTAAGCTCACCAAAAGAAACAACTGGCAGCAGGTTCTTTGATTCATCAGGGGTCACTAACATGTACTCTAGTGGCAATCATGATCCTTTTCAGTTCCAAAACCTGAGGCCTCCGGTCCAGGCAATACCGGACATGATGAATACTGGACACGGTATTTTCATGTCTGGTAAGTGGGCTGGAACAGCAGATAGCTGTTGCAACCTCAAAGTTTGATAGCCTTGGCTTGAGAACGAGGTCAGGTGTCACGAGTTGAGCCTGATCTCATCCGTGCTACAACCTAATGCATACACATTTGGTTGCTGGCAATTGGCGGATCATCCTTGGCTATCATGGGCAGTTCATCCTTGGCTTAGCATTAACGCAGTGCCTCTATCGTTTTATTGCTATCAAGCAACGTGGATGGTAAGAGGCACTAAAGCCTTAATGCCTTTTAATTTTCAGCACTTTGTAGGATAAATAAACTAAGATGATGACGATGATGACCCTGTCGATCGGGGTCTCTGATGTTGCAGTGTGTTTGGATTACTGTTTTGTGATGTTGGTTTGTGAAAAATACAATGAAGTATGATTGAACTTGATCCAAATAATGTGCAAATTGGTGTGTTATCAGACTGGTATAAGTTAAATGTTTATACTAGTATTTTGTATATTGGGAGTGTAGATTGTGAAATGTTTGCTACTGTCATGTCATCTATAGTTACCTTCTCATTATGCATTTTGAAGAACATTAATCTTTTTTTGTTTTGTCTCCCACCCACCCGCTGTCTGACACCTGTATTGTGACCCGGCTGAATTTGGATTTGGACCGGAAAATCCTACATTGTTTGGGGGGTGGGAGGGGTAAAGCTCTGAGTACTTACTACTCCATCACAACCTTGTTGGTACATTAATCTTTGACATATCATGTGAGCTTTTATATCTAGCTGTTTCAAAATACTTATAGTCAGTGTTGACAAGCTTTAGACGAAACGTTTGGTATTAGTCACTTAATGGTTCTTACAATCATTGAACAACATTGATTGGGTTGCTAAAGATTGAAGAAAAAACTTGAAAATGCTACTTCATTGCGCCTTTTTCAATCAACTTCAGATCATGTTTGATAAAATGATAACGAATCATGTTAACTTATCCCTCTTTTTGTTACGTAATAATGAATTTCACAATATAATACAACGA
The DNA here is from genome assembly GCA_018342035.1 of Solanum appendiculatum. Taxonomy (NCBI): domain Eukaryota; kingdom Viridiplantae; phylum Streptophyta; class Magnoliopsida; order Solanales; family Solanaceae; genus Solanum; species Solanum appendiculatum. The sequence goes on from JAGDQO010000088.1 coordinate 382,627, forward strand.
AAACAAACAATAAAGTGTATCTCGTACGATACAATATCATAGGATAAAAATTTATTTGCATGGAATAGTTTACAACTAAATCAATAAGTTCAAAACATGTCTTTCATACTCCACATTAATTACTTAATCACGATTAAGTAACATGCATTTTCAAGTTCACTTTTAATTCCTAAGATTAAATTATTTAATCTAACTAACATAATCACAAAACAAATACGTATTTTCCATCCTACATACACACCATTCAAACAGCTAGCAAGTTAAATCACTTACAATAACAATATACTCAACGAAAATTCACTAAGTGGGGTTTAGGATAGGTAGAATGTACGCAGATTTTATCACTATCTTAAGGAGGCAAAGAGGCTGTTTCTGAAACAGCTCAAGTGTATCGAACCCAAGTAAAAGAAGAAGAAAAAAAATGAGAAAAGCATAACCGTCAATAAGAAAAGCAGCGTAAAGTCTAATAGAAAGAAACAATAACAACAACAAAATAGTATGGTAATCAAAACACAATACACAACAAAAGGCAAGAACTACAAGGCTACGACTAGTACTACGGCAGGTACTAACAAACCTAAACCTATGCATGACAATACACTACTTCACCCCTACTTTCTATTCTAATACACGACCTCCACTGCATAACATAAAATTCACTAGTGTACTATCAAAAGTTATAGTGAAATAGATTGTATTCCTTTTCTTTAATCAGACCGCTTGGATTCGAGTTCTTAATACGAAAAAAATCTTGTTACAAAGTGATTTCATCTTAAAAAGATTTCACAAATTCGAATGAGTTGATCTCAGGTCTCACGTTCGAGCCCTCGGGACAAAAAAAATCATGTTAGAAAATGTTCCACCTCCTTATTTAGAGGTGTCAGGTCAAGCCCTCAGTATGAAAAAAAAATTCTATTACATAGCGTTTCTGGACACTCCAATATAAATGCCAGACATCGGCAAGAAACCAAAATCCTATTACGGAGTATTTCTGGACTCTCCAATATAAATGCCAGACATTGGCGAGAAACCAAAATCCTATTATGGAGTATTTCTGTATTCTCCAATATAAATGCCAGACACCGAGGAAAAACCAAAATCTTATTACATAGTGTTTCTGGACTCTACAATAAGAATACTAGACATCTGGCGAGAAATCAAAATTCTATTATAGAGTATTTCTGGACTCTCTAATATAAATATCAGACACAACCAATATAAATATCGAACACCGAAGAAAACCCATAACTTGGTCTTATCCACCAAATCCATTATCTTCTCTCATTTCTTCACTGAACTGGTTCTTTGGAAGAAGCAAAAAAATGTCGGCTTCTTCACTCCATTTCTTCACTCAAAAGCCTAAATTCTCAGTAGTAGAGCACATTTCTTTAAGTACTAAGAATACCCACTTCAATTTCAAGATTAATAACTCCATAAAACCCATAAAATCGAAACCCCATTTCCCCATTTCTTCTCTTTTATCTTCCTTCAATCGATTTTCAACCCATTTTTCTCCTTCTGCTGTGTCTGATGGAGCTGAGGTTGTTGGATTAGATGAGGAAGCTGAATTGTCGGGGGAAGAGGAAATTGAAGAAGATGAAGAGAATGAGGGAGGTGAGAGTGTGGAGAAAGAAGGAAATGAAGGTGTTGATGAGCTTAAATCGATTGAAGATGGTAGATTGTATGTGGGTAATTTGCCATTTTCGATGACACCTTCTCAATTGTCTGAAATCTTTGCTGAAGCTGGTAAAGTTGCTAATGTTGAGGTCTGTTTTTTTGGGCTTTTTTCGTTGCTTTGCTTTGGTTATCACATTATTTTGTTGTTGTTACGGTCCTTTTTTCGAATGTTATGTAATGAATGTGTGGTTTAGTTCTGTATAATGTTATGGTTGTGTTTTTGTAAATGCATTGATATGTTATTTGTTGTGTAACACTCTCCATATCGCATTAATTTGTTGTTGTTATTGCTTCCATATCTGTATCCCCTTTTTTCAAATTGTTTGGCAGGCTTTGTTTAAGCTGAGTGTCTATCGGAAACAACTTCTCTATCTCTACGAGGTAGGGGTAAGGCCTGCATACACTACCGGACGCTGCTTGTGGGATTACACGGGTATTTTGTTGTTTTTTATATGTGTTACTCGAACTGAGGGTCTTTTGAAAACAACCTTTTTACCTCTCAGGAGGTAGGAGTAAGGTCTGTGTACATAATACCCTTCCTAGACCCCACTTGTAGGATTACACTGGGTATGTTGTTGTTGTTGTTGATATGTGTTACTCGAGCTGACGATCTTTCGGAAACAACCTTTTTACCTCTCAGGGGTAGGAGTAAAGTTTGCGTACATTGTACCCATTCCAGACTCCACCTGTGGGATTACACTTGGTGTGTTGTTGTTGATTTTTCCCTTTCCAATTCTTGAATCTTATGCAACTAAATCTTATGATATGTATATAGACATCAACATGTTATGGAAGAAAAGTACAATTACAAAATTTGAACTAATTCTATTTATCCAACTCAACATTCCTATGTCGGAAAATTATAACATTCCTATGTCGGAAAATTATACTGCACAAACGTGCAAAGACTGAGTTTTTTTGTTATATATAAGCTGCTGAATGCATGACATAATGGAAGATTCTAGTGTAGGTGATAAAGGATGTTCAAAATTGCTTTGGGAAATAGGTTCAAATCCAAAGTGTGAGTTTTTAGTGTTTTTTGAATCCCCTTGCATAAATTTCTGGCTCTGCCACTGGCTGCGTTAGCCCTCGAACAATGGAAAACAAGTTAGAGACAGGAATCATGGGATATACATAGTTGTACTCACAAACTTAATAATAACATATATATTTTCATATTTGTTGTTTTTTTGGTTAAAGTTGGTTGATTTAATTTTGTGTAGCTGCAGTTGAAATCTGACTCATGATTTCTAAGTTGCTTGCATGTTTGTACATAAGTTCAATTTTGATAGAATTCCTATATTTTTTCTTTTGGAATATAAGATACATGAGGATGACTCATGTTGTTTTTCTTCAATGGATTCGTAGATCGTTTATGATAGAGTTACAGATAGGAGTCGTGGATTTGCATTTGTTACAATGGGAAGTGTTGAAGAAGCAAACGAGGCAGTTCGGTTGTTTGATGGATCTGTAAGTTTAGCTGCTTTCTCATCATTTACTAGCAAGGTCTCTTTTCTTGTATGCTTCGCATCAGCTTATTAAAACACTTAATTCATCTGCAATACCAGAATATGCAAAATACCGAACGCATGTTGTATATTGATAGTCATTCATTAACAATATGATTCAGGTTTGGTGTTAGTTACCTATCTTGATCTGATGTCATTGTCCCACTAAGAAACAGCAATATTATTAAGATTTTGTTTTAGTTACCTATCTTTGACTGACGTCCTTTGTCTCAATTAGCGTTTAGTTTGGTCTCGAAGGCTATTCATTGCTCATCTAAATAATGTTTAACAGCAAGTTGGAGGTCGTACGGTCAAGGTAAACTTCCCCGAGGTTCCAAGAGGAGGTGAAAGGGAAGTAATGAGCGCAAAGATAAGAAGCACCTATCAAGGTTTTGTAGATAGCCCTCACAAACTATACGTTTCAAATCTTAGCTGGAACCTCACTTCTCAAGGTCTGAAAGACGCTTTTGCAGACCAGCCAGGATTCTTGAGTGCAAAAGTCATCTATGACAGGGCCTCGGGAAGATCTCGAGGTTTTGGTTTTATTACCTTTTCTTCAGCTGAAGCAATGAACAATGCACTCGATACCATGAATGAAGTGGTAAGAATAAGTAGTGATGAAGTATCTTAGAACAATTTAACATATTCCTTGTTTCTCACAGTTTCTTATAAAATGCAATTAGGATCTTGAAGGACGGCCTTTGCGACTAAATATAGCTGGGCAGAAAGATCCAGTATCTTCTCCACCAGTAGTCTAAACAAGTCCTGAAAATGATTCTGAGAACAGTGAAATACTCTCTAGTCTCGGCTCATAAGATCACCGAGATTGATAACAACATTGGCGATTTGGAGATATGTAGAGTTTTATATGCAACGGAGACGTGCTTTTTCCAGCTTATGTAACTTGATGCAGGTAAGCTGTGTTACTACATTGCCTGTACATTTTCTAAAATGCATAGTTAACAAATATTGTATTTTGATTGTAATATAACTCATCACTAGAATCAATAGAGATAACTCTTTGTAAAATTCTCATATATTCTACTCCTTGTTCCTCCCTTTACCATGCTCATTTTGTATTTTTCTGCTCATTTTTTAGTATTAAACTTCTAGTACAAACTTCAGATTATTGGTGAAGTTTGAATTAGCACGATTAAATTTAGACCAGTGGTCTGAAATTTAAATATTCTAGAACTAAACTTTAGCTTAGTGGTCAAAAGTTATGAACTATTAGAACTAAACTTCAAACTAAAGGTCAAAAGTTTGAACTACTAGAACAAAATTTTAGATAAATAGTCAAAAGTATGAATTGTGAAAACTAAACTTTAGACCTACAATAACATATCCGGTGTAATCCTACAAGTGGGGTCTAGGGAGGCTAGTGTGTATGCAGACCTTATCCCTACCCTCTTCACTTTTGATGCCGCACCATGTCGGATTCTCCAAAAGTAGTGTACTTTTAGAGAATCCGACATGCATCTGCTGACCTTTTTGAAGAGTCCGAGCAACATAGCCCCTACCTTGCGAGGTAGAAGAGGTTGTTTTCGATTACCCTCGGCTCAAGTAAAAACATTACAAAGCAGTTTGAAAAAACGGAAAACGAAAACAACGGGAGTGAAGAAGCCAAAAAAGAACTAAACAAGAAAAGGAATAACTTAATCTAAATGAGAATAACCAAACAAATAACTATGCCACAACACAAAATGAATATACTCTAAATACATCAATAATTACAAAAATAATAATAATCCCTAGTAGAATAACACATGGATCCCCATCCAACTTACTTTTCCCATCAAAAAAATATCCCAAAATACACAATATAGAATAATAAACTATAAAATATAGAATATTCAAAAAAAAATTTAAAGGGGGTCCATCCACAACTAAACCAAAGACCTTTGACCATCTCATTTCTTCCATGGCTGAATAGAAAGAACCACTATCAAGATGATGATAAGCAAAAGAATAATAGCAAAACAAGTCCATTTTCTTGTATTCTTTTGGTGTTTTCTTGCCACTTGTAATTGTTGAGCACCCCCTCTAACAAATGAATTAGCCCTATTCACTTGGCTCTCAATATCATCAAGTTGTTCACCTTGAGATTCCACTAAAACAGCCATGTCCAAGAAAACTTGATGAAGTTCTTTCAAATTCCTCTCTATTTCCTTCACAGCTTCATGCCTTTCTTGAATCTCCATTACTGTATCCATCACTTGTCCTCTTCCTTGTTCTTGTATTGCCTTTTGTAAGAATGTCTCACTTTGACCTGTGGGAGACAAAAACAAGTAATTTGTTCTGTTATGACTCGTTTATTGACTTGATCCGATGAGTTAAAACGATAAACGATCCATCAAGCTATTCGGTCTAAGATACATGAAATAAGTATTGTTTGACATGTCATTTGGAAATTTGGATGAGTTTTACTCTTTCGATCTATATGATGTCAGATATTCATTTTGGAGCTTGATTAATCCGAATTTACATCGAAAAGTCCCATTTAGAGGTAAACAACTCCCTACTAAAGACGACTCTATTCCCCCAGGTTTGATCTCAAGACGCTGGTTAAGGATGGAACCACATACGAGAAGGGTGTTAGTTGAACATCTTGTCGGAGAATTATACTGTGCATATAAAAAATAATACTGAGTATATAGATCAAAACTTAAATTTTGAATACCCTTAACAAAATTTCTTGTCTGAGATGGAGAAATACTTATAACTATCCCTTTTAATTTGTACTCCCTCTGTCAAATTTTTGAGTGTTAAATTATCTAACTTTCCATGTGAATTCGAATATACAATCTTCGAGTTCTTTTGAATCTCGAATAAAATGAGACAAAGGGAGTAAAATTTACCTGTAGATATGAGTGTATCAAGAACTGCTTCATCAGGATTTTCTCCAGTGACAGTATAATACCTTCTTTGAACTGTTTCTCTATATTCTGACGCCATCTTTTGTCTCAGCTCATTAAACTGATTCATAGACTCTTGAAGTTTCTTCCTCAATCCATTCACAACAGACGTCCTCGTCCTATCAGAGGAACTCCCCGGGCCACACCCGGGGAGGCTTCTATTGGAAGCGTTGGATCTATCCAACCCTTCCAAACGAACTTTAATAAACTTGGCCTTCTTCAAAGCCATGGAAACATCATCATCCATTTTGGACCTAAGATCCTTCACAGCTTTCGCGTTGTGAAGGGTCTTGCTCTTTTCATTAGAGCTCTGGAGCTGAGCATAGATTTTTTCGAGGTTTTTCAGCTCGTCTTTAATAGCTTCTACATCTTCAAAGAACTTGTCTAGGTTGACTCCACCGGTATCTCCCATTTCAATTCCATGAGAATCTTGATCATGATCGTTCTCTCCGTAACGAGAGAACGATCCTGAAAAAAGATCATTCATCTTCTTCTTTTTTTTACGAAAATTTTGATATTATGATATTCGATATAAAACTAAGAACAATGAGAAAGATGGGGTTTGAGGAAAAATGGATGACGGAAATATAATAGGAAGGGCTGCTAAAAGAAGAAGAAGAAGAAAAAGAGACTAGTCAAATTGGTCGTCTAATTCAACTACTATAAACAAGACTAGGCAAAAATATGTAATTAAAGAAAAGTCAAATGTTCTTTTTTAGAATATAAAATAATAATAAAATATAGAGAGAATTGTAGAGATTCTTGGGATTTAGTTATTTCATCTTTTATTCTGAATAAAATAATATATAGATTTTTTTATAATTTATATATATACGTAGGTTTTCTGCAAATTTAATACCATATTAATTTTAAACATAAATAACTTACCTTTTAATCAGCTATCAAATATGGTAATATTTATGTAAAATTTAATACCTGAATAACTCATCTTCAAATCAGCTACCAAACAATTCCGATATATATATATATTCTTAAATTTATATGTAAATAAATGTAGAAAGGGTGTTATGTACGGAAAGGTCGTGGAGATGGGATAGACGAAGAAGTGAGGAAAATGTCAAAAAAAAATTAGTTAAGATTGAGTGGGTCTAAAGGGAGGGCTGCGTGGGCGTGGGGGTGGGGTGTATAAAATATATTCCTCCGTTTTTTTGTTTCAATTTATATGGTATAAACATAACTAGACACAAAGTTTAAATATTTTTTCTTTAAAATTGTGATCTTTATGTCAAGTTAACTAATATTTAAAAAAAAAATTATGGTCTAAAACATATACCATAATATTTGTGTGAAAAGAAAAGAAAAAGAAAAAAAAGTTAAGAGTAAAATTATGTTTATATATAAATATGTCATTCTTTTTTTAACTGATTAATAAAAAAATAGTATCACGTAAACTGAAACGAAGAAAAGATATTTTAGTCATAGATATTGTTCTAAATCATTTGAGGTAATGTGTAAACGAGTAGGAAAACGCGTTTGACTAAAATATTTCTACTATTTTATTTTATTTTCAACTTAAGGATTAAGAATAAAAGAAAAAAAAGGTAAGGTAAGAAATTTCCTAGAAAAAAAGGGTTGTTTTTCCAGAACAAAATAATGGCTATGACCATAAAAATCTATTTATTATATTTTATATGGAAAACGAGTAAAGTTTATTTATTTGACATATGTATAAAAATCTTTTTCAAATTGGAACTAAATTTGTAGACGATAAGGTGCTTAAGGTCCTTGTTTATTTATTTGAAAATTAAAATACTGATTTTAAATCCAAAAAAAAAGTAATTAAAACTCTTTATTTTCTCAAACATTTAAATGATATAATTTTATCTTAAAATTAGTACGGAATAAATATAAAATGTACAAGAATGCAATCAGATGACAAAGGTGATTAGTGGTCATGACGAACTTGAGTATGGTTGAAAGTGATAGTTGTGCAAATGGAGAATGGGATGGTTGGTGGTAGAGATAACAATTTATTTGCCTTCATATGAATATCTAGATGAACTATATCTTAATAATTTTAAGACTATTCAAAATTTAAATAAGTTTGACATTTTTTTTTGATGATCATGGTGTCCCGGCCAGTTTTTGCACACCTCGACTAATTTCACAAGATATCTGCCACCTTCTATCAGCAACAGATACTAGATAATTCATTCCAATCTTTAATCTCAAGTTCTTTTATACCATTCATGTTGCACTTGAACCATTATGTCTTATTAACTAATTTGGTAGATTTAACTACTTAATATGTTATTAGGATAATGGAATTTATATATTAAAACATATTCCATATCATAGTTAGAAGAACCATTTGGCTTCTTAATATATTCAAATTTTGTCTGCTCAATCTATGATTATTGTGTGGTTGGCCGACCAAAACACGTCCATAGTTAAATTACTTTTGTCCTAATCCTTATTTGCACACTAATTAAATTATTGTTACCTATAAATCCATTACTTTCTCAATATTATTTTATGTAGCATATTTTCATTTTTTGTCCGTCACAAAAATGATGTGAAAACTATTTAATTTTAACATTTTTATTTTACCTTTATTGATCACATGGCTAATTCGACTTCATGACATTTATAATGAAAAGACACGTGAAATTCTCGCAATCAATCATTTATAAAGAGTTTATTTTTGTACTATACATAAACCTAGTTACATGTCGAAAGTCTTGTTCAATTTCATAGACTTTCACAATCAATCATTTATAAAGAGTTTATTTTTGTACTTTACATAAACCTAGTTACATGTCGAAAGTCTTGTTCAATTTCATAGACTTTGTTTCACTCCGCTTAGACTTATCCCCCTCTAAAGGTTTAGTGATAGATTATATAGAAACTGGACGATGAGAAATATAAACGCACAACCAATAATGCGTTGGAGAGATCGTTTCTTATGTTGTGCCGAAGTCATTTATAAAGCATAATGTCATGTCCCACTACTATCTTTCTTTTCATTCTCTTAGCGATCTAGTTTTAAAGGACTTACTTGAGCTTACAAGATCGTGAAAGATTCGTGAGTAAGTTGTTAGGAGCCGCACGGAGCATTAATGAAAGCCTAAGTCCGTTGACAATAGGCTCAATTCAAACAATAAGAAATAAATACAAACGCTTCACGAATAAGAGGATGGTTATCAATCCATATGAACTTGAATCACAAAATTACAAATAATAGCATCAAAGTATCAACATAACCACGTTCTGGGAGGGTAGAGTGTAAGCAAACCTTACCCCTACCTCGTGGCTGTTTTGGAAAGACCATCAACTCAAGTGCAGCAAATCAAAGTAATGAAAAAGAAAATACGGTATCGCAAAATAAAAATGTCTACCTTCCATGTTCTTAAACCACAAAATGGGTGGATTACAAGCTTGTATTTGGTCCCAAAAGGCTTGAAACAAATTAAATTCATATCCTATTGCTACAAGTCAAAATTGTTTTATTTTTCCCAATTATGACGTATCTATTTCTGTGTAAATACAAGAACATCATAGTTTACAAGTTACAAAATCACTGCATGTTGATTTGCCAATTTTTCAAAAGTTCTCAATCTTGTTGCAGCACTGTTATGTAGAATGGATGGCCTTGGCACGTTCCGGATGAAGCTATCGATTCTTCTCTTTGATCGCTCTGAGATGAAAGACTCCAGTGCAATGAGTAGTTTGATAGATCAAACGTGCCGGGTGAGAAAACACAAATTTCCATAGGAGTTTCCCTAGAAGATAACGGCTCGAGTGTAAAGTGAGTAGAACTTGAAGCTGACCAAATGAAAGGCGGAACTGTATCAGACGACATTGGCTTCATTACTCGAGTTCCTGGGGTATCAGGTGTGATTTTAATGTCATTTGACAGTGACAAATCGTGCCAGCCTACTTCATTTCCAGAAGTTGCAGATGCATTTCCTGATGAGCTGATGTTGACTGCGGAATCAGAGGGGTTACAGCGAATGGACACAACACCATCGGAGGAATTGTAGACTATCATCTTTAGTGTAATCGCATAGAAAGGTTCCTTAAAATCATGCTTTACAGTTCGGGGGCCATCCATTATCCACCATATTGGGCTACTCGTCCTGACACTGTATAATGAAACAAACAAGATTGTATCCATTAAAAGTGAAACATGCATAAGTATACATATGTTTATTATTCTCATGACAGAATCCTTGCCTGCGGTGACAAATGTGATGCGAGAAAACATTTGCGCATTTGTTCTCCTTGCTTTGTGATCTGGATACCAATATAAAGTCAACCGTGTCCTCATGCTCCTGATCAATTCAAATAAAAAGAAACTTTTGAGTATAGCAGTAAGGCATAAAGGACTGTACACTTTTTTTTTCGAGACAGTAACAAACCTCTCTACCTCCATGAGGTAGGGGTAAGGTCTGCGTACACATTACCCACCCCAAACCCCGCATATGAGATTACACTAGGTATGTTGTATATTTATTTCGTGAAACCTCTCTGAATCACTGAGCAATCAAAAATATCTATCATTACAACTATCGATTGATACTCCCACTATTGTTTATAGTTCAACTATCACTACAAGCACAAGAACCTCACAAGTCATATTCATAATCAGTATTGATGACAATATGACACTTGAATACTTCCCCTAATTAATGAGAAATACAGCAGAGTAATAAATGAACCTGATCCGATATTCTCTGATGCACTCGTTCATAATGGTGAAATTCAGACAAGGGAGAGCTGTATAGATCAAACAGCATTTCACTTCCGCTGAGCAAGTTGACATCTGCCTTCTCCGAAAGGCAAAGAGAAGAAGCACTGTCTTGATCAGTTACCGACCTACAATTCTGATTACAAAAAGGAATTCCATTATATAAACCAAAAACAACTATTTGATAGGTTAAATTTAAAAAAATGAATCCTTGAATCGTAACATCAGAGAGGGAATATATCTTGGAAAGCTGAAGTTGAACTGCGTCAAATTAGTAAACAGAATAAGGAAACACTCCATTTCTAACCTTGAGCTTGAGAAACCATGAAATTGCTTGACCAGCCAGTAGAAAATCTGAAGGGAGGACCTTGGTTGGTTCGAGCAACGATATCTCCCATTCATTCCCAACAGATGACAATTGGTGAACCTGAAAGCCTTTTGAGCTAGACCTATTGACAACATCCATTCGGACAAGGAACTCCCGCAATCTAGATGGACGAGGGCTGATTTGGAAAGACACATCCAAAGATGGTAGCACCTATAAAGTGAATATTGCAGGTACTTGTAAGAGATTTTTTTTTGGAAAAGCAGCTCACTCACTTTTGATCGATACACACACCAGCTCAGAGGATAAAGAAACTGTAAAACTAATAGCACTTGCTCAGATTCACGAGACTTCTCAACTGGAGACATTACAACAAATCTACACAATCAATATCTAGCAAATAGCAGGAACCAACCTCTATATTGAAGTGCACGCGTAAGGTACGATATGTCATCACACTTGATATGTCTCCCATCTCATAGTATACTGATAAATATAAAGATATTTTCCCGGGAGCTGCAGCCCTAAGCCAGAGAGGCCATGAGATTGGAGTTCCATCTGCAATTGATGTGTCCTAGAAAAAAAACACAGAAAAGATAAAGGGGTCTGATCCTGGCTTAAAATGTAGATGGCTGACATCTTTAGCCCACACTGACCTCAGGAAATGGAAAAATGCCATCTGATACTTTATCAGTCTTTGACCTCAGAGAACTTTGTCTTGAACTTTTTCTTTCCAAGCAAGCAGGAAATTGAACTTCCAGATCTTCCTTGTGTCCAATTTGGAGAAACCTTGGCGGACTGACCTTCATCTTCAACTTCTGCCAGGACATTACAGCTATCATCATTAGAACTAGAAATTTTTCTAACAAACAATGCTCCAAATTGATATCATTAAAACAACCATATATGCATGCTAGTTCATCTTCATGCAATGCATGTATCCATTTCGAACACACAGGTGTCTCTCAGTTCATGGGTATCGATGTAATCTCAATTTATATGTATCTAAATACCTCGATGTAGATGATTAAGAGTAAATTTGGTGAATCAGAAACTGTAACCTATTTGCTTGTATAGCGCAGATTTTTATTAAAACAAAAGAGGTGCATAACCTAGAAATATTAGGTGGTGACAATAGCAATTGAAGCTATGCCGATTGGTGGATTAACTAGTAACTCCGAGACTTGGCTCAAAAAAAAAATACACTCTTAAATTTATCTCTTTAATGAATATATGTTGTGGGTTAGTCAGTTCAGCGGGTACCAGCTAAGTACAAGATGGTTATACCCAAAAAGGAAGGTGATGGCACTGAAAAGGAAAGGTGATGGCATTGAATGAAATGCTTTTCCCAAGATTCTCTCTTCAGTTTCCTACTTCTTTAGCTGTAAACACAGACATTCTCTTGAAATAAGAGAACTTCGGTCTTACATTTCCAAACTTTGTTCTCAGCCTTGATTATAGTTTCGTTCATCCTGTAGTTGAGAATTACTGCTCCACTTAGAGTGTCCTCCTGACTAATGACTTTTCTTGCCCACGAAGTAGGGCAGGTCTGAAAACTGCCTTTCGAACACAGCCTATTTTCCATCAATGCAACAGCAGCAATTGCGCCTATAATATCAGCTGAGATAAGATAATCCCAATTGAAGTACATTCTACGGCTTTATTAGGTGATATTTGATGATTCTTAGGGGAAAATAAGAACTAGGCATGTTTGTCATTCTGATGTTCAGGCATGAGGAAATGTTTTACATGCTGTAAAAGAACCATGCTTTTTTTTATAAAGTACAAAAGAAGAAACATACTTTAACTGGAATTTTAGATGGATTTTTCAACTCCAGAGCGATACACCGCAAATCACCAACATAAACTGTTTCCGGGAGGTGATGAATGAAGCCCTCAAGCTTCGGTAAACTCTGCATATAGTCAGTCAAGTCATATAGATATGTAACTGTGACCATCCAAGTACAAAATGTTAAAACATCTTAAACTGTCTACATCACAAGTAATAAACACGTAGACATGGAAGGAAGAAATCACCTTTATGACTAAGAACTTCAGGTTATCGAATGTAGATCGTTTAGATTTCCTGTTTCCTTTCATAACTTTCTTTCTGACTAAATCGGAATCAAAAGTACAAAATCCTCCCAATGAGCCTGACAGCTTCCACCTTATACCAACTATCTTGAGAGTACCTTCTGCTCTTGGAGTAACCGTTAGCTGTACCTGAAAGTTGAAATAGTAATATGATAATTAAGACAACAGAGGTAAACTACAGCCATGGAACATCAGAATCACAAAGATACTGAAAGCAAGAAATGCACATAAGATGCTGGGACAACGACACTGGTATTGCACCCAAAAGTGTGGCCTAGTGGTCAATGAAGTAGACCTGGTTTCAAATCTCAGCAAAGACAACAAACACTAGGTGAATTTTTCTTATTTACATATATCTTGGTGGCAATTACTACTTCATTGACCTCTCTAACTCCCCAGGTAAGGGGCAAGGTCTGCGTACACTTTAAACTCCCTAGACCCTACTTGTGGGATTACATTACACTGAGTATGTTGTTGTTGTTATATATCTTGGTGGCCAAAGTCACCCAATACTTGTGTTAGTGGGATGTAATAATAACCAGGTGAATCAGTCCAGATGCACATAAGTTAATGTGTGAACCCCAAATCAAGTTAGGTATGCTGGAAGGTGTGTATAAAGATCTTGGGTTACTCCACTAATTGCCTTAAGGTTTTGAAATGATTACTCGGATTCTCGCACACATGTCATGGACCAAGTGGCTAGTTTTTCAATCGTAAGCGTATTCTGATTATACCAATATGTACAGAAGAAAAAACTAAAGTCCCCAGTTCTTACAGCATCACAAAACAGACATATAAAACTACCGGATACAGACAAAGAAAGAGTTAAGAAAGAGGCAATCACCATACAACAAATTACTGATTACTTACAAGAGAATAGGTAAACAGAACTGGTAGTTTAATGCTAGAATGAAAAGGAAGAGATCTGTTTTTATCATATGCCTCGTCTGTTTGACCAGCAAACAACAGAGAGCAAGGGCAAGGGGCAAGGGGCAAGTCTAGCTTATGATCTAAGAAAAGAAATTGTTATGGATAAGTTTTGGTGGTAGAAATCACAACAGTCTATAAAGTGAAGATGCACTGATGCAGCACTAGAGGATGATGCTTTCCATCTCAGTTTCTTGAATTTGGCTGAGGCCTCAAATTTATAAGCTCCAGTCTTTCATAAATAATGTTTGTTGCTAGACGGTGGATTCTAATAGCATAATTCGCTAAAAATTGTCATACACTAAAAACAAAAGATTATGCCATCTTTTCCTATAACAGCTTCAGCACCCCTCCCAAGTAGAACAGGGAGAACAAGAAAAGCGTAAACGAAATCTACAAGCAGCCAGATAGACATGTTCAATTACTTGTCAAAAAACTCACCAGTACTGTTTCACCTTCTCCTAGGATAACATCAGCCTCCGATAATGTAAATAAAGATGTATCAGAAGCAAAATTCCTGAAGCATCAAATAACATGTGAAGCATCATAAGCATGTGGAAAGGGGATTAAATTATTATCTGAAAAACATAACCGAGCTGGAAAGTCAAACTCTGGAAGTTTCAATACACTTACCCACTAGTGGCTGATTTGTTTGATGTCTCACCATTTTGCTCACCAATTGAATTATTTGCATCTACATCATTCACAATAGAACTTACTATGATTCTGATATTGCAATAGTTGTTTAAGGGAGGAAATATTTGTGAGGAAACAAACTGAAAAGCTTATCAATTTCATTATCAAGTGAAAAGGAATGAAAACTCCGTTCATCCCAAAACTCTAAAATATATGCTTTCTGAGGAACAATTTGACCATTTTTTGCAAATATTTGCACAAAACATCTGGATATCTCAGAGTTAAATGAAAACTATTTCTTCTTAAAGTGAAGTTGTTAAATTATCTCTAAAAGGCAAAGGGTGAGAAATTTGGGCCAGACAGGGAGTAGAAAGAGAAGGCATTTTTGTTTTTTCAACAAGTAGAAAGAAGATGACATTAAACAGGCTATTGTACTTACTCGGTTCAGATACTGCAGGAGAATGTTCACAAATTAGGGTAACACCAGATATTGAAATAGGTATTTGAAGTGGATTTTTGAATTCAATGGTTATCCCAATAGCCTCTGCAAAAAATGAAGCAAGAATAAGTCGGATATTTTAGTAAATTAACAAGGTAATGTAGAAAAAGAAAAATCAATATACTGATGGAAGATTTTGAATAGAAGATAAGCACTACAAAGAATACACAGCTCTCTCGGAAAATTATTTCTCATCTTCTCAAATCAGTGATATTCTTGAGCCTAAACTTGTTTAAGAAAGAAGGAGAGAGAGAACACTTTTAGCGTAATGTCTAGCTTATCTAACTACAATGAGTGTTCATTTTCATTGTGCTCGAGTAAAACACTAATGTATAAAAGGTTAAAATTCTTTATTACTAAACTCCTGTAAAAGACCTAGCTTTCTAATAAGAGAGTTTAGGCAATCCTTTTTGTTGATGGTGAGCGGGTGAGGTGAAAACCATATTGTACAAGTTTGTGGTAAGCATATTAAAACCATAAGTTGGTAGTGAACGTGCTAAAACCATATGTTAGTGTTGTGGGATAAGAGGATTTGAAGTGGGTAAGCCCTGGGAATGCAGCATCTGCTATATGTAGATGTTACATTATTTTTTTTGTGGAGCAGAAAAATCCCAAGTCCTCTATCTCGACCTTACCCTTCTAATATTTGACGCCTTACCAGGATTACACATCTATATGCTTATATCCTATCAATTATGACCCTATTCTGAGGGAGCTAGCTGATATTTTATGCTGCAGTATTGGTTATCTACCCACATCTATCAGGGTCTTCCTTTAGGTACCAAGTTCAGGTTTACTGAAGTCTGGAGTGGTGTTGCTGAAAAAATTGTGAAGAGACTGGCTTCTTGGGAGATGCAGTGATGTTCCAAACAGTGCTTGTCTATCATTGGATAACTTTTGATTTAAACTTACTACTCCTTGTTGTCACTCCAACTGGAGGTACACTGCTATTTCTAGTAATCCTTTATAGTGTGTCTACTTGTCTAGCGTTCCTTCGATGCATTGCAGCATTTCTTTTAATGACACAAAAAACTCAATTATGGTTTAACAAAAAGCTCATCAGCAAAAGACAGGAGTACAAATTTATCAACAGTGAAATAGGATCAGTTAGTTACCTCCAGCAACACAAATGTTTGATTCTTTAAACTTCTTTGGCAACATTTTAGATTGCAGTTCCAGCCAATTACTCTTACTTGACAATGTTGGAATCATGTCTTCCTCTAATGATTGCCACAGACTTTCTTTGACATGAATCTGATGTTCCAAAAAGAAAAAAGGAAGAAAAACAACATAGATTGTATCAGAAATTTTAAATATATAAGAAATAATAAATATAAACAAAGGCATAAAAGTCCAATGAATTCAATTACTCTATTTCGCCACAGCAGTAGCAGAAAGCTTCGGTTGACAGAAAGTATGAAAAAGAGGATGGAACAACAAATGTTTAAACACTACATTTTATTTTAAATGATATAATATGTCCATTGACTTCAGTTAACCTTATATGACACACCAATAATAGACAATAGCCTGGGTGGAGTGGAAAATATAAGAACAAGGAACAAGGAAAGAAACAGGGGAAAAAAAGACCAGTGAAGTGTGAATCTGAATCATGGATTTGAATTTATGGTGTTGAGACTTGAGCATTACGAGGTGGAAGAATTTAGTTGATTTTCAAGACTAAGTAGTTACAGTCTATTACTTTAATGAGATCCTGCTTTGTTAGCCCAGTCTTACCGGTAAAATGTTTTGAGTGTATTTTCTCATAGTTACAAGAATGCAAGAAAATGAGGATGAACACGGTGGATCAATGGCTGAAAACTAAGGGAAAACACATAATCCAGAGGAAACAAAAGACAACAGTAATGAAAGAGACCATTGAATATGAAGACTACCCAGGTACTATTAAGTAGCACCTAGAATTTGCATCATGCACTGCCTAACAGAAACAGATAATTTAAACCAGATGACAGGCAGAGTAACACGTCAGAAGGCCTTGGGCATTTAATAGATTCCAGAGAACCAAAAAAGAACGGAAAGAGAAGAAGACAACAAACAAATAGAAAAAAGTAAAAGATTTAGGAAGTACTAATTAGCTTACAGCTGCTTGGGATGCATAGGTACGATGATCCTCGTACACCACTTTGACTGAAGGGATGATGATTACTGGTAATTGAAGCTTTGGAACCTCATATGTTTTGCCTGTTTGCTTCATAATATTACAAATAAAAGAGTAAACAAGGACAATATATATTTCAGATCAAGAACAATAATGATTAAAAATATGCAATATGACTAGATGAGAGAAAAAACAAAGCAGTATGTTAAGAACTCTTGCAAAGCAACACGTGCATCTTCAATGCACTTGTCATTAATTCATAAAAATTAAAATCAAAACAGTAACGGCTGTTACAAACCAAGATTAAGTGAAATCAAAATCAAGATCATTCCATGGATCAAATTAAGAGAACTATTCTACATACCAAGTTTTTTCTTTCTCAGTTGGGATATTTACATGAATAATCAAAACCATAGGTCAAGGAAATTGTTTCTGGCAATGCTGAAGCTAATACATATCAGCACACCAAATTATCTTCAGCAATTTTTGGCAATTACCATAAAGACAACTGTGGGCTAAATTGAACTGCTCAGTTTAAATTTAGAAGCATCGCATCCTGCAAAACAGGGCATTCTTTCTGTCTTCTGGTCTATTGAACACTAAAAGTCACTAACACCTCACTTCTATTGGATGCTAATATAAATTTCATCTGAAATCTATTTGCAGGTCCTGATTATTCAAAAGATTGGAGTTGGTAATTGCATCTCATCAAGGAAAATTAGCAACCGGTAGACCAGTAAATCCAGAATTTCCATGATTTGTAACTGGCAATCTAATGATCCTTGCCATGATATATGACCAGTTTGACTGTACAGAATAATATTTATCAAGAAATGAACAGACGACATAATTTGGAAGTTGATGATCTTTCCAGGATCCAACCGAGGGGGAGGGACTCACGGGTAAGACACATTTAGACACAGGATGTAAGAAACAGGAGGATATCAGGAACTAAAACTAGTGCTTACCTGAATTATCTGAAGGAAATCCTTTAGGAATAACTCCTGTGTTGTCTTAGATTGATGACCACAAGCTAGAACCTCCAACATATTTTTGATAGCAACATCGAAGATCCCCAAGAAACCATACCACCTGAATAAATGATATTATTAATAGCAACATCAAAGATCCCCAAGAAACCATACCACCTGAATAAATGACAACCTTATTATGTTACTCCCTAATTCCCGAATAATATCTTAACTAGCTTTTATGATTATAACCAGTAGCAGTGGAGGGAGGGAATCTTTCGCTAGATTAGTACAAGGATATGGCATAACCAATGCAATAAGAAAGTTAAGCGGAAGGACAAAAACAAGAAGCTGTGGGAACAATGGTGTCAACTGCCTTTTCCGAGCAGTTTTGTCTGTAGACAGGACTAATATGATCCAAGTACAATTCTGAAAAAAACAAGGAGGTTCAACTCAGGTTTGGGCAATTTTAATCAGTTTGACTAAGGAGAGGTGAACCATGCCTGAACACATAGTTTGCTAGAACAAATGGCGGGGAACAGTCTCAGCTTGTGTATGGTGGAACATATGGAATGAAAGAATCTTGGAGGCAGGTTCAACTCCATTCAAAAAATCAAATGGAATTGTACCAGTTCTCTATGTTTTTGGTGTAAAGAGCAATGTATAGATGATGAAGTACAGATAATGGACTTTCGAAGACTTCTGTAATTACTTTTACTCTGTAGATCACTTTTTGGAGATTGTCAGCATAGCCCTAAATGCTGAGGAATACAAGTTACTAGTTTCAAAAAAACAACAAGGAGGTTGTTTATAACTTACTTTCCTATGTGGAAATGAACATGGTCTCTAATGTGCCTCCATGTAGTTCCCTTGAAAACAGAAAGAGCACCTTTGTATGTTCGAATTGCATGTTTTATCTGATAATGGAGACGGAATAAATAGTTATAGTCTAGATCACAGCATTTAAGAACCTATATGCATGATTGGGTGAGAACAAATACCTGATCACATTTTTTATACAGGTCCCCGGAAAGAACAAGATGAAACCCGTACTTGCGCAACATGGGGGGAGTGGAAAACAAGTAACAATATGATGCTTGCTCGAGCATTACTGCTGAATGGAGGGGTTCCTAAAGAATAAACCTCTTCAGAACAGGAAATAAGGATTGTCATCCACCAAGATATCAAAATTGGGCATTACCTCACCAGAGATACGGAAGTATACACTGGCAGCCTCCTTATACTGATCTCTGGCCTTCAACA
The DNA here is from genome assembly GCA_018342035.1 of Solanum appendiculatum. Lineage (NCBI taxonomy): Eukaryota > Viridiplantae > Streptophyta > Magnoliopsida > Solanales > Solanaceae > Solanum > Solanum appendiculatum. The sequence continues at coordinate 402,272 of JAGDQO010000088.1, forward strand.
TTTCTACCCACCAAAGACCACAACGTGTAGCATTTCTCTGACCTGACGATCCAATTTTCTGCAAAAAAGATAATGTTTTAATCCATCTACCAAAACCATACAAAACCTTAGATCGTATTTATACTACATCTAAGGCCAATAATATTATTTAAAATTAAAATTAAAATAATAACAGAAAACACTTAAACCCAGAATATCATCACCTAAATAAACAAAAAAGTATGTAATACAACAACGTATGTGATCCATCAGTTTCTAGGTCACTTAAAAAGCTTAACATGCAGATCTTAAGAGAAACAGGTTTCTAAACAATTGTCAGAGTGACTACTACCATCTTTTCCTTGATTTATCCAAGTATATTAAAAATTGTGAAGCATATTCTCTTCCCTTTTTTTCTCTTTTTCAATGGTTGCTGGTGAAGAAATTAAAAAGACAACTGCAATAAAATTGACACACTAGAGTAAAGTTCAAATAACTGACATATGCATACATACTAAATATGTAGTAAATGCATTCTCCATGCAATATTCACCATCCTTTCTCGACTGATCCAAAATGAAGTAGGTCAGTCCCATCATTTCCTGCAATATGAGTTGATAGTGTTGGTCAGAACACATTGAAAGATTATAAAACAAGGCAAAGCATTAAGCAGAAGTTCATCATTCATGTCCCTTCTATAACTCCAGATGATTACAGCTGTATGCATATTCACCCCATATGCATTAAAAACAAAGAAAGAAGTCAACAAGTAATTAATGTTTTTACTACTTCTCATGTATATTGGATCTCCCCTCCTCGGAAGAGTATCTGATGGAAAATGCAGTATTTGGATCAATAGTAAGACACGCCCAAATAGAAACTCAAGATATTCCAATCTCTCCCCACCAATAATATACTCTAGCTCTAGTTCAATGTATTTAACACTCCAGTTCTCTCAAAATGTTTGATATACCTTCACATTAACCTATAAGCAGGTCTTATCCCAAAATAAATTGGATATGCAACTACATTCATGAACGATTGCATGTAAAATTATAGGTAAATCAAAAATAGCTAATATTTTTAGCCCAATCGGTTTAACCGCACCAAATATGACAATCGCAATAATTTCCTTTTTTTTCCTCCCAAAAAGAAGATAGCCGCATGGCAGAGATGTCTGACTGGTTCATATAGTAAGAAGACTTGCTTTCTTAGCACAAACTAAAGGCCAACTTCGTTATTCAAACAGCAACTTTGTTTTCCAAATTAAACCCAGAATTGTTAAATGTTTGTTTTCTAGAAAACCAAAAACAGTGAAAGGCTGTTTTCCAAAAACAATTCTTCCAACACACAAACCATCAATTCTTCAAAACCAAATACAAACACACATCCCTCAGGGATCAAAATCAAAATAAAACTAACCGAAACCAAAAAAAAAAATCTGAATCCAAATGGAAAACTCATGATGAGAAAAGGTATATTGAATCTCAAATTTCTTGTTTTAAAGCCACTAATAGAAAAATACATAATGGAGAAAAACTTCTCATGTCTCAATATAAAAAGTAAAAAAGGGAAGTGCATTATTTAGAGATTATTCATAAATCTCAAAGTAAGATAGTGAAGGAGACCATTTACAATTTGTGAGGTGCATTACCAGTAATTTACAATGCATTGCCACTAGCATGGATCAATTAAATAAAACAAAAAACAAGGTGCTGCCTGATGCACCAAGAGGAAATCAAGACACAGTGTCCAATGAGCTCATCTGCTAGCACTTACTATTTTCCCAATCTCGATCTATTTCATGAAACTATGCAATAAAGACACAAAATGTTTCATATTTTCAGAGACACGTGTTTATGATTTAAGAATGTCATTCGCCAATTGAATAACTCTTTAGGCCAAATAGACATAAGAACTTACAAAACTCATAATTGCACAAAATACACAAAAAGAAACAGGTTTCACTGGACGCTCATTGTTTTGCTCATCTAACTACATGAACCAGCAACTGCACCTTGGGAACCCAAGTTAAGCAGGTCCTATATTAAGTGAAGAAAATCATGCCAGAGACATGTATTATCCAGAAATTTAGCTTACAACAAGTACTCTGCTAGTAACAATGGAAATCCAATATATAATGTCAAGAACTACCTGAACACCAGCATAGTGTTTCCAAGCTTTGTCAAGCTTGTAGTCGGTAGAAAGTAGACGATAGTTAGACAATGCAAGCTCATAATCATGTAACATGAAGGCATAATCACCCAAAACTCTTATTTGTGATTCAATGGAGCTGAAAGTATACCTTGAAAAGCAATCATAAAGTCTCATTAGTCATTTAAAGAAAAATGAAAACACAACCATGTCACAAAGTAGACAAGAGATGAGCTTGCAGAATTACGCTGGACCAGCTGGGTTTTCTGGTGCATCGTCTTTACCCTTTCTCCACCACAAATTTTTTATTTGGTTTCTAAAACCTTTCCTTGTTGCAGAAACCTGAAATTTAGCACTAAGTAAGGAAAAAACGATAGATGTAACATAAATGTTATCATCAACTTCCAAGACTTAAAAAATAAAATAAAATTCCAAAAACCAGGGTCAGCGTTGGGGGGTAGATACCTGCTGGTTAAGCAGACGGATTTTTTGCTCCATGTGAGGAATAATATGTTTAGACGATAGATCTTGTACAAATTTTCTCAGCTGCTCAATTCAACACACATGTAAATAATTTCTTATATCAAGGAGAAAGATGTCGATGACCAGCTATCCTAAGAAAGTACCTCCAAGTTCAGGCCATACAAGGTTCAGGAACAAATACCTCATCCAAGTCATCTGAGCTAAGGAAGCAACGTAGCTGCTGGCCATGTGAAATATCAGTTTTCTGTAAGACACAAGAAAATATTTTTTCTTTAATTCATCTAATAAACAAAGATAACAAAGCCAATAGATATGATGTGAAACAAATAAGCTTCAGAAGGTTCTCTTACATAAGCAGACCATAAGTTTTCGTGTTCTTCTGAGCCATCCTTAGAGGAGTTAATACACAGCAAATGGCAACAATTAGCCCCAAAAGTGCTCCTCATCTCTGCCAAGGTTTTGGTTGCTCTGTAGAAAATACAGAGCATCATTAGCAGCCACATCATGCAAAACTGAGCTCATCTTTTTGTAACCAAAAAACCACCACAGTAAGACTAAACCATAAGTCTAGAAATAGATTTGATAGTTCGAAACGCAGTGGGGAAAAGGACTATAATGAAAGGCCTACGTAAGTGTGAACATAGTAACATGCTACTCCTCTTCAGTTGTGTGCCCCTTTTTATAGCTATGTTCGGCATATTATCCCAAGATTAAGTTAAATGTGAAATCCTTGATCACACTGCATGTAGTTTGCATCAACATGACTTTGTGCGGCTTTGGGACTTGTTAAGTGATGAATTATATGTTGTGATTGAGCATTGACAAGGCTCCTTGTTGTGTTTGAAGGTTATTCAAGTAAGGAGATACCACTTAGAAGATCTAGGAAAAGAAACCAATGACAAGAGACGGGATCAGAGAGTCGAAGAAGCAAGAAACAAAGAAGAGTAATGACCTACCGGCAGTGCCTAGGCTCCGTCTAAGCACCACTGAGCTACTGAAAAGCAGAAAAAGAAGACCGGTCCGTTCTTAGTACTGCAGAGTAATAAGTTTTGCTTCCAAAGTTGAGAGAGGAATGTTCTTTCCTCCATGACTCCATTTGGACCCTAGAGCTCCGAAGAAGGTTCGCTTTTTGTATGGTTAGCGGCTAGTGATGCGATCTTAACAGCGGAGAATCTAAGAAAGAGGAGGATTACCTATGCCAGTTGGTGCTTTACGTGTAAGTGTGAAGGCGAAAATGTAGATCATCTTCTTTTGCATTGTAAGGTGTCTAGTCGGTTATGGAGGGTGGCCCTGAATTGGTTTGGGAGGCAATGGTTGATGCTGGGTACAGTAAAGGAAGTTTGCAAAGTTGGACTCTTAGAAGGGGAAAGAGAAGCTCTAGGTACAGTGTGTTGCCCCATTAGCAATCATGTGGGTCATTTGGAAATAGGGGAATAGGAGGGCCGTTGAAGTAGAAGCTAGATTTTTGTAAAAAAGCAAAGCAGTGTTTTGTCTCTAGTTTCGTTTTGGTGTACTTATGAGGTCCCCATTTGTATAGAGAATTGGATCTTTTTTGTTGAGAACCATACTTTGATGTAGGTTCTCTCCTTTTGGTATATGATTTGCATACAGAGTTTCCCTCAGTTGTTAATAAAACTATTTACCTTGTTAAAAAAAAGTTCGCCAATCACTTAACTCCACAACCAGAGCCTGGTTCTGGCCAGCAGGCAATATGTTGTGGCTGTTGGTCAATGCCTGGGTGCTTCAACAACAGCGTCTAGGCATCTGCACTTTCTAGGTTTACAAATAGCCCTTCCATATCTTAAGTTAAAAAAGAAAAAGGAGCTCCTAGAAGGGTTTGGAAACATGGTTTTTTGGAAAGGAACTGAAGGCAAGGGAAGGAGAAGGATGACATCTCCATCAGAGTTTCTTCTACTTTGTCTGAAGTTTTTCATTAGAAATGAGATGTTAATGGATATCCTTTTGACGCTTTCACGTTTTGTCATCAACTACTTTACTTATTCCAGGATTATGATGGAAACCAACACGTAATTTACTTTATCTGCATTCTTGCTAGCATCCAAGGCGGCTATCATGGACTTTGGAGCATTCTTCCAACCATCAAAAGCTTGGAGTACTTGAAAGGAGGTTGGAAAGAAGATTCAAGGTCCATAAGATGCTTAAATGGTTTTGTGGAGAACAACTTTGGAGAAGGGCATCCTAGTCATTTTGTTGTTTTATCATGAAATTAGCAATCCCAGGATAATCCCACATTGAGTGTGGTATAGAAATAACACCAAAATTGTGGTATAGACAATCCCTTACGTAATTGTACGGGCGACAAAGAAAAATTTCAAGTAAAATGGCTGCATGTATATGGAATATATCGATATTGTATAAATAGTTTATAATCGTTTATCACAATGTATCAGAGATGTAAATGCATCCATATACACTGTTTATACAAAATTTATATATTGCAATAGTTCATCCTCCTCAACGAGCTGATTTTTTTCAATCCCAACCAACTCAAATCTTCTCTAAATAGGCCTAAATTTTAGATATGAGCTCCTCTCAATCTAACTGCAAAAGTAGAATTAATGCAAAATGTTCCTAGCAATAAGTGTTCAAACTTTTAGATGGAATTAAAACATTTCTAGTTTCTCCTCTGCCACTAAATGAAATTGTTATATGGATGGAAGAGACTCATGAAGAGATATTCAGTACTGGAGAAGAATTTTCACATTTTTCTCTTCACTTGGCAGGGGCACGTGGAATGGCAAAACATTGAAAGAGTCATACATGCCCGCGTGCTCTTCGCCGGCAGTAAAATGAGTCGAATAGCCATTTTAGGTAATAAATTATGATTGGGTTGTTTTGGGTAAGGAATTTTAACTCAACGGACATTTTGTCTTTTTTTCCCTAAAATAATCCTATATTTTATCCCAGGATTATTATTATTTATCCGTGTAACCAAACAGTCTTTTAGTTCATTTGTTTATGTTGGTGGTGAATATTGAGACTCTTTGTGATCTTGGAGAAGTTCCATTGTATTTCTTCAATTGAACCTCTCTTAGATTATTCAAAGGTAAGAATTTCATGTATGAGTTCAATTTCTCTTTCTCCCTTGTTCCATATCTTCAAATGAATGTCAAGAGTTCTTTTTATAATCGAGAAATTTTCGAAGGGCCAACAGCACGATTCAGAACTCAATGGATAATGGGTCCGTGACTCTACTCTTCTCCACTTAAAAACCATACTTTTAATTGTTGCATGGTTTAAACCCATGACGGGTGCCTAATCTACACATTACATGTTGTGCTCTTACCACTAGCCCAAGGCCTTGGGAGCATTAAAGTGACAAATAACTAAGCAAAATGTGAGACTATAAATGTGTTGAATGACACTGATTATATTTTTACTAAAGTACTTCAACTTCCACTCCTCATGGATTTGTGATTGTGATGTTAACAATTTCAATGTTATAAATCACTGTGTTAGATTACACCGTGGAAAATTTCAGAAGGAAAGAGCATCAAACCTTTCTAATGGAACTTCCACACCATCATGTACCAATACAAAATGCTTTAGCATTTTTGGATCCATTGAACCATCATTGAGTAGGGAAGGTAACTGATTGATGTTAAATAGGTCCACAAATTTGTTGATAGGATCTTCATCCCGTGAAGAAACAGCCAAAAGACCTATATTATGATCACCACAGATGTAGGAGCATTGTAAGCCAGAAACAGAAATTCAGAAAAGTAAGAAGGAACCTCATTTCTTAAAAAGGAAAAGAGAAGTGAAAACCGGGGAGTACAGGGGGAAAATGACTCAAAAAGTGTAAGATAAAAAAGGTAGCTTACATGTCACAGGATGGTCAAAAGCTTCATGTTCTGAAAAGGAGACCGTACGTACTAGCTCTTTGTTGAAATATTGGAACCATGACGGTAGGAACTCGTTTTGAGAAGCTTCATTGCACATCATAAGGGAATTAGTCCAACACAATCACACACTTCCAGTTAGAAAACTATTTTGTAGCTCCAAACACAGAAAGTAATTAAATGGTTATGGGACTATAAATAAAGCCAAAAACTAACTAGGCCAGGAGCAAACCTAGCAAGTTATTAATCTAGCAGTTCACAGCGAAATGTGAATTGCAATCTTGCTAGTCCTAAGTTTTATAAGTTGATACACTGCGTTAATAATAACTTTGGAGATTAAATATCCTTCTTTTTTACTTCATCAAAAAAAAAATCCTTCCTTTTTAGGATGAAAAAGAATTTAACAATTTAATGTAACTGCATAAAACATACAGTTGAGCACACTCTCAATTTGCAGAGGTTCTGAACATAAGTTAGAAAGATCTTTCTCTCCAGCATCAGTGATAACTTGGTTTAACCGCTCCTTTGCAACCTAGACAAGAAAACATGTCAATTTTAAAGGCAATAAGCATAATACAGAAAAAAGATACCATCATTCAGTTCTCAGGTCATAGAAACCAACAAATAGACCATAAACTGAATATTTTAATGGTTCTGACCTCCAGCAGAAACAGATTTTGGAAGGAATAGGCCCATTTGACAAGAAAGTAAATGAAGGGGGAATTTAAACCAATATTTTGTGTGTATCACTAGTTCCTCCACAAAGGCAGATGATTAAATGCAAAGCTGCACTTTTTTCACAAAGATTAAAGCCTGGTGTTTGGCAAACATGTACTAGACAATGAAACACTATATTTTGGAACTTTTTCCGTATTCCATTGGAAACTAAGAACTTTAACGGGTCGTTTGGCAAGGTGTATAAGAATAATACTAAATAGAGTGTATTAGTAATGCTTGCATTATTTTTTATGCATTGTTTGATTTGTTATTAAAAATAACATGCATTGCATAAAAAATTTTAATATTTATTTACAATTGGTTCTATAAAAAGGGTTTAGAGGGGCAATTGGGTCTTTAACCATGCTAATGGATGCATTAAATCCCTTGCATTACTAATATAATGGATTTCCATGTATTAGTAATACACACCTCAATACACAATAGAGTGTATAACTAAGGCTTGAAAAGTGTACCAAACAAGGTACTACTGATACACAAAGCTAATGCATACATTATTTTTCCTAATACACTATACTAAACGACCCCTAAAAGATGTAGATTGTGGCATGCACATACACAAATGTTGAGGGCTAGGTTCTGGAAACAGTCTCTCTACCTTTACAAGGGAGGGGTAAGATTGCGTACACACCACCCGCATACTCCACTAGTGGGATTAAATTGGGTATATTGTTGTTGAGTTGTTGTAGGTTCTGGATTTGAAAGTATATTTTTAAATGATGGAATAGATGGTTGCCATGTTCAACATCTTCCTTGCAAAGTATGCATCTATTACGTAACTGGAAGCCTCTCTTTTGAAAATTATCAAGTGTGAGACATTTGTCATTTGCCACAATCCAGATGTAGCATTTGATGATGTAAGGGGCCTCGGTATACAAGGCCAAAAGATTGGGAGGGAGAAGAAAAAAGGCAAGAGCAACTCTTACCAAAAAAACCTCCACAAGAAAGTGGAGGTATACTGATAAATCGATGTAACATCTACATGTATTCTTCAAGTTCCAAATATGGATATTTCTTCTCAATGATATGGACGATCCTTGATCCTGCCTAATGTCCACAATTTGTTGTAGTATAGGTGTTATTATATCATTATTGTTAAGAAAATGAACCCTAAGCCGAACTCAACATCAAAAACTATCTCATGAAGTAAGAATTGTTCAAAACTATAAGGGGTCGTTTGGTAGAGTGTATAAAAATAATGCTAAATAGAGTGTATTAGATATGCTTGTATTAGTTATGCATAGATAATTTTTATGCATTGTTTGGTTTGGTGTATTAAAAATTGCATGCATTGCATAAAAATATTAATTTACAAAAATATCCTCCCCAATTATAGCGGAAAAGAAGTAAAAAGGGTTTTGAAGGGTAATTGGGTCTTAATCATGCTAATGCATGCATTAAATCTCTTGCATTACTAATACCTAAAAATCCATGATATTAATAATACACCTTTTAATACACAATAGAGTGTATAACTAGTGCTTGCATTAGTTATACATAGGTTGAAAAAGTATACCAAACAAGGTATTATTAATACACAGAATTAATACATGCATTATTTGGCCTAATACACTCTACCAAACGACCTCTAAATGGATAATAGTTCATTGTCTCAACCAACAGCAACATACCACAAGGTGGGGCCTGGGGAGGGTAATCCCACAAGGTACGCAGACCTTACCTCTACCACAGAGGTAGAGCTCATTCTCTCAATCAATGCGAGAAACTCTAACACCTCCTCGCCAGCATACCCAGCACTAGCACTGGACATCTAGAGCGTAGACAATATAATACATGGGTCCAACAACACATGAAGTGAGGACCACCTATGATCATATAAGGAGACAACAACACCTTCAGCCCCAATTATCCATAGCTCTTCTTTTGTTGAATTTTTTTTTATATAATTAAGACTATCACCCTAACAATACTATGAACCTTGAGAGCTCAAGTTATCTAGCGGTCTGTTTGGCTTGAAAGAAATAGCAGAATTTTTTAAGGCAAAGAAGAAACATACAGCGCCTTAAACTTAGATGCATTTTGTTGATCGCTTTTTGGTGCAAACTAGTTTTGTACCAAATGTAGATATTTTAGACGCAATAGCTGATCTGCATTTTGCACAACTTGAAATTACGCCTGTTGTAATGGCTTAGTGCAAATATTGTATGCAATATATTATTTACTCATTAAGGTAATACTATGACCCCTGAGAGTCTGTCTAATAAAAGGTTATAGATTTTCTGATCCAAAAGAGATGTAGATATTTCTAGTAATGTTATGTTTTACTCACTTTTTGAGCTACTATACATGAATCGCATTCTAGTCATGTACTTCTTTTGGATGAAGCAATAAATTTTACCAGTAATGTAGATATTTCTGGTCATGTTAGGGATGTTCATACATAGAGTCATAATAGATCTCTTGGTTATTATTTCACAAATCTTCACTTTATCGGGTCAAAACTTGGTTTCAAAGCTTCAAGAGTCTTTCTTATGTTAATATAAGGTCCTCAAAACGTATCAAGACAGAACTTGTTCTCTAAGTCATCATGTTGCCTCTAAAGTACAATATTCTGTTCCAATGGATTACAACAGCCATCTTTGCAGAATGTGAGGTGAATGAGATTTAACTACGTTATATTGGTCCCAAAAGATTTTGATCCTCATGTTGTCATACCCTTCTCTTCAGTCTTCGGCTCAACTCCTTTTTTATTTTAATCAAGAAATCCATCTGGTGCCACCCGTTGAGCCCTCAGGACCAACTGCAACCAATGAAACTCGAGAATAATTTTCCCTCTCCTCTACCCTTCTCCACTTAAATAACAGGCTTAGTTCGTGTGGTGCAGGGCTCACACATGTGACTAGGTCACAAGTTACACAACTTTTGCCACTTGAACTAAGCCATGGGGTTTAGAGTTGCTTTCTCACCTCTGTTTCTCTACAATAGCTTCTTCAACAGCTTGCTACCTTCACTATGCACATCAAACAATCACCCCCAACCCCCTTTATTTCCTCGTCTCTAACAATTTTGAGTTTAATAATAATAAAATGTGTTATGTACCTCTTCTCAATTTAACCTTCAAAATTCACGAGGACCAATTTGATTAGTGCACCCCAATCTTATTCCTTTTTCTTGTTACCAAATGTACAAACGTAGAGAAAGGTGGTTCATATTTTGGATGAAGCCTGATCTCATCAAGTTTTACTGGTTTGTGCAGAAAGACACTTTTTTTTATTTTCCCATTAGTAATTACATCTAAAACCACTTGTGATTTTGTATACCAGACTACCTCATAAATTTCCTAATCAAAGCAGAGTATTACATAGAGAATTCTCTGCAATTACTTCGTTATTTAGTAGCTGCTGGCTGAAGCACTACAGTAATTTAGTTTCACAAAAACAAAGATTCAGCACCAGTGCAATCATTCCAAGCAAGCAAATCATATAGTACTTCTTTTGCTGTTAATGAATATATACTGCAACTTTATTTTCCAGAAAAAAAATACGACCTTCAACTGAAGTGTGTACTTGTCCGTAAAGTATTTCAGCTAAGAGAGTTACCTCAATATTGGGCTGCCGAATATCTGAAGCATAAAACAAACGCAATTTGAACTTCTTCAATCTGTGAGGCTGATCACTAGCAGTTCGAACTGGCACTGCATTTCCAATAAAGTAAAACACTTCACAAAAAGTTCCACACACAAACAAAATAATAGCATTAAATTACACTAAATTTGTATTGAAATGGAGCTGACCGTCGATATTGTTGAAATTGCAGAAAGGAGAAAGCATTTGGATGAAGGAGAGTTGATTCTTCTGAGAAGATTCTTCAACAAGAGGAGTACGGAGGACCAAAACCACAGGAGTGATCTCATCCAATAGCATTCGGCCAAGTGTTGAGTTCGCCGGATCCATTATCGCCGGTGACTGAGATTGGACTTACTCGTCGTTACTCGTGACTCGCCGCCGGTGCCGGCTTGCTTGATCTCACCGGCGATTATGCTCAGATCCAGAGTTGTGTATAAGGAAGAGAAAATTGAAGTGATGAGAGTTATGGGCTACTTGGCCCAAACCAAACTAAATGGGTGTAATGCTTATTAGTCCAAAATTTATTTTCACCTTTTAAAAATTTAAGCGAGAATAATAATTTTGAGATAAAATATTTATGTTTTAGTGAATTTTTTATTTCAACATTAGTAATTAGAAATTATTTTTTTAATATTATAATTGTGATATTATGTTTGTGTCATGATTTCTGTGAAATAATAATTTTATAAATATTAAAATTGAGATAAAATAATAAATTCGGTCTTTTAAAAGAAATCCCAAAGCCATTTAAGAAATTGAGAAATAAAATAACATTTGTCGATAAAAGAATATTCATTGAATAATTTTTCTTATTATTTAATTCTCATATTATAATTCTCGAGTTATAATTTTTGTATTTAATTTTCATGTTATGATTTTGACATAATACATAAATATGATCTTTAAATTTATCTCATTTGGTATTTATATCTTCCAATTTTGGTGTGTGCACAAGTAAATACGAATCTTACTTGACGCTCTACGTGACAATTTGCATCATACATGACATCCTACGTGTATTATGACACATAGGACGTGTGTCTATTTATTCAACTTTATATAAGTTTTAATATTTATTTTTGCACACCTAAAACTTGGAGGACATAGGTATTAACTGAGGCAAAGTTTAAAGAAAATATTTACGTGTACTTAACTAGAGTTCTATTACACCCCCCCCCCACCCCCCCAAAAAAAAAAAACTATTACACAGGTAATAGGATACTAGTTTACTGGGATTTCGATCATAGTTCAGCGGACACTTATGCTTTATTACAATAATTTTAGTATAACTTCTTCACAAATTAAAAAAGCTTAGACATACCTTTTAACTTAGCATCAACTGGCAATGTCATTTATGTCCTTTAACTCGTGTATAAGTAGACACTTAAATTATCATAGCAATTGAAAAGCTAGACACACATTTTAAATGTTAAATCTCACGCGACAGGTAAAACACATAGATAACACCAAATTAAAGAATACATTTATGTATTTTCTCAACTACTTTCAATTTGACTTTCTTCATTAATAATTTAAGTTGCCCCAATATGTATATTAAAAACATTTAATTTCCACCAAATTTTGACTTCAATAGAGACCAATTCCATAGGCCATAATATGTAACACTCTTTACTGATATGGATTCTCGTATACTGGTGAGATTATTTTACCCTTAATTAGGTCTCGAATTTGAATTTAGGATATCAATAGCGCCATTCCAAAATGGGCCTTGCAGTGGATTTCGGATTTAATCAGAACTTCAATGTCACTCCGAATTTCGGGTGGGAAATTAAAAAAAAAAACTCTTTAAGAACCAAATAAAACCCCCAGTCGCAGTTGTCACACGCGCTCCCGCACTAATGTCAGTGCGCCTTCTAAACCACCCACACTCCTCCGCCCTTCTCCGTTTTCACTTCCGTAACTCTCTTCGTTCATCACCCCAAAGGAGTTACTCTTTCTCCCGTTCCACTATGTCTTATCGTCCGAACTACCGAGGCGGTCGCCGTGGCGGCGGCGGAGGAGGTCGTGCTGGCGGTGGTCGTGGTGGAGGAGGAGGACGTGGTGGTGAACAGAGATGGTGGGATCCTGTATGGCGTGCTGAACGCCTTCGGCAACAGGCTGCTGAGGTACTGTTTTAACCATCCCTGCTTTTTGGTTCATTGCTCTAGCATTTGTTAGAAATGTGTAAATTTAGATGTATGGCTATTTAGATGTATGGCTGCAGTAACCGAAGAAAAATCTAAATAGTGCATATATGTGCTGGTATATTATCGAGATTTGGATTAGAAGAAAAATTTTAGTCTTTTGTAAATTTATAACAGGCTGGAGGGAAGAATTTAGTTAGAGTTTTGACGTAAGAAAGTGTAAGGTGCTAGATCAAAGTTCAATCACTACCAATTCATCACTTATAATAGAACTCGTGGTTTTTGATTTGATGTTCTAACTTACCGAGGACATGAACTTCGATAGGACACGGATTAGGATTGAAGTTTAGTAGGTAGTATTGCATTGTCTTGTTGTCCGTTCATATTAGTAGTCCTAGTATTACTATTGTAGTTTTTTGCCCTTAGATTTCTGTTACTATATGTTGCTTCTTGTGCGTGTACTATCGTATTATTTTGTTACTATATGTTGTTTTTGTTACTATATGTTGTTTTTTGTACTTCCATTACTTCTTTTTATGGATTGCTTCGGACTGCTTCTTTCTCGTGCTGAGGGTCTATCGGATACAACCTCTCCACCATTAAGGTAGGGGTAAGGTGTACTGGGTATGTTGTTGTTGTTTATAAACTTGTGATGTCTATGTTTATGCTTTTGTGAATACAATTCAAGTGATTGGTAGCGTGTCTAAAGTGAACATTGTGATTTTTGGTTGTAGATGGAGGTGATGAATGAGAATGAGTGGTGGGGGAAGATGGAGCAGTTTAAGAGAGGAGGCGAGCAGGAAATGGTTATAAGGAGGAATTTTAGTAGGGATGACCAACAGAAGTTGTCTGATATGGCGTATCAATTAGAACTTTACTTGTAAGTGGTTTGATCTTGAAGAAGAACTGTGGCTATCACTAATAGAAATTTGGTTCGTTTTCCTTTGTTTTGTATTCTCTCGGAAACAACCTCTCTACCTCCCAATGTAGGGGTAAGGTCTGCGTACACACTACCCTCCCCAGACCCCACTTGTGGGACTACACTGGGTATGTTGTTGTTCTTTGTTCTGTATTAAGCATGGGTTTTGCTTCCATTTCAATCATTATGAACTTAAATTTATAATTAGACAGAGATTACAAAGACAAAATGTACTTGAAATTTGAGTGGTCTTCCTTCTGTAGTGCATAAAGATGACAAAATATACAAAAGCAAAAGAATTCTTCAAAGATGTTTCTGTTTTGTCAAAACAAATATACTTTTTTCTCCATGCATGTCCTAAAGCTTTGTGAACTGAAAATCGTGAACACCGCATACATCCTCTATTCCTTTTTTTTTGGGTAAACTCATAAAAACAAGTAATAGGAAAAATGTGTCAGGGAATTTGAGGGAAAAAATTGTGTTACATTTCCCGCAAATGAGATATGGTTGTGAGAGTGAAGTTAGTGAACATATTGTAATATGACTTTTCTATTTGTGATCCGCTATTCCGTTAATCTTCATACAACTAATGGTTGCAAATGCGCAATGAATCTAGTAGTTGCACAATTTATTTAAGATGTACACCATTTAATTAATTCATTTCAAATCACATGGAAGGAAGTTGTCTCAAAAAGCCTACAATCTCTTAAAATCCATGCAAACTTAGTGAAGATCAGGTATAATTGTAAAAAAAGATATATTTTAGGCGATACTAATCAGTTGGATTAAGGCTTAGGCATGTTTGTAGCTTACTTTTGGCCCAGTGTTCACTAGGAGTCCTTAATCATGTTAGAGATTTATATGCAAGTATTATAGTGTTGGAGAGTCTAAATTATTGAATACTGGATAGTTAAGATTCATATGGCCGGTCTCAACTAGCTTCAAATTGAGGTATATTTTTTATTTTAAAATATGTAAATGGTACATTTTTCTCTACCTCAAATTATTAGGATTTTTGTAAGTAACTGACACTCAGAAGATGAAAAGCAGACATGTTACTTACACTTCTCAATGTATGGTAATTGCAATAACTTATGTGTGCTACACGATATTTCCTTTTTTCCTTTGTTTAAAATGATGGAAGAAGAAACTAAACCTGGTAGATAAATCGGCTCCACCCTCTCATTTAAACAGTAAATTTTCTTTCCTTGTCGCTTCACCATTAAAAAGCACTATTTTATGGTGATCATAGTAAAGCAAAGTGTTTACCTAATTGTCCTATCCATGCTTTTGTATTTGCTGGAAGAAAGCCATGCTTATAACAAGGGAAAGGCACTTGTTGCAAGCAAAGTCCCATTGCCAAGCTATCGTGCTGATCTTGATGAGCGTCATGGATCTACACAGAAAGAGGTATAGTACTTCCATCTTACTTTTAGCTGGTGAGAATGTTCTTTCACTTATCAGTGCTGATGATTTGCTTGTGTTGCTGATTTTAGTTAATGTATAACTTAACTGTAACCACACTAATGAAAGAATTACTAAACTGTAACCATGATGCAGATTAGGATGTCTACAGAGATTGAGGAAAGAGTCGGAAATCTATTGAGTAGTTCACAAGACACAGTATCTGCTGGGACTTCCTCTTCAACATCTGGTAATTCTGCCAAATTATCATCCAAAGATGTAGAAACAGCCAAACCTAAGTCGACTATAGAGGATGATACTGCCACCAAAAGACTACATGTGGAACTTAAACAGAAACAGGAAAAGACGAGGGTAAAGCTTTTTCTCTCAGTTTTATTAGTCCTCCATCTTATTTTTTGGTGGTACTTTCTAGTTTCAGCAGTTGAACTGTTTTTAAAACATTCTGCTAGGAAAGTGAAAAAGTCAAGGCAATGATCTCATTCAGAGAAAAACTTCCAGCATTTAAAGTGAAATCTGAATTTATGGAAGCTATTGCAAATAATCAGGTGAGATATCTGTAGTAATTACTTCTGCAACAAGAATGCGTGATGTTTTAGTTAATTCTTTTTTTCAAATTTTCTATCCTGCTGATTGCACATACAACTTTACTAAACTCTAACTCTTGCAATATGTACTTAGAAACAAATAGCATCTTAATGTAAAATGTGATGAAGAAAGTGTGGTGAATTGCCATGCCTACATGTATTTGGTGTACCGTATGGAAGGAAATGAATGCTAGATGTTTTGAAGACAAAGCTAGTCCAATTCAGCAAATAATGTTCAAGTGTATACTTCTGTTTTTTAATTGTAGACAGCACTGTTATGATGCAGATCTGTTATATATATATATATATATATATATATATACCAGTTTCAAAAAAAATATATACACATGTTACCAGTTCAAAAAAGGTGTATACTTCTGTTTTCTTGTTGGTGTTAAGAGGAACTTGTAAATGGAGTAGAATCAATACTTTGAGCCTGTTTGGATTGACTTAAAATAAGTAACTTTTAAAAAGTTACTTTAAAGTCATTTTAAAAATAAGTAGTTATGTGTTTTTAATGTGCTTGGCAAAAAAGTGTTGAAAGTCACTTTTTTATCAAAATGTCTGAAATACCCTTAAAGTTGTGAACATTATAAAAGAATTAAGGGTAAAAAAGTAATATACTTGGTCAAAGTAGAATGATTTATAAGTTAAAAAAAATAAGTAGGGGGCACCCTACTTTTAACTTTTAACTTATTTTAAGTTACATTGACTTATTTTAAGTTATTCTTTAATTACCAAACACTCTAATAAGTCAAAAACTGATTTAAAAGTTAGTTTGACCAACTTAAAATCCCATCCAAACGGGCTCTTAGTATCTTAATCCCTAAAAGATTAGAATGGGATTTTTCTTGCTATTTGTTTTTTGTACGTACTACAGCACTTTCTTAGTGCTTCCACTTTTATGAAACTTACATCTCAAAAAAAAAAAAGTAAGGACGAGTTACTTCTAGAAGCAGTTCTGTCAACTGCATTCTTTGTTTATTTTCATCCCTTTTTCTCAGGATCACTGTGAAAGTAGTTTTACGGAAAAATTGTCCTGTGATGGAAAAACATTTCATTGATAAATATCTCTGCTTGCAGGTTAATTGGCATGTTTGCAATAAATTTTCCTTTTGTTAGTCTAATTCAATTTTCTGGTGGTTTTGTGACACTTTGATGCTTTTGAATCACATTATTAGACTATTAGGGCTTTTACAGGAAGAGCATACTCACTATATGGTCAATACAGGTCTTGGTAGTTTCTGGAGAGACTGGTTGTGGAAAGACAACACAGCTCCCTCAATTCATTCTAGAAGAGGAGATATCATCCCTTCGTGGTGTTGATTGTAACATTATATGCACTCAGCCTCGCCGTATATCTGCAATATCAGTTGCTGCTCGAATATGCTCTGAAAGAGGAGAGTGTCTTGGTGATACTGTTGGCTACCAGATCCGGCTGGAAGCAAAGCGCTCTGCTCAAACACGGTTGCTATTTTGCACAACAGGAGTGTTACTGCGGCGGCTGGTATTTGTCTCTTGAACTCTTTTTTGCCAAAACTTGTGTAAATTCCTTGTTCACTGTTTCGTCTTTGAAAGGAGAGGGCAGTTTGTTACTTGCAATGCTTGATATGCTTATCATTTTTTGTTCTTCCACATCTTTGTCACTAAGCTCTGTGTATTTGGAGAGTCAAATTTTTAGACACGGCTTCATCTGTGCCGGAATATGCTCAAGAATGGAGGATGAAGGAAACTTAACATATTTTCCGCATAAATGGGTTTGATATATTTTCTGCATAAATGGGTTTGATATTATTTGTATAATTATCTATGTAATTGTTATCTTGGATTAATTCTACTGATTCTGAGGTTTTGTATCTATTAGAAGGTCCCTTCCCCAGACCCACTATGTGGGATACACTGGGTATGTTGTTGTATCTATTAGAAGGAAAGATGATTTTCCCCCTCTTCCTTTCGAATATAGGTTCAGGACCCTGATTTGACTGGTGTTAGCCATCTGCTTGTTGATGAAATCCATGAAAGAGGCATGAATGAAGACTTCCTCTTGATAATTTTACGTGACCTCCTTCCTCGACGACCTGATTTGCGTCTCATTCTGATGAGTGCTACTATTAACGCTGAGTTGTTCTCCAAATACTTCAGAGATGCACCCACGATTCATATACCGGTATTGTGTTTAGTCTTGTGTATCTCCACATTTCAAGACATGTCCAGCCATAATGATCTGCTTCTAAATTTCTTAGGCTTAATTTTCCAGGGTTTGACATATCCAGTGGCAGAGCTGTTTCTTGAAGACGTGTTGGAGAAGACTCGTTACACTATAAAATCCGAAGCAGACAATTTCCAAGGAAACTCAAGGAGAAGGATGAGGCAACAAGATTCTAAAAGGGATCCTCTGACTGATCTTTTTGAGGCATGGTCTTTTCCTTTATTGTTGATGAAATTGAAATTAAAAAAGTATTTGTTTCTCTTGAAAATGGACTTACTTGATGGATTAGACTTGGCTGTTTGTCTAGAACCTACTATGAGGTTATTGTTACTGTGTTTCTTTATGTTTTCAGTTAAATTGTGCCACATAAATTGGGATGGAGAGAGTAGTTGTAGAGTAACATAAGAGCTTTTAGTATCCAAGGTTTATCTGCTTATCAAACCTTCATTAACAGCCCTTCCCCCCCCCCCCCCACCCCCCCTCCCTCATGAAACGGCTCTGCTGGAATGGATGGCAGAGGGTCCATAGTACCTGAAGCACTGGAGTGATCCAGTATCCAAGAAGGGGCCTAGAAAGTACCTACTACTACGCTACACTTGGCTCTACACATTTACAGAGCTAAACCCCTGTCCAGTGCCTGGCAGAGCTAAGGCGGGATTCAATCTTTTACTCTACTCTTTATCCCCATCTTCTCCCAGGCCAAAGGGATGGGGGGGTAGTGGAGCCTCGAAAAGCACTGTTGAAAGTATTTGATGTTTTGAACAACTTTCTCTGGTCTAGGGGGGACTAAAAAGTGAATGCTTGCTATACATTTTATACGTGGTCATCTGATTTACCAATCAATTTTTTTTATATGTCGTCATCAAATTTGTTGGCCAAAGTGCAAACTGAAAATTTGTTACGAAATTTCACTTATAAAACCAGATGCTATTGCCTTCTTTTTAGAAGGTTGACATTCTGATAATGAAAAATAAAATAACCAGAGAGATGCTTATTGTCTTTTGATGAAATGGTGAACAATGACTAATACTACATCCATTTCAATTTATTTGTCTGATTTTGGCTTGGCACAAATTTTAAGAAAGTAAATAGGACTTTTGAATCTTGTAGTCTTTAATTAAAGATATGTAGAATTTATCAAAATGCCCTTTAATCTTGTAGTCTTAAACATGTTATGTGGAAACTTAAAATTAAAGAGTTGCCAAAAAAAAGAAAGAGATATCTTTGAAACAGACTAAAAAGGGAAGTAAGACAAACACAATGGAACGGAGGGAGTATTGATTATGTTTCATGTCTGCTTTACCTCCTTAATAAGAAGGAATCATTTTAGTTTGTTGCAAGATATGAAGCCAAATCAATCATGAGAGCTTCCTATCTTGTGTCCTAGCATGAAAATGCTGGTATATCTTATTGAACAGTTGCTTTCATGTACTTAATTTCTATGATGATCGCCCTGCCGAAAAGAAATTGATATGTGGGGGATGTGAGGGTGTGAACCAGGTGGTTCACATTGGGGGTAGAATTGCCGCCAGCTTTATGCTTGACAGACCCTATCAAATTAGAAGGTTCAGTGTGGAGGACTTCTATTTTCCTGTACTTAATAGCCAATTCTAAAAGCAGACTAATTAACTTTGAATCATTCATTTGATTATGTACTGTGAATACTGTGTTCTGTCCCAACTTGTGGTCTTCAGCTTTTAGTTATTTACTCATTTCAAGGGAATGCATGACCAGTTAGTGAGCTTTTTTATTGTAACTGAACTTTTATAAATGACAGTTTCTCTCTTCACATGCATATTTTAATCCTCTTACCAAGTAGACTCTTATTGAAAATTTCTGGTTGTAGGATGTGGACATTGGTTCACATTATAAAGGCTACAGCATGACTACAAGACAATCTCTGGAAGCATGGTCTGGTTCACAGCTTGATTTAGGTCTTGTACGTACTTTGCCTTTTACCAACTAAAGGAGTTTTATTCATGTTGAACATTTCGATTTGTAGTTCCTTATTGAAAGAGGGGTTTGGTTGAAGGCATGTTTATTGCATTGGTTGCATGGGTTCTCTCGTTTCTTAACTCTGATTGTTTTTATTCCATTGCTTTGAATAGGTGGAAGCAGCAATTGAATATATTTGTCGCTGTGAAGGTGAAGGTGCAATTCTTGTATTCCTATCTGGTTGGGATGAGATTTCTAAGCTACTTGATAAAATTAAGGCAAACAACTTTCTTGGAGACACCAGGAAGTTTTTAGTCCTCCCTCTTCACGGTTCAATGCCAACAGTAAATCAACGAGAAATATTTGATCGCCCACCTGCTAACACGAGGTACATTCTTTGTTTAGCATAAGCTGGATCTCCAAGAATTCACATTAATAATACCATTGCTCAATAATTTATCTCTTCAGGTGGATCATCACTTTTTCTGTTATTTCTTCTTGTTGAATGGTGGATTTTAATTGTCAATCACATAAACTAATATAGCAGTATGATATGAATCTAAGTACTCAGAGTTCAGCTGTAGTTGAGGAGCTGCTAAGACTGATAGTTTAAACTAGCAGCTCATCAGTCAGTTTTTCTTTTTTAAAATTAAATATCTTTAATCTAATCATGCAGGAAAATTGTGCTTGCAACCAACATAGCTGAGAGCAGTATAACTATAGACGATGTCGTGTATGTCATAGACTGTGGGAAGGCGAAAGAGACTAGCTATGATGCACTTAACAAGCTAGCTTGTTTATTACCATCATGGATTTCAAAGGCCTCAGCACATCAGGTATTTAAAAATGCAATATATATTATGGGAGATCGATATATTTGGAGTCAAATTCATTTAGCTTTGTATTTTTGGCTTATTGGAGATTTTTTATTATTTGCAGAGGCGTGGTCGTGCGGGCCGTGTACAACCTGGAGTTTGTTATAGGTTGTATCCGAAACTAATACATGATGCTATGGCACAATATCAACTACCTGAGATTCTTCGAACACCATTACAAGAGCTTTGTCTCCATATTAAGAGTTTGCAGTTTGGCGCCATTGAATCCTTTTTGGCCAAGGCACTTCAACCTCCAGATGCTCTCTCTGTCCACAATGCTATTGAACTTCTCAAAACTATTGGAGCTCTGGATGATACAGAAGAACTTACTCCACTTGGTTTGTATAGTGCATATGTTTTTCTTTATATATTCCACATTGGAACATTTACTTATAACGTTTCTTTACAGGCCGCCATCTTTGCACTCTACCGCTGGATCCAAATATTGGAAAGATGCTTCTGATGGGGTCCATTTTCCAATGTCTGAACCCTGCACTGACTATTGCTGCTGCTCTGGCACACCGTGATCCATTTGTCCTTCCAATAAACAGGAAAGAGGAAGCAGATGCTGCCAAAAGATCCTTTGCTGGTGATTCTTGCAGGTTAAGCCAAAAAAAAATAATGATTTATATGCCTCTTTCCCTGGCTTCCATCAGGGACATCACTTTGTTGAATAAAATATTTCCTTAGTCATCTGAAAACAATCTTCCCTTTGATGCAGTGATCATATCGCACTTCTTAAAGCATTTGAAGGATGGAAAGATGCTAAACGTTATGGAAAAGAAAGAACCTTCTGTTGGGAAAATTTCTTATCTCCTGTAACCTTGCAGATGATGGAAGACATGAGAAATCAGTTTGTTGACCTACTGTCAGATATTGGTTTTGTGGATAAATTACGAGGACCCAAGGTAAATTCTCCAAATTTCTTTGCCTTGAACAACTGATGCACATATAACTCTCTTCACTCTAATAATGCTGTCTACGTCTGGTTTGACCAAGTCTTGTCGTAAATTTTTACTATTTGGTGAAGTGTGTATATCATGGTGTAGAAGAAGCAAATAATACTTAGCTTCTGAATTGAGTTCATCTAACAGTACTTAACACTCATCCATGATCAAGATTAAGAGATAGTGATCTTATATTGCAGGCGTACAATGAATACAGCAATGATTTAGAGATGGTATGCGCCATCCTTTGTGCAGGCCTCTACCCAAATGTTGTGCAGTGTAAAAGAAGAGGAAAGCGTACAGCATTTTACACGAAGGAAGTTGGAAAAGTTGATATCCACCCAGCATCTGTTAATGCTAGTGTTCATCTTTTCCCTCTTCCCTACTTAGTTTACAGTGAGAAAGTCAAGACCTCAAGCATTTATATCAGAGATTCAACGAACATATCCGATTATTCTCTTCTTATGTTTGGAGGTAATCTCACTCCAAGCAAAAGTGGAGACGGTATTGAAATGCTTGGAGGTTATCTTCACTTTTTCGCATCAAAAAGTGGGTTGGATTTAATAAAGGTTTGTCATTTGATTTCTGCAACAATTTCATCTTGTGGTATACATTTTTATCATTTCAAAAGCTAAAACCTCTTTGCTTGTGTGTCCCAAATTTTGCAGAAACTGCGAGGGGAACTAGATAAAATCTTAAAAAGGAAAATCGAAGAGCCCAGCTTTGACGTTTCAGTCGAGGGAAAGGGTGTAGTTGCTGCTGTGGTTGAGTTGCTTCATAGTCAAGACATACGGTACTGAGATATAGGGGGCGTTTTCGCATTCATTTATAGCAACTAGTTGTGAGCAAAACCTGAGTGCAGAAACATATATTGATAGTAGAAGGTTTGAGGCCACTTTGTTGTAATAGTGTTAGCATAGAGAGGCAAGGGCAGATCTAGCAGTATAGTTGTGGGTTCGTTTCGACCTATAACTTTTAGTCTAGACCTGGATTTATCTCATGTAAAATGTACTGAAATTGCTGAAAATATTGAACTATGAACCCACAACTCGAATAAGGTGATGGGGTTCAGTGGTTGAAACTCGAGTCCTAAACCCATTGAGTTAAAATCCTGGATTCTGCCTCTATGAGAGATAATTTTGTAACGATTTCAAGGATGATGTGCCATCGATTTAACAACAATGTTATATATGCAAAAATTATTTCAACTGGTCAATCTGCTGATAAGCATGTGTTATTATTAAAATTCAACTTTCTCCCCTTGAAATGTAGGATATTATACTTAAAATAACATTTTTTTTTATTTATCCAGTTTGAAAAATTAAAGGATAATTACCGATAGTCATTTGTCAAAGCATTAAATTTCTTATATTCAAAAAGTAATACGGTAAAATTAGTGAAAATGAGATCGGTTGACTACTTACAAATTGAATATAAGAAAAATGAATATCTCTCGCAAGAAGTTATAAAACTAAAAAAAATAAATTAAAATAATCGTAAGTGACCTACAAAATTAATATTTATTTTATCAGGTAAAAAATAAATAGACGGAGGGAGTATTAAAAGTTATATTTACACTTTGTTTGGATGGTCGTTACGTGTTGTTTCATAATATATTGTATTGTGTTGAATTGTATCGTACTGTATTGCTTTAATGAATACAATGTTTGGATAGATTGTATCGTTCTCCGTCGTTACATAATGTCATATATCCATAATTTGAATGATAAACCTACAAGAAAAGTAGGTTACGGGGTAAAGCTACTATGAAATGGTAGGACAAAACATGAAATATAATTATTAAATAATAAATAAAGATAAAATGAGAAGAAAATATTAAGATAACACGCGATCACACCAAATCGTTACCTAAACAAATGGATTTAAACATAAGATACAATCAAAATAAATATTGTATTTAAACTAACAATACACTGGGACGGGTAACAACGATCCAAACAAGGTGTTAAGTCATCATTGGTTTTAAGCACTTGGTTAACTCCGCCATTGCAGTTGAGATTTATCTCAAAAGTATATAAATGGTATCCTAATTGCATGTTTTCCTCCGCCACCATTAACACCACCGCCGACTGAGTCGACTTGCTCCTCCGTCCCTCCGTCCCTCCGTCAACTCCTCACTCACTGTCTCAACAATGAGCTGCTCATCATCTTTGATTCTTCCTTCCATTTCTTCCAATGGATTTCGAAGATTTAGTCCTATGAAATTGGATAAGTCTAGGGTTTTCATGAGCAGCATTTCCGTTGGATCTCGAATTGCCGCCGTTGATGATGCTCTATTCGCTGATTATAAGCCTACCAATGCTTTTCTCTTCCCAGGCCAGGTCATTTCACATTTATCCTACAACTGGATTAGATTTTGAAAATAAGAAAAAAAAATCAAGTTTGATTGGAAAATTTGAATTATGTAGTTCATTTGTCTAAGTAATTCATTATTATTTGCTGCTGAATTGAAATTATGATAATTACTATACTTTATAAGTATTTCTGTTCTTCTTCATTTCATAATTTCTCTTGCTGGATTAGATTTTGAGAAGACGAAAAAGTTGTCAAGTTTGATTGGAAAATTTGAATTCTGTAGCTTATTTGTCTAAGTAATTCATTATTATTTGCTGCTGAATTGAAATTATGATAATTACTATACTTTATAAGTATTTCTGTTCTTCTTCATTTCATAATTTCTCTTGCTGGATTAGATTTTGAGAAGACGAAAAAGTTGTCAAGTTTGATTGGAAAATTTGAATTCTGTACCTTATTTGTCTAAGTAATTCATTATTATTTGCTGCTGAATTGAAATTAGGAAATTATGATAATTACTACTTCACTTGATAAGTGCTTTGGCTATTCTTCATTTCATATTTCTCTTGCTGGATTAGATTTTGAAAAGATGAAAAAAAATTGAATTCTGTGGCTCATTTGTCTAAGTAATTAACTGAATTGAAATTATGATAATTACTACTTGATAAGTATTGAAATTATGATAATTCTTCATTTCATATTTCTCCTGCTGGATTTGATTTTGAAATGAGTTTTGTTAGTATATTTGCGTTAACTGTTGTGAAGTTTGATTGAAAAAATTGCGGTTTTATGTTCAATTTTGTAGTTCTCTCGTCTAAGCTAGAGTTTGGTGATGGATTTTGGATTTAGTTTTCAAAATGTATCTTCGAATATACATTTGGGTTTGTCCCTGAAATTTGATTGATCAGATTATGGAACTCTGATCTTCAAATATTTTCAAATTCTCAGAAACGAGCTCAGACCAGTTTTGGGGTTTTTTGGGACTTCCACTCGCAACGATTCAAATTTTTTCCAAGTAAAATGCATGTCCAAACACAACTTCAAATTTCAAAAACTCAAAGTTTAAAGTTCAACTTCAAAATCTATGCCAAACAGGAGCCTAATTCATTATTCTTTGTTGCTGAAGTGAAATTATGATAACTACTTGATAAGATTTTGAATGGGAAAAAAGTAGAGCTGTTTTATTTGCTGGTTCCAAGTTGGATAGAAAATTTTCTAGCTTTGAGGTCATTTTGTGTATTTATGTTAATTCTATATTTAGTTGTCTAATAACTTGGTTAGTACTTCTTGCTGAATAGAATGATGATAATTACTTGATATATTTCCCCTACTGGATTAGATTTTGAAAAATTAATATGCTGTACAATTTCTTATTTCATCAACTGAACATAAAAGTGTGTTTGGAAAATTTGCTAGCTTTTTAATCATTTTTATGTGTGATTTCTGCTAATTCGGTTGTTATTCTGCCTAATTACTTGATTTCTGCTAATTCAGTTGTTATCTTGTCTACTTGGTAATCAGTGAATAAAAAATGATCATAGTTACTTGATAAGTATTTGTGCCTAATAAAGCTTGAATGATGTTTTCTTCAACATGGTGTAACCTAACCAAAGGAAAAGGTAGAAATCGTCTGAAGCTTGAGAGTAGGAATATTATCATGTTAGTATTTCCAGCTTTGTATAACCGCCATAATGCTTCAGCTTCTCTGTCTACCTTTAAGCAGCTATAGTTCAAACCTATTTGTCCGCGGTTTATTTAGTGAATGTATGGTATCTGGTCATCATGGTAGATGGTAGTTTCTAGAATAGTCACGTCACTGTGATTACAAGATATCCAATTTTATGGCAAACTATTTTATCAGCGCAATCCCTCTGCAGGGAGCACAAGCTGTTGGAATGGGTGCAGAGGCTCAGAAGGTGCCTGCTGCAGCTGAATTATACAAGAGAGCAAATGAAATCATGGGGTAAATATGATGGACCAAGTCTCATAAATGCTCTGATTTACAATTTTTGGAAAATTGCTTTATTTGCATAAACATTTTTTAAAATGTTTCCTCATAATTCGTGTTCCTAATTTTTTGGATTGAGTTGAAACTGATAGATATGTTGATTGATAATTAAGCATTTTATGTTTATATTTCTTCATTCTTGCTTACAGGTTTGACCTTTTGGATATATGTATTAATGGTCCAAAAGAGAAGCTAGACTCCACTGTTCTAAGCCAGGTATTCGTTTCATCATATTTTTCTTATTTTTGAATCACACCTCTTATTTGGTATTAAGGTTATGTAAAACGACTTGTTAATAACTAAAACACATTGATCCCCTTAAACCACATAGAAAGGAACAGCAGAAGTTTCTGCAATGCATGCACATTTTGCTTTCAGTTAACAGAGTTTTATAGGTGATGATGTGATGTTTGTGATGACAATAGGATATAACTTAGATCATTTTTGACTGGCTTGTAATTTACTTGTTCCCAGCCAGCTATCTATGTCACTAGCTTAGCTGCGGTAGAGATACTCCGTGCTCGTGAGGGGGGTCAGCAAATAATTGATTCGGTTGACATCACATGTGGTCTGAGCTTGGGCGAATACACTGCTCTGGCATTTACGGGAGCTTTCAGGTTGCTACCCTACATAACATTACGCTTTAGGAGTAGCTTATGTCTAGATGTACTTTCTTATCCTTCCCATCCTTTAAGATGCAAGTACTTGGATTTCCACTGATCTGATTGCCTTTGCCAGTTTTGAGGATGGGCTTAAGCTGGTTAAGCTTAGAGGAGAAGCTATGCAGGTAATATTAATGATCATAAATATGTGTCATGCATAGAGCTCTGATAATATCTATTCTATCCAGGACGCTGCTGATGCTGCAAAAAGTGCAATGGTTAGTATAATTGGACTGGATTCTGACAAGGTTCAGAAACTGTGTGATGCAGCTAATGAGGAAGTTGATGAAGCCAACAAAGTGCAGATTGCAAATTTCTTATGCCCCGTAAGTTTCTCCAAAAGCTTTGTAGCCAGAATAAACTCCATATTTACTCTACATCTTGTGAAATATTGCACCTGGCTAAGCATTTTCCAGTTTTGTCGTTGCACGATCTTTTTATAGGGAAATTATGCAGTCTCTGGAGGTGTTAAAGGAATTGAAGCAGTAGAAGCAAAAGCAAAATCATTCAAAGCACGAATGACGGTATTTCCTTTTTCTCTCCAAATGCTAATATAGGTCTTACTGCCAACTGCTAATGGTGTTTGCATCTTAAAACATTGGATTTAATTGTTCCAGGTACGTCTCGCTGTTGCTGGAGCGTTCCACACAAGTTTTATGAATCCAGCTGTCTCAAGATTAGAAGCTGCTTTAGGTGCAACAGAGATCAGAACTCCCAGAATACCAGTAATATCAAATGTTGACGTGCAACCACATGCAGATCCAGATACAATTAAGAAAATATTAGCTAGCCAGGTAAGAAACCGACAGTACACAAGATTAAGTTGATTAAAGATGGTTGGATACAATCTTCTGTGAAATGTTGATTTATCATGTTTGAGCGTATGCAGGTGACTTCACCAGTTCAATGGGAAACCACAATGAAAACACTCTTAACAAAAGGGCTAAAGAAGAGCTACGAATTAGGACCTGGAAAGGTGAAACTCATTGACACTCCATTAATCATTTATCTTACTGCTATACCCTGATTAGACGAGTTTGATTTAGAAATCAGTATCGATCACTTTATGACTAATGATCTTATCGCTCTAGCAAGTGCTTGATTTAGACTCCAATGTTTCAGGTTATTGCCGGTATTGTCAAGAGGATGGACAGAGGTGCTGAAATTGAGAACATTGGTGCCTGAGCTTGCATTGAGGGAGATTATCGGTGATTATTCTTGAGTTTTTGAATGTTAACGTTATGATCTTTGTTTTAAGTAGCATAATGAACTCGGATTAAAATATAACTTTCTGAACATCGGTAGATATTAATGTGATGAAACCATACAGACTATCAGTATTTATGTGGTTCCTGATAATTTCACTTAATGTGAAACTGGGTAGAGAAATAAGCCCAGCAGACCATGAGATAGTGTGGCGTTTTCCAGTAGAGAATAGAATAACAATGTTCGATTGTTGCTTTGTGCTGATGGCTATTAGCTTACACACATTTATACTTTCACATTTCCTCTACTTGGTTGTTTTGTCACTTCAATGATACCAGAACTTTGGTCTAGTCGAAGAGCGCCGCGTGTGGTGCTTGCTTGCGTTAGGTGCACATCATGGGATTAAACGTTTTAAATCTCCATTCTAATGCATCAAGGGTGTTTTGTTTTATAAATTCTATTCGTAGAGTAAGATGCTTTGCAATTTCAAAGTACACGACTTCCACCATGCTAAGGCTTTGGTCATTTTTGGATAGTAGTTAGAGGGATAATGATCAAAAACACATATAAATTATCATTTTTTTGCGAATTTTCTACCTAGACAGGAGTTTGTATTTTCTACTCAAACTATCACCAATTGTTTTTCAATACACATCGACTAGTATCTGGTGGTGCAAAGTGGATAATTAGAGGAATTCATTGAAAAATAAAGTTAAATTTTTTTAAAGATGATGGTTAAAATTACACTTGAAGTATTACTTTTTTGCGACTTTCTTACCTCAACAAAATGATACTTCAGGTGTATTCTCTACCATTATCTCATTTTCATTTTAAAAAAAGGAAGTTACGACTAGATGGTCGGATTCGAAAATCAGCACAAAACAAAAACTATACACTATACAGGGAGCTGCTGAAGACTAAAAATGTTTCAAACCATAATCAAGACTCCCCAAGAGACCATAGTTTGGGCATAGGCATTTTCTATCTAGCTTTAATTACAACTACAACAACAAACTCAGTGTAATCCCACAAGTGAGGTCTGAAAAGGGTAGGTTGTACGCAGACCTTACCTCTACTTTTGCAAGGGTAGAGAAGTTGTTTCCGATAGATCCTTGGCTCAAAAGATTCTTTCTAGCTTTAACTATATCAGTAATTATGTGATACCAATATCATATGCAGCTGTTTTAGGTAGCAAGGAGTTTGCAAGCAAATTCAAAGGCCAAAACACAAACCAAAGCCAAGGACAACAACATTATCCAACTCACCACACCACAACTATCATGTAAAACATGAGCTAGTATATCCATTTTAACATGTTCCACGCAACAAAATACATGACATAGAATGAATATACCATCCAAACGAAGTCGTCCAACCACCAAGAAGCTATGTTGCACAAACTCTTCAAAAAT
Organism: Solanum appendiculatum; assembly: GCA_018342035.1. Classification (NCBI taxonomy): domain Eukaryota; kingdom Viridiplantae; phylum Streptophyta; class Magnoliopsida; order Solanales; family Solanaceae; genus Solanum; species Solanum appendiculatum. The sequence goes on from JAGDQO010000088.1 coordinate 431,718, forward strand.
GTCGTACATACCCTATAGTACCGTCAAACCTCCCTCCCTATAATGGGAGTCATTTGTTCGGACATTCTTTGAACATTATAGAGAAATGCTACTAGATAAAACGTATAGTATAACTTAGCCATTATAGTAAAATATTGTTACAGGGAATGACTGTTATAGAGAGGTCTTGTCTAACTATACCAGCTTGACATAACTTGCGACAAGAACCTTATCAACAACTTGCTATATATAACGAGATGTTATATATACATCACTATATGTAGAAGTTGGCTTCAAAGAAAACTTGGGTGTGGAAGCGATATGTTGTTATAGAGAATGACTATTATAGAGAGGTCTGACTGAACAGTGAACACATATATTAGCAAACAATAGGTGCTTGGAAGCAGATTCAAAGGGCAAAACACAAGCCAAAAATCAAAGGAAATCATAATTTGCTGGATTCATTTCAACATGAAATTCAACAGATGAGCTAGCCAGCAGATTACTTTCACTGTTTTCGCATAAACAGAAAAAGGAAATAGAACAAAAACAACTGCCTAAGAGTTTATCAGAACACCAAAAACAGAAATTTCCAAACCGAACATTTCATTTTCGATACGATAAAAGTTTTGAAATCTCCAAACGGAACATAAAAAGATCATATTCAAAAGTACCAGATTAACAAAAACTTGCAACTGAAACCTATTCAACTACTTATTATAGACATAAACTACACAGCTTACTGCTAAAGACTTCAAGGGAAGTTGCTCCTATGTCATCCAAGATGAAAACGACGTACATAGTTTGACCATGGAGGGAGCAATCGAGAAGGTGGTGCCCGCCCTAATGGATTTCCAGTATTATCAAATTGTGGAGGGAAAAGATCATAATCTCCACCAATTACATGTGGCATCCAAGGTACCGGAAATGGATGACGACCCCCTGAAAATGGCAACCCATCAACCACTCTTCTTCTATAAATCACTTTCCTTCTCTTCCTACTCTCCCAAGACTTAACAAACTTCTCTTTCCAATGTCCCCCTTCTCCCGATATCTCACCATCACCAAACTGCTCCACATAGTTCTTCTTCCACAAATCATCATTCGAACCCAAATATCGTAATTCAGAGCTCAAACAACTCACTTTCGCTATCTCAACACCCGGAAGTGACTCCAAAATCTTCAACTTAAGGTCAGTCGGAAGTCGCGTAAAGCATGGTGGAAGCACCAAACCAGACTTTTCACACAAATCAATCAACAATGGCAATACAAGCTCATCCTTTACATTCCTCCAAAACACAAACACTTCCTTCTCTCCAAAATCCCCATCTACCACCTCATTTAATCCACAATTAGCCCACACAACATTCAAAAACGGAACCAATTGATCTTCGTTTAACGTCACTCTACGCGTGGAAACCAACCCCCCACCAGATAATAACCCATGAGCAATAAAGAACTTCCCTAAAGACTGAAACTTTAACTCAATAGTTTGAATCACATTACAATTACCTCCTTTTACATGATCAATAACTTCAGGCAAGGTGTAAAACAGTGTATTTCGCAATCCCGAAGACCAATATTTCAAAAACTGAGACACATTAACCTCAGTAAACGTAAAAGGGTCAAGAAGAACAAACCCAGATTCTGCAAAAACAGCATGAACAGCAACCACCAACAGCTTATGGTCACGGCCACCATCATCATCATTTAGCTCCTCTGTAAACACTTTCCTCAAAAACCCAGGTACAGAAAACGATTTCGTAAAATTCACATCACTGTAATCACCATTATTATCAACCTCCATAAAATCCTCCGTCAAATTTAGGGGTTTCATCTCATGGGGTTCCGATTGATCAATTCGGGTGTCCATTTTTATCACCATTTCAGATTCTTGAACAATTTGGGTGTCCATTTTTTTCACTGTTTCAGATTCTTGAACAATTTGGGTGTCCGATTTTTTCAATTTGGGGATATGGGTTTCAGTTGAAATTGAAAACCCAATTGGATTTTGAGTAAAGAAGATAAGATCACCTGAGGTAATTCCAATCGATTGAAGCGTATCTTCTTCAGAAGATTGAAGTTCGTCCTTTCGATTGAGAGAAAGATGAATGGAATTTGGTGTTGATGATGATGGTAATGCTTGAGAAATGCGATTTTTGAGTTCTTGAAGAGTGCAGGATGAAGATGGTACATCGATTTTTATGGTTTCTTTGGTTTCGAAGCATCTGATTCTGAGTTTCATGGTGGCTATGGCGGTGGAGTTTTTGACCCTTTTTCTTATGTTGAGGTGAACAAATACTTTAGGATATACACAAAAAAATAATTTGGAGAGTAATATTTTTTATTTTCGTATCGAGCTTAAGAAAATAAGTAAGAAATTATTTAATTTTAGAAAATGTTTTCTTGGTTTTGTACTAACTATGCTCAATGTAATTTTTCAAAAAAGTCGATAAAATATACTCAAATCTTAATTACTTACTATCTTTATGAAGATATATAGGGAGGTTGTTTCGAACAAACCTTCACAACCAAATCGTTTCTTCTTTCAGAAGACTTCCCTCTCACCCTACCCCTTCTGCTATTACCACTACAAAGAGACTAGTCGCGGTAAGAGATGAAATAGGACCAGAGTCGTTCAAAGGTAAAGAAGTTTCGATCATATACAACGTTGGATTTCTTTATTTTTACACTGGCACATATGATTTTTTTTTGTAAGGCATTGATAGAATAACGCCTTCGTATGTATATCATTCGAATTTTTTGATTCACAATATTGAGTATTTACACTTTAAATCTTATGACTCGATCTGTAGACGGTGATACCATTATCTTTAACGACGTGATCCTTTCATATTCACTTGTGCTGGTTTATCACCCAACAAAAAGGGGAAAAAAGCAAAAAAAAAAGAAATGTAAGCTTTAAGGAGAGGAGTAAAAGAATGTATGCATAGAGATTGTTGATCTTATTATCTCACCTAGTGAGACCATCCCAACACAAGTGTAGAAGTGTCCGATTAGGGCTGCGTATCAGTTGGTTCGGTTCGGTTTTGAAGCTTATCGGTTTGACTTATTGTTTATGGGTTTGTAGAGATGCTAAACCGTTAAAGAACCATTAAGATATTGGCTTATCGGTTATTGGTTTATCGGTTATTGATCGTTATCGATTCGGTTATCGGTTTAACCGTTAAGATTTGACACAAAAAAAAGTCATTAAAAATCACGTAGAAACAAGGTGACAAACCAAATGAACCATGCACATGAGTTCACAAATAACATCTTGCTAAAAAACAAACACTTTTACATTGTAGAATACCCAAGAGTTTGAGACACCCAAAAATAAAAGTAGGAAACTAAACTCTAAGTCAAGGACTTTATATACAAAATGATAAAAATATAATTATTTAATTTACTATCAGATTATCGGTTAATCCGTTAAGAAAAAACCTCAAACCGTTAAGAACCGATAACCCAATAACAAAAAAAATTAAAACCGTTATCAAAACCGCTAAACCAATAACTCATTACTGATAAACCAATAACTTTTTTTCAATTCGGATGATCGATTTCGGTTCGATTTTGAACAGCCCTATGTCCGATTATGAGACTACCTTTTAAATGTCCGATGATGTAGACGCCAACACTAAGTATTTTTCATTTATCTACCCTTAAACAGCATGACATAATCGTATTACAACTATAAAAGATAATTTTCCTATACATTTCTCATCGAATCAACTCACTGGAAAAACGCATGGTGGAAAATAGTTCTCATTAAAATAGTAGGAAGCTTCCTAATTTTTTTGTATGAAAACATAACTATTTTTTCTTTTCTCATCGATTCAATCAAAATAGTCACTAAACATTTTTCGGTAGGAAATTAGTGATTTTTTAGGAGTGCCACTATTAAAGGTACTGTTGTTAACTAGTGTTCTACTCTATACACTACTGAACACATTTCATCTGCTAAAAAACACACTATAGTACAAATGGAAGTGCTTACTGAAGTATATATATATTAGAAATTCAGTAGGTATATATAAATTATATTATTCTTCTGAAAAATGTTTTCAACTTTCCTATACATGCACTAGTATAGTATATACATATCAAATGTGAAGACTTGCAACAAAATTAAGTAAAATAAACCTCATTTTGATCTCATTGATCAAGGCTTGAAAATATTTCCAAAATTGGACAAGTTGAATAGGCTCCCATCATTTGCATTATTCGCGCTATGATAATCATGACTCAGATCTTGTACTGTTAATTTTGGCTTTGGCTCTGGCTCTAGTCCTCCGGCTGATGAATTATGACTAGTATTTAGAATATCATTAGGAAATACCACATGATCATGATGGTGATCATGTGAATTAGACCATATCATCTCTTCACCAGGCAATGGAGGGAGCTCCAATATATAATTGTGGCCTAATTGACTATGGTTGATAATATTATTAACATTCACATTATTCATATTTGTATAGTGATCATCATGAACATCACTATGATTCATAATATTTTGCTTCTCCTCATGAATCCCATTAAAGTAAACATCAACACCATCACCATCGCCAATTAATCGCGATTCTTGGCCTAAATTGCTAGTCATAAACTCCATGTTTATCATGGTTGAAAATTCAAATGATGGAGTGATGAGTACTCCTCCTTGATTAGGCAATAATAAATCATCAGACAGTTCAAGATTCTGATGGTCTTCCAATTGTGATGACTTGGAATTATCACTATTCAAGAAGTTTGAATAGACTAAAGCAAGATCAATACTTGGACCATGATGATCCAATGAATTACTATTGGATTGATTATGATCAATATTACTAGGATTTAAACAAACCCCATGTCCCAAATTTCTTGAAATAAGACCTTGTTGATGAATTGTACTAGAAGAAGACTTACCTTTTCTACTCTTTCTGCATCCACCACCAATTGGAACATTCCTTAAAGAACCACCTTTAGTCCAATACCTTCTACAACCTTTGCAAAAATACCTAGGTTGTGTCAAACTATAGTTGTTGTAGTAACAAAATTTTGTGTTTGTTGAACCACAACGTGGACATGTTGGTACTAACTCAACATTGGATTTCCATATCCCTTTTTCCATCTAATATTAACACAAGATTGTTGTTGTTGTTGTGTTTCTTGATCAAGAACTTGCTCCTTTTGAATGATAGCATACATTTCCCTTGAAGTTAAAAAATCTTGACCATATGACTATATTTTCTTGATATATATATATATATACTCTCTTTCCAATTTACGTGATATAATTTGACTAGCTCACGCGACCCAAAATTAGTTCAAGAAAGAAATGAGAACTTTTGAAACTTCTGATCTTAAATGTGTCGTAATATATAATTATGTGATTATAAGACTTGTGAAACTTATAATACTAAACATGTCATAACATTGAGGCGACTATAAAAGCTTCTCATGGTTAAAGATAAAACGAGAAGTCTAAACATAGGCGAAACCATCATTTGAATTCTATGCTTCTAATTTCTAGGATAGCAACATCATGTGTTAGTTAGTAATCGACCGATTCTGAATTTCAATTATTATTTTTACGTATTTAGTAAGTTTCTTAATACAAATATAGAATTTGAACTAGAGTTATGTACTAGGTTCAGCAGATTCAGTACGTAACCTTCTAGCTCTGCCCTGAGAGTCTAAAGCTAATAAATTACGTTTCCAAATATATATTTCTTTTTGAAACTGACAAATAAGAAAATAGTTTCACATAAATTGAAATCGAGAGTAAATATTTCGATATATTTTTATTTTTATGGGGAATTGTGTGAGAAGAGCACATGGAGAATGGCCGTTAAGGTTGACGGAATTACAAGACTTAACATTCCCGGCGGCGAAGAAGAGGTGTCGGGTGTTTGTGACACGTGGAGAAACATGATTGGTTGAGTAGGGAGCAAAGTCCTCGAAAACCTCAAGTAGCTTTTAGGGACACAAAACTTGGGTTCTAAAAAAAATTAAAATAATTTAAGTATTTATAAATAATTAATAATTTAAGTATTTCTAAATAATTATATCTTGCGGTCTTAATTTATGTGAATCTGTTTGATTGAAACGGAGAAAAAAAATTAAATTCAAATAGTTTTTAAATTATTTTTTATTTTTCAATTTCTCACACCTAAGTGTTTAGTATTTGATTTGAAGTTCTAACTAATCCAGATGTGTATTGTATATGACATATTAAAAGGAAAGACTTTCTAGTTTCTACTAGTATTTTTTTTTCATTTTTAAGATGATTGAAATCTGAAACTTTTAATTAAGAGTGTCGGAATGGTACTGCAATACCCCTATCGTGATTATTAGGCAATAATAATTCAAGTAATTGACATTATGATCTTCATCTTTAATTAGAAATTTTAATTTTGAGTCTTGAAAATAAAATTGCTTTTCATATAGGATGTTTTATCTACTAGAATAATACTTACAAATGAATACAAATTAATCGGGTTTTAAATAGCATTATTCCTAATTATTATGAGTTATTTAAATGTTAAAAAATAAATTATAAAATGAGCAGTATTTAATAATAAAAATAAAATCAATATAAAATAGTAAATAACTTTTTGATTTTTCAAACTGAACACGTAAAAATAGACGAAGGAAATAACTTCCAAAGGTTTAGGCATAACAAGCTTCAAGATAACTAATCCCAAAAGATCAAATTATTGCAATAGTTTGGTCTCAAAAGTTTGCAGCTGGATTTTCTTTTTTTTTCTTTAAGCTCTTGTAAGGGAATTTTTGAGTAACGATAAAGTTATTTTTATGTGATCTACCTATTATGAGTTTGAATCGTAAAAATAATCACTAATATTTGAATTAGAGTAGATTGTCTATATCACATAATCCGTTAAAGTGCGGTCTTTTCCTGAATCTTACTAATACGAGATGTTTTGTGCATTGAACATGTTTTTTTTTTAATAACCTCTGCAGTGAAAAGATTTTGTTTTTATTTTCAGATATATATCTTGGGAATTTAACTTTTAGCTGGAAGTTGATAAAATGTTTAATGAGTTTGATATTCTCATGTAATTGTTGCCATCAATGCCCAAGTACGTGTTGGATAGTTAGTGAACATCTAATTGTGATTATCCCCCTAACCCAAACTTTTTTTTAATGACTTTGGAAATTATATTTATAGGGGTGCGTGCCGATGCGGAACTACAATATTAGATATGAGTTCAGACAAATTTAGTATATAGTTTTGCATAAATCTTGTATTTGTATAAGTATATGTAATTGCAAAGTAATAACTAAAATGAGCTACGTGTTTGGTGACATATTAAGGCCCCTTAGCAAACAAAACTACATAGAATTTCTAAGTTTAGATTGATTAATGTTCATTTGATTTTATACTTTGGACTAATGATTCACAAATAAGAAAATTTTGAAATATTAGTATAGAAAATGCAGTTATTTTATTTTCAGCCCATTGCCCCCCCCCCCCCCCAACCTAACCTTGCTATATACACTGACAGTAAACTGGTAAAAAGGCGCAGAAGATGAATAATATAGTAGTAAACTACAAATAATAATATATCGAGTGTAATTTAATAAGTGAAATTTGTGAAGGTTAGAGTATACACCGATCTTACCTCTATCTCGTGAAGGTAGAGAGACTGTTTTCAAAAAAAACTCGGCTCAAATAATGCATAGGAAAATAATAGGAGTTATAAACAGAGCAAATAATAAGAAAAACACTACATAGCATATTTGAAACAAGGATTAATATTAACAATAGCCAAATAATATGATAATTGAAATATAAAAAATAACATATAGCAATGAAAATTGTAGGATAAAAAATTATGAGAATAATGTTATATATTACTACTTATTAAACGGAGAAAAGTAATAAATTATATTGCTCGGACTTTTCAATATTATTGTTGACCTAAATTGAATTCTCCAAAATATATACTTTTTAATACGCATTCATCAATATTTTTTAAGAGTACAAGTAATCTAGTTAATAAACTAATTATAATAGTGAAGATTGAGAAGTAAGTATAGGACATTTTATAAGATAAAGTGTAATTGTACATTTGTGCACTCGTGTGATAGGAAATCAGGAATGTCACTACACCTAAATAAATAAAAAATCAAACCTCAAATTGGGTACTTTTGTCTTGGATCATGGGCTTCTTGGATCATGCACAATATCCCTCTCTCCAATACTTAGTAATAGTATAATTTATTAAGATATAATACAATAATTTGTTCAAAACTAGAAGCAATATCTAAATGATGTAATCTCCAAGCAATTCCCAAGTAATTTTCAAGCACCAAACATAGCTGTAAATTAAATTTAGAATTCAATTACTAACTGAGACTTTGATGTTGCTATCCTAGAATTTAGAATCATAAAATTTAAGTTCTGACTCTGCCTATGCTAAAACTTATTATTTTACCCTTAACGAGAAATTTCTATGATCGATTACTCCAATGTTCTGACATGTTTAATACAACAAGTTTATAACCACACAATTATGAATTATCATGACAAGTTACGTTTAAGACCAGAAATTTCAAAAGTTCTCATTTTTTTCTTAAACTTTGAGCCGAGTTGAATTATGTCACGTAAATTGGAAAGGAGGGAGTATATATATATATATATATATATATATTTCAAGAGAATATAGTCATATGGTCAAGATTTTTAGCTTCATTTGCTGGTAGCTTCAAAGGGAGATGTATGTTATTATTCAAAAGGAAAAAGTTCTTGATCAAGAAGCACAAACAACAACAACAACAACAACAATCTTTGTGTTAATATTAGATGGAAAGAGGGATATGGAAATCCAATGTTGAGTTAGTACCAACATGTCCACGTTGTGGTTCAACAAACACAAAATTTTGTTACTACAACAACTATAGTTTGACACAACCTAGGTATTTTTGCAAAGGTTGTAGAAGGTATTGGACTAAAGGTGGTTCTTTAAGGAATGTTCCAATTGGTGGTGGATGCAGAAAGAGTAGAAGAGGTAAGTCTTCTTCTAGTACAATTCATCAACATGGTCTTATTTCAAGAAATTTGGGACATGGGGTTTGTTTAAATCCTAGTAATATTGATCATAATCAATCCAATAGTAATTCATTGGATCATCATGGTCCAAGTATTGATCTTGCTTTAGTCTATTCAAACTTCTTGAATAGTGATAATTCCAAGCCATCACAATTGGAGGACCATCAGAATCTTGAACTGTCTGATGATTTATTATTGCCTAATCAAGGAGGAGTACTCATCACTCCATCATTCGAATTTTCAACCATGATAAACATGGAGTTTATGACTAGCAATTTAGGCCAAGAATCGCGATTAATTGGCGATGGTGATGGTGTTGATGTTTACTTTAATGGGATTCATGAGGAGAAGCAAAATATTATGAATCATAGTGATGTTCATGATGATCACTATACAAATATGAATAATGTGAATGTCAATAATATTATCAACCATGATCAATTAGACAACAATTATATGGAGCTACCTACATTGCCTTGTGAAGAGATGATATGGTCTAATAATTCTCATGGTCATCACCATATGGTATTTCCTAATGATATTCTAAATTCTAGTCATAATTTATCAATTGGAGGACCAGAGCCAGAGCCAGAACCAGAACTAGAATTAGCAAAAGAAGATCCGATTCATGATCATAGCGCGAATATTGAAAATGATGGGAGCCTTTTCAACTTGTCCAATTTTGGAAATATTTTCAGGCCTTGAGATCAAATATCATAAGGTTCATATATTACTTTATTTTGCTGCAATTTTCACATTTGATGTATAATATAGTGCATGTGTACAGAAAAGGTGAAAATATATTTCTGAAGAATAATATATAATACTTACTGAGTTTGTAATATATTGGTGAAACAAACACTTCAATACATATAATAGTATAAGAGTTTATAAATGTTGCATTTTTGGTGATTTTCACATTTGGGATGCATTTTTTTAACCTCCCTTTCACTTAGTTCTGTTTTGCATGCTTGTTTTTCTTTGTCTGAAATTTTAATCCGTTATATCTGTTTCATATGACGATGATTGATTGAACATAGAGTTAAAACAGGAAAGAAAAAAAAGAAAACATATACGAAAAGTATATTTTCCACTTTCACTAAGACTTTATTTTTATAACATATAGTTTTATATCTTGAAATAGCTATTGATTTCTCTTCATATATACTATGATGTGTGAAGGGACGTATTTTTTCCAAATCGATGTAGTCAACCCTATCGATGATCTCATTAAGTCCAAGAAATCTCGAATTCAACTTCTTTTTCTTTTCTTTCCTCTTATATATATTGGTTATATCAAGAACACACTATCTTTAATCATGAAAGTTCTTTTAATTTCATAGAACTTATGCGTGCTTGCTTTAAGACATTTTAAATCTCTCTTTATGGATCTTAACCTTTTTCTAAGAATCTCATACTAAATTCAGACCTAAAAGTTTCCTCTCCCCTAAATTAAGCCAACCATAGGGTAATGTCTGAATACTAGAATGATAATTGTTATTTTAGGCAAACTCAAAAAGTTGCTAGTAATCAAAGAAAATAATTAAAGCAGGATCAAAGTGAAATAACGATAACAAAAAGCATGATATACAAAGCAAATGAACTAAAATGAAATATCAATCTAGACATATATAGGTCAACAAAGAGAGTACACATATAGCCCCACAAACTAGGAGGAGTAGGAAATTATTATTAGCCCAATTTTTTAAAGTTTTAACAACTAGTACCAACTTAAAATTAATATTTTTTTACTTGATTTAAATTCATTTCAAAGTAATTAATGCAGATATATTTAACATATTATGATTTGAAAGGCAACACATGATCCAAGAAAGACTTCATGATCCAAGAAAACTCTCCTAGACAACAATCATATTCTTGACAAATCACTAGGCCAATGGATTTTTTTAAAAAAATTTTGCAAGTACAATTTCATATAAATACTAACCATAAGGCAAATAATTATAAAGTTACTTGAAAGGAAAATTCAAAAAAAAGGGAATTAAATAGAATAGCCAACTAAATGATGCAGCAATCATAGTCAAAGATTGTGATAGAATGTATAGAAAACTTTCACTCTTAATCAAATATCTCATATTTGAGCCCTTAGTATAAAGAAAATATCTGGTAAGCAAGTATTTTCTTCTTTAGTGAATCTTATGCAGCGTAAATCAAAATTATTCGGAGCTCCATATTTCAATGGATGCTCCAATGGTATATATGATTCCCAATTCGTTAATCAATAGAAGATGCATGAATGAAACGACTTGACTAGATCATTCAATATCCAAAGGACTCTTATCAGTAAAACTAAGTATAAACAATTAATCAGATTGACTTAGTAGATAAGTCGCAATTATAGAAAAAAAATTAAACTAGAAAATGCGATTGCACTTGAACCGATCGAGCAAATTCAAATTGACGAATGAACAAAACTTATTAAAAAAAAAATACAACCAACAATCCTTGTATAGTACCTATATTCCAAGAGTAGGGAAGATTCAATCTATTTGAAAATTTAGTTCAACTTAATTTGTAAGACCAACCAATTTGTAAATGACGGTGACAAAAAGTCAAGCCACTTAGATCATAATACTAATTGTTCAACTATATTCCCACATGCAAATAGTTTTAAATTCAAGTATCATTAGAAATACGTTTGACTAAAACAATTGAATTTACCGTTTACCTTTTCTAATCGGTATACATAAATTATATCGATTATATGCATATTATTATTTATGAATTATAATGGTACCAATTAGGGTTCATCCCTAGATACAAATCACGGTATCAAAATCCATCCTAATTATTGTTTATCGTCAGTGGGACCTATATTAAGTTGCTCATGCACCAAATTAAACGTCGTGCTCTAAGTGTTAGGTGGGATGCTGAAAAGTCTCATATTAGATGAAAAAGGAATGAGTACTGATCTCATTATACGAACTTGAACCTCCCCTCATGAGCTAATTTATGTTATTGATTATTGAGCTAACCTAGAGATTAGGTCTATGTCCCCTCTTTCAACTATTTTTTGCATCGATTGAATGAGTAAGACAAGGGTCAAGCTGGGTCCTTAGCATCAAGGTGATAATATAAACTTTGATGATGCAATTTCCAAAAAATATTTAAAAATTTTGGGTGAATGTATTTAAATTTATTTCATGAATTTATTTAGATGATCTGATAATGTTATACTGATAATATATATAACTTGAATCCGAAAAACATACATTCAAGTTCAATGTACTTAAAAAAGCCAAGCAAAACAATTAGTTGAGTCAAAAGCAACTTGATCAACCAAAAAAGAGAAATATTAAGATAATCAACCCCACCCCCACGCCCACTCCCAAGTCTACGTTAGTTGTCCAATTAGGAAAATTATATATATTTATTTATAAAATTAAAACACGAGTTAGAAAGAGAAGAAAGTTGAACATGTGTTTTAAATACTTGTAGAGGGAGAAAGTCAAAAGTGTACTGTTTTTTTCCTATCTACACACAATTGGGCAACATGAAAATACACATATTAGAATTGGTAAAGTTATTATAAAGTTTATCCATCTTTTAAATAATAAATTCCATATTTTGCCGTGTTTTGACTTTGAATATTTCTTACTATTCTCCCACTAGTATATATACTCATGTTTCCTCTCTAAGTCTCAACAAATCTTCATCTACTCAAAAAGATTCCTCTTGTTTTTGGTCATATTTGCAACTTTCTTCAAATTTCCCAAAATATATACAAATGGAAGAAATTCAAGTACCTCCTTATTTTATATGCCCGATTTCTCTAGAGATGATGAAAGATCCTGTCACGATCTCAACTGGAATAACATATGATCGAGAAAACATCGAAAAATGGATATTCTCTGCCAAGAACGATACTTGTCCGGTTACAAAACAATCTCTTACATGCATAGAGTTGACACCAAATGTCACTCTTAGACGATTTATCCAATCGTGGTGTACTATCAATGCATCCCATGGTATTGAAAGGTTCCCTACACCAAAGCCTCCCGTTAGCAAACCACAAATCATGAAGCTCCTAAAGGACGCGAAATCGCCTAATATGCAAATGAAATCTCTCAAGAGACTTAGATCCATTGCTTCTGAGAATGATGCTAACAAACGTTGCATGGAATCCGCGGGGGCAATGGAGTTTTTAGCTTCTATTATTAATGATTCGAATGAAGTGTCAGATGAAGAGAGTTTCATTAGTACTAAAGGCGAAGCTCTTAGCATTCTCTACCAACTCAAATTATCTGAACAAGGATTGAAGTCACTCATCATGAGTGGAAATGGTGAATTCATCGAGTCATTGATACGTGTCATGCAACATGGGAGCTATGAGTCTAGGGCTTACGCGGTTATGCTAATGAAAGACATGTTTGAAGTATCCACGCCAACCCTAATTTTGAGTTTGAAGCAAGAATTCTTCACACAAGTGGTTCAAGTCTTGCGGGATGAGATCTCTCAAAAGGCGATGAAAGCATCATTGCAAGTGCTAGTGAACGTGTGTCCACTTGGGAGGAATAGAGTGAAAGCAGCAAAGGCAGGAGCGATTAGGGTTTTGGTTGATCTTCTGCTTGATTCATCTGAAAAACGAACTTGTGAATTGATGTTAATTTTGTTGGATCAAATTTGTCAGAGTGCAGAAGGGAGAGCTGAGCTATTGAATCATCCCAGAGGATTAGCCATTGTGTCCAAGAAAATACTTAGGGTTTCAAAAGTAGGGAGTGAAAGGGCAATCAAGATTTTGCATTCAATCTCAAAGTTTTCATCAACACCAAGTGTTGTTCAAGAGATGTTGAGTTTGGGTGTGGTAGTAAAGCTTTGTTTGGTGCTTCAAGTTGATTGTGGAAGTAAAGCTAAGGAAAGAGCTAGAGAAATTCTCAAATTTCATGCAAAGGCATGGAGGAATTCTCCTTGTATACCGAATAATTTATTATCATCATATCCATTTTAGGAATTAGGATGAAAAGGACAAACAATTGTATACAAGAAAGAAAATACATAATTGATTTGTGTACATAATTTGTTTTCTTCAAAAAAAATAGGAAAATTGAAATGTGGACAAAATTGTCCTTGAAATATAATTGTTCATATACATCTTCACCTGTCCTACTATTTAATTTTATGTACTTTTTAGGTAATATACATGAACACTTATTCAAGTACTTAAATGTTTAGATTTCACTTGATGGAAGTTAAGGCATTGGATGCCAATTACGCGTTCATCTAGAATTGTGTTGTGATATCAAGTCTCAACCCTATTCATTATCAAAAAAAAAAAGAATTAACAAGTGTTTAACATATTTAAAAGAATCAGACCTACACGTGAGATGATCACAATCATACTTTAACATAGAGCTAGAGTTTGAGCAAAGCTTACGTTGAGCACATTCTTCATTACTTTGTCATATTATGACTCAATTGTGCTCACTTTAATAGTTTGAACTTTTAAATAAGTTGATCGCACATTTTAACAGTAATAAACTTGTGTCATTTACCTAGTAAAAGAGTAAGAAGAAGTATCAATATTTTGTTGCACAAATACCATAAAAAAATTTGATGCAATGAATGAAATTCCTTCACTTTTAATCAGAGTCTTAAAGCATTCAAGTCCTACAACATTTCTCCTTTAAATAGGTTCATCACGACACAAACTTGAATTAATCAAATTAATAATCCGATTTAAGACCAATATACAAAGTCAAAATTCTAAAGCTAGTAACGCTCGGCACACAGCATTAAATTTGAAAACATGACAATTAGGAATTGAGTGTAATTAATTGTACTTTAAATCTTAGACAACTATTTTATGATAATTCTAAATTTTTTATATGTTATGTGAACTTACTTGACTTTTCTAATCAAGTGAAGCCATCATTAATATAGTGCTAGCCGAAAAATAATACATCCTTTGTCTCAAATTATTTCACTTTTTAAAAAAAATTTAATTTATATGTACTTTGATCAACATTTATTTTATCATCATATGAATATGGAAAAATTGAATCTTATAATAATACTTTTTCATCTTATTATTAAAAAATATGATTCAATAGAATATAATCTAAATATTAATGAAAAAAATATTTTTAATATCTCAAAAATATGATTATATCTTTGAAATACTTTTAATTAGTATTTATGACCTTCATTATAAGAAATTGACAATTGCCAAAACTTTATGATTTTCTACGTTAAGTAGCATTGTTGACTATTTTCTAATGTTAATTTGCAATTAAACAGAGCATATATTTGGATATTATTCTTATTCATTGGCAATGATTTTTCTTAATTTGCTATAATAGTCCTTTAGTCGTTGAAGGTTTTGACTACTTTATTGTATGAGATTTTCTCCATATATATCCTAAGAAGAAGGTTTTCCTTTAGTAGTAGAAAAGATACAAAACATAAAAATAACTTATTTTTCTTTTTCTTGTTGGGTTATCTATTTTTATAATTCTTTGTTAGTTTTGATACTCCTGATTTTATACTAGAAGAACTTATTGAATTCTAAAGGATACACCTATATCGGATGAAATATCCTTAAAGACAGTGTCAATAGGCATGCCTCAAGCTTCGAGACCTTACATGTTTTTTCAATATTTTACAACAACTATTGATTTCGATAATGCTTCCAGCTTCGAGAATTTCATCGCTTTCCAATATTTCCCAATCCACTATTAATTTCAATAATACTTCAAGCGAGAATTTCCATAATTTTCTAATATTTTGTAACAACTATTAATTTAAATAATGCTTTGAATTTCCATAATTTTCTAATATGTTGTAACAACTATTAATTTAAATAATGCTTTGAAAAAAATTGTGGACGTGAGTGCAACAAGTCTGTCAATTGAAAGAAGGAAGCATAAAGTGGTTAAGCTTTGAATGTAATTAATTGGACTTTAATTTAAAATTTAGCCACTAATTTCATGATCCATGAATTCTCCAATCGACTTTAGAAAAGTAAATGTAAATTTGTGTGAACTCAGTAGACTTTTCTAATTAATTGAATTCATCATTAATTATATTGGATAATTTGACTTTGAAATAGTATACACTATGTGCTCATTCCAACTTGACCATTTTGGCTATTTTAGAAAAGGATGGCTATCTGTCAAACTCACCGTGTTTTATACCGTCAAGTGTTTGTTAGGATTAACTTGTAAGTCAAATTATTTATTGTATTTTTTACACATTTTAAAGAAAATAATAAGTAGAAAATTTTAAAATTATTTTATCCTTATTTATATCTTACGATATAGTATTTCTATTAATTGAATATTGAGAGAAGTATTGAAAACACCTCTGAATTTTACGTGAATTATTAGTTTTGTCCTCGATTAATAGCCTTAAAAATTATTCCTCTATTTGACTAACTAAACTTATATACACTCCCGATATGCAACATGACATAGCAAGTGGTCTCAAACTCTTATAGGAGCATGAGGATCTCAATAAAAAGTCGAGAGAAGTGTTGAAAACACCCCTAAACTTAGCGAGAATTTAGGGATGTATTTCACTCATGTTGCAAGTTCGGAGGTGTATTTACGTTCAGTTAATCAAGTAAATGGGTGTTTTTAAGGCTGTCAATAATTCGAGGATGAAACTAATAATTTCACCCTGAGTTTAGGAGTGTTTTCAATATTTTTCTTGAAGATTTAGTGTGTCATCAACCCCATAATAAGTGTCATGTGATTATCTTCAAAAACAATTACTGCCAAAAGTAAAATGCAAAAAAAAATTAATTTTATCTTAAACTTCTAAAATGTCAAATAATTATTTGAGACAATTACTTTTGAAAATGAACAACAACATACCAATGTAATCCCACAAGTGCGATTTGAAAAAAATACGATAAAGTTATACGTAGCTCTTTTTTTATGAGATAGAAAAGTTATTTCTAGTAATATCTGAAATGAAATTGTAAAAAAAAAGAAGAACAAAAAAATACAAATCAAATACAACAACCTATAATAGTACACATCAAAAATTAAGAAACTATATGATTACTAAAAAATACTAGTAAAACTTAGAGGAGAAGGGGAGTGGAGGATTACATTATAGTTTGTCAAGATGAAAAGTGATGACCAAACAGTTTCCAATGCACCGATCAAATTTCAAACTAATCAAAGTCTGTTATTCAAAAAATAACATTTGCCAAATATTTTTTCTGTGTATTTTTGACTTGACACATCTATTAAGAAAATAATAATCGACATTGTGAGTTTATCATTTTACCCCTATTAATTGATAGAATTCCAAAATTAATTAACTCATTAAAGAAGTTCTACCTTTTGAAAAAATATTAACTCCCTAAATAAATTAAGGATGTTATAAATCCATTAAATGAGTGGATTGTCCATTAAATTTATTCAAGAATTAATTCAATTCATGTATGTATGCTTCCAAGGTGATAAGAACCTTTTTGGATAACTATGTATCTACTAGTTTGGTGACCTTTG
Source organism: Solanum appendiculatum (assembly GCA_018342035.1). Classification (NCBI taxonomy): domain Eukaryota; kingdom Viridiplantae; phylum Streptophyta; class Magnoliopsida; order Solanales; family Solanaceae; genus Solanum; species Solanum appendiculatum. Next base: position 449,244 of record JAGDQO010000088.1, read on the forward strand.
GGAGTGATATCTCAACACTATAAATAGAGATCATTCACCATTTGGAAGACACACTTGAATAGAAGAAAAGTCTTCTTCTTCATCTACATTTCTTGCCTTCTTCTCTTTATATTTCTATTGCTTTAAGCTTAACTTTATAATACGTTATCAACACGAGACTCTAGCCAATTGAGATTGAGTTTTAGTGTTTCTTTAACTCATGTTCTGGTTGGTCTCGTTATGAGAATCAAGAATGAAAAATGATAACTACTGCAGTATAATCAAGGTATTATATGAATAAAATCAGGTATGTATTTTCTAAAATATTTTTATGATTTAGAATACAATAGTGTTTGGTCACTAACATTGACCAGGAACCAAAGGCATATATACTACTGTTGGTTGAATATTCTCTGCTCCACAAAGTTTCTTAATTAATGGAAGAAGGTAGAGTTTTGGTAGCATGAGTTTGAGTATTATATTTTAAAATTTTTATTTCAATATTTTGAAAGACTCAAAGGGTGAATCATGTTGTACTTCGGTCTATTATACCGTTGGTTGAGGGTAAGACATCAGGTTAAAGTCCGGATGCACCTTAATGAAAAATGTTTGAGGGTAAGACGGTAGATTCAAGTTCTATCGCACCAAGAGGGTAAGACATCAATTTGAGTATTGATGCACCATGATGATAAGGATTGGGTTCAAGTCCCATAGAATTATGGCCTAACACGCCTTATATGGATAAGACATTGAGTTTGAGTCTCAATGCACCATAGTGATGGAATTCGTCCCATTGAATTTGCTTCATTCCCTAATGCGAATGTGGTAGCAGTACATGATAAATTTGAAATCCTCCCAATTGCTCCATTCTATCATATGAATGTGATAGCAGTGAATAATAAGTCTGAAAGATGACAAGTGATTGAATGTATGAATAAGGTCGTTGAGGGATAGAATTATAATAGTCATTATTGAGGTAATTATAAAGGGAAGAACACTATGAGTTCTCCAAATAGTCCTTCAAAATGTGAAGGTAATTTTTATCATCATAATGGTATGAACGGTCATGATTGGACCTATGGTCGCTGTGCGACCTAATAATTTGATAAATTTATAAAAATCCCCCATCAAAAGAAAGGAAGATAAAGTGGTGGTGCACTTGACCTTTCAGGGTGATGTTGAGGTGGGTCATGCAAAAATGATAAATTTTCAAAGGCATGACAATGTGCTTATAATGCAAATTTATGAAGCACATATAAATTATTAGTCCATTTCTTGAAGAGAATGTGACGTATGATAAGCATCGTGAATGCTCGAACATTCTGAAGGAGAATGGGTCAAGATGTGATAAAATCATTATGGATAGATATATGCCACAACTTACCTCTACGAGAGGTTTGAGAAAAATAAAGATATGTTGGCATGACCGGTTGACTATTTCGGTTCAAATGTGATGCAAAAGTAATTGAGAATTCACGCGGCTTTATGATGAAGAAATAAAAGATTCTTTAAGAATTCTCTTGTGTTGCTTGTTCTCATGATAAAATGATTATTGTATCATTATACCAGCTAAGGTTGGGATTGTATTCCCTGAGATTTTGGAACATATAAAAAAGGTGAATATGGGCTCGTTCACTTGCCATGTAGACCGTTTGCAACTATATGAGAGTTGCATCTATGAGATGGTCACATGTGCTTTATTATCAACTTACAAATTGATTTTTGTAAGATTGTTTGCTCGAACTGTGAAATTAAGAGCACAGTTTCAAACTATGAAATTATGTTGATAATGCTGGTTGGTTTAGCAGAAATTGTATGCCTCCAATTATAGCTAAACCACGGGTATGAGAATAAAACTCCCAAATAAAATTTGGTATGAGATGAATTTGTTTAACATGTAGCAACACATGTATGCATCAAGCCAACAAGATTTCCCCATCATAATTGGTTCAGGGTCAGGAACCAAGTAATTTCCATCTAAAGTTTGAATGTGTGATATCTGATTTAATTGCTCCATCACGCACAAAGATGGATCCCCAAATGAGGTTGCGGTGAATGTTAGATTTTCTTACATTATGGGGAGAGATGATTGACAGCTGAAAATTATGAGATGAATTATCTAGATCCTCGTTAAAAAAAAGTGAACTTGAAGTTCAAAAGATAATTTATTTGCATAATGATGCAAATTAATTGCTAGATGAATTTGCTGACCCTATGTTATAATTTAGCTGCAAATACTCCAATGAGAAGTCCTTGAAGGACATAGTCTATGGTACCCCTGAAGCGTGATAGGTACCAATCGATTCCAAATGAAAAACTCCTTGAGGTAGGAGAGGAGAAAATGATCAAGATGGTCATGATGATGAGGCAAGTGCTTTAAAGAAGCGCGATGACATAACACTTCATAAAACCTTGGCAAAGGTTCAGGTACCTGAAATGATGAATATGAAGAGATCTCGATAAGTTATGTCGTATTGGAATCGAGTCAAAAGACCGTCGACGGTATCTTTGATATGAAGTAGAGCTCAAGGCTACAAATGATGACGAGGATCTTGAATTCAAAAATCTGTCATATTGTGTGGACAGATAAATAATTGGCCAAATGAAATGCACAATTCAAGTATATTATATTTCACTTAGAAAAATGATGTTTTTAGACTTATAGTCCATTGATCAATATATAATGTCAGTGGGGTACAAATGAATCATTGTGCGAAAGTATAAAAGTAAGATATAAAGTACGGTGTGTGCCTCGGAGCATAAAAGATTTTCGCAAAAATTCTAACATTATTCAATGGAGATATACTCTCCTGTGGTGGGTGCAATAAAGCTTATTTCAGTCTGGCAATAGATGAAATGCTTAAATATGTGTAATGAATGATTGTCATGTCTAGCTAGACGATGAAGATTATATGAAAATCCTTGAAGGATTTAAAAGGTGTTAAAGTAATTCCATTGAGTACCCCCAATGGTTGTAAGATTGCTTAACATAAAAGAAGATCGATCTGATGAAAATGATTGAAAAATATCATGTATTAGTGCAAATGGTGCACATACAGATTATTGATTATGCAGATGTCGGACACTGTGTGATTTTTCTTTGAAAAGAGATATTACAGCCACCATGTATGAAGATAATGCTGCATGTATAGCTCAATTGAAGGAAGGATACTTCAAAGAAGACTGGACAAAATTCTTCTTCACACATGATCTTCAACGAAATGGTGAGATAGAAGTTCAACATATCTGTTCAAGTGATGATCTTGCTGATTTATTCACTAAGGCATTGCAAACATCAACGTTTGAGAAGTTGAGATATAAGATTGGAATGCGTCGTCTTCGAGATATCAAGTGACGCTTTCATCAAGGGGAGTGAAATACACTCTTTTCCTTAACCATGGTTTTGTCCCAAGTTGGATTTTCCTGGTAAGGTTTTTAATGAGGCAACATTTAAAGTGTATTATGAGATGTGTGTACTCTTTTTCCTTCACTAGGCTTTTTCCCACTGGGTTTTTCCTAGTAAGGTTTTAACGAGGCACATTATCTATGGACATCCAAGGGGGAGTGTTATAAATCCATTGAATGAGTGGGTTGTCCATAAGATTTATTCAAGAATTAATTCAATTCATGTATGTATGCTTCCAAGGTGATAAGAACCTTTTTGGATAATCATGTATCTACTAGTTTGGTGACCTTTGGGAGTGATATCTCAACACTATAAATAGAGATCATTCACCATTTGGAAGACACTTGAATAGAAGAAAAGTCATTTTCTTCATCTATGTTTCTTGCCTTCTTCTCTTTATATTTATATTGCTTTAAGCTTAACTTTATAACAAAGGATATAATAGGTAAAAAATATTGTCTTTTCTTGATTTATCAAAAATGACAAGTAAAAAGTCAAAATTTGACAAGTAAAAAGGGACAGCGGAAGTGCTAAGCTAGTGTTTAGCCATAAATTTCCAAATATTCTTGGCAAGTTATTTTTGGGTGAAGTTTCACCATGCGTTTGATCACAAATTTTCCTAAGAATATTTGATTATTTCAAAAAATATGATTTATACCCATAAGTTCTAAAAATTATTTAAAATACCCATAAGTTTGTATTATCATTTTATAATGAATATGGTCAGTTAAAAAATAACCTTATAACATAATTGATAACAATCAACAACAACAAAATAACAATATGGCGTATCAATACCTTATTTGCATACTCAAACTTGTCACTGATTCTTCAGTTGGAATTATAACTCATTAAAAACAAATTGTTCTTTTTTCTCGATCTTGTCACTCAAATTATAACTCAAACTTTTCTGGAGGAGTAGATAAATATTAATTGGAAATAATCAATGATGAGTGTTTTTTATAAAATATAAAAGTTTGGGGTAATTTTTAAATTTTTAAAAATTTTCAAATTCTAGAACTTGGCCCAAAACTAGTTTTTTTCTAGTATTTGAGAATTTGGGATGTTTGCCAAATATATTTGCCAAGTTGTATGGCCAAACACCACTTCCCAGGTTTTCCCAAGTTTTTTCCAAATATATTTGTGATCAAACAGGTCCTAGTGATTTCTTTCTATTTGTTTTAGCCTTGATGTTGCTGGTGGAAAGTAATAGATATCCCATAAAATTCATCGAGATGTGTACAAGCTAATCGATCACCACAAATATATATTTTTTTTTTAAAAGATGACTGTAAGATGTTCCTATTGACCAGGAAGCTATAGCATCATGTAGAATACTTCAATTACTACCAATTAGTGCAACAAAAAATAAAAATAACCTTTTGAAAAATTCCTCAAAATTTTGAATACTCAAAAGAAAATTTCAATTACAACCTGGTCTTAACTTAACTACCAACTGAACATGAAATAGAAATAACCTGTTGAAAATTTCGTGCAAGTTTTCACTACTCAAAAATAAAAATAAAAATAAAAATAAAAATAAAAATAAAAATAAAAATAAAAATAAAAATAAAAATAAAAATAATTAATACGTAATAAATAAATAAAAAGGCAAGAGAATTGGTAAAGGTCAAAATGGTGAAGAATTAGTAACTTTGTGCAAGTCTTTTATTTTTATTAAAATTTCATTAAATATTTAAAAATATATATCCCTGGAACCAAGTCATTAATAATGTGCATTAACATCCACCTCACATTATTTTTTATTAAAATATATTTTATATATTTTAAATAATGTAAACCTAAGGTTTTGTATATATTCATCTTAGACAACATTCTTTTTATAATCACATAAAATAAATATATATATAATATATTTTAAAATTTCTTGTTCAATCAAATTATTAATAACGTGAATAAAAGATTAAAAAGTAAGTTGTCTTGTCGACAGTCTTTATTTACACTAATAAAACACGAGTTATTATACATAAAATAAAATAAAATAAAATATATAATTTTTTATTCTTTTAGAGAGAGAAAAAAAGTCAAAATGTGTTCACTTTTTTTCCAACGTATACATGCAACTTGGCCAATTTAATCTGCCGTGTTTAATTTTGACTTTGAAAATCTCTTTCCAATATTCTCAACTTATATACATCCACAAAAGCTTTAACTTCTTCATCTACTCAAAAAATAACAAAAAAAATTCTCTTGTTTTGGTCATATTTGCAACTTTCTTATAAGATTGATCTCCTTCTTTGATTAATCTTGAAATTTTCCAAAATATACAAATGGAAGAAATTCAAGTACCTCCATATTTTATCTGCCCAATATCACTAGAGATGATGAAAGATCCTGTCACGATCTTCACTGGAATAACATATGATCGAGAAAACATCGAAAAATGGATATTCTCAGCCAAGAATGATACTTGTCCGGTTACAAAACAATCCCTTACATGCATAGAGTTGACCCCAAATGTCACTCTTAGACGATTTATCCAATCGTGGTGTACTATCAATGCATCCCATGGTATTGAAAGGTTCCCTACACCAAAGCCTCCGGTTAGCAAACCCCAAATCATGAAGCTCCTAAAAGAAGCGAAATCGCCTAAGATGCAAATGAAATCTCTCAAGACACTTAGATCCATTGCTTCTGAGAATGATGCTAACAAACGTTGCATGGAATCCGCGGGGGCAATGGAGTTTTTAGCTTCTATTATTAATGATTCGAATGAAGTGTCAAATGAAGAGAGTTTCATTAGTACTAAAGACGAAGCTCTTAGCATTCTCTACCAACTCAAATTATCTGAACAAGGATTGAAGTCACTCATCATGAGTGGAAATGGTGAATTCATCGAGTCATTGATACGTGTCATGCAACATGGGAGCTACGAGTCTAGGGCTTACGCGATTATGCTGATGAAAGACATGTTTGAAGTATCCACACCAACTCTAGTTTTGAGTTTGAAGCAAGAATTCTTCACACAAGTTGTTCAAGTCTTGAGGGATGAGATCTCTCAAAAGGCGATGAAAGCATCATTGCAAGTGCTAGTGAACGCGTGTCCATTTGGGAGAAACAGAGTGAAAGCAGCAGAGGCAGGAGCGATTAGGGTTTTGGTTGATCTTCTGCTTGATTCATCTGAAAAACGAACTTGTGAATTGATGTTAATTTTGTTGGATCAAATTTGTCAGAGTGCAGAAGGGAGAGCTGAGCTATTGAATCATCCTGGAGGATTAGCCATTGTGTCCAAGAAAATACTTAGGGTTTCAAAAGTAGGGAGTGAAAGGGCAATCAAGATTTTGCATTCAATCTCAAAGTTTTCATCAACACCAAGTGTTGTTCAAGAGATGTTGAGTTTGGGTGTGGTAGTAAAGCTTTGTTTGGTGCTTCAAGTTGATTGTGGAAGTAAAGCTAAGGAAAGAGCTAGAGAAATTCTCAAATTTCATGCAAAGGCATGGAGGAATTCTCCTTGTATACCTAATAATTTATTATCTTCATATCCATTTTAGGAATTAGGATGAAAAAGATCAAAAATTGCTTAGGTAGAAATAGAAAAAAAGGATAAAGAACAAAAGTAGTGGATTATTTATTTGTACATAATTTATTATTTTTTTAAAAATAGAAAAAAAAATGGACAAAATTGTCCATGAATTTAATTGTTTATATATATATATATCCATCTTCAACTTTTTGATTCGTCTATATCTATCTTAAGAAATAAAAAATGCCCAAAAGAAGAAAAAGAAACAGTATCTTTCTAATATTTAATTTTATGTGCTTTAGAGTCTTTTATTTTTTTGAAAAAAAATGTTGGTAATTTACATGAATATATTTATTCACGTATTTAAATTCCTAACTAACCACCTATATTATATTCATAGCTTCACATGGAAAGTGATTTTCCATTATTTATTAAACTTTCTTAGCATTTCATATTTGACGCTCTTTCTTGTAGTCTATAATAATGATTTCTGTTTATTTATTTTGTCTACTTTTTTCAAATGATATATAAGGAATTTTTAATATGATTTAAAATAATTAATTAAAAGAAAAGTTTACTTTTAATATAAAGGTCTATTAGATAAACTTGAACCCTCACGATTTTTAAAGTCTACTAATTTTTTTTTTACTATAAATTTCATTATTGCTGATATTTATATGTAGAACAAACTCTTTATTACCTCTTATTTGTGGTGTATACTTTCCTGAAATGTAGATAGTGATTATGATCGATTCACTAGAAAGAAAGGAATAACTAAGTTAAAAACTTAGTAAGTGTTTATTATTTATGCATATAAAGATTTTTCGTCTTGTTATAAAAAAAGTTATGATTCAATAAAAATAGTATAATTTAACTATTAATTTCGATATACAAGGATTTGAAATAATTTCTTAAAATTTGTGGAAATGAGTGCAACAAGTCTATGAAATGAAAGAACAAAGCATCAAGTGGTTAAAGTTTGAATGTATTTATTAGTCTTTAAATATTAGCCACCTATTTGATGATCCTAATTAATATTTTCCAGCTGACTTTAGAAATATAAATGTATATATGTTTGTATGAACTTAATTGACTTTTCTAATCAAATATATTGAAACCATCATTATTTGATAATTTGACGCTTGAATGTAGTATAAACAAAAAATTAGCCAAATGGAGTATATTTTTGGTTGTATGTGCAATAATATGGTGGAAACTTATATATCTATGAAATCTGTTGTGTCTCATAAATAGTCTAATTTAGATATCTCTAATTCAGGCCAAACTGAATTTTTCGGGTCTGATTTAGATACAGTATGAAACGAAGAACTGAAGAAGATATACATAATAAAAATATAATGATTACATGCGAAATCTTGAATGAGCACTAAAGAATTGACGAAGTATATATTACTTCACTTTCTCTTAGTTCAATTTCTAATTCAAAAAGTTGTGGCCTTGACTTATATTCACAAGGCAAGTGGGAGATCTTATTAAAGTTTGTTTTCCTAAAAAAATGTTTTCTCATGAAATATAAGTGATTCAAAAATGTGTTTCGAGTTTTGACGGCCTGATATATATATAGGAAAAAATGTAGTATATATTTGCTATTAATATACATAATAACAAAAAAGTTTTATTTTTTCTTGCCTCAGTAAAAACATTTTTCAATTTCAATAAATTATATTTTATGAATCTTCTCAGTAAGAATATAGACTTCACACACGAGGCTACAAAATAAAGAATTGTTTTTTAAAAAAAAAAAAACTTCTAGAGGAGACTTGTGAGTTCTATTCCACAATTGCGGCTATATATTATTTAATTATATTTAATAAAATAAAGCAAAAGGGAAGACTTTGTCTCATTAATTAATTGAATTAAATGTGTTGAGGTCCAGTCTCTTTATTATACTGATTGGAGTTTTCTTTGCTAGTTGGAAAACAACAACTTATTCGGAATCATCACTCAACGTCCCGATATATCACGTCTCGATTTTAAATTCATCAATCAACATCCCAATATATCACGTGCCGATACATTACATTTGTTGATACAAGACACATGATCTGTCTCAATACATTGCTCAACGTTTTGATACATCGCGTCCCGATTCATTACCTTTATTGATACAAGACACACCTGCCCCGATACATCGCGTAAGAGTGATGTATCCGAAAATAGGAGTTGGAATTTTTTTCAAATGATAAGAAATTTTAGAAAATATTGTAAAATAAATTATGTATTTAGGTAATTTTTTCTAATTTTTATTCAAACATAGTATTTGTGCAAATATGCTCTCTTTTTTCCGGGTAAAGTTGTCTTCTGAGCTAAAAGTCTAGATACGTATCAGGTCAAAAATGTAAACTTTTGTTCAAACATATTTGTGATTCCGTATTTGTGAAGTTAAAGTTAGAACTCAGTTATTATTACTTGAAGCTTCAGAATATATAAAGTTGAAAGATTTCGTATTTAAAAAATATGGATTAATTAAATTAGAATAAATAGTACTACTAATTTCTTTTATATTTATGTCATGGCAGGGTCCAGCCAGGTATGGCTAGCTGCTAGGAAAATGAAAGACTATATATTATAATTTTAGTCCATGCATGTAGAACAATGTATATGGGTGGTCGGTTAGGCATTCAAAATTAAATATTACTCAAATAATTTTATATTTTAACCTTCTTTTTCTCTTTTTTTAAACTTTTATTATATTATAACAACACATTTTTATATTTACAAATAATTAGGAAAAACTTATCAATAGTTTTTTAAATCTGTCAGTAAATTTTATTTGGACACTCTTAAACACTTTAATTGAATCACAATGTTGAATATGGATATGGATAATTAGATTTCATGGACAATTTTGTCCCCTTTTTTTTCCTTCTATTTTCTTAAAAGAATAAATTATGTACACAAAAATCAATTACTATAAGAATAAAAATAAAATTAATTAATATATATTTAGTTTTATTTTATGTATAATAAACTCGTGTTTTATTAGTGTAAATAAAGACTGCCGACAAGATAACTTACTTTTAATCTTATGAAATTTTAAAATATATTATATATTTAGTTTATGTGATTATAAAAAAAATGTTGTCTAAGATGAATATAAAGAAAACTTTAAGGTTAAATTATTTTAAATATATAAAATATATTTTTAATAAAAAATAATACGGATGGAGGGTTTTGGTTATTATATAATTTTGGTTTTCAATTATGTTTTACATGAGGCGGATTCAGAATTTGATGTTAATGCACATTAATGACTCGGTTCACGGTTATATATTTATAAATATTTAATTAAATTTTATATAAAAATAAAAAACCTGCACAAAGTTACTAATTTTTCACCATTTTGACCTTTACTAATTCTCTTGCCTTTTATTTTTGAGTAGTGAAAATTTGCACGAATTTTTCAACATGTTATTTATAGTTCATGTTGCAGTTGGTAGTTAAGACCAGGTTGTAATTGAAGCATTCCACATGATGTAATAGCTTTTAGAGGGTCATGAATAGGAACATCTTACCGTCAAACTGTTTTTATGTTATTATAATCATGATCAGCTTACACGTATCTTGATTAATTCTATAGGGTATATGTCATTTTCCATGAGCAACAGGTATGAAGTAACTCCGTTCACCAAAGTTATAACAAATGAAAAGAAATCACCTAGTATTTTGTCTCTATTGAAATTTGAATTGATGAGACTTCATTGTGCTTAGCTCATTTAATTGATCACTAGGCAACACCTTTGAGTGTCAATCAAACGTTTTATTAATGGTGTCATTATTCAAATACTTTTTGTTGGTGTATATACATTTTATTATTAAAATAAAATATTAAATGTATATGTTAGTGGGTATAAAATTGTGGTAGAAGATGACTATTGGTTTTGTAACTTATATGACCATGAGAGATGACCATTAGTTCTTGTAACTCTCATGGTCATTAGTTTCTTGTAACTCATATGACCATTAGTGTTTTGTAACTTATGTAACATCTATCACATTCATCTACCCACATTACTACCCCTCATTCTACCCATTGATTATATGGAAGATTTCTTCACCTATAAATAGTGGCGTTTCTTCCTTTGTGATGTATCTCAAGAAAAATGAGATAGAGTGTTAGCCAAATATGAGAAGTGTTGTATTGTATATATAATGAGTTAGTGTGGTGAAAGAGAGAGTTGAGACAAAGAATAATATTCTAAGTCTTCAACTACATTCACTATACATAAAGAGGGTAATTATATGTTGAAGGAAGATGTTCTTTTTGTGGAGCTTTGAACTCTTCAACTAATCCGGAGTTGCTTGAGTTGTACGACGTTGTTGGGCTGTTGTATCCTGAAGGGGACAAGTCAAGAGTGATGCTGCTGGATCGGTGTAGATTATGCCGCAGTGGGCTTGAATCTCATTAAAGAGAGCGAGATATCCGCACCTCAGCCTAATTCTTATTTATTCATTTATGTTCATTTTATTTTTCAACTGTAATAATTTGTATTTGTGGTATATTACACCAACACTTTCTTCTATTGTTATAACAAAATGTTATTATAAAAAGAGAGTTTAATTTATTATGAAATATCATTATAGAGAATGATTTGTTATAGATAAATGTGTCTCTATATAGTTAGTTTGAGGAATTTAACGGGGGTCAATAATACAATGTGCATTTTTTCTCTCGGAATATTGAGAAAAATACACTTGTATTTAATATATAAAAAGAAATTTAGTGTTGGACAAATGTTATTTTTTTGATGATAGGATTTAATTGATTTGAAATTTGATCGGGTTGTTGAAATTAAAATAGCTTGGTGAGTACTATATATTCGTCTTGACAAAGGTTATTTTTTTGCATTTAATTTTCACTAGTATTCCTTAGATATCACATAGTATCTTATTTTTTGATGTGTATTATTGTAGGTTACTGTGTTTGATTTGTATCTTGTTTTTTTGCTGTGTTTTTTCCTTACAATCTCATGTCAGATACAATTAGAAATAACCTTTATCCCACAAATATAAATTTGTGTATATTCTACTCTATCTTGTCATTTTCAGACTCCATTTGTGAGATTATAATAGATATGTTGTTGTTGTTGATTTTCTAAACTAATTATCTCAAATTATTTGACATTTTAGAAGTTCAAGATAAAATTAATTATTTTTTCCTATATTTTACTTTTGACAGTAATTGTTTTTGAAGATAATCACATGACACTTATTATGGGGTTGATGAAACTCTAAATATTCAATTAATAGAAAGATTACACCGCAAGATATAAATAAAGGTAAAACAATTAAAATTTCTTTTAATTATTACTTTTTTAAAAAGTGTGTAAAAAAATACAATAAATAATTTGAGACAAAGAAATATTAACTTACAAGTTACTCCTTCCAAACACTTGAGGATATAAAACACGGTGAGTTTGACAGATAGCCATCCTTTTAAAATAACCAAAAATAAAAATGGTACAGGTTGAAATGAGCACATAGTGTATACTATTTCAAAGTCAAATTATCCAATATAATTAATGATGAATTCAATTAATTAGAAAAGTAAACTAAGTTCACACAAATTTACATTTATTTTTTAAAGTCGTTTGGAGAGTTCACGGATCATGAAATTAGTGGCTAAATTTTAAAGTCCAATTAATTACATTCAAAGCTTAACCCCTTGATGCTTCCTTCTTTCAATGGAGGACTTGTTGCACTCATGTTTACAAATTTTTAAAGCATTATCGAAATTAATAGTTGTTGCAAAATATTAGAAAATTACGAAAATTCTTGAAGCTTGAAGCATTATCGAAAATAATAGTTGTTCAAAAATATTGGAAAATTATGGAAATTTTTGAAGCTTGAGGCATTATCGAAATTAATAGTTATTAGAAAATAATGGAAAACCACAGAAATTCTCGAACAATTATATTTCAAGGACAATTTTGTCCACATTTCAATTTTGCTTATTTTTTTTTTTTGAAGAAAACAAATTATGTACACAAATCAATTTACTCATGTATTTTCTTTCTTGTGTTTACTATTTCTATCTAACAATTGTTTGTCCTTTTCATCCTAATTCCTAAAATGGATATGAAGATAATAAGTTATTAGGTATACAAGGAGAATTCCTCCATGCCTTTGAATGAAATTTGAGAATTTCCCTAGCCCTTTCCTTAGCTTTACTTCCACAATCAACTTGAAGCACCAAACAAAGCTTTGCCACCACACCCAAACTCAACATCTCTTGAACAACACTTGGTGTTGATGAAAACTTTGAGATTGAATGCAAAATCTTGATTGCCCTTTCACTCCCTACTTTTGAAACCCTAAGTATTTTCTTGGACACAATGGCTAATCCTCCGGGATGATTCAATAGCTCAGCTCTCCCTTCTGCGCTCTGACAAATTTGATCCAACAAAATTAACATCAATTCACTAGTTCGTTTTTCAGATGAATCAAGCAGAAGATCAACCAAAACCCTAATCGCTCCTGCCTCTGCTGCTTTCACTCTATTCCTCCCAAATGGACACGTGTTCACTAGCACTTGTAATGATGCTTTCATCGCCTTTTGAGAGATCTCATCCCTCAAGACTTGAACAACTTGTGTGAAGAATTCTTGCTTCAAACTCAAAACTAGAATTGGTGTGGATACTTCAAACATGTCTTTCATTAGCATAACCGCGTAAGCCCTAGACTCGTAGCTCCCATGTTGCATGACACGTATCAATGACTCGATAAATTCACCATTTCCACTCATGATGAGTGACTTCAATCCTTGTTCAGATAATTTGAGTTGGTAGAGGATGCTAAGAGCTTCGTCTTTAGTGCTAATGAAACTCTCTTCATCTGACACTTTATTCGAATCATTAATAATAGAAGCTAAAAACTCCATTGCCCCCGCGGATTCCATGCAACGTTTGTTAGCATCATTCTCACAAGCGATGGATCTAAGTGTCTTGAGAGATTTCATTTGCATCTTAGGCGATTTCGCTTCTTTAAGGAGCTTCATGATTTGTGGTTTGCTAACCGGAGGCTTTGGTGTAGGGAACCTTTCAATACCATGGGATGCATTGATAGTACACCATGATTGGATAAATCGTCTAAGAGTGACATTTGGGATCAACTCTATGCATGTAAGAGATTGTTTTGTAACCGGACAAGTATCATTCTTGGCTGAGAATATCCATTTTTCTATGTTTTCTCGATCATATGTTATTCCTGTTGAGATCGTGACAGGGTCTTTCATCATCTCTAGTGAAATCGGACATATAAAATAAGGGGGTACTTGAATTTCTTCCATTTGTATATTTTGGGAAATTTCAAGATAAATCAAAAAGAAGGAGAAATCAAGAAAGTTGCAAATATGACCAAAAAGTACAAGAGAAATCTTTTGAGTTTTTTTGAGTAGATGAAAAAGTAGAAGCTTTTGTGGTTATATATATAAGTTGAGAATATTGGAAAGAGATTTTCAAAGTCAAAATTAAACACGGCAAATTAAATAGGCCAAGTTACATGTATACGTAGGAAAAAAAAAGTTAACACATTTTGACTTTTTCTCTCTATAAGAATAAAAATAAAATTAATTCATATATATTTAGTTTTACTTTATGTATATTAAACTCGTGTTTTATTAGTGTAAATAAAGACTGCCGACAAGATAACTTACTTTTAATCTTATGAAATTTTAAAATATATTATATATTTAGTTTATGTGATTATAAAAAAAATGTTGTCTAAGATGAATATACAGAAAACTTTAAGGTTAAATTATTTTAAATATATTAAAATAATACGGATGGATGGCTTTGGTTATTGTCTAATTTTTGTTTTTAATTGTGTTTTACATGAGGCGGATTCAGAATTTGATGTTAATGCACATTAATGACTCGGTTCACGGTTATATATTTATAAATATTTAATTAAATTTTATATAAAAATAAAAAACCTGCACAAAGTTACTAATTTTTCACCATTTTGACCTTTACTAATTCTCTTGCCTTTTATTTTTTAGTGAAAATTTGCACGAATTTTTCAACATGTTATTTATAGTTCATGTTGCAGTTGGTAGTTAAGACCAGGTTGTAATTGAAGCATTCCACATGATGTAATAGCTTTTAGAGGGTCATGAATAGGAACATCTTACCGTCAAACTGTTTTTATGTTATTATAATCATGATCAGCTTACACGTATCTTGATTAATTCTATAGGGTATATGTCATTTTCCATGAGCAACAGGTATGAAGTAACTTCGTTCACCAAAGTTATAACAAATGAAAAGAAATCACCTAGTATTTTGTCTCTGCTGAAATTTGAATTGATGAGATTTCATGGTGCCTAACTCATTTAATTGATCACTAGGCAACACTTTTGAGTGTCAGTCAAACGTTTTTTTAGTGGTGTCATTTATTCAAATACTTTCTGTTGGTGTAAATACATTTTATTATTAAAATAAAATATTAAATGTATATGTTAGTGGGTATAAAATTGTGGTAGAAGATGACTATTGGTTTTGTAACTTATATGACCATTAGTGTGTCACGACCCAAATTCACATGTCGTGATGGCACCTATGTTCCCAACCGATAGGTAAGCCAACCCACTAGTTTTACCTTTTTAACTAAGTAAATAAGGTGAAAAGTCAACAACGAGTAGAATATCTCCAACCATAGTCTTCATAAATACGAAAAGCGGAAAACAAAATACCACCAAGAATTGGTGTCATAAGTACAAGAGCTTCTAAAATACGGTGCAAGTCTGAAACTGAAATGACAAGCCTAACTTAAGAAAGATCCTGTCTGAATACAAAAGCAACAGAATAAATAATAAAATAGAGGGAGGTGTGGGCCACGGAACAGCCAAGCAGCTCACCACAACTCCAAGATACTCCAAGTCCGGACTCAAAAATCTCCACGAGATGTGCTCGTATCCGGAATTGGATCTGCACCACAAAAAGGTGCAACAAGTGTAGTATGAGTACGAAACCACGTGTACCCAGCATATCTCATAGACCGACAACGAAGAAGTAGTGACGGGAGTTCATATAAGAAAATCATCTTTTTATTTTACAAGTCTACACTATACACATCAGTCAAGTTTCATCAAATAAGGATAATTAAATATCACATAATGTCCAATCACCAATAAAACACACAATCAACAAGAATGAGGATGTAATGAGATGCAATGCGATGCGACACCATGAATGATATGCCTCAGATGCCAAGTACTCTCTCAACCGTATATACATGATACTCCTCGAAAAATACATCGAGAGTTCATGACCCATGGGGGACTCGCGAGGTCCATATATCGACACGGACGATCTCCACGTGTCTGTGCGGACGATCTCAACGCACTATCATAAAATCAAACAATCCCCAGCACGGACGATCTCCACGTGCCCAACTTATACTCAATCTCATGTCAATGCATGTGTACAATATGATTTCAACAAAAAGGGATGATGATGCATCTCAATCAATCAAATATCGATATCATATAAAATCACCTCAACTATCACAAATATACGGGTTCAATAAAGAAACACAATACACCAAAGAAGTCAAGTCAACAACACATCAGCTAATGCCCACATGCTTTGGCATTCTCAAATTACAATTCACATTCTATAGTAATAAACTTTCCCTTTATAACCCCGGTACTTGTACCAATGCCCGTCACACCATTGGTACGAGACCCCCATATTTCGCCCTTACCCATTGTCTATTCCGTTTTTAATCTTTAATTAGGAAAATATCCTTCAACGAAGTCTGAAAGTCTTAACATACCTTGAATGCCGAAGACGTGTCACAAATCCTCAAGATTTTGCCTTTCTCTTTTGTAAAGCTTCAGAATGTTTCGAATCTATCAAATATGTAATATCCATAAGTAAGCGAGTACGTAGACGCTCATATTACTGTAGGTCTAGCCTAGACCCAAAAACTCACCGTAATCTATAATCAATCTCCTAATTTTGGTGTCAATTAATATGCCAAGTCTCATGTTTCCTAAATTTCAAGCTTAGGGTTAAGTCTCAATTCTTCCAAATATCATAAATCTAATGATATTTATATAATTCAATACAACCAAAATTTGATTACCTATATCCATGTATTAAAACTTCAATTATAAAGTAATAACTATAGGAAGATTCCCAATTTAAAATCAATAGTTACACAACCTGTAACCTATATTAACCACGAATAATAATAATAAATAAAATACACAAGATCTAATCTATGTTGTTTTGCCAATGATTAGTTTCTCCTATTTACAATTTATTTATCCCCCAATAGAAACTATCTCGTTATGCAGTAACAATAAACTCCAAAAATTGATTTCTTTTACCCCTTTTTTTTTCAACCAAAAAAACGTATACCACTAATCAATAATCATTGATGGTTAATCATTAACCTATCGTGATTCCTTGGCAACAATTACTACCACAAATTCCTACCCCATAAACCCAATATAATCTCTAACCATCCAATACATACATAAACAACAATATTTAGCCTTAGCTAATTTTTCTTTACCTGGCAACTTTCGTTGTTGTCCTAGTGATGCGATGGTTCTCTCCGTCGACCGTCGTGTGCAGATAGAAGTTATAGTTGATTGTGGTATGACAAAGAATTATTAACCCTCAATTAATCTTAATTCATCTCTTTACATGGGCCAAGTTACTTAGGTAGCAAATAAATTTTGGACTTAGCCCATTAATCACCAACTAAATTAATTATTTAAGATTTCTCAATAATTAAATAACCATAGTTAAATCAATAGTTCAAAATTTCCATTTATAATTTTACGGGAAGAGTCAAAATAGTCCTAGTACTCAAAACGACCTAACGAGTCGTTACATAGTGTATTGTAACTTATGTAACATCTATCACATTCATGTACCCACACTACTATCCCTCATCTACCCATTGATTATATGAAAAACTTCTTCACCTATAAATAGTGGTGTTTCTTCCTTTGTGATGTATCTCAAGAAAAATGAGATAGAGTGTTAGCCAAATATGAGAAGTGTTGTATTGTATATATAAAGAGTTAGTGTGGTGAAAGAGAGAGTTGAGACAAAGAATAATATTCTAAGTCTTCAACTACATTCACTATACATAAAGAGGGTAATTATATGTTGAAGGAAGATGTTCTTTTTGTGGAGCTTTGAACTCTTCAACTAATCCGGAGTTGCTTGAGTTGTACGACGTTGTTGGGTTGTTGTATCCTGAAGGGGACAAGTCAAGAGTGATACTGCTGGATCGGTGTAGATTATGCCGCAGTGGGCTTGAATCTCATTAAAGAGAGCGAGATATCCGCACCTCAGCCTAATTCTTATTTATTCATTTATGTTCATTTTATTTTTCAACTGTAATAATTTGTATTTGTGGTATATTACACCAACACTTTCTTCTATTGTTATAACAAAATATTATTATAAAAAAAGAGTTTAATTTATTATGAAATATCATAATAGAGAATGATTTGTTATAGATAAATGTGTCTCTATATAGTTAGTTTGAGGAATTTAACAGGGGTCAATAATACTATGTCATTTTTTCTCTCGGAATATTGAGAAAAATACACTTGTACTTTAAAAAGAATTTTAGTGTTTGACAAATGTTATTTTTTTGATGATAGGATTTAATTGATTTGAAATTTGATCGGTTTGTTGAAATTAAAATAGCTTGGTGAGTACTATATATTCGTCTTGACAAAGGTTATTTTTTTGCATTTAATTTTCACTAGTATTCCTTAGATATCCCATAGTATCTTATTTTTTGATGTGTATTATTGTAGGTTACTGTATTTGATTTGTATCTTGTTATTTTGCTGTGTTTTTTCCTTACAATCCCATGTCAGATACAATTAGAAATAACCTTTATCCCACAAAGATAAATTTGTGTATATTCTACTCTATCTTGTCATTTTCAGACTCCATTTGTGAGATTATAATAGATATGTTGTTGTTGTTGATTTTCTAAACTAATTATCTCAAATTATTCGACATTTTAGAAGTTCAAGATAAAATTAATTATTTTTTCCTATATTTTACTTTTGACAGTAATTGTTTTTGAAGATAATCACATGACAGTTATTATGAGGTTGATGACACTCTAAATATTCAATGAATAGAAAGATTACACTGCAAGATATAAATAAAGGTAAAATAATTAAAAGAAAACCTTCTTAAAAAGTGTGTAAAAAATACAATAAATAATTTGAGACGAAGGAATATTAATTTACAAGTTACTCCTAACAAACACTAGAGGATATAAAACACGGTGAGTTTGACAGATAGCCATTCTTTTCTAAAATAGCCAAAACAAAATGGTACAAGTTGAAATGAGCACATAGTGTATACTATATCAAAGTTAAAGTATCCAATATAATTAATGATGAGTTCAATTAATTAGAAAAATCAACTATGTTCACACAAATTTACATTTATTTTTCTAAAGTCTTTTGGAGAATTCATGGATCATGAAATTAGTGGCTAAATTTTAAAGTCCCAATTGATTAGAATCAAAACTTGACCACTTGATGCTTTCTTTCTTTCAATTAACCGACTTGTTTGCACTCATGTCCACTATTTTTTAAAACATTATCGAAATTATGAGTTGTTGGAAAATATTGGAAAACCACGGAAATTTTTAAGCTTGAAGCATTATCGAAATTAATAATTGTTGGAATATATATCGGAAAACTATGAAAATTCTCGAAGCTTGAACCATTATCGAAATTAATAATTGTTACAAAATAATGGAAAAATACGGAAATTCTTGAAGCTTGAAGCATTATCGAAATTAATAGTTGTTGGAAAATATTGGAAAACCACGGAAATTTTCGAAGATATTGAGGCATGCCTCTTGAAACTGCCATTAAGAATAATTCACCTGATTTAAGTATATTACCCAAAATCTACTATAAAATTAGGAACACAGAGAATTGACTGAAATTTTTGAAGCTATTGAGGCATGCCTCTTTAAACTGTAATTAAGAATAATTCACCTGATTTAGGTATATTACCCAAAATTTAACAAACACTTCTACTATAAAATTAGGAACACAAAGAACTGACTGAAATTTTCAAAGCTATTGAGGCATGCCTCTTGAAACTGTCATTAAGAATAATTCACCTGATTTAAGTATATTATCCAAAATCTACTATAAAATTAGAAACACAGAGAATTGACGGAAATTTTTGAAGCTATTGAGGCATGCCTCTTTAAACTGTCATTAAGAATAATTCACCTGATTTAGGTATATTACCCAAAATTTAACAAACACTTCTACTATAAAATTAGGAACACAAAGAACTGACTGAAATTTTCAAAGCTATTGAGGCATGCCTCTTGAAACTGTCATTAAGAATAATTCACCTGATTTAAGTATATTATCCAAAATCTACTATAAAATTAGAAACACAGAGAATTGACGGAAATTTTTGAAGCTATTGAGGCATGCCTCTTTAAACTGTCATTAAGAATAATTCACCTGATTTAGGTATATTACCCAAAATTTAACAAACACTTCTACTATAAAATTAGGAACACAAAGAACTGACTAAAAATTATAAAAGTAGATAACCCAACAAAAAAAGGGAGAATAAGTTTTTTTTTTTTTTGTATCTTCTTTACCGTAAAAGGAAAACTTTTTTCTTAGTATATATATGGAAAAATTTCATACAATAAAGAAGTCAAAACCTTCAACGGCTAAAGGACTATTATAGCAAATTAAGAAAAATCATTGCCAATGAATAAGAATAATATCCAAATATATGCTCTGTTTAATTGCAAATTAACGTTAGATAATAGTCAACAATACTACTTAACGTAGAAAATCATAAAGTTTTGGCAATTGTCAATTTCTTATGATGAAGGCCATAAAGGCCAATTAAACGTATTTCATATTTTTAAGATATTAAAAATATTTTTTCCAATAATAATTAGATTATATTTTATTGAATCGTATTTTTTAATAATACAACGAAAAAATATTACAATAAGATTCAATTATTTCCATACTCATATAATGATAAAATAAATGTTCATCATAGTTTATGTAGATTCTATTAAGGAAAAATTGTGCATTATAGTAAACTATTTATTCAAAATAAATGTTATAGCTATAGTTTCATTTAATTCTAATTCGTTAAAAACAAAATAATCTTGCTCGCCACACTGGAATCTCGCTCGCCCTCTCTCTCGCTCACGTCTCTCACTTTATACAAACACAAATGTATAAATTGTATTTGTGTTTGTATAAAGCGAGAGAGAATTGTATATACAAATACAAATACATATTTTTTCATTCTATACACTTATAATTAAACAAATACAGATCTTCCCCTGCCCAGTAGTTCTCTTTTGCCTTTCTCTCTTTCTCGCTTTATACAAACACAAATTATATAAATTACAATGTATAATTTGTGTTGTATAAAGCCAGCGAGAGAGAGATTTGATATACAAATGTTTTAATTTTGATTCAATTATATACAAATTTAAATTTTATGCAGATATACAAACACAATCATTGATACATGAACATAGTAGTTACATATATACAATTATTTAACCGATATACACATACAATCGCTGAGCTTTTATACAAAATGAGATGCATGCCTGTGATTTACACAACTGAGATGCTCCATAGCAAACTATATTTGCTATGGAGCGTAAATAGCAAAATTATAGCTATAGAGCGTTAATATGATTTTCATATTTGCTAAACCTAAAAATTACTCTAATATTAATGATGGCTTCACTTGATTAGAAAAGTCAAGTAAGTTCACATAAGATATACCTAATATATAAAAAATTTAGAATTATCATAAAATAATTGGCTAAGATTTAAAGTCCAATTAATTACACTCAATTCCTAATTGCCATGTTTTCAAATTTAATGCTGTGTGCCGAGCGTTACTAGTTTTAGAATTTTGACTTTGTATATTGGTCATAAATCGAATCATTGATTTGATTAATTCAAGTTTGTGAACCTATTTAAGGGAGAAATGTTGTAGGGCTTGAATTCTTTAAGATTCTGGTTAAAAGTGAAGAAATTCTATTCATTGCATCATATTTTTTGATGGTATTTGTGCAACAAAATATTGATACTTCTTTTTACTCTTTTACTGGGTAAATGACACAAGTTTATTACTGTTAAAATGTGCGATCAACTTATTTAAAAGCTCAAACTATTAAAGTGAGCATAATTGAGTCATAATATGACTAAGTGATGAAGAATGTGCTCGACGTAAGCTTTGCTCAAACTCTAGCTCTATGTTGAAATATGACTGTGATCATCTCACGTGTAGGTCTGATTCTTTTAAATATGTTAAACACTTGCTAATTCTTTTTTTATATATAATGAATAGCGTTGAGACTTGATTTCAAAACACAACTCTAGATGAACGCGTAATTGGCATCCAATGCCTTAACTTCCATCAAGTGAAATCTAAACATTTAAAATATAAATGGTATAAGATTATTTTTTTGTTTCAATTTGTTAGTGGTTTTACTCTTCTTTTTAGTTCATTTTAAAAATAATGGTTCTTTCTTTTTTTGACAACTCTTTAATTCTTATTTTCCGTATGATATATATTTAATGTCACATGATTAAAAGTCATTTTAGTACATTTTACACATTTTTAATTTAAATATCACAAGATTCAAAAATCAAAACAAATCAAAACCAGATAAATAAATTGAAACTAAAATATCATTTATTGTAATGGTAGGCCACGAGAAAGAGCGTCAAATAAGGTAGGCTAAGGAAGTCTAATAAATAATGGAAAATCACTTTCCATGTGAAGCTATGTAAATAGGTGCATGGTTGGTTAGGAATTTAAGTACTTGAACAAGTGTTCATGTATATTACCCAAAAAGTAAATAAAATTAAATAGTAGGACAGGTGAAGATGTATATGAACAATTATATTTCAAGGACAATTTTGTCCACATTTCAATTTTCCTATTTTTTATTTTTTTTAAGAAAACAAATTATGTACACAAATCAATTTACTCATGTATTTTCTTTCTTGTGTTTACTATTTCTATCTAACAATTGTTTGTCCTTTTCATCCTAATACCTAAAATGGATATGAAGATAATAAGTTATTAGGTATACAAGGAGAATTCCTCCATGCCTTTGCATGAAATTTGAGAATTTCCCTAGCTCTTTCCTTAGCTTTACTTCCACAATCAACTTGAAGCACCAAACAAAGCTTTGCCACCACACCCAAACTCAACATCTCTTGAACAACACTTGGTGTTGATGAAAACTTTGAGATTGAATGCAAAATCTTGATTGCCCTTTCACTCCCTACATTTGAAACCCTAAGTATTTTCTTGGACACAATGGCTAATCCTCCGGGATGATTCAATAGCTCAGCTCTGCCTTCTGCGCTCTGACAAATTTGATCCAACAAAATTAACATCAATTCACTAGTTCGTTTTTCAGATGAATCAAGCAGAAGATCAACCAAAACCCTAATCGCTCCTGCCTCTGCTGCTTTCACTCTGTTTCTCCCAAATTGACACGTGTTCACTAGCACTTGTAATGATGCTTTCATCGCCTTTTGAGAGATCTCATCCCTCAAGACTTGAACAACTTGTGTGAAGAATTCTTGCTTCAAACTCAAAACTAGGGTTGGTGTGGATACTTCAAACATGTCTTTCATTAGCATAACCGCGTAAGCCCTAGACTCATAGCTCCCATGTTGCATGACAGGTATCAATGACTTGATGAATTCACCATTTCCACTCATGATGAGTGACTTCAATCCTTGTTCAGATAATTTGAGTTGGTAGAGGATGCTAAGAGCTTCGTCTTTAGTACTAATGAAACTCTCTTCATCAGACACTTCATTTGAATCATTAATAATAGAAGCTAAAAACTCCATTGCCCCCGCGGATTCCATGCAACGTTTGTTAGCATCATTCTCACAAGCGATGGATCTAAGTGTCTTGAGAGATTTCATTTGCATCTTAGGCGATTTCGCTTCTTTTAGGAGCTTTATGATTTGTGGTTTGCTAACCGGAGGCTTTGGTGTAGGGAACCTTTCAATACCATGGGATGCATTGATAGTACACCACGATTGGATAAATCGTCTAAGAGTGACATTTGGGGTCAACTCTACGCATGTAAGAGATTGTTTCGTAACCGGACAAGTGTCGTTCTTGGCTGAGAATATCCATTTTTCGATGTTTTCTCTATCATATGTTATTCCTGTTGAGATCGTGACAGGGTCTTTCATCATCTCTAGTGAAATCGGACAAATAAAATAAGGGGGTACTTGAATTTCTTCCATTTGTATATTTTGGGAAATTTGAAGAAAGTTGCAAATATGACCAAAAACAAGAGGAATCTTTTTGAGTAGATGAAGATTTGTTGAGAGTTAGAGAGAGAAGATAGATGAGTAGTGAATTGGTTTGAAAAATTAGAGGATTTGGTTGTGGTTATATATATGAGTGGGAGATTTGAGATTTTCAAAGTCAAAACACGCCAATAAGAGAAGACTTTTCAAAGGGTATTTATTAATTATAATATTTAAATATTCTATCCATTTATCTTTTACTTGTTCAGTTTAGACTTTACCTATCTTTGATAAAAACAATATGTTAATTTTCAGTTTTGAAAAAATAAGTATTTAATATTAAGCGTAGAACACGATATGCTAATAAGTGAAAATATATTATTTAGTATAGTGAACAAATAAACAAATGAACGAAAGGAGTATTTAAAAAGATTAATTATTTAGCACTTTAATATAATATTCTCTTCGTTTTATATTATTTGGCCCTAATTGAACTAACACACGCCTTAAAAAAGCTTTAATCAAAGGTGTAGCCATCTAAACTAACTTGATTGATTATTTTTTAAAACTCTAAATTTATCAATTACTATTTTATGTAATAAATTCTATTAATTATTAAATAGATATATAAAATAAAATATCAATTTTTGATATAGCAATCAAGTAAAATGAAATGGAGGGAATATTACTAAATTAAAAGGGGTAGTCTATTATGTGTATTTTCAGTGGCCTAAATGTGTGTATGTAGGGGAAAAAACAGCTCACTTTTGACTTTCTCTCTCGTGTTTTATTTATTAGTGAGAGAAAGAAACAGTTGGCAACGACTAGATTGCTCTATTTTAATTTATGTGATTCTTTCAAATAAATAATTAGCTCAAATCAATTTAGAGTTATAGCTATATCAAACAATCACCTTGTATTTTTTAATTGATTCAACCTTTTAAATATTAATTTATCTAGTTTAATATTGCTTGTTGCTTGCCTAGTCAAGTTAATCTAAGCCTATGTATTAATAGAATAAGGTCAAATAACACAAATCTCACTAGTTTAAGAATAAATTACTTTTCTTCATGCGAGTTTTCAATATTACGAATCTTGTCATAATTTTGATTTCGGATACTTGAATCTGACGCGTCCAGATAAATGTATCTCAGATACATTAGGTCAAAATTAGGTGTAGTTTGTTGCTGATATATTGTATCCGTGGATTCACATGTATTGTTTGACTCTCTCGCCTCTCTCTTATCTCGCTCCCTCTCTCCTATCTCACTGTTAGGGCCGAAAATAATTCAGTGTCATGCGGAAGCTAACAAAGCAAATCTCGAAAGACCATGAGTAAGAAGACAAACGAGAAATATATATCAAAAGACACAAATATTTAACGTGGTTCGGTCAACCGACCTACATATTCATAAATGAGATGAGCAATCACTATATAATATGAGAGTACAAAATATAGAGAGAAATAACCTCGACCAATTCACTCGGGAGGTTCACACACGTGATAACATATCACTTGTGTCCCACAAATTCTTCCCCTAACCAAAACTCTCAAAACCCCTAGGACTACATTGTGAATGCTAATTAAATTAGAAGGAACAAGTCTCTATTTATAGAGTCCTAAACCTTTTCCTACAAGAAAAGGACTAGCCAAATATGGAGACTTTATGTTTTCCTTTTAGAAAAAGGAAAACCTATTTATGGTAAGAAACTCAGGACAATTAATACCCAACAAATCTCACCCTTGGCCTGAATTTCTGACAAAATAAATTTGCTCCACCTTCTTCACAAAATCTTCAACAGCTTGCATCTACTCTCCATAATCTCCTTTGCAAATTCTATGTCTAGACACAGAGAACTTCTCTGAAACAATTTCTCCAACAAAATTTTCATTACTGTCAAATAGGTTGCGGCTAAAACTACGCCCGCCAAGATGAACACTCGTTTCTAACCTGGATCCATCATTGAACCATTGAACCTGGCTCTATCATTGAACCTGGGTACCCGGCTTCATTATTGAACCTCTCTGATACCACTTGTTAGGACCGAAAATAATCAGGTGTCATGCGGAAGCTAACAAAGCAAACCTCGAAAGACCATTTGTAAGAAGACAAACGAGAAATATACCAACAGACACAAAGATTTAACGTGATTCAGTCAATCAACCTACATCCACAAAGGAGATGAGCAATCCACTATATAAATATGAGAGTACAAAATATAGAGAGAAACAACCTCAACCAATTCACTCGGGAGGCTCACACAAGTGATAGCATATCACTTGTGTCCCACAAATTTTCCCCCCTAACCAAAACTTTCAAAACCACTAGGAATACATTGTGAATGCTGATTAAGTTAGAAGTAACATGTCTCTATTTATAGAGTCCTAAACCCTTTCCTACTAGAAAAGGACTAGCCAAATATGGAGACTTTATGTTTTTCTTTTAGGAAAAGGAAAGCCTATTTATGGTAAGAAACTCAGGGCAATTAATACCCAACACTCACTTGCCTCTCTCCCTCTCTCTCTAGCCTCTCTCCCTATGTATTTGTATTTCAAAATGTATCTGGATATCCTAGATATATTGTATCCAAGTGGATTCGCATATATCGCCTGACTTTCTTGCCTCTCTCCTATCTCCCTTTCCTCTCTCCCTCCCTCGCTAGCCTCTCTCCCTATGTATTTGTATTTCAAAATGTATCTGTAATGTATCTAGGATACATTATATCCGAGTGGATTCGCATATATCATTTGACTCTCTTGCCTCTCTCCTATCTCGCTCCCTCTCTCCTATCTCACTTGCCTCTCTCCCTTTCTCACTAGTCTCTCTCCTTATGAATTTGTATTTCAGAATGTATCTGGGTATCGTAGATACATGTATCTATTGTGATTCGCATGTATGTGTGATACATAGATTATCTCGCTCGCCTCCCTCTTATCTCGCTCTCGCCTCTCTCCTTCTCTCACTCACCTCTCTCCCTATTTTAGTGTATCTGGTAGCAATTAAAAATATATGTATCTAGGTATATCTGACTTGAAATCTGGTATGACATTATTAATTAGTAAGGAAATATGTAATTATTTCAAACTATAAAAAGAATTAGTAAATATATATAGTTGAAATATTTGTATAGTTAGATATTTTTGCAATAGAATAATTATTAACAATAAAAGAACACATTCAAATTTTATGTATAATAATCAAGACATGTATAATATATAGATATACCCTTTTAATTCAACCTCAAGTGATATCTATGCCCTTCAACTTTGGATATGCACAAGTAGACACTTAAATTTATATAAAGTTGAAAAAGTAGACACACACATTTTACTGACGATTCGTGTAAGATACACTCGAACTGATTTATATTATACCACGTATGATACATCTGTCTACTTGCTTAACTTAATACAAATTTAAGTATTTATAACGATCAGCATATGTCTATCCAATCGTGAATTCTCTCCGGGTTAAAAAAACTCACTACTGATCTATTAGAGATTACTTATAAGATGACACATTCTTTTATATTATTCTTTGAAATTTATGAAAATTCAAATTCATCATATTAGTGGCTTAGATTTAAAGTCCAACAATCTTCAAAGTTCACCTATTTATTAATACTTGTTTCTTTCATTGGGACTAGTTGCATTCATATCACTATCACAAAATTTTAACTTCTAGTAAAGTTCAAAAAATTAGAGCTGATTATTTTGAATGTTATTGTAGTTTCTTAGATAGTGAAAAGTCTAATACCAGGTTCTCACCAAAGAGTTTTCTCTAAAATTATGATTTCAATTTTAATCCTGTGTGCAAAGACACAAAATGCTAGTTTTTGACTAAATGTATATAGTATTCACAGTTTTAACTATGAATGGGATTTACATCGAGTAACGCTAAAAAAAAATTCGTGAGATTTATACTTTTAGAGGTAGAGACTTAGA
The DNA here is from genome assembly GCA_018342035.1 of Solanum appendiculatum. Classification (NCBI taxonomy): domain Eukaryota; kingdom Viridiplantae; phylum Streptophyta; class Magnoliopsida; order Solanales; family Solanaceae; genus Solanum; species Solanum appendiculatum. Next base: position 477,391 of record JAGDQO010000088.1, read on the forward strand.
GTTGTGAAATTTCTTACTAATTGTATGTGTGTCAGAATAGACGGTCTACATTATACCGTTTATATTGATGAGCCTTACGTGAATGCGGGATGCAATAGACTTCTTAATGAAATCATACAGCATTAAGCTCTCAAAAATTTCCACTCTATACTTACCATTGGAGATACAAAAATAAGAAGGGAATAAAAATATTGAAGATGGATATATATGAACAATTAAATTTCTTGGACTATTTTGTCCATTTTTTTTTTCTATTTTCTGAAAAGAATAAATTATGTACACATGAAAGTAATCCACTACTAAACAATTTTTGGTCTTTTCCACCTAATTCCTAAAATGGATATGAAGATAACAAATTCATAGGTATACATGGAGAATTCCTCCATGCCTTAGCATGAAATTTGAGAATTTCCCTAGCTCTTTCCTTAGCTTTACTTCCACAATCAACTTGAAGCACCAAACAAAGCTTTGCCACCACACCCAAACTCAACATCTCTTGAACAACACTTGGTGTTGATGAAAACTTTGAGATTGAATGCAAAATCTTGATTGCCCTTTCACTCCCTACTTTTGAAACCCTAAGTATTTTCTTAGACACAATGGCTAATCCTCCGGGATGATTCAATAGCTCAGCTCTCCCTTCTGCGCTCTGACAAATTTGATCCAACAAAATTAACATCAATTCACTAGTTCGTTTTTCAGATGAATCAAGCAGAAGATCAACCAAAACCCTAATCGCTCCTGCCTCTGCTGCTTTCACTCTATTCCTCCCAAATGGACACGTGTTCACTAGCACTTGTAATGATGCTTTCATCGCCTTTTGAGAGATCTCATCCCTCAAGACTTGAACAACTTGTGTGAAGAATTCTTGCTTCAAACTCAAAGCTAGAGTTGGTGTGGATACTTCAAACATGTCTTTCATTAGCATAACCGCGTAAGCCCTAGACTCGTAGCTCCCATGTTGCATGACACGTATCAATGACTCGATAAATTCACCATTTCCACTCATGATGAGTGACTTCAATCCTTGTTCAGATAATTTGAGTTGGTAGAGGATGCTAAGAGCTTCGTCTTTAGTACTAATGAAACTCTCTTCATCAGACACTTCATTTGAATCATTAATAATAGAAGCTAAAAACTCCATTGCCCCCGCAGATTCCATGCAACGTTTGTTAGCATCATTCTCACAAGCGATGGATCTAAGTGTCTTGAGAGATTTCATTTGCATCTTAGGCGATTTCGCTTCTTTTAGGAGCTTTATGATTTGTGGTTTGCTAACCGGAGGCTTTGGTGTAGGGAACCTTTCAATACCATGGGATGCATTGATAGTACACCACGATTGGATAAATCGTCTAAGAGTGACATTTGGGGTCAACTCTACGCATGTAAGAGATTGTTTCGTAACCGGACAAGTGTCGTTCTTGGCTGAGAATATCCATTTTTCGATGTTTTCTCTATCATATGTTATTCCTGTTGAGATCGTGACAGGGTCTTTCATCATCTCTAGTGAAATCGGACAAATAAAATAAGGGGGTACTTGGATTTCTTCCATTTGTATATTTTGGGAAATTTGAAGAAAGTTGCAAATATGACCAAAAACAAGAGGAATCTTTTTGAGTAGATGAAGATTTGTTGAGAGTTAGAGAGAGAAGATAGATGAGTAGTGAATTGGTTTGAAAAATTAGAGGATTTGGTTGTGGTTATATATATGAGTCGGAGATTTGAGATTTTCAAAGTCAAAACACGCCAATAAGAGAAGACTTTTCAAAGGGTATTTATTAATTATAATATTTAAATATTCTATCCATTTATCTTTTACTTGTTCAGTTTAGACTTTACTTATCTTTGACAAAAACAATATGTTAATTTTAAATTTTGAAAAAATAAGTATTTATATTAAGCGTAGAACATGATATGCTAATAAGTGAAATTATATTATTTAGTATAGTGAACAAATAAACAAATGAACGAAAGGAGTATTTAAAAAGATTAATTATTTAGCACTTTAATATAATATTCTCTTCGTTTTATATTATTTGGCCCTAATTGAACTAACACACGCCTTAAAAAAAGCTTTAATCAAAGGTGTAGCCATCTAAACTAATTTGATTGATTATTTTTTGAAACTCTAAATTTACCAATTACTATTTTATGTAATAAATTCTGTTAATTATTAAATAGATATATAAAATAAAATATCAATTTTTGATATAGCAATCAAGTAAAATGAAATGGAGGGAATATTACTAAATTAAAAGGGGTAGTCTATTATGTGTATTTTCAGTGGCCTAAATGTGTGTATGTAGGGGAAAAAACAGCTCACTTTTGACTTTCTCTCTCGTGTTTTATTTATTAGTGAGAGAAAGAAACAGTTGGCAACGACTAGATTGCTCTATTTTAATTTATGTGATTCTTTCAAATAAATAATTAGCTCAAATCAATTTAGAGTTATAGCTATATCAAACAATCACCTTGTATTTTTTAATTGATTCAACCTTTTAAATATTAATTTATCTAGTTTAATATTGCTTGTTGCTTGCCTAGTCAAGTTAATCTAAGCCTATGTATTAATAGAATAAGGTCAAATAACACAAATCTCACTAGTTTAAGAGTAAATTACTTTCCTTCATGCGAGTTTTTAATATTACGAATCTTGTCATAATTTCGATTTCTGATACATGTATCTGACGCGTCAAGATAAATGTATCTCAGATACATTAGGTCAAAATTAGGTGTAGTTTGTTGCTGATATATTGTATCCGTGGATTCACATGTATTGTCTGACTCTCTCGCCTCTCTCTTATCTCGCTCCCTCTCTCCTATCTCACTGTTAGGGCAGAAAATAATTCAGTGTCATGCGGAAGCTAATAAAGCAAATCTCGAAAGACCATGAGTAAGAAGACAAACGAGAAATATATATCAAAAGACACAAAGATTTAGCGTGGTTCGGTCAACCGACCTACATATTCATAAATGAGATGAGCAATCACTATATAATATGAGAGTACAAAATATAGAGAGAAATAACCTCGACCAATTCACTCGGGAGGTTCACACACACGTGATAACATATCACTTGTGTCCCACAAATTCTTCCCCTAACCAAAACTCTCAAAACCCCTAGGAATACATTGTGAATGCTAATTAAATTAGAAGGAACAAGTCTCTATTTATAGAGTCCTAAACCCTTTCCTACAAGAAAAGGACTAGCCAAATATGGAGACTTTATGTTTTCCTTTTAGGAAAAGGAAAGCCTATTTATGGTAAGAAATTCAGGGCAATTAATACCCAACACTCACTTGCCTCTCTCCCTCTCTCTCTAGCCTCTCTCCCTATGTATTTGTATTTCAAAATGTATCTGGGTATCCTAGATATATTGTATCCAAGTGGATTCGCATATATCGCCTGACTTTCTTACCTCTCTCCTATCTCCCTTGCCTCTCTCCCTCCCTCGCTAGCCTCTCTCCCTATGTATTTGAATTTCAAAATGTATCTGTAATGTATCTAGGATACATTATATCCAAGTGGATTCGCATATATCGTTTGACTCTCTTGCCTCTCTCCTATCTTGCTCCCTCTCTCCTATCTCACTTGTCTCTCTCCCTTTCTCGCTAGTCTCTCTCCTTATGTATTTGTATTTCAGAATGTATCTGGAATGTATCTATTGTGATTCGCATGTATCTGTGATACATAGATTATCTCGCTCGCCTCCCTCGTATCTCGCTCTCGCCTCTCTCCTTCTCTCACTCACCTCTCTCCCTATTTTAGTGTATCTGGTAGCAATTAAAAATACATGTATCTAGGTATATCTGACTTGAAATCTGGTATGACATTATTAATTAGTAAGGCAATATGTAATTATTTCAAACTATAAAAAGAATTACTAAATATATATATAGTTGAAATATTTGTATAGTTAGATATTTTTGCAATAGAATAATTATTAACAATAAAAGAACACATTCAAATTTTATGTATAATAATCAAGACATGTATAATATATAGATATACCCTTTTAATTCAACCTCAAGTGATATCTATGCCCTTCAACTTTGGATATGCACAAGTAGACACTTAAATTTGTATAAAGTTGAACAAGTAGACACACACATTTTACTGACAATTCGTGTAAGATACACTCGAACTGATTTCCATTATACCATGTATGATACATCTGTCTACTTGCTTAACTTAATACAAATTTAAGTATTTATAACGATCAGCATATGTCTATCCAATCGTGAATTCTCTCCGGGTTAAAAAACTCACTACTGATCTATTAGAGATTACTTATAAGATGACACATTCTTTTATATTATTCTTTGAAATTTATGAATATTCAAATTCATCATATTAGTGGCTTAGATTTAAAGTCCAACAATCTTCAAAGTTCACCTATTTATTAATACTTGTTTCTTTCATTGGGACTAGTTGCATTCTTATCACTATCACAAAATTTTAACTTCTAGTAAAGTTCAAAAAATAAGAGCTGATTATTTTGAACGTTATTGTAGTTTCTTAGATAGTGAAAAGTCTAATACCAGGTTCTCACCAAAGAGTTTTCTCTAAAATTATGATTTCAATTTTAATCCTGTGTGCAAAGACACAAAATGCTAGTTTTTGACTATATGTATATAGTATTCACAGTTTTAACTATGAATGGGATTTACATCGAGTAACGCTAAAAAAAAATTCGTGAGATTTATACTTTTAGAGGTAGAGACTTAGAGTTGTGAAATTTCTTACTAATTGTATGTGTGTCAGAATAGACGGTCTACATTATACCCTTTATATTGATGAGCCTTACGTGAATGCGGGACAAAATAGACTTCTTAATGAAATCATACAGCATTAAGCTCTCAAAAATTTCCACTCTATACTTACCATTGGAGATACAAAAATAAGAAGGGAATAAAAATATTGAAGATGGATATTTATGAACAATTAAATTTCTTGGACTATTTTGTCCATTTTTTTTTCTATTTTCTGAAAAGAATAAATTATGTACACCTGAAAGTAATCCACTACTAAACAATTTTTGGTCTTTTCCACCTAATTCCTAAAATGGATATGAAGATAATAAGTTATTAGGTATACAAGGAGAATTCCTCCATGCCTTTGCATGAAATTTGAGAATTTCCCTAGCCCTTTCCTTAGCTTTACTTCCACAATCAACTTGAAGCACCAAACAAAGCTTTGCCACCACACCCAAACTCAACATCTCTTGAACAACACTTGGTGTTGATGAAAACTTTGAGATTGAATGCAAAATCTTGATTGCCCTTTCACTCCCTACTTTTGAAACCCTAAGTATTTTCTTAGACACAATGGCTAATCCTCCGGGATGATTCAATAGCTCAGCTCTCCCTTCTGCGCTCTGACAAATTTGATCCAACAAAATTAACATCAATTCACAAGCCCTTTTCTGAGATGAATCGAGCAGAAGATCAACCAAAACCCTAATCGCTCCTGCCTCTGCTGCTTTCACTCTATTCCTCCCAAATGGACACGCGTTCACTAGCACTTGCAATGATGCTTTCATCGCCTTTTGAGAGATCTCATCCCTCAAGACTTGAACAACTTGTGTGAAGAATTCTTGCTTCAAACTCAAAGCTAGAGTTGGTGTGGATACTTCAAACATGTCTTTCATTAGCATAACCGCGTAAGCCCTAGACTCGTAGCTCCCATGTTGCATGACACGTATCAATGACTCGATAAATTCACCATTTCCACTCATGATGAGTGACTTCAATCCTTGTTCAGATAATTTGAGTTGGTAGAGGATGCTAAGAGCTTCGTCTTTAGTACTAATGAAACTCTCTTCATCTGACACTTCATTCGAATCATTAATAATAGAAGCTAAAAACTCCATTGCCCCCGCGGATTCCATGCAACGTTTGTTAGCATCATTCTCACAAGCGATGGATCTAAGTGTCTTGAGAGATTTCATTTGCATCTTAGGCGATTTCGCTTCTTTTAGGAGCTTTATGATTTGTGGTTTGCTAACCGGAGGCTTTGGTGTAGGGAACCTTTCAATACCATGGGACGCATTGATAGTACACCACGATTGGATAAATCGTCTAAGAGTGACATTTGGGGTCAACTCTATGCATGTAAGAGATTGTTTCGTAACCGGACAAGTGTCGTTCTTGGCTGAGAATATCCATTTTTCGATGTTTTCTCTATCATATGTTATTCCAGTTGAGATCGCGACAGGGTCTTTCATCATCTCTAGTGAAATCGGACATATAAAATAAGGGGGTACTTGAATTTCTTCCATTTGTATATTTTGGGAAATTTGAAGAAAGTTGCAAATATGACCAAAAACAAGAGGAATCTTTTTGAGTAGATGAAGATTTGTTGAGAGTTAAGAGAGAGAAGATAGATGAGTAGTGAATTGGTTTGAAAAATTAGAGGATTTGGTTGTGGTTATATATATGAGTGGGAGATTTGAGATTTTCAAATTCAAAACACGCCAATAAGAGAAGACTTTTCAAAGGGTGTTTTCGTTTAATATTTTAAAAGACTGTTTACAGCTAGAGGGATCATATTTAATACTCCCTCTATTTCAAAATAATAATATATTTTTTTTATATTTAATAAAAAAATTAATTCAATATCCTACCAGACATGACATGTTTAAAATTATATGTACAATATAATCACCATAAAATTTAAAACTTAAAAATTAGAATTTATAAGTTTTGTATTTTAAGATGGTGATCTCAAATTTTAATAATCGAATTCTAAATACATTTCCTTTTAATTTACATTATATATAGTGGCGGAGTCAGGCGGAGTCAGAATTTCGAAAAGGTGACAAACTAACAATATATATATAAAGAAGTAAAATCGCTAGAAGCCAAGAAATGTCAATATGTGATATATATATATACATAAAAATATTTTTATTTAGCTACATACATAATGTAATTATTCAACAATACAATTGACACCCCCAAATATATGTGGTTCCACCCGTATATTTAATTATTAAATTTTATCGAATCCGTATTTCGTAGAACGTGTATTTGCGCGGGCCAAGTGTGTGTGAACGTAAGGGGAAAAATATAACACAGTTTTGACTTTCTCTCTCTAGATAATAAATACAAACGCATGCATGTTATAACTCGTGTTTTTATTTATTACAAACAATAAATATATTTAGTGAGAGAAAGTGATAGTTGCAACTTGCCGACGTGACAACTACTACGTTAGACGTGTTTGGTTTTTTTTTATTATTCGAATTTCCATTTTGGCTGCGCTTTCTAAGTTACTTTCCAAGTTTCGAAGTTCGTATAATCGACAAGTAAAAATAAAAGCTCGAAAAGAGCCTACTACCTCGAGCTTAATTGGGTGGTTTCGTTCTTTCGTTTTAAAATAAGTACTCCCTTCGTTTCTTTTTATACGTCATCCCTTTTTATAAATAGTTGTCAATAATACTTGTCATTTCATAAAATCAATGCATAAGTTACCATTTACTTCCAATTATACCCTTGATAGAATAGTTAATTAGTCTTGAAAATATATAATTTGACCAACCTAGGAAAACTAATAAGTAATTAATATTAATTGGAGTACTTCATACATTGATCAATTACTCTCTCCACTCACTATTCTATAAAATCTTATTTTGAAAAAGAAATCTCAACAAACAAATTAAAAATAAAACATGGAGAAAAAATCCAAAATAATCTTGAAAGTTGAAGCTTTAACAAATTTTCAAAAATCTTAAATCAATTGGTGAAAAAATTTGGCTCCAAAAATAAACTCAAAAATTTAAATAGTCATCAAAATGCATTTTAATTTTTGAAATCTAGCATATTCATCATTTATTAAAAAGTTGACTTAAGAAAACATTAAATAAGGGTAGAAGGGTAAAGTTACTTAATTTCTTAATGCAAATACAATCTAAAAAGGTGACAAATAAAAGGGAACGGAGGGAGTATTGTTTTAACAACCAAAAAATAATTATTGTTTTGGCAATTGATCAAGATAAGAAATACATAGTAATTATTTTTAACTATATACCTTTTTATTAAATAGCTACTTCTTAATACTGCTCTATGATCTCAATAAACATCTAATCATAAGTATGTGTAACTTCGTAAACTATACCTTCTATTAATTATTTTTCTTGATGAACATGAAATGAGTTAAAGTAACGTTTATTTTGGGACTGAGGGATCAGATTATTATTCATTTTTCAATATTATCATTTTATTTATTATTTTTTAAAGTGTATATCAAGTCAAATATGAACAAATAAACGTAAATGGAAATGGTATATATATATATATATATTTTGGTGACCAACAAAAATGTCATTTGACTTGGGAAATTGATGGGTGAGTAAAGTTTCCACCTATTATTTTTGTGGATGTCCACTCAGCCTAAGATAAGAGTTAATGGTTTAAACATGTGTTTTACATGATTTTTCAAATTTTATTATTATTAAAAGAAACTCGAGGAAAGGTCACATGTGATATGAAATGCATCAATGAATATTTTTAAATAAACATTTAAAAAAAAAATTATCTATACATTATAAGAATAGCATTAGTAAGATCGGTCTTACGCAAACAATATTTGATTTATTATCATAAATCGATGTTTTTGTGGATTTTGAATCTTAATCTTGGAGTTTTTAAAATTTATTTTATCTTAAATTTACATTAAAGATATAATAATTTGTGTAATTGTGACATATTAAGACTAATTGAGAAATAATTTTATTCTTCCACTATGATCATGATTCATGCATGAGTTGACATTTTCTATTTAGGGCATGATGGCTTTTCCAGTCAAAACATTATTCAATTTGTCATTTCATTAGTTTTTTAATAAATAAATGGAAAGAAGAAAGAGTATTATTAGTTAATGATCATTTTGTCTAGATAGTGACAAAATTCAACTAAGTTCACACGTGCAAGGGGTGGAGGAAAAATTATTTGCATTTGATGTTTACACCAGTCAAATAAATATATACTAATATATATTTTCATAAATATTATTATCATAAAATTATGTCTCAATTTAATAAATATGTACTAATATATATTTTCATAAATATTCTTATCATAAAATTATGTCTCAATTTATATAAAGGAGTACGATTTGGAGTATGAGAATTAAAACACTTAATTTAATTATAAATTAGGTAATATAAATTTATATATTTGTAAGCTATATAAAAAAATAGTACAAATTAATATAACTAATGGCTCAAAATATTTAAAAACCTTAATATAAAAGATTAAAAGTTGTTTGGCTCCTCAAATGGTAATACCTTCACATAAAATGTGACTAATGAATTTTTTTTAAATCATTTTCTAGTTATAATACATTGCACCTACGTAAAAACTTTTCCAAATCAAATCTCACATGCATGAATTAAATTAAACTGTAAATTTATTGGTTAGGTTCCCATTAAACCTAATTACTTAATTATCACATGTGACCTTAAAACACTATAGTAGTATTAAAACTAGCGTAATGGGCAAATTAAAATATTAAGAATATTAATCGTACCAAATTATGATCTGACTTATTTGAGCATATTATTTGCTTATATAATTAAATTAAATAAGAATATGTGATAATTAAATAAGTAAATATATATTTAACAATCTCTCAAATTAAATTAAGGATCTTTATTATATTCTTTCTAGTAAAAAAACATTATGTATAGTTATGGTGTGTATATTAAAACCATTATGGATGATAAAATAAATGGATTAGGTCTTAGCCTAATCCCCACCAAGATGGTGGTTGTTAAAATATTAAGAAGGGGAATTTTGAAGTGATAATATGTATATATATTTATCTTTTCATGAATTATAAGTTATGAATTCAAATCGTAGAATTAGTCATGTACGAATGCTTCGATCAGAATATGTATGTTATCAATTTCATGCGATGCAATTCTTCCTAATAGGGGTAGATCCAGAGGCGTATCCAGGATTTCGGGATGATGGTGCATTATTATAAAAATGTGAATTTAAAGCATATATATACTTCGAGTGTGGGTTCATACATCCATATTTAATTATTTAAAAAAAAATATAACACTACTATATATGATTTCAGGAGGAGAGCATGGGTTCACGTGAACCTGGTGACCCCCTCCTGCATACGCCCCTGGGTAGATCTAGAGGAACGCTTATCATAGATTTATGTGAATTTAGTATGCAGTAATTTTTGCTCGAATCCTATATGCTAATAATTTTTTCTATATATATTAATTTAATTATTATTATAATAGTAACTTGATACTATTAGTTATAAAATTAATAAATTTTAATATCTTGAATCTGTATCAATTTTTCAAAAATCCTGCACAAACGCTAAATGTTTTGTACACCAATTGCTCTTTAGTGGGAATCCATAACTATAAACGTTAGCTTTGTGCTTTGAAGTGTTTGTGTGGCTATAGTTTGAGATAAAGATAAATGGATTGGTGCCTCACTTGCATGTTGTCTTTAATTTGTTATTGACCAAGTATGTGGTAACCTAGACAATATTATACTTTTTTTTATTCAATTTTACTTGTCTATTATATTTAAAATAAATATTTATTTTTATTTGTTGAGATTGAAAAATTAAATTAAAAATAATTTATTATTTTATACTTATTTTAATTTTCTTATTAAATAATTGATACTACAAAAATTAAATTATATATTATCCTTGTAGAACTAGCACTCATGATAGACATTGACCAAAATTATAAAGGAAAAATGATAATTTTATTATCCTTGTAGAACTAGTGAAATCTAGACTTGGCACATATGTTAAGGCAATGACCAAAATATATAAAAGTTAAAAATAAGGTGGAAAACGTGCCGATCCATAATGGAATAGTAATATAAAAATATGAGTGTTCGTTCTTGGTCTACGCAGAATAAGAGGCCTAACAACCAATGTGTGAAATACTATATTTGAGGAGTATAATTATAAGACAAATTAGTAAAAATATCCGATGCAAATAAATTTTTATCATTAAATTACTTCAAACCCTATACTTTTTTTTTTTTTTCTTATCGTTAATTTTCATCCTTTTCTACTCATACATTGCACCTACTTTTTAAAAAAAAATTCCAAACCAAATTCTCACGTACATGAAGTTAATTAAACTGTAAATGTATTGGTTATGTTCCCACTAAACCTAATTGCTTTAATTAGCACACATGTGACCTTAACACACTCTTTGGATGGTTGTTAGGTATTATTAAATAATGTATATTGTATCGTATTGTATTTTATCGTATCGTATTATATTATAATATTTTAATGAATATAATATTTGAATATATTTTACTATCATTCTTCGTCATTATAAAATGTCACTCATCAACAATTTTAGGAATAATTTTTTATTGTCGTCAGTTTATAATTTCGTTTGCTTCAAAACAATAATTTGTGACTTTGTTGGAAGTCTGATAACTACTAACCACATGATTTCTCTATGAAATCAATTATATATATAAAGAAAGAAAGAGAGATTGTAAATACCTCTTTTACTTATATTACATTTAATAAAATTAGGAAAAATTAGCAAACTAGTCACAATCCCTAACATAATTATTAAAAACATCTACACTTTAAAATAATTATTTAAAATGTCAATATGTCAATATTTTAGAAAATAAATTGTATCCTAATTTAATTAATTTCCTTTCCTTCTATTTCTCAAATAAGGCCCACATTGGACCATTTTTTACTCTACAATCCGGTAAAAAAAAAAGGGTAACTTACAGATATAGCAAATGCATTTAATAAAATAACACTATATGGATATATTTTATGTAATTACATTCTATGGGTATATTTTAGTTTGGTATTAAGGTTTTTTTTTGTATATGGTGTGATTCTTTAAAGTCAAATATACAAATTCTGTTTTAACAATTAATGAGAGTTAAATGTGGTAACTGATTATGCACAATTCCATAATTCAAGGGAAGCGTGTCAATTAAATACTCCTTGTTCCAAAAAAAAAGAGTTCTATTTCCATAGAAACTCCATACGAAGAATCAGATTATTCCTACAACTGACTACTGAAGCTTAGGATTAATCAAAGCTATCGTATATTGAAGTGCAAGTAAGTATATGATTTCTCTTCTTAATCTTTGTTAAGTGATAACATTCACTGTTTGAGTCGAAGTGTGTTTATGTATATGAACAGGAAGTCACAAATTGTATATTACAACGTAAAGAATGTATATTGTAGAGTTGATAAAAGTTATGTATAGTTTTTTTGAGTTTTAATGGTGTAAAAACTTGTATGTGAAATGTATATATAAATTCTATATGAATATTGGGAACGTTTGTATATAAATTTGTAAGTGAAGTGTTTTATGATCTGTATATAAACGTGTGTGTATATACACTCTGTGTAGGGTATTAAAAAAAGTTTGTATATTGTATGATTCTGTATTATTTGTATACTTTTTTTTATATTTTGTATAAATTGTAGGATTAATTGTAATTAATTGTATATAGAATGGTTGTGTACAAATCTGCAAGTTTGTATAGTGTGTTATTTGTATATGATTATTTGTTTAATCATGTTTACTGATTTTGATTTGTATATTAGTATAATCTGAATAGGAACGTGTGTGTATATACATTCTGTGTATTCTTTATATAAGTGAAATTTCTTTGTATATTGTACAATTCTGTAGTATTTGTATAATTTTGTTTATATTGTGTATAAATTGTAGGATTAATTGTAAGTAATTGTATATAAAATGGTTGTATACAAATCTGCAAATTTGTATAGTGTGTTATTTGTATATGATTATTTGTATAATCATGTTTGATGATTTTGATTTATATATTAGTATAATCTGAACAGAAACGTGTGTGTATATACATTCTGTGTAGTCTTTATATAAGTGAAAAAAATTGTATATTGTACGATTATGTAGTATTTGTATAATTTTGTTTATATTATGTATACATTATATAATTAATTTTAATGAATTGTATATAGAATGGTTGTATACAAATCTGCAAATTTGTATAGTATGTTATTCGTATATGATTATTTGTATAATCATGTTAACTGATTTTGATTTGTATAATAGTATAATCTGAACAAAAGATGGCTTCTTTGGCTATTTTGGTTATGCATTCTGGAAAATGGGACGATACAAATTGTTACGTCGATTATACTATAGAGGGGATAGTAATTAAAACACAAGCATAATTTCTTGAGTTTATACAACAATTGCGACACAGATTGGAGTTCACGTGGGTAAGAAAGCAATGAAGATTGAGTATAAAGTTGAAGAAAGCAATACACCAATGATTATACACAATGACATGGGTGTTAGGGTGTATGTAATGCTTAAAAAAGCTAACATTGAATTTAACAAATTTCCCATTTGTATAACTGTTGTGGATTTGTGCAATAAACAGAGCCGATTATGCCATAGTTCAGCAGGTAGAGAGATGGGAATATTGGTGTCAAAGAATAATGATGATATGGCACTAGCAGAGTTTGAAAACTCTGATATTGCATTTGGGTCGTTGGATACTAATGTGGTGATTTCAGATCCAAAAAACAAACATGTTGAAATTGATCAAGTATATAGGAACAAGAAAACTTTGAAATCCGTTATGGAGAAATATGCAATTGCAGAAAGATTTCAATACAAAACAGTAAGGTCAAATTCAGTCAGGTAATACTTTTTTATGTATTTGTATATGGTTTTTTAAATTTTTTTGTATATATTAGAATATAAACTGTATATTGATTGTGTATGGTAGAAAACTTATGTAGTTATACACTGGAATGTTATTCTGAGGGGTGTGACTGGTTAATGAAGGCATCGAATATCAACAAATCTAGAATGTTCAGAATTAGAGCATTCAACACACATCATACATGTCCTTTAAAGGATATAGTTTATTCACAAAGACAAGCAACTAGCAATTTGATTGGAGGGATTGTGAAACCTAAATTGGCATATCACAAGCGTAAATATACGCCATCTGACATTAAAAAGGATGTGAAACTTGATCTTGGAGTCGATGTTAACTATATGTTGGCTTGGAGGGCTAAGGAGAAAGCTTTGGAATCATTGAGGGGTACACCAGTTGGATCGTATGCAAAATTACATGCGTACGTATAACTTACCCAGGATCTTACCCAGGATCCCATATACGAATGAAAAAGGGTCCGAATAATGAGTTCTTGTACCTATTTGTTGCTTTGAATGCATTTATACAGGGGTTTGGGCATTGTAGAGCAGTTGTTGTGGTGGATGGTAGTCACCTGAGGGGACCATATAATGGAACATTTGTGGCATCAAGCAATACAGATGGCGCATGAATGTTGTATTTAATAATATGTATATGTATAAGTCAACATTTGTATATTTTCATAATCAGTATACAAATATTAATTGTAAATTTTATTAAGAAAAAATAAGATGTATACTGATATAATTGTAGGACATATATTTCCCTTGGCGTATGGTGTTATTGATTCAGAAAATGATGCTGCTTGGACTTGGTTCTTTGAGCAGCTAAAAGAAGCGTATGGAGAAAGGAGTAATATGTGTGTTATGTCAGATAGAAATGAGAGCATTATAAAAGCTGTTACAAGGGTATATGATAATGTACCACATTATGCTTGTATGTGGCACTTATGGAGCAATGTTGAAACGAAGTTTAGAAAGTCTCATGAGAAGCTAACTGGTGTATTCTATACAATGGCAAAAGCTTGCACACAACAAGAATTTGAAATGCTAATGGATACAGTAGAAAAGGTAGATATAAGAGTGAAAGAATATTTAGAGTTAGTAGGATATGACAAGTGGGATCGGTGTTATGCAACAGTACATAGGGGGTGGCACATGACATCAAATATTAATGAGAGTATAAATGTTGCACTTGTTTCAGCAAGGGAATTGCCTGTCTTTGATTTTTTAGAGCAGGTGAGGCTGTTGTTTGGAAGATGGAATCATGATTATAAGAAAGAAGCAACATACACATTTATGCCATTGATTGGTAAATATCATGATATACTCACAGAAAATGAAGTAATGAGCACAAGGATGATTGTAAGTTGTACGCATGATTATACAATTCGTAATGCATAATGTCATTGTTGTATATTACTTTTTGTATATGCTAATTTTTTAAATTTCTTTGTATATATGATCAAGCTGTACCGTCGACTGAATTTGTGCACAATGTGAATGATGATGGTAGATATTATGCAGTTTGTCTTAAGCAAAATACTTGCACTTGTGGCAGATTTCAATATGAGGAAATACCTTGTGAACATGCTTGGGCTGTGTTGAAATCAAAAAACCTAGCACCGGATGAATATTGCTCAGATTTATACAAACCCAAGACTTTGTTGAGGACTTATGGCATGCCTATACATCCTCTACCAGATGTAACTGAATGGGTGATACCAGAATACATACAGCAGATGAAGTGTTACCTCCTAAATTTAAAAGACCTCCTGGCAGACCAAAGAAGAAGAGTCGGGAAAAAACAGCAAGAGAGTTGTTGAGGGCTAAGGGGAAAAATTCATGCAGTACTTGTGGGATTGCAGGTCATAATAGGCGTTCTTGCAGAAATAGGCCTCAAGATGGTTAATGATTTTAAAATTTTATTATGTTACACATTTTGAGAACCTAAAGCAATTGTTTCTTTAATCTGGCAATCATTTTGTTAATCTGTTTTGTCAAGTCTTTAATACAGATGAACTTTTTATTTGGGATTAATTTCTTGTAAACAGTGCCTTTATATTACTAATTGTCCAATATTAGCCATTGTCTCTCATTTATGGAGTAGTTACAATAATTAAGGGTTTATTGTTTTTATAACTATTATATACAAAATGAAAAGGCATAATTATTTCTTGTATCTACAACAATTTTTTTGTATTTACTTGAATATATTATTTAAAAGATCTAATGTGTATATATAAAATTGTAGTGATAATTGTATATGTAGTTGATATTAATAATTTATTACTTTTGGAGGTAATATATACAAAGTCAAAATGTATAAGCATTTCTGGTGTATACAACAATCTTTTGTATTTACTATACGTAAATTGTATATAAGATTATTTTGGTTATTGTATATAAGGCAAAGATTGTTTTTTTTGGGGGGTTTTTTGAACATGACTAGTAAAAAAATAAATTGTATACTTCTTTTATTAATATAGAATAAATGAAATGTATAATAATTTCTTGTAAAGATAACAAAGTTTTATATGTCTGTAATTAGATTATATATCTTATTGTACATTTATTTAACTACACAATGTACTATAATATAAAATTTGTGTATTTCTTGATTAGTAATTGGATTAAATTACTAATTAATATACATATTCGTATATACATATAACATGGAATACGCTATATAAATACAATTAATTATATACAAATAAATATACATATTTGTATATTAATATATATAATGACAAATAGCGGAGGGTAATATGATTTGTATATAAGAAAAGGTAATTGTTCAAAACAACAAAATCATAATACCATGAAAAAACTAAAAATACAAGACTTAAAAATAAAAGATTAATCTGTCTATTTAACGAAGTCAAGACAAAATATGGTGAGGAACTACAGGATTGAGATCCTTTCACTACCGCCGCATTCTGTATGATTCCTTTGTGGCTTCAAAGGCGCTTCGCTATCATTGACTGCATCAGCTTGTTCCTTTTGTGTGCCGTAACTCCACAGAAACGAAGCGTATCTGAGACGCATTTCTTCGGGATCAATTATGGCTGGAATTTGTTTGCCCTCACTCAGTGACTCTGCATATGCAGCAACATACACTCCACAATCCCTGCTAAATTGAACAAAATTATACAATTGTACACGTATAAAAATAATAATGTATTTTTAAAAAATAAACTTACAAACTTTCTTGTGCTTGCTGGGGTATATCTTTGACATATACAATGTCAAACAGATCATATTTATTGCGAGCTTGGTATCGCGGGTGACTTGCAAATTCCAAACCTTTCTTCAGATAAAAATCAGACTTCACCAGAAATATTGGGATGAGCTGTGCATACTTGTTGATCTGATTATGAAGATATGAATGATGGAGTGAGTTTGAGATTGAATCGTACACTTTTATCCAACGATCGTTGAATGATATAACAATCAGCATCCAATGTATCCTCTCCTTCACATTGACAGGGACGAATACATCGTCAACATTATACCTTGGTGAAGAAGCATACATCCTATATCCGTTAATGTAATCAAGAATCATCTCTTCCAATCCATCCTTAGATAAACGACTTGATTTTTCATAATATGCATCCTAAATATTATGAATCAAGCTGTTAAAATGGCAACATAGAGTTGTGGCTTTGTATGCAGCATTGTTGGAATACTTGGCTTTTTTTCCTTAAGTAGTAGAATATCACATCTATGCGTTGTGATAATGTAAAAAAAATGAATAAGTTGTATATTATACAACTTTATAATACTTATGTATATTTTACTAAGAAATAACACACATACCGAGTCATTTAACATCTGCCGTTCAAACCCTATTTTGTAGAACCAATTCTTGTCGTCAATGATATCCACACCAAAATTGAACATCTTTGGTAGCTTTGCCTTGTTCTTTTTGTATCGATCTTCATTGTTGATCCTACAAAATTAAAAAAATAAGAAATTCACTATACAACATTTTATTCTGGAAGTGAAAGAATATAATTAAATGATTTACTTTTTATAGTGCCCGACTAGGAGATCTTCATTAAGCCATTTCCAAAAAATCATATACAATGTAGACTCTTCCTCACTGGACATTGAAACAAAAGGATGTTTCAAATCAAATGTCACTAGAACACGTGAAGAACTACCTGAAACATATAACATATCATATTCAACAAATTAATATATTCATTTAATATACAGATGCAACCAAATAAATTTTGATTTTTGCATACCAGAATCAGATCCGAATGAGGTCATGTATGGAGAGGTATTGAATAGACCTGGACGTCTAGCTCTATGTGTTGGTAATAGTGTATGTTCAGCAACTGTTTGTTGTTGTTTTTGAAATACAACATTGTTCAGTGTATTCGTGCTTGGAAGAAGATGGTCCGGCAATTCAACTTGGGAATCAGTTATAACTGATTCCATATTTGATTCCGGCATTGGTATGATTTGTAAAGGCACTGGATAAGACTCTCCTGCATCTGCATTGAACTCATGTAATTGAGCAGTATATTTGTCATCAACAGGTACCTGGATAATTGAATTGCATGTGTGATCGTTTCGATCATCACGCTGAACTTCCGCAGTAGCATCCAACATAACTTGATCGGCATGGGCATTACCTATCTTCTTGATTAGTTCGTTCAGGTTCTCTTCCTGATTAACAACAGAAATACATTTAAGGATGCAAATGACTAATTATGTATACAAAACAATAATTTACTATACATTTACAATTCTGAATGTATAAAGAAAAATACTTTTGCAACAAAATGTGAATAAAACGGTTTAACAACTAAGTACCTCATGGTCTATCAGTTCACATGAATGACCTTGTGCTTGCACTTCAGGCTCTAATAATGGAGATTGTATTGTTGAATGATGAAGATTCATTATCAACGATACTGGTGGAACATCATCACTAATCACCTGAAAAAATGTTGCATAAAATTATAATTATGTATTTTAATTTGGCTGTAGGGAGTGTAGGATTGCATGATGAAATCCCCAAGAAGCATTTGTTACTGAACATCAACACCCCAACACTGAATAATTTTTATATACATTCATTATAAAGTAATCCAAAATGACTGTATAAAGATTGTATAATATACTTCCTTGTATAATTACATTAATATACAAGCAAACTTTGTATAATAAGGTTTAACTACTGATACCTCATGATCTTTTAGTTCACTTGATTGACCTTGTGGGTGCAATTCAGGAGCAGGTGATGGAGATTGTATTGGTGAATGATGAAGATTCATCGTAGGAGTTCCTTGTGGAACATCAACACAACGGACCTTAAAAGAATTGTATAAACTTATATATAATAAATGAATGCATAATAAATAAAGTACAAGCAAATGTATATAATATTACTGGGTAAAATAAATATAATATACAAATGAACTGTATATAAAACTGTTTTTAACTAAGTACCTCTTGGTCATTCAATTCACTTGATTGAGCTGGTCGATTGAGTATTGGTGAATGATGAATATTCATGATAGGCAATCCTTGTGGAACATCATCACCACAGACCTGAAAAATATTTGTATATACCTATTGTAATTTATTCTATATTAGTGTATAAAATTGTGATTGTATATGGAAAATTTTACATCTGGTTTCTTTGAATTGATGGCCTCCAAGACATTTTTTGAAATTTTCTTTAACAAGTTCCCTTAAGTCATCAAACTCATCCTTTACCTATAGAAACAAAGAATTATAAATAATTAACACTTGTACAAAAATATGTATAAATAACTCTTTATTTATAAAATGAATACTTACTAGTTTTTTAAAAGCTTCAAATTCATCACGAGAAATGGTGATGCCAGGAAACTTGATGCTTTGTGCCATTCCAGTTGTGTCGTCTACCGTGTTTCGACCCATACGTTTGTTGATTTGTGACTTACCAGCAGCAATGGGATTGTTTAGATTGGATATCTTGGCAGATGTTTCCCGTGTGGCATGTCGTTGTAGTGGTCTTCTTGGAGGTAATTTAGTGGCCTTTGGGGAAGACTTCTTCTGACTAAGAGGAACATGGGCAGATAGTTTTTTCTTCTTCTTTATCAGAGGCGAACATTCAACGACCTTCTCTTTTCCTTTTATGCTCTTTATTACAGGAGGGTGTTGAAAATCATCGTCCGACTCTGTAGCTTGATTGTGATCAGACCTATCAAATTGTCTGACTGTTGAATCTGATTGGACTGTTTCAGGAGGCAGCTGAAGAATTTGAATTTCCATTAGAGTTGGCTCTATGTTCCTGAATGTTATCTGGAAAACATTATGTAACAGTCAGATCAACCCTTTATAGTATAATATACAATGTATTACTATACTTGAGTAAAATGTTATGTTGTTATTATTATATAGATATACAACTAGTTTGATTTGTATATTAAATAAATAACATTGTTGTACATAGTGTACATTAGCATATAATAATAAACTCCTGACATTATTAATTGTTAAAAAATTGTAAGAAAACATACCCGGTTGTCATTGTCTTTGAAGATGTTTCTCATGAAATAGTCAAGAAGAGGATGATCTGAGTTTGCCACCCAATTTATAATTCTAGGGATGTGGCTGGAAACTTTGGATGCAATCTTCTTGTCAACCTCCGAACAACACTCGTAAAACCAAACTTGCATAGGGAGGGGGAATCCATGAATCCTATAATACTGGCCATGGGATTTTATCTTGTTATTCAGCGTTTTCACAAATTCATCAAACGCTTTCCTGCCCCACGGATAGTCCATGAATCTACCTGATTCAACCAAGTCAAAGTCTATCCTATCTATAGCAGTTGTAGTGGGCTCTGCAGACATGAGAAATGCATGTATATAATATAGAATTCCAAACTTATATGCATCCTCCTCATTGTTACCCCATACCTTTGCTCTAAAGCTAGCAATCAATTGAGCTTTAGTGATAGAACTTTGGCCTGGCCAGTACTGCTTAATAATTCTATTGGGCTCATCAGTATCAAAACAAAATTCATACGCATTATCAGAATAATTCAAACCAGAAATAATTGCAAACTCCCTGATTGAGAAACGAAGTTTTGTTCCACTCACATAAATAATAATTGCATTTGTAGAACTACCTTCCACCTCACGCAACATAAAGCACCTAAATAGTTGTGCTTGCACGTGACAACGCTTCATTGTAGTTAATTGGGCAAAGCAAGATGATCCACATATACGATTATATTGAGTTTCAGGCAGTCTCTTCTGTAAATTTTTCAATACCTTGATTTGTGTATAACACTGCATATGGGGGGCTTTTGTTGGTGTGTTTTTACACAATAATCTAACTGCCTATAAAAGTGAAGATATAGATTTTTCAGTATATGAGTAATGAAAATATACAAATATATTTTTGTATATATTAACTTAAAATATATATCTTTAAAGTCATATGCTTCAGTCACTTTGTATATAGAACTAAAAAAAAACAGTAACCAGTATACAATTCTGTATATAAGTAAAAATAACAGTAACCAGCATACAATTCTGTATACAACCATCTTTTTGTATATAATAACTTACTATACAAATCTATATATACATATACTTCATTGAATTTGTATGTACAAGTGAAATAAGTGTATATAAACATACACTTGTAATTATATTAAGTGTATATAAGCATACACTAGTAAGTTAATCAGCAAATATGCATTGAGTCAAGTAAATTCTTATATTTAACATATTATACATGCAATTCTGTATATGAGTAATAAAAATATAGAAAAATATTTTGTATATATAAACTTAATATACAAATATTTATATGCATATAATTCAGACAATTTGTATATACAACTAACATATCAGCGGCCAGCATACACTTGTAAGCCAATTTGTATATAAAACAAAAATATCAGCGATCAACATACAATTGTAATTTAATCAGCTAATATACATTGAGTCAATTGCATTCTTACAAATAACTGCCAAAATATACAAATATCTATATACAAATTCTGTATATAAACAAACAAATTAATTAAAAATAAAATACTTGATTTTGTAGGAAATTTTCCTGAACTGATGAATTAGACCAAACATCCTCCGAAACACTGTCTTCAGCTTTCCTCTTGCTACCACATTCGACGATTTTATGCCCTTGTTCTTGGCCTTTTTAATGACTTTCTGAAGTTCCCAGGGTCGTTTTTCCTCTTTGTTCTCAATTCTTCGATGGATTTTTGCTACATAACTTGTTTAGATTTTGTCAAAGAGCCTACATTAAATCCAGTAACCTGAGTTAACCCAATTGAAAATGAAGGTCCACCCTCGACAGGATTAACATGCAAAGGCGTACCTCTAGTAATCCGAGTAGATGGAGACAAATCGTCCATTTTTGTTTGGAAAACTGATAATCTGAAACAAAGTTAGAGGAATTTTAGAAAAAAATAAACGAAAAAACGAAAGACAGTTGAAAATTAAAAAAAGAAGAAGAAAGAAACCCAAGATTAAGGCGGTTGCTACGAAAATTGGAAAATCAATTGGAGGGAGAGATGAAATTCGAATTTGAAATTGGAAGTTGAAGAGATAAATTAGGAGAAACTTAATGGTTTGAATGCATGAGAGAGAAAGTTGAATTGTATATATGGATATACATAGAAGGAAGAGTTGTTTATTGGTCATCGATATACAAACTTGTGTGGGTCCCATTATTAGTGGCAAAAAAATTAAAACTGTATTTATTAAATGTAAATAAATTAAAATGTATCCTTAATGACTAATAAAGTAGTAAGGTTTGCCATTCCATGTAATTTTTCCAAAAAAAAACCATTACCCACTAACCCTCTTTCTAGGTTTTACCCCAAATCACTCATTTCTCTCTCTCTTCCCTTTTTCACCATGGTTATATTCTTTCCCTGTTCAAGAAAATCAACTCTTTGAATTTCCTACACTTTCTTCTTTCACCCAAATAAAGGTAAATTCGAAGTCAACAAGTATTTTGTGAGATTTCTTGTGATTTTGTTTTCATATTCACCAAGTATTTTGTATTTCAAATTTTTCGTCTTTTAAACGGTATTGTTCGATTTTTTTGTGAGTTTTGTTTTCATAGATGTATCCTATTTTTTTCACAGTCAATTTCTATTTTTTTAAGAATATTGTATCCCTCAACAGATTGTTTTATTTTCACTGTGTATGCTATTTTTTTTTCCAGATTCTTGTATCCATATTTCTTTCACAGTCAATTTGTATTTTTTTTAGAATATTGTATCCTACTCAACAGATTGTATTATTTTCACCATGTATGCTATTTTTTTCAAGGATCTTGTATCCTTTCATAAATCATATTCATATATAATAATTAGATTATGTTGGGATACAATCAGTAATATTTTTGTAATACAAATAAAAGAAATATATATTTGGCAGTCACGCAATACAATCACCATGTATGCTATTTTTTTCCAGGATCTTGTATCCTTTCATAAATCATATTCATATATAATAATTAGATTATGTTGGGATACAATCAGTAATATTTTTGTAATACAAATAAAATAAAATATATTTGGCAGTCACGTAATACAATTTTGATCACTAGGATACAATTTTTAGTTTTCACTATGACAGTAAAATATCAATTTTAATTTGAATGGTAAAGTGAGCACATAAAATGTAAAAATTATTGGTATACGATTACGATGAAAACATAATAAAAAAGAAAGTTAAGGAATGATTAAGATCTTGATAAAGGAGAAAAATGGAGATTGAAACTGTTGATCCAATCGAATGAGAAAGGGGATTTCTTTGAAGTAATTTGTAACTTATGAGAATTTTAAATGATATGTTCCTTTTTTAAAAATATTCTCTCCCCTGATTTTCTCCTTTTTGTTATTAAATAATGGTATTCTTGCAAATCAAATAAATAAAAAATACATAAATCAGATACATAACAAACTAAAATATTGACATTTTAAATAAATATTGAAAGTGTGGCTAAGGGGTTCTATTAAATGTCAAAATATTGACATTTTGAAAATTTTCCCATAAAATTATTAATATCTTATCGTCTTTTATAATTATAATAAAGCACAAACAAATTCACTAGTACCTAGTAGATCAAATTCATTATAACAGTTTCAGTAAACTAGAAAACTATAATGAAAACTGAGATTGAGTAAACGCAAAAATATCGATCCAATTTACCTCCTCTTGTGTTATGTACAACATATGCAAAGCCCAATTAAAATGCAAAACTATTCATTTTTGGGCCAAACTCAAATAAAAGATTTTTGGGCCCATAATTAGACAGCCTTTTAAATAAGAATCTTCAAATGTATTTTTTCGCGAGTTACACACCCATATAAATTCAGTTAGCTTGTTTGTTTTGAGCATTGATCAATCACTTCCTCTTGAAAGGTACCGATTAAGAAATTGTGTGATCTGCCTCTTTAGCTGTGTATCGATTGAAAAGCAGGGCGGCACAGTCACGAGCTTGATGATTTACTTATAGGTTTGTTATTTTTTATTTGTGAAGGTAAATTTGAACTCGTTGAAAAAAGTGACAATAGTGAAAATCAATAGGCAACAATTGTCATATTACCTAAAAAGGAGTAGATTCATGATTTCAACTTTGTGGATTCAAGTTAGAAATCTATCACAATTTATCCAATTTACTAGTTTAAAAAATTATTATTTGTATTTACTAATAATATCTTCATGACTCTAATCAGCAATTAAACGATAAGCACATATTCAAAAACTAATACATATTGATAGTAATATAAATAAATAACTAAACCTTATATAGCTAATCAATATATAAATAATCTATATATTAGTACTAAATATCTTCTTAATTCTAACCAACAAGCCAATCACAAAAAAAAACCTAATTTTTGTTCTTCAAGAAGGTCGTTTGGTTGGGAACAAGTTATTCCGAAATTAATTATCTCGGGATAAGTTATTCCACATGTATATGAGATAATTTATCTCTTCACTATGATATAAATTATGCGATAAATAATATCAAGACTGCGGAATACCTCCAACCAACCATAGAATAAATTAATCTTACATTTTATCCCTAGAATTATTATACCTTATACCTCACCGACCGACTCACACCAAAACAACTCTAATGTATTAAGAAAACTTTTTCTTTGGTCCCCCTTTTCAGAATTAAAATACATTTGACTATATGATCATAATTAATTAAGAATATATCAATATCACTAGCACAAGTTGTGGAGGAAAATTAGATCAAAAATACAAGCAAACATCTATATATATGCCTCGAGACCAACAAATCAAACAAAGACAAAGTCAAGCTTCATCGAACTTATAAAATACTTTTATTAAATTAGTTAATAAAATAAAATATTTAATTATTTTGACAAAGCCATGCTATCCTGCACCCCACCCCTTCAAATAAGTCTTCAAAAGTGTTTTTAAAATTAAAAAAATACATAAAATTGTCACTATAGATCCATTTAAGGTGTACTACAAAATGTCAAAATCCATATACCTTAATTAGATAATAAACAAAATATTTTAAATGAAAAACTTAGACATTTAAAAATGATCATGTTTCACTTTTCAAGAGTTAAATTATGTAAATTTTGACTAACATGCAACTTGCAGACTGCGGAACAACTTATTGTATAGTTTTTTAAATATAAAATATTGTGTTGATCTAATCCAATTAGCTTAAGAAATAAGTCAAATTGAATTTTGAAAAAGAAAACATGACAATCAATCTGGAACGACGGGAGTATTATAATAAACATTATTTTGTTTAGAAATTCTAAATTGTGCATCTATCTTGAGCCCTACAAATTTATTGAACAACAAATAAAGTCAAGATTGTTTGAATGCACAAGAAATTAAACAAATAGATCTACTAAAAAAGATTTGAAATTTGTTATATAAGCAATCTATACAATTAAATCCTTCACTTGAAATAAAGTTCTTCATTTATAACTTGCAAATTATTTCAACCACTAACATTATTAAATGAGATCAACAGATTATATCAAGAAAACTTTAGAAAGTTGTTTGGTTATTAACTTAGTAATACAAACATATAATTCTTGCAATTATCGATCACCACCTTCCACCTTAATCATAAGTCTCATATTTGAGACTCGAAAATAGAGTCGCCACTATTAGGCAGCATTTTACCTCTATTGTGAGATTTTCCTATGTGAAATTCAAATATAGTCGAACCCCTAAATAGATATTGAACACCATATATATGAAAAACAAAACTAAAAAAATTCTTGTTATTATCACCTGAAGTGCGATTTCCCCGCTCGAATCTAAGATCAAATAGCCCTCGAATTAGGCTCTCAACACCGAGTGGAAAATCAAAATAAAAAAGGATCTTGTAATAATCACCCAAAATGGAATTTTCCAATACGAGACCGATTAGTCAAGCCTCAAATCGAATACCAGACACCAAATGTAAAAAAAATGAAAAAATTCTAAAAGTCACCCAAACTGAGATTTTCCAGCGTGAATCCAGATTATTAATTAGTTGAGTCTCAAATCGGAAACAAAACACATAAAACAAAAACAAATCTTGTAATGATGATCATTAAGCATACCTTGTTAAAGTGGCAACTTCAACACAAGGTGAATTCTTCCAAACATCAAAATGATTTCTTAATATTTCCCTTGCTTTATCCTTTACATGTGATGCACAATCAGCTTGAATCACAGTACAAATCTTTGACACACTTTTAACTTTCAACATTTCTTGAAGTACTCCACTTGTTGCTGAATATTTTGAAATTAAACAAAGAATCAATATGCCTTTTTCATCTACAATTGGAGAAACCTTCAAAATCCTTTTTGTAATCATAGCAATTCCAGCAGCATGACTTAAAAATTGTGCCCTACCATCAGCACAAGAACATAAATTGAATAATATCTCAAAAATGAGCTCTTTAGTCTTTTTATTTGATGAAAAATTGAGTTCGAGCTCGATGAGCTCGAAAACTGCCCTTGATTGAATCATAATGTTCCGGTTCTTGCCCGAATGACTAGTGTCTAGCATGACATGTAAAGCGTAGTCAACTCCTTTTTGCGCGATGGTGGTAGTATTACTATCAGTCTCGCGTAAAAACCTAATTATTTTCTCAAATAATTGGGGTTTTAGTCTATCCAATGTGCTTGAATTTGCCTTTCCAATGATAGATCTCAAAAGACTTATTGCGTAGTTCTTGATCGTTGCATGGTTCTGTATGTCACGATCAAGACCTAACGCCCACGTGATTGAATCTAATAGTATCTCTTCGCGATTTTCGACTTTATTTTCATGACATGAAAATTCCCAAATCAAGGAAAGTGTACTAAGGGCTTTTTCTAGTCCATTAGTGTCACATTTCATATAACATTGGATCAAGAAATTAACTAGGGCTTCATGAACTCCAACTTCAACCATGTATGTCTTGTTTCTCTCATTCTCCTTAGCCAACATCTCCAACTTCTCTAACGTCTTGATATTCTCCGTCCTGGGGACGGAGAGATCAAGCACGAGGTTGAGGACGTAGAATTTGCTTAACGAAGGCTTCGGAGTACTCAAGACTCGATGAACAACGTTGAATCCATTCGTTACACACCATGCTTGAATCAAACGACGAAGAGTGTGGTTTGGTGTTAGGTCTAAATCTCGTGACACGTGTAGCTTCGTGACCGGACAAATGGTGTTATTATTAGGGTTTTTGGATAGCCAACGTTCGATACTATCGCGATCATATGTGATACCGGTAACGATCGTTACAGGATCTTTCATTATTTGTAGAGAAATTGGACAAATAAAATACTCAGGAATTTCAACATTTTCCATTAGAAGAGGGAAAATTTTGAACTTTTTTTTTTGGTTTTACAATATGGTTGTGTTATAAGAAATGTTATAATAAATGGAGAGGTGTGGAAAGGAGAAAGAAAAAGTGGCCAAGTGTATTGAAGTAAATGAAGGAAGAAGACTAGAGACTAATAGAGTCGAAAAAATTGTGTAAGGTTTTATATAATTGAGAAATAATGTATAATAAGATTGGGATTGGTCAAAGTAACTAGTCATACTTTCTCACAATGTGATTGATTGTGGACTTTGGTCAAAGAAAAGAGCAACTATCTAGTTATTTCGATGTTCGGTATTTATTTTGAGATCTGATTAATCTGATGTTATTAGGAGTAGTTAAGTTTGATATTCGTTTTGAGATCTGATTAATTTAATTTTATTAGGAATAGTTAAGTTTGATACGGTAGATATCGAATACCATATCATATGTAATTGAAAAAAATTTATATCGCGATTTTAGTATTATGATATTTGATATGCATTTTATTTTTGTATTTAATATTTATAAAAGGAATAATGAAATATTGAATATCACACCAAATTAAAGTATACAGTAATTACATGTACAATTGAGGTATATTATTATGATAATGACAAATATATAAACTAGTATTATTAGTACAAAATTAATATTTGGACGTTGGAACATCAAAATATTTTTTTTTAGTTGATTAACGAAGATTTTACTTGTGTTTTGTTTGAATATTTCTACATCTGTAAGGTGTTGATAATTGAGATATTTCTTAAAAAGTTGAAGCCATATTTTTCTATATAAGTATATATATGTAAGTCGAAGTTAAACATACTATGGTTATCGATTTACATTACAACAAAATGGCAACACCAAGCTTAAAAATACAATAGTATTGTATATTAAAACACTCTACAATCTTTTAGTGGAAATCTTATATGAGAATAAAATGTTTACACTATCAGCGTATATATATGTAATTTAAATTTATAATGGACGAAAATATTTCTTATCACACGCATATCGAGGTAGAATATCCAAATAAATATAACATTGTTTTTTGCTTAACCGCGTTATTTTAGCTGTCCCTCTCTTAATAATTTAAGTTTTTGAAGTCTAAAACTCTTCAAAACCAGCCAAACAATTACTTAAAAGTTTTTGGCTACTTTTTTGGTTTGTTTTGCATGAAAATTACTCAAGCTATCAATCAACCACCAAAATAATATTATCTTGAAAATTATATAAAACTTTTGGAAGGTTCTAAAAAAAGGTTAAAATATCATATCAAGTCTTTTATAAATTAAAGATTTTTAATATCGGTGAAGTTATTATGATTAATCAACATGTTATATTAATCGATTACGATAAATTGAATTAGTTTTTTACTTTAATTTATTTTTTTGCAGTACCTTAACGTGTGACACGAACGTAAAAGAGATTGCTTATGATCTTTCTACTTCTTATTGGTGTCATAAAAAGACATAATTCACCTACTTTTTAAAGAATCGAAGGATATATAGCATTGTACTCACATATTCTATAAGAAAATCACTTCTTTTTCCGAAGGAAAAAAACCTATCATTTGTGATACATATTAGATATAACTCAATAACTTTACCTGTTATTACCTCGAACTTTATATTTATTCTAAGAAAGTTCATTTTAATATATTGAATATTCTTATATGAACAAAATAATTTCTTTAAGTCATGTGGTAAACAAATTCAACACGTAATGAGGAATATCTATATTACAACAAACAAAAAGACAATGCATGAGGTGTAAAATTAAATTATTCTGTAATTATTTTTTCCTTTAGTTTAGTCAAAAAGCCAAGTCAATGGTCCAACTGAGTGTTATAACATTCGACTTTGCAGTTTATGATTCACAGAAAAAGAAGAAAAGAAAATGAGACACTGAGACTCTGGAAGGATATAAACTCTTGTAATCTAGGAATTAAACTCTTAATTTTTTTCTCGTAAAATTAAGTAATACCTCTATTGCCCATTATATCAACCACCCAGTTGATATAGAATTCAAGACCTGATATAGCTAGCTCTAGCTATACTTAGATTCAAAACAAAAAATAACTTAAGATGATATGATTCCTTTATAACATAGAAATAGATTTTACATTGAATAAGCATAGAATAATATTCTCAAATAACAAATAAAGACGGAAGATAACTCTATCAGGTCCTTTGCTGAATGTGAGAAAATATTCTTTCGAGAGAATGATTTTTGCTCTGTAATTCTTCCAATACAAAAATTAGGTTATGTCACTTGTCACAATGACTGATATAGGATGGGTGAATAACCTGGTGTAATGTCATTGGCTGAGAGTACTTATCCACTGTAGTCGTGCATCAATCACTGCAACTGTAACTGTGATTGTTACAACTCTTTACAGTTATCATTTTCACATAATTGAACTCTTAATCTCTCATGGAATCAGATCTTATATTAGATCTCATAGTTTGTTAATTATCAAAACTTCAAAAAAAAAACTTTAGAATAACTTATTAATTATTTGATAAACATATAAAATATAGATTTAAATTAGTCATATGTTGATCATCCTGCTTATGTTACCTACTCATCACAAGGTTTGTACAATTATAATGATGCCAAACGTCGACTTCATCAAATCATAAATTGTTGGCTTTGTGTTATTATGATATGAGTTGATTATCTTTCTTTTATGTAACACATAATTGTCGTGTTAGATATCAATATGACTTGTGGTTATGGTGGTGGGACTATTCCATCCTTAATTAAATGTTTCAGGTTCAAGTCTGGAATTTGGAGAAAATCATGTTAAGAGCGTCACCATCGAATGAATCTTGCCATGCGCGATTAAAATTTAGTTTAGACTCTAATATGAATATTTTTAATGATTTTCTTTAATATTCTTAG
This sequence comes from Solanum appendiculatum, assembly GCA_018342035.1. Lineage (NCBI taxonomy): Eukaryota > Viridiplantae > Streptophyta > Magnoliopsida > Solanales > Solanaceae > Solanum > Solanum appendiculatum. Next base: position 507,850 of record JAGDQO010000088.1, read on the forward strand.
ATAACATGGTGTGTGTATATTTATATAATTAATAAGTTGTATGCAATGTTGGTCAAGTGTAAATTTTTGCTCCAAGTTGTGGCATTCTTAGGTAACATGGTATCTAATAAAAGTATTATGGTGGACCATCAAAAAATTTGAAGCAATTAAAAAAGTAATAATTAGCCAATACCAACAACATCTATATAGATTTATAGTTTGTTTGATTTCATGTGTATTATTTTTTTAAAAAATTCTTCTCTCACGACTCCATTAACCAAATTTGCTTAGAAAACAATTAAAATTTTAACGGTTAGATACATACGAATATTTTCCCCAAAAATTAAAAACAAGGTAGATTACTACTTCAATCTTGATCTTAATGATAGGGTTGAATGGTTGCATAATATATTGTAACACTTCGAGATTTGGGTTGAGATGTTTGTTAATGAAATATGAAAAAATCATCACCTATACATTAAGGTAATTGAAAAATCATAAAACTGTTCAAACATCACAAAAGTTTCCAATATATTCTCAAGTAGAAAAAAGAAATATTTTTTGAACTCCTTGTAGTGCGTGATCCATATCTAGCAAATTTGAACCTCATCACCCGATTGAAAGTGTGAACATCTCTCCAACTGAGCTATAACTCTGTTTTGCTAGTAATGTGTGCTTAAAGGATAGATATATATTAAAGAAAAAATTTAAAAAGTAAAAAATAAAATAAAAAAATCCCAACTTGTGCCAAAAAAATAAAAAATCAACCATTAAGCTTACATTCCCCTTTTAAAACATTTACAAGAATTACATTCCTCAATTTATCCTTCCAAAAAAAAAAAAGTAAACTCAACTACTTGATTTCCCAAATTGAAATCTTTAAACAGTTTCAAGAATCAAAATGCCCAAATCCCCCAAATTTGTACTCTTTGCTGCAACAATTTGAAGAGCAAAGAACTCTAAATCTACTTGCTAATGAATAGGAAAGGTATGTTCTTTGCACAAGAATCAATAATTTGTACTACTTTTTTCAGATTATTTTGTATTACTTATGTAAATGGATATGAAGAAATACCCTTTGAAGAATCTTGTTGTTACATTCTTGATATGGGTTTTTATCTGGTTAAGAAAAAGATTAGTACTTTAGGTTTTTTTTTTTCATTCTTCAAGTTTAGTACTTTTTGATTCTGAACTGTTACATTCAATAGATTTTAGCTGTTGTGTTTGAAGGGTGTTTTGATTTTGTTTTTATTTATCATTTGCAGATATCTGCTGGAAGATTTTGGTATGTGTTGCTTGAGTGAAGGGAAGTAAACAAAGGGAGTTTTTTGATAATCTTGAAAATGGGGTTCATGAGGGGAAGGAGAATGTGGGTCATTTTGGATAAAGGGTAAGAAAAAAGAACTTTACCTATTGTCTTGTTTTGTTTTTTGATGACTAGGGAACCCGTAGTAGCATTACCCTTTGGGTGTGCACAGGGTAAACCTGCTCCAGTATAATAGCTTGCTAACTACACAGGAAAGGTAAACTGCATTAGGCAAGCTCCGTGTGATGAGCTCGACCTAGAAGGTCAAACCCCTGCTGTCGCGGGCTAGGGGTTTTGAACTTGAGACCTCTATTATGTAAGTCCCAAGACAAACCATCTGTGCCACTCCGAAGGGTACCTGTTGTTTTGTTTTTAGTTGTACACACATTTTGTCAAATCTGGGAAATGTTTGGGGTTCTTTGAAATGTTTCTAATTGTTATGCAAGTTGTCTTTTTTGTTAAGTAGTTGAATTACTGAATACATTGTGATAATGGAGTTGCTGTTTTGCTTTATGTAAATACTACTTACTAGTTATAGCAACTTCTGTCTTGAGCATCGTTCTAGGGTAGCGTATATCAAACAGTAACTTATTTTTATTGGAAAATGTTTCTTACATGAGTGCTCAGAAAACTTTTGCCTTGAAAAGTAATGTGTTACAATGACAAATGTAGGTTAATTTTGAGTCATTTCCTAACACTTCATGTTACATATCAATGATGCTACTATCCATGTTAACTGTGAAGATAGAGATAAATTACTAAAACTTACAACTATCAAGTTTCCTACCTGTGATAATTGTAATGATGCACCAGCCGGAAATTACATTAGTAGTGGTGGCTATGTGCACGCATTTCAAATTTGAGTTATGATTTCTTTTTCTGATTTTATGAATCTCACAAGCCTTTCTTTTCAACTAAGCCATATTCAGTTCTTTCTTGTAGTTTAGCAGTTGGGCATATACACCAGAAGATCCATTTTATGACCAAGCAAATCTAGGAACTTGCAGGAGAGCTGGCCCTTCAAAAGGTTGTATATGATTGCCTTATTGGAGCTGGATTGTATTCTTCACTTTTCAATCCCTTGTGTAACATATATACATAATTTCTTAGTCTTTTATTTATCATTTATACACGCTTATGTGTCCTAACTTGTTTGCCAAAGATGCCTATTGGCTGCAGCTACTATAGAACTTGATGGACTCTATAATTCCTTTTGTAAGCTTAATGAGTAAAGCACTATTATGCTTCGGAAAAATCACCTAGTTCTACGTGCCAACTCTTGAAATGACACATGACTTTCCACTTTGACTACTGTGTATATATGTCCTTCGCAAGCCCTAAGTCCTCGGAGAAGGCCAGAAATTAATATTACTTTGTAAACTTCAGTAATTGATCCTAGTTCTGAAGATAAAAGAGGACGAAGTAGAAAGTCAGAGGATGATCGAACATCCTTAAGCTATGTAAGATGACAGACTTATGATCATGCTACCATTAATTTAACTTTGTTCCAGTATTGAGTGATAAGGTTAAGAAGAGTTGAACATGTGGAGTTCATTAGTTTAGTCATGATATTTTCATAATACAAAAATCAACGGAGTTTGAGGTGAGAAGAGTTAAGTTAATAGAGTTTTTCTTTCTTTCTTTTTTTGAAATTGGCATTACTAGAGTTTTTCATGTTAGAATTACCTGAAAAGTTCTCTCTTTTAGGAAAATCGGAAGTTGATGACATTTCAATTTGGATAAAGTTGGAAATATGAATAAGTGTTAATGCCATGTCTGCCATTTTTGGAAACTGACTTGATCTACCAACCATTTTTGTATGACTTGAATTAGTGTTTCCCTATTTGTTTGACATATTGATGCCTGATGCTGTTAGCATATTATATATTTCTATCCCCGAGGCCAAGACATTATATATATTACCAATTCACTTGAGTGAGACAGAGGAAAGTGGAATTTTGTGTGTAGGGGGTGAAATCCGGAAATCTACAAAGGAACGTCAAAAGCAAAGGCAGCTCCCCTACCAACGCTGAGGTGCGAAAGCATGGGGAACAAACCATATTAGATACCCTGGTAGTCCATGTCGTAAACATATCACATCTAGGGTTTGTGCGTGCAAGCTGACCTGCACACTACTGCTAAAAAGAAAGTTTCTATTAATGACTGCTCTATTAACTTTTTCTTTTGATTCTTTTATGTGTTTTTGGTTTAACCAAATAGAGCTTAAATTTCTCTTCGGATCTTTATCTAATTGGAAAAAAAGAAGTTCTGTTGGAATTTAATTATCCAAAAGAAACTTCTGTTGGACTTTTTTGACTTGGTTGGGGATGCACAGTTTCTGATTGAATACAGAATCTGATTTTAAGCTGTTTTGTTATCTTGTTTTATGATGTCATGTATCCTTTTCTATTTGCAGGTCTGCCAATGCATCGAAGCTACACCAATTAGTCTTGTGCATTAATGGAGACAGACGTAAGTGTCTTAACATAGTATAGAAAACTAAAAAAAATTATGGTTCTTGTGTCATATCACCGGAGCGTTGGAAATTTGAAATAAACAGGAAACTCATGAAACAATTTACCTAACTTCTTATTTGAAACATTTCAAGATATTTCTGGTGATATGAATGGAAAAAGCGTGAGCTGAGACCATCCAGCATTGGCCAGGCAAGGCACATGCCAATAAGAGCAAGGGATCTTCCTTTTGAGTGTGAACACTTTCTTATCTTTTAATTTGAAATGCTTTAATGGTTCAAAAAAATTGGAAGAGTAAAAAATTGATAAGAATCCGTGGAAGTTGGAAAGTTGTTTGTTATGCCACTCAATTTAACTTTTGAATAATATACTTGTCCTAAATGTTCTCTGTTTTTTTAACGGGTAAGGAAAGCTAAAGAGGTTGTTTACACCTCATATTCAAGCTAAGAGTCGAACTCCTCATGCCGGAAGGTGTATGGCTGCGAGGCGTTTGGCCTCCGCCTGGCTGCCGAATGGCAGTTAGGCTTTCCCTTGCCTTAAGAGCCGTGTACATGGATTTGATTCTTGCATCTATGTATTTGACTGCTCTGGTGGGTTGCCTTCACTTTCCTGTGCTGACGGAAGGATCATTAAAGAGTGAAGTAGGAACATTAATCATTTAAAGGCATCATAGAAGCTTCCATCCTGCTTTTCTCTTATTGATTTGACTATTGAATATTGTCAATAATTTATCACGTTAACTAACCTAATATCATTTCCCCTTGCAGCCTAATGAATTGAAGACACCAAGCAAGATTGGAGATAGACCAACTAGTGATGTTGTCGTAAGACTTAGAACACAGGATGGCCGTGATGATTGGCTTTACTGTCATTCACATATTCTCGTTGAAGAGAGTAAATATTTTGCTGATCGGTTATCAGATAGTTGGCCGACATGTCAGATTCTGGATTCACGCAATTGTGTTGAGGTTTACTGTGAAGAACCTGATCTGGACTCCCATGTCAATGTCCTTCGACTCTTTTATGTCATTGCGGATGACTTAATGATGGAAATTTGCCATGGTGTCAAGAATGCACTTGGCATTTTGCGAGTTGCTGTCAAACTTGGTTGCCCAAGAATTATTGCAGTATGTGTGGATTATTTGGAAGCAGTCCCTTGGGAAGAAGCTGAAGAGGAGGAGATATTAAATACTATACCAAGCATGGGATCTAAGGTGGAACCAGTACTTGCTCGCCTCCAACCAGTCAATCCTACTGCAGTAATGAAGATTTTTCTTGCAGCCCTTCAATTTGCTACGTCATCACCTCCTTCGCCTTTGAATGATCTGAAAAACACTGCTCAAGAACAGCTTGAATACATGCTTACCGAGGACGATGATGCTCCTTTACTGAGCGCTGATGAAGAAATAAAGCTAGAAGTCATTCGATGTGTCAAGAAGCTGCTTGATAGATTTAACAGCCTTGTAGAATCTCTACTATGTGACCTCCAAGAATCGATTTCAGATGCTGGGAAAATGCAATCGTTGCATTCTTGTTTAGCAGATTTGTTATGGGCAAGTCAGATATTAGGAAAGTTGGAGATTATCAGAGATTTTGTTTGCAGCTGGACAGAGTTGTCAGTGAAACTAGTGAACATTGTTCAACAAGAAGATGCAGAAAATCAAATTCTGAAGACAAAGCTGAAGGTTCTTGAGGTGACTGCAAAAGTGTTAGAGGCAGTAGGCTATGGCATAGTTGTGTTACCTACAGTCAAACGACTTCACATGGTGAAGCTCTGGCTTCCTTTTGTCCGGACGATGAAGCCTTTAGTCGATTCTGTCTCCGAGGAAACTGAGGATGATCTCACACTTAAAGTCGATAGTGAGATCTGGCAATCTTTGGAGTCAGCATTTGTTGCTATTATACTTACATTGCCGTCAATTGATCAGTCAGACATTTTAACAGAGTGGTTGGAAAATCAACAGATTCGATATCCGGACCTCACTGAGGCATTTGAAGTATGGTGTTACAGGTCCAAGGTAGCTAAGCGAAGGCTGGCAACACTTGGGGAAGAGCACAATACAGCTAAGGCAGTATGACTTCTCTGTTCTTTTGTCAATTCTAGGATTTAGCTATCCTCCTTTTCGCGTCACTGATTATATGCTGAAAACTTTCTTTTATCCTTTTGAGTTATAACATAGCTGAATTGGTAAGACATCTTAAAATGGCCTAGCTTCTGTAAAGTGACCTCTATTTTTGTCCCCCCTCCATGTTTTCATGCTTATTTTTTTTGAAGTATATCAATCATTTTCAGCAATATGCTCGGAACACGAAAAAACTGGAGTTTTGCCTTGAAACTCTATGCCAAGTGATGATTGATGATGACTTACGTTCTTACATTTGAAAGGTTTCTCCTATAGAAATGACAACTGATGTTCTCAGCCATATCTGAATCTGCTTGTTAGTTATTTGGAACTAGTTCTGTTTTTAGCTTGCTTTTCGTTTAGAAAATTAGCTGAACCTTCTCCTTTGTAGTGCTTCCTTTGGGCTGGTAAGTCAGAACTATGCTGCTCGGACTTTCCAAAAAATGTCAGTGGATCTGCCACGAGTTCATTGACAATCTTGGAGAGTCCGAGCAAACATAGAATGCATATGGTTATCCTTATGCTAGTGCATAAATTGTCGCTAGTCGTTTGAGTGAGTCGTTTTCCTATGAAACATGGACCACTTCTACTTGCATTTGTCTATTTTCCTTCCATTGTACATTAAGATTTGAGTTTTAGAGGAAGAAATTAGAACCAGAAAAGGAGGCGAAGCGATAAACTGATCATAAAAAGACTTATTTTCAGTTGTTATACTGTTATATCTTTCTACACTGACCATTTATCCTACAACTTTTTTGCCTAAAGTTAAGAACTAGTCACAGATTTTGCTGGTTTTTGTCTCACCTTGTTATCTTGCTGTCATTTTTTTTTCCTGCAACCCTACTTCAAAAGCTTTTCTTTTGACTCGAGGGTCTATCGGAAACAACTTTTCTACCCCACAAACGTAGGGGTAAGGTCTATGTACATCCTATCTCCCGATATGTTGTTGTTGTTGCCTTGTTGGTATCAAAATTGGTTATAAGCTTATAAGCTTCTTCTTTTTTTTGTGTATGTATCTCCGAGCTAGGGGTAAAGATAGTAATTTGGTTCGTAGACGAGCAATGACAATAAGTCAGGCCCCATGCGACAATTCCGCCAATTTGACACCTGTCTAGTTGATTCATTAGCTCTGCTACCAATTTTTGAGATGAAATAATCGATAATACTGTTAATGTGGTGTGATATTTTTCAATATGGATCAAGCCCATGATTTTCTCCACAAAGTTGCACATAATTAAGAGTATTCATACACTTTATAGTACCTTTTTGCCCTCACATTATTCGTACGCTCAACAATTACATCATTTCCTTTCAAGAATTTTTTTATTGTAACGTGTAATAGTATATACAATTCAGAAATTGCTCTTATCTTTTGATTCAATGGTGAGAGCACAATGTATGACGTGTGAATTACTCATCATATATCACGAGTTCAAACCCTGATGCAGACTAAAAGAATTGATATTTAAATTTTAAAGAATGTAGAGGAATTACCCATTTCAACTATATGCTAACCAATAACAAGAGATTTCTCATTCCCATGTATTCATAGGCACTAAATACAGTGTAAAAATAAATATTAAAGAAGGTTCGGATGAACCCTTTCGTCCCTCTAACTCCGTCCCTATATAAAAGTGTGAAAAACAACTTGCATTTGGGTCAAGAATCCTAGTAATCAAATAGTGGAAAGAGCAATTAGGTGCAAATTTTAAAAAAAGAATCACAAAAGCAAGATTATTTCCAAAAGAATTGATAGCAACATAAGAGAAAGAACACTTTAAAATGCTATTTTATTATATATATATATATTTATTTATTTATTTATTTTTAAAAAAAACTAGTGAAAAAGTATTCTAATCTAATCAAGCAATTTCCTAAACAAAGAAAAACTCCAAGGACAAAACTACCTTTGTTAGATTCATTTCATTTTCAGATGATTTTTTTTTTTTGGGGGGGGCGGGGGGGGTAGGGTAGTGATGGCTATATTCTGTTAAATTTCCACCAATAAAAATCTTTGATAGTGAAGTTTGAAGATAATTCAAATATTGATATTATTTTATTTAGGTGTTTATTCTTTTATTTGAACATAGCAACTTGAAATTTCCATGTATAACAAGCTATGTTGAGATTTGAGATTATTTTTATGTTCGGTAAGTGCATTGGAACCCGGCTAAATCCACATTCACGCTGAAAAGTCCCACATTGGGATATAAATCGCTTATTAACAAAGGCGACTTCGTACCCTGAGGGACTTGAACTCGAGATCTCTATTACTTGATTTATGATTGAACATGAAAAGATAATTAACAAAGATTGGCTAAAATGGATGGAGTATTATTTTTTTATACCACCCAAAATAACTATTTTTTTCCACATCCAATATAACAAGCCCCTATCTGCAGCAACAAAATTAATATACAAACCCTCAACCATATATATCTTCTAGAAGTAGCCTAGAAAATCTATCTATTTTGAAGAACTTAAATGGTTCTTCATCTCCAATGTATAAGGACTATGTAACTATGTAAAACTTGTTTCTTGATTCTTTACACTACCATGATTATAGAATGAGAAACAATATACTAAAATATGTTTTTTTTTGTTGTTTAGCAACAGAAGTTATCCTTCGCTAATTCATCATGTTCATGTTTAGCAACAGAAGTTGTCAGTCGCTAATACATGTTAATGTTTAGCGACTGAAGTTTGTCTGTAGCTAAATCCTGTTTTGTTTTTGTCAGGCAACAAAATCTGGTAACAAGGGTGCGGCGAACCTCTTTCTGTTTTGAATGTTGAAGTTTTCGTAGACACTTGATGTTGAGTGAGCTGATGTTGGTGTGTTTAAGCTACCAAACTCATGATTTGCTTCACCAATTTCGACTCCTCCTCGTCCAATTTGTATGTTTTGTGTTGGAATTGGAAGGAAACTGTGGTGTGTTGCTGACATTGAGAGATTTTCATTATGTGGTAGGCCAAGAGTGAGTGAAACTGTGCCACTGGTTGAGTATGGTGCTGAGAATTGCTCGGTGCTAAACCGAGCAATGTCTCCAATGGGATAGGCTCCGAATCCTCCCATGAAGTTCATCGGTCCTCCCATTAGTGAGAATCCTTCTCTGTCCTGCCTATCGTCCCCAAACTTCATCGACATTTGTTCCTCGTTAGGCTTTACATCCATGTTGATGGATGGAACACTGTTTGGTGAATGCAACAACTCGTTGCTCCTCGGTTTCTTTGGACTCCCATGAGTAATGTTGATGCTTTCGATCTCTGGTGATCCGATGAGGTTGAAACCAGCAGACTGATTACGGATGGTCATACCGATAGGCGATATGGAAGTGGCATTGGACATTGGCATTGGTGAAGCCAAATGATTGTCCTGTTTTGAGACAAAGCTCTTGTTTTGGCTATCTGAACCAGGGCTTTTGTCTTGTGTAGCAATGGATCTTGATGTTGTTGAATCTTCGTTCTGTTTGCCTAATTTGCTCGTCCTTTCTTGACCCAATCCGTTCTGTTCGTGTTCTTTGATCTCTTCCAAGTACATCTCTTCCACCATTGGCTTCCACAGACGAACTCGAGCATTAATGAACCAATTCGACACCTGAATTGTCCAAAAGCAAAACATTGTCAAAACCAAAAACGGAGAATCCAACAGTCGATTTCTCAGATGGTCATTATCTCAGAAAGTCACTTTCTTTGTTGAAGTAAGACGACTCTTTCTGATATAATGACTACTAGTTGAGTGACCATCTGAGAAATCAACTCGAGAATAAAAAATGACGATTATCACTGACCTGACTCCTACTTAGTCCTGTTTGTTTTGCTAGCATCATTTTGTCTGAATCCTTGGGATAACTATACAAACAAATAGCCACAATTTATCAGAATATAGTACTTTTAACTTATTAACCTATAATAAGCTAAGCTATGTTGCTCAGACTCTTCAAAAATATCGTTAGGTGTGTGTCGGATTCACACTGGTGTGACAATGTTTTTGAAAAGTCCGAGCAACATAGCTGATGAAAAAGGGTTGTTTCGTGCTTACGGATGCAGGAAATGTTCAAAGAGCCAAGCGCGAAGTACAGAAACAGCTCGTTCGGGCAATCCTCTCTGAGGTCTCCAAGCATTATGCTGGATCATTCCTAATTGTTGCAAAGCCCTTTGTTGTCTTAGCTGATTATCAACAAATTTAAGCCTTGAACCTTCAATCTTCCCTCCCAAACTATCATCTTCGCCTAACGTCTTGCTTGCTGATCGTATTTGGCCAATTATCGCGTCCTTAAGACACCTAAATTGCTTCGAAATCGTCTGCAAAGCCAATGCTGTATATGTTTTTGCTGATCCAATGCCAGCAACTTGCTCCAACCAATGTATCACTGACTGCATTTGGTGATGATAATGTTTATACCTCTGCTCCACCTTTATAATAACACCCAAAATCGAACCAATAATCAGCTTTAAATCAAAGATTTCGAAAAAAAATAAAAACTTCAATTTTTAGTTAACAAGATTGTCAGGACAATGCCCTGATGAAAGTAACACTTACGAAGTTCTGGTCTTTTATCATTTGACAGATACTTTTTTTTTAACACTTATGAAGTTTCTTTTCGTGACTAATTTAAGACTCTGATCTAATACAGATTCAACAATATCAAAGCGATATACAAGATGTAATTACCTCATCAAGCATGGTAACAAGTTTTGCTTTCTTCATCTGAATTTCTTGCCTCTCGGCTGTACTTAGCTCAGTAGTTGGAGCTTCGTCTTTCTCTCTTCCATCTAACTGTCCATCGTTATCGACCATATTCTTCGATTTCTTGACATCATTATTAACAACAACTTCATTACTATTAGTACTTTTCATTGATTTCCCAACATTAACAACTTCATCAAGTAGCTCTTGTGCTGCCTTCATGTATTTAGAACTCAAAGGCACACTACTAATACTCTGTTGTTGTTGTACCCCGGAAGCTGAAGCCGAACCCATAGGCGAAGAAACAACCTCACGCGCCACCGTGAAGTTCCCAAACCCCGGCTGCTGCGACGAGGACAGGCTAAGTGATAGCCCTTGCTGCTGATGATGAGCGCGTGTGACCTCACGCGCCGCCGTGATGTCATTAGCCGGGTTGTAAAACCCATACTGAGACGATCGAGCTAGGAAGCCATGAAGGGCAGAAATTGACTCATGGTTGTTGTTACCACCTGAGTCTTGAGATGGGGCGGTGAAGGCGGCGGTGGCAAGAGGTATACCGACGAATTGTTGTTGTTGCGGCGGTGGTGGAGGTGGTGGCGCGTGAGATAAGTTTATTGAATTTCCAGGAGGATTGGAGTTGAAGAAAACAATGTTGCTGCTGCCTCCACCCGCCGGTGGCGGCGGCGCATGATGATCAGAAAATCCAACATATCCAGGATTCATTAGTATTAGAGTTTGTAATCCATCATTTCCTGCTTGTATTTCTGAATTTCCATGAAAATAAGATGCCATTTTTTCTTCCTTTTTTATTTTTTTTCCTCCACAATAAACAAATAACACCTACTAATCTGGAAAAAAATAAAAATAAAGTTAAAGTCAAGTCAAGTAAGTCCACATATATCATTTTTTTTTCAAAATAAAAAGCAAAACATACATATATAAATACAAAAACATCCCAAACAGTGTCGAGATCAGAATTTTCATTAAGAAAGTTTAAAAATCTGAAGAAGTAAATACACGAAAAAGCAAGGAGTTCAATACCTACTACATATATGTATTACATATATGTATATAGTATAATTTTCTGTCGGAAGAAGTTTATATGAACCCTTTTTACCCTTACCTAGCTCCGCCCCTGATCCCAAGAAAACACACAACAAAAAATAACTTTAATCTATATTTTTCAAAACTTTTAACCAATATACAGTGTATAATCAATAATCACTATATATATATATATATATTTCAAAATTATGACTTCAGTGGTGTGGTCGAGACGTGATTTTCAGCAAAGGGGTTAATAGAAAGAATTTTGACCTTATATACCGTATGAAATCAGATAAAGAAGATTCAGATGAACTCTTTCAGTCCCTCTAGCTCCGCTCCTGATTATTACGACTAGGCGGGTGAATTTTTTTTACCTAAATATGGTAAGATTCCTAAGTAAAAGTGGTTATAATTTTATGGTAATTATGATATGTACCTTTTTTTTTTTGTTGAAGACAAGAAGCTACCTATCTGAGGTCCAAAAAAATTCAACCCATTCACACTTTTTGAACACTCCAAAATCACAACATAGTAAAAATAAACCTGAAAATTTAGTATATGTTAATATAAAATAAAAATAATACTTAATGTAAATTCAATTCTTGATAAAAAAAGAATTATGAAAAGGTTTTTGTAAATTTAAAATATAGTTTTACAAAATTAGTAAGTGCACGTGGTTTATTATAATCTGACAAATGGAAGAAATGAAGAATAATTTATTTTTGTTTACAGTGACACAGAAAATCATAACAGATTTTTTAGAGAGAGAAAGGAAATACACAGAGTGTGTGAAACTGCAGTTATGGCTGAAATTACACGAGAGAGAAAGGGAAATTGTGGCGGAGCTAATAGTCCGTATGCGAGTTCAGTCAAATATAATAAATTTTGTTCAAATAACGTATTTATGTTAATAAGTTTATTAAATAAATATGTATAACTAGTGAATTTAGAATTCAATTATTATCACTTAAATCGTTATTATAAAATTCAAAAATCATAAAGTTGAAATATTAATTCTGCAAGGAAAAAATCAAGAAGGAAAAAAAAACTCTTTATGACCTTTTTTGAGGAGCTCTAATCTATCTATCTATAATAGATTTATGCATTAGTAATTATAATTTTTTTTTAAATAATTACCCTTGATAAGGTGAAGAGAAAGGGAATTCGATTGAATTCAATAATTTAATTTTATATTTATCTTTAAAAAATCATCTAATATGTAGAAATTATCAATATAGAATTCAAAATTCATAAACTTTAAACTACAGATCGATCTCTAGAGTGTCGGTTATGGATTCAACTGAACTCAATAGCTAGTTTTCTTTCAAATTTGGTATTTACCTTTAAAAAATTATTTTAGCATGTAGATTAATTTAGAATTCAGTAACTCAAAAAGTTACAAAATTCATAACCTTCATATTCTGGATCCACCTTTGAACGGTGGCAGAACTAAAGTGTCGTTATGGCTTCGATCGAACTCAGTTGATTTGTTTCAAGTATACTTACAAAATTCATTCAATATGTATAAATTATCAATTCAGAACTCAACAACTCAAAAAAAAAATCAGAATTCAAGATTCATAAACTTCAAATTCTGACTCTGTCTCTGCCAGTCGAAATAAAAAAGAAGAGAAGAGATGAGTAGAGAAGAGAAGATCCATTTTGTTGAAACAATTAATGTATTTACATTGTTAATGAGTGAAGAAGTGCCATACCTGAGAATAATATTTTTGATTACTATTATTATTATAACTTTCTTTCTTCTTGTGATTTGACTCAGCTATCCAAATCATTTGATGCAGCCATCAGCAGAAAGAAAAAAAATACCATCTTCTTCTGTGTGAAGTGATGAGAGCTAATAAAAGTACTCAACTTTTTTTGAGAGAGAAGAAAGAAAGAAAGAAAGATGTGGATGTGTGTATGTGAGTTAGTGTGTGTTTTTGCTTATATATAAAAATATACTTTTTCCTGTTTTATTTTATGTGTTATAGTTCAGATTTTGAAATCATACTTCTTTAAGTTTAATAGTAATTATGAAAGTGATTAATGAACTGGCTGAGAATCATGAGATCTCAGATTTAATTTTCAATAGAGACAAAAAAAAAAACGCTAGGTGTTTCTTCCCATCTTTCCTAGCCTTGGTGGATATATAGAGTTGCTTGGTATCTGTTTCTGATGGGAGGTAACAGATATTTCATGGAATTAGTCGAGTTGCACTAACCTGATTCGAACACCACAGTCATAAGAAAAATAGGAACTGATGAATAGAAATTAGAATTCCACATTGGTAAGGATTGAGATTTCTGAATTTTTTATAAAGCTTAAGTAGTCCTTTCTCTAAGCTATCTTTCGGGATGTAAGTCAGGTATAAGGACTAATTTGATATGATATGAGACTCAGATTCATTCAATGTGAACCCATGTGGACTGATTGAGGAGGGGAGGGGGATACTACTTCCGCCAATGTCTGATTACTTGAAGAATAAAGGTTTCGATGTGAGGGAGTGATGAATGTTAAGAATTTCACATCGATAAGAAATGAGATTCCTAAACTCCTTATAATGCATGAACAATTGTCTTATTCTTCTCTCTTTGAGCTAGCTTTGAGATTATTTGTTTGGCTCAATGCTTAATTTAACATCTACTCTTAAAGTTACAAATTTAACAGAAAGCATAATACATAAACATGACATTTAACTTGGCTTCAGTGGACAACTATGCCCTCCAACTTTGAATTTGCACAAGTAGACACTTAAACTTGTATAAAATTAAACAAGTAGACACACATGTCCTACATGGCATAATACACGTAGGACGCAAAATTATGTAGGGTGTCATGTAGAACGAATGTGTCTATTTGTTCAATTTTATACAAGTTTAAGTGTCTACTTGTGCACACCCAAACTTAAAGGTCATAGTTGCCATCTGACGCCAAGTTAAGGGTCATGTTTATGTATTATTCCTTAACAGAACCTAACTCGATATCTTTGTCCCAAATTATGTTAGAAATAATCAATCAAAAACCAAATAAACAAAAATAATTGTGATTCAAAATTTAAAAACTAAAAATTCTGGCTCTATCTTTAAATTCGAATATATAATCTTTAAAAATTTTAAAATAAAATTTACATATATAAATACTATATAAAAACATACTATAAATCACAATAATTAATAATTAAAATATAAATATAATATATTAAAGAATTATTTAACTCTCGAAACTATTATACTATCACATAAATTAAAACAGAGCGATTATAAAATTATTTATGAAATGGTGTCGATGTATCATCATCAAAGATCAAAGGTGTGTCAGAAGAAACAAACAGATGAAAAACGAGGTAACGTCCACTTCCACTAACCCCTTTTTTTTTCTTCTTTAACAATAATAATTATAAGGATTTAACATATACTTTTTCCGTTATTAATTTATACGAAGTTATTTGACTGGATATAAAATTTAAAAATAAAAAAAATTATTTAAAACATATTATCATAATAGTTTTGTTAAGAGCATAATAAAAATTTTAAAATTAAATTATTTTAACTATTAAAAAATATATATATCGTATAAATTAAAACAGAAAATCGAAGAAAAGGAGAGAATATGAAGTATGATATGAACTTGAAGTAATCAAGAAAGAAAAAGAAAGGTAGGGTTGAAGAGATAGGGGAGAGGGCCCTATTGTCATTATTGATTTGTGTTGGCATTTGGAAGAAGATAATTGTGAAAGAAATTTAGGACCTACATTTATAAAAATTTATTACTTTTGACTTAGTTTGGCCGTCGGATGAAATCAGAATTTAAAATTTATATATATAAATTTTTAAAATTATTTTAAATGATTATTATAATAATAGTTGAATTTATAGTAAATATTTAATAAATATTAAGTATTTTTTAAATTTTATATAATATTTGAATAAAAAATACTAGGTTCATGTGAATTTTATCCTCTACATTTCACCCATACACCTTGTTTGGATAGTTGTTAATTATTTTATTGTATCGTATTGTTATCATAAATATTATTTTGTATAGTAATTGATTTGTATGATTTGTATTGCCACCTTATTTTTTATATTTTCCTTACTTAGTATTTACTCTCTTTGATATTTATTCTAATTTATGTGACACTATTTATTTTTTAATCAGTAAAAATGACATATTTTCATATGTGTCCATTTTATAACCATAGAAACTTTTAGTGATTTCTTATAAATCATAAATTTTCCAACTTTTTTTTCTCTTAAACTTAGTGTCCAATCAAACACTTTTATACAAATTGAAATCGAAAAAATACTAGTCATAATTTACCCTTAACTCTACTCCATATCCTTTTTTTTTGTAATATTATAATTTATTGTTTAAATTATTAATGTGTGACGTCATCAAATGAAGAAACAACAAAATATATTATATTCATCAAAATAAGACAGTACATTAATACAATATAACACCATATATTATGAGACAATATGTATGACAATCATCCAAATAAGTTATTGATGAAACACTTTTAAAACCATAAAAATATTATTGCATATTTAAGGCCATAAATTTTATATTTTTTTATAATTATACATATATTATGTCATATTTTAGTGCAAATTTTAATTTTTTTTTATTTGTTTTGGTTTTAAAATTTTTATGTTAATTTGTGACATATAAATTGAAACGGACTAATTAAGTATTTTCTTTTTTCAACCACATAAACTTTCAAAAAAATTTAAAAGTTTTAGATAAGGTTTTAAATGGGCCCTAGCTAGTATAATTTATTTATTTATTCCCTTCTTATTTTCTACTTTTAAATTTTTTGTGGTTGGATGTAAAGAGTATGATGATAAAGCAACTATATATTATAATGCCAAGAGACACTGGGCCAACCACCATAAAACCTACTTAGTGTCCTAAAAAGTCATAATATCATTATCTTCATATTTCTTTTTTTATAAAAAAAACTCTAAATTGAAAAATATATGTGATTATAATAATAAGTAGAAAAAAGCAATATTTAAAGTAAAGTTAAAAAAATGTATTTATAAATTGAAATTGTGATTGAATATGTATTTAACTTTAATAAAAAGGTAAAATTTTGCGAGTGTGAAAAGATTTTACTCCTAATATATAGTAATAAAATAAATTACTCAACTACGGTGGTTAACTTGATTTTTTTATTAATAATAAGGGAATTCGCGATCGTGATTTTTGGGTACACATAAGGTAAATTTTATTTCAGTATTAATCAGCAAATCACATAGAAAAAGTAAACCGCACTCGCAAATCCTATGCGATAAGTTCGATAAAAAACATATAAAATATTTCGAACATGAAATTCCAAAGTGATTCCTGCTCAACCAACTCGATCAAGTTATATTTATGAGTTTCTAAAAGGAATAACATGAATTGCTGGCAACAGATTCATATGTCACCTTTTTTTTCTCCTTTGATTGATTAATTATATATGTAGATATTTCCTTAAAGAAAATTTATTTTTTAAATACAAATGAGACAAAAGAATTATACATTGAGTTTCCTAATTGCCAGACAGTATTCGATTTGATTTAAAAGTTCAGTTTTTTTTAAGGTTTTAATAATTTACTTTAGTTTATTGAAGAGATGAAATCTTATTAATTATAAATGGCATTAATTAGAGGACATAGTTTCATCTTTAACCATTCTCGTATCACTAACAATGATATCACATGGAGAGGCGGAACTAGGTGGAGGTTCGTGGGTTTGGATGAATTCACTAGTTTTCCCGTAGACTCTATATTTGTATTAGAAAATTAAATAAATATATGTGTATATTAACTTGTGAACCCCTAACAAAATTAATTGACAATTGTCCTAATATTTAGAACCCCCAAATTCTTAATCCTAACTCCACCTCTGATCATAGGTCCGTATCGACCTCTCAATTCTTTAACACATTATTCAACTTCACGTAATTCATGAGTAAATTTAAATCATCTCCCTTGAAAATGGCTCATGTCCTTGTTGAAAATTCAACCTTTTCCTTTAGTCAATAAAAACAAATTTAGCTCATTTTTGTAACGATAGAATATATCGATCTAATCTTAATTATTAATGAAAGTAAAATGATAAAGTTCAGAAGCAAATTTAACCGTTTATTTTGATGTGATATTGGGGAGATTGGGGTGGATTTACTACTTTTGACATGTATAACATCTATTGAAGTACAAGAAATTATGATTGGACTTTTGCATGAAAGAAATAGTATTTTTCACTTAAATATTTCTACTATATAATGTGATTATTGTCAAGTTGAGCACCATATAATATTTCATAAGTACTTCACTAGATGCCTAGTGGATCTTTATTTAATTAATTTTTATAAATATTGAGGATGTTTTAAGCTTGGTTCCTATTTTATTATGTTGAGACAAAATTTTGGATTCTTCTATTTTGTACGTGGAGCACTAGATTTGAGTTCATTGGTTGAGGAAAAGACTCAATCTAAAGAGTATTTAATGTTCTAAGAAATTTCCTTTAACTTTCTTAAGAATACACCTAAATGACTGATCTGATTTGTGGTGGGATGATTCAGAATTTCATCCTTAGTAAAAATTTTAGATTTTCGTGTTTCTAGGGAATGAAACAAATTCAGCTAGGCACAATATCTCCAGAAATGGACTCCACAATACATAAATCGGCATTTAATCGACTTCAATGCTGATATCAAACATCAAATGAAAAAAAAAAAAAAGAGAGAATATACCTCAAAGAACTATAACAAACTTTTTTTCAAAAAATAAATAAATTATGTTAATGCCTTATATCTTCTCTTTTTCCCTGCCTATGTTTTGGCATGTTATAAGTGGATTTTATATGACTTTTTAACTACATCTTTATATTGAAAAACAATTTAAAAGAGAAAAGAAAATTATCTTCAATCTATCATGACAATACTTTTGAATGCACAAGTGATATTTTCTTCTATTTTTTATTTGTGTAAATCAATTTCCTTTATTTGTTTCACATATATATTAACCTAGTACTTTCGATGAAAAATATAAATCTATATAAAAGTCCACTAAAATTGTAATAAATAGTATTTTTGAACCTAAACTTTCTACATGATCTATATAAAAGTCCACTAAAATTGTAATAAATAGTATTTTTGAACCTAAACTTTCTACATGGAGCATAAAGTTTTCCGAAAACTCCGATAAAATTGCAACAAATAATGTGTATAAAGATCTGAACTCATAATTTTAAAAATATAATGAATTTAATACCAAGAATTTTAATAATTAAATCCATCAAAATCAAATCCTAGATACGCCTCTAAATCTGTATATCATGGATTTTCTTTTTTTAAATAAAAGATAAACTTTTCAAAATTTAACATAGGTTTTTGTCACACTTGTCATGGTAACATACCTATATGCATGGAGCTATCACATCATAAAAATAATTTTCTACTTGGTTGTGGTTGCTTTTTTTTTCTTCTTCTTTTTTACTTACACATATATAGGTAATTAGTTGAAATAATGATTGATGGATGTGGCACTTTTTTGTAGTGGTATTATGCATGAAATAGAGGAGATGAAGCAATTGAGTTCTTTGAAATAGAATGCTTATTTTTTCTGAATTAATGAAAAGTTTATTCTATAAAATATAATTTTTTTTACATATTTTTCAAGATCAACTCACTGGAAAATGTATGGTGTGAGAATTTTGAGACTTACTAGTCAAAAATCTCCTCATTTCCTATGTTTATATATGTTTGTACATATTCTATTCCCAACAACGTGATAATCAGAGACGGAGACAAAATTTAAAGTTTATGGATTTATATCTTTTAAGATATCTAAATAATTGTGTACTTATTTAATATTCTTAAGACATTTACAAGATTTAGACTAAAGTTACTAAGTTCGACCTAATCCCCTAGCTCTACACTAGCTCTGCCCTTGGCGTGATTGACTTATCCACTGGATATCGGTTGTTTTTTATCTTTTCCAAGGGCCACAGGGTGTATGAAGAGGCAGAGCCATGTAGGGCTAAGGGGGTTCATCTGAATCCTCTTCAGTGGAAAATTACACAATTTATATATATAATTCTTTGGATGTTTACTTTTTCATATATTGAATCCTCTTAGTAAAAGTCCTAACTCAGTCACTGAATATAACCAAACCTTACCTCTACCTTTTAAGAGATAGAAAAAAGCTTTCTAAGTTCATTGGTGCAATATAGTTGTCAAATTTCCTCTAAGCCAAAACATGCTAAAATGACAAAGAGTGAAAAAATTGAATAGTACCAATTGTACTCTTGTAATTGTTTTTCTTGTTTTTGGAATAACAACTTGACTATGTGAATCAAAGAGGATTTTGCTTTTTACACATACATGTATGGGTCCATGTCTTTATTAGCCACAACAAGAATTGGTTCTTTTTCATTATTTGTTTGATTCTTTTGCTTTGCATAGAAACTCATCCAAATACTTTGCACTTAAAAAAAACTTGGTTTCTTCCCAAAGAATATAATAACAAACCCCACCAAAAAGCAATTAACATAACCAAATTAATTGTGTTATGCTCAATTTGTGGACTCCACAACCCACCAAATTACTTACCTTCACTCTTCAATTCTCCTCCACATGTAATCTCTTTCTCTTTTTTTATAAAATTGCTTTTTCTAATAGGCTACCCTTTATTTATTTTTTATTTTTTTAAAAAAAAAATTATTGTTAGTTAAAAAGATCTTGAGATATATATTGAAGTTTAGTATTTACAAATATTATGGTTCTGTTGATAATAATATTTCAATATTCACAAATAGTTCATAGAAGGAGATTAATTGTCCATTCCACAATCAATGCGGGAGACTTAACACTCCTCGTCACACTAAGGTTTAAAACCTAGTGCGTGGATCAAGAACAACATCTGTGGTGAACAAATTGGGATGAGTATGAATCTGATATCATGTAAAGATATAATATTTGAGTCTGACTCAACCTCAAACTCAAAAACTAGTTCAAAAGGGGGGAATTGATATCCAAGGCTATATAAGGAAATCAATTGTCCATACCGCAACCGATGTGGGAGACTTAACATTTACATTTCAATGTTATATAAACTTGATTTTAATTTATATACATTATCATGATTTTTTTTAAAATGACCCTATTGAGTTTCGTAATGGATATTTACAGATAAGCTTTGTTAAAATGTTAGCTTTATAATCTTAAAAAATAAAATAAAGTGCTTACTGCAATAAATAATAATAATGTGATATCTCAAAGTTCTATTAGATTGACGATATACAAAACTTAAACTCTATAAAAAAAATTGGGCAAAAATCTTATTACTAAGTTATACTGAGCCTATAGAGAGGCCAATTTGTCAATGGAGAGGAGACGCTATTGTAGACTAATTAAATTTGGTTTCTTATGATTGGCTCATAAATTAATCAATCACGTGCCCAAAATTTTTAATTTATTATTAGGTTCAACCACTTTTGTCACATAAGGACGGCCTAAGTGCATAGATACCTGATTTTGGAATCATCATTTAAGATATATTCGTAATACGTAAAAATTTACAAGTTTATTCACTTCGAACCCTGTCAAACATCACAATATGATGTTTGAAGTTTCATAATGTTGAACCTGAACTTCAGACACACATGATTGAAATTCAGTCATTTTTATATGAACTTTAGCCAGTTATACATGCATAAACTTTAGATAATATCGGAATTTCACCTAGATATATAATATAACTTCAAATAAGTTTGTTTGAAGATCAATTTTGACACCATATATTTGAAATTGTGTCAAAATAAATTGACTTGTAAATGTTTTTTAAAAATAAATACAAGTTAAATAAGAATGTTCAAATTGATATTATATCCAAAGTAAAGCAATCATGTAATCATGTAAAAAGTATAGCAATGTTATATAACTTATACAAAACAAGATTAAAGTGCAAAAATCTTTATTTTTATAAATGGAAACATGAAAAAGAATTGCTTTACGTAATCTTATTTGCCTTAGCATGCTAGACAAAAGTTGCCAAACTTTTTAGAAAGTAGGGAAAATGTTAAAATTTATAATTAAAGTATCGATCCGATTTATCCTACATTGTCTTCTATTTATTTTTATTGTCTTCGTTTTATATTACTTGGCTCCTGTAGACCGGATGTCTTTAAGAAAATTTTGATTAAATGTGATTTTACTAAATTAATTTTATTAATAATGATATGAAACTCTAAATTTGACTATTATTACTTTATGTAGCTATTTAATACCAAATGTTAAAAGAAAAAATATAATAATATTCTCTTAATTTCGTACATTAGATAAGTAAATTAAAATAACTATTTTTAAAATGAGACAATAAGAATCTCTTTATTTTCTCTTTCTCATTTCAATCAATTAGATTAGAATAGATGCTTTAGTTCACTGGTTCATTTCCGTAAATCAAGAGAGCTTTATTATTTTTGGCCTCATACTACTCTTAATAGTAAATAACTACATAAAGTAGTAATTGTCAATTTTAGAGTTTTAAAATATCATTAATAGAATTAATTTAGTAAAATCAGTGTTTTAAAAGGCGGGGACGCGAGGGGAGGGGGGGTACATTTTATGCAGTATGGGGCAAGACGTAATCCTCGAGACATGGGGCGTAAATCTCATGGATCTACGGGGCGTACATCTCATTTATATTCAATTTTATAATTTTATTACTAAGAAAGTAAGCAAAAATAAAACTTTCAATGATTTTACAAATAAATTTTAATAAATAACAAATAATATGAAAAAAAATAATTATTATTTGAGAAAGGTATTAATAACAATAATATAGAAAAAAAGGTATTATAATTACTGTTTGAGAAAGGTAACTACTAACCACACAAAAAATGATAATAGCTAAATAATCTTTAAATGAAATAATCACCCTTCTTCACATTGACTAGTCCTTCCACCCTCAATTAATATTTGCACTAATTATTATTTATATATTTTCAAGAAGAAGAAGGATAAAAAGTGTAAGAGTAATAACAAAAAATGAATAAAGTTGTCTCAGGAACATAGTGTTACGAAAATACTATCTTATCAATTTCAGACATGATTATCTATAAAATTATTTATAACAATGTCATTTTCTATGAGAGTTTATTTATACATTTTAGAAAAAAATCATTATAACTTGAAGAAAAAAAATGATAGCATAAAATATAAATATTATTACACTAATGATAATAAAAATGGATTTAAAGCAAAAATGGTTTAAAAAACAAGCAGAAATAAATTAACTTCTGAAGCGTATGTTTTTACGTCAAGAACTTATATTTTTACGCTTGAGGCTTACGCACCAAATTCTAAGACTTACGCCCTATGAATCTATGCCTGTAATTTGTGCTCCAAAGCATTCTTGATATGTCCTGCCCCAAGACACACCCAAAAAATCACATCAATTCCACATTTCACTATCAAATGAAGCAAATTTTCTGGCAAAAGAAAAATAGAAATTGAAAACAATAACTACTTCCATTGATTTTGGAATTGGAAAAATTGACTGGAGAAAGAATCACTTCTGGTAAGATAGATTTTGGAAATATGTGAAGTCACAATCAAGGACTACTTCTATTAGTTATATTTTTCTTTGGAACTTTCATAATTGAATAGTCTAAAAGAAACTCATTATAACTAGTACTTCATATGTCTTAATTTATACGGTATTTTTTTGCTTCTCAAAGTTCAAATTATGTAAATTTTAATTAATATTTTTTCATCATATGTATAGGACTTTTGAATAAAGAAAAAATAACATATAGATTGAGACGGGGAGAATA
Source organism: Solanum appendiculatum (assembly GCA_018342035.1). Taxonomy (NCBI): domain Eukaryota; kingdom Viridiplantae; phylum Streptophyta; class Magnoliopsida; order Solanales; family Solanaceae; genus Solanum; species Solanum appendiculatum. Next base: position 531,295 of record JAGDQO010000088.1, read on the forward strand.
GTATATTTTAAATGAAAGCAATCACTATGGACAAAAAGAAAATGTTTCGTATCATATCTCATAATAGAAATTTAGTATAGTAGGAAGTAACGTGACAATTCTCTATTTTTTAATTATTAATCTTAAATACATTGAAACTTTTAAATGCGTAGAAATTATTTGATTAAAATATTTTTATTTTATTCTTTATGTCATGCTCTTGTAGGAAACAACATGGTATATTGAAAGCTACAAGACATTTAAGGTTGTTTCGAGTAGATCATCGATTTAAGTAAAGCATTTCAAAGTAGATTTTAAAAGAAAATACAGTTAGTAATGAAGAAGTCATGTTGGAAATAATGAAAAAAGTAATAAAATAATATAATAATTGAAGCAAAAGAAATAACATGTAATAATAAAAATTAAAGAATAAGATAATACGAGAGTAATAATAATAAATCTGATATGAAAAGAAGGCACAAATAAGGTGTCCCAAACTATCATGATGCCCTCTCTCATAGAAAAGCAAGATAACACAGGAATATCTACTAATCTTTTATTCTAATCTTCGATCTTTATAACCTTCTCTCTAGGGTTATCCGAATCACGCACTGCAGGGTCCATTAGGGGGTGGCACTCCAAACAAAATTTTCTCCATACCTAAGACTAAAACCCGAGACCTCTGATTAAGAATAGAATAGTTCCACCACTGTCTTACCACACATGTTGGTATAAGCATATGTACTTAAAAGTTAAAAACATCATACATCTCATATACTCGAGCAATGTGGAAAATACCAAAAATATGCTCCAATAAGGTAAAGAACTAAATTAAGATTTACTTATTGAAATCATTTAAACAAATTTTTTTTGGAGAGAACATATATTGAACATATATGCATGTGTGCCACAAGTTCTTCAATCCATTCTAGATTAAGACATTTAAAAGAAATTTTTTTTTATATATATATATAATACAAATATCTTTGAGATACTCAAATCTCAACTAATTTTGTACATAACTCATTGTGACATATGCCCTATAATAAAAAGTAAGTCCAAAATTAGTAGTGGAGAAAAAATATTCATTAAGCAGATTTAAAATATAAAGAAAGAAATATGTGAAGAAGACAAGAGAGTGCAATCTCTATTATATAATATATATGTATAATTTTAATCTAGTATATATAGTGTAATTTTTCATTGAAAATAGTTTAAAATGGACCCCTTTTGATATCTAGCTGTGACCAAGAGTCATGTGTCAAATCATAGTTAATTTATGTATATGCTCTAGTGAAAATTTATATAGCCAATTTCAACTTATTTGAAATTAAGAAGTAATTATTGTTGTTATTGTTAATTGAGTAAACACCAGTACCTGTTAGAAGCTACTGCGGCTAGGTAAATGATTTTTTAAGTCAGCAATAACAACAATAACATACTCAGGAAAAATCCTATAAGTAGAGTCTAAAAAAGCAGAGTATACGTAACTTTATTCCTACCTTATAAGTGTAGAGAAACGGTTTCGATAGGCCTTCAGCTCAAGTGCATTTTTGTAAGTCGACTCATTAAAAATGTTGTTTTTCATATTAAAAAAAATGATTTAAAATGTTAAGATTTCAATTAAAATTAACCAAAGCACACGTATGCAATACGTCATCATAGCAAAGCAATTTCAGCAGCCGACTGCTAAGAACGCGCCCACTTCACGCGCCACCTTATGTGACTTTTTCCATTTTTTAGAATTTAAAAAAAAAAACAATTTTGTCTTCTTCTTTTCTAAATTTTCTCCTTTCCTATTTAACCGAAACCGGTAATTCGAATCGAAAAAAATTATTGATATATTAGTATGGAACTATGGATTAGTAGTTTAGCAATTTTAATAATGATTTTAATTTTTTTTTATTATCGGTTATCAGTTCTTAACGGTGTGATATTTTTTCTTAACAGGTTAATCGATAACTCGATAGTAAATTAATAAATGATGTTTATATCATTCAGTATATAAAATCTAAAGTCCTTGACTTAGAGTTTAGTTTCATACTTTTGTTTCGAATTGTCTCAAATTTTCGGTTATTCTACAATGTGTCAGTATTGGCTTTTGAGCAAGATACAATCTGTCAACTCATATACATAATTCATTTGGTTTGTCACCTTGTTTCTAAATAATTTGCAATGATTTTCTTTTTGTATCAAATCTTAATGGTTAAGTCGATAATTGAACCGATAACGATCAATAACCGTTAAACTAATTGCTGATATGCTAATATTTTTATGATTCTATAACGATTTATCATGTCCACAAATCAATAATCAATACGCCGAACTGCCCTAATTTTTGGTCTCCAATTTCATTAACCAATAATAAAATAAAATAAATAAGGTGGGACCACAATTACTGTACACGTGTCAAAGAAACAGAACATCTAACCCCACAAATGAGAAAGATTCGCACTATATCTTGGGTCCCACAATTCTAATCAATTTAATTTTTTTTTGTTTTCGTATTCGTTTTGGTGTACGATTGATTCGAATTTGTGTTAGAAAATTCTAACTTTGAACACTAAGGTACTCACTAAAAGATGAGAGATTTTGTTTTTGAGAGTAAAATTTGGGACATCTCGTTAAAAATAAAGGAATATATATTACATGTTATCATATATATATAGGTGAAATAGTCAGGTCTAATCAATTCATTTCTTATCTCTCACACAATATTTGGTACCATTTGGATGCTCGACTAATTCGAAATTCTTGTCCAGAGACCATATTTTATATGATAAAAATGCTTCCTACCAAGAGTAGTTTTATTTATTAGAATTTCTCATTCCAACATTAGTGTTGGTGTCAGAATTTAAAATTTATGGTGTTAGATTTTGATTTTTTAAAAGTTATTGAATTCTTAACTAATAATCTGATATACTTAATGAATTTCAAAACAAATATGAGATTTGAACAAAAGCTACTAGGTTCAATTGTATTCATAGCTAATACAGTAGCTTTACCTATATATTCAATATACAACAACATACCTAGTGGAATCCCTCTAAGTGAGGTCTGAGGATAATAGATTGTACGCAGACCTTATCACTATCTAGAAGATGTAGAGAGATTGTTTTTGAAAGACATTCGACTCAAATGCATCAAATCAAGTAAAAGGAAAAAAAATAATGGAAAAAAAAACATAGTCGATAATAAGAAAAGCAGTGTAAACTCTACAAGAAAGAAACAATAGCAATAGCAAAATAGTGTGATAATTGAAACACAATACACGTCATATGACAAGAACAATTAAAAGGTATGACTAGTACTACGAAAGGTACTAACAAGCTTAAACCTACGCATGACAAGACAGCCGTCTACCCTAATACGTACGCGATCTCTACTCTTTCCTATCTAGAGCCATGTCCTCAATAATATGAAACTATGTCATGTCCTGTCTGATCACCTCTCTCCATTACTTCTTCGGCCTATCTCTACCCTATTATAAAATCTATAATTAAAAATGAAAGAATAGTTAACACCAAACACAATTCTTGATGAGGTGATAAGGTTTAACCAATTAATTTCTTATTTCTCACCTAATATAAAGTATATGTTTAAAGGTTCGATTAATTCTAATTCAAATTCATATAACAAGATCACATTACTCCAGTATCAAAGGTGCATACAAAATTTAACTGAATTCTTAGCTAACACAAGAATCTCATCTCTATCAAATACATAATTTCTAATTAAAGATAAAAGAATATTTATCGCCCGACACCATTTTTGGTGAGATGGTAAGGTCTAATCAATTCATTTTGGCCTTTACCAAAAAATTTCAAACATAAAAAATATTTTTTTTAAAATAAAACTTTTTCTATGTCCCACTTTTGGGTAGAGACGTGTAAAGAGACTTGTTTTTTGGGTCTATGTGTGGAATTTATGTAGAAGAGAAAAGAAAAATAAATAAATAAATTTGGGACCCATTTTTCTTTTATAAAAAAACCTTTTAAAAATAATGGGACCCACCAATTACAAAAAAGTCAAGAAAGTAACCAATCAGAGTAAAGCCGTGTGTCAATCATCAACTTCCTTTTTCTTTGCTCATATTATCCTTTACTTCATTGTCGGGTGACACGTTTCGAGGTTCGGACGACCGATTACTCGAAACGTTTTTTACAATTTGAATAGAAGAAAATAATTATGTAAAATTATGTGTTAATGAAGCTCACAAAGAGCTAGAAAGGATGAGGATGAGTTGAAAAGTGTCAATTAATTACAAATAATAATCATATATTCAGTGTGATTTACAGGTTAGAGAGTTAAAGTTTACGTAGATCATTCCTGTTTTTGAAGGTTGAGAAATTATTTACGATAGACCTCGACTTAAGATAAGACATGAAAATAGATTGAAAAACATTGACAAAATATAGAAAATATAACAAAGCATCCTTCAATCAATATATAAACAATAATTTCAATAAAATAATGTGATAATTAAAATATAATAAACAGTAAATAGTAACAAAAATTATAAAACAACAAAAAATACTACGTACCATAGAAAGATTATCAAGCAACTATATTCTTAAATTATGTTGAGAATTAGTATATGATATTTATATATTAATAATATATATGATCAATCAAGATGTCATATATAGTATGTTTAGTGAAATACCTCTTTGAATACTTGACAAGATGAATTTGTATGGCTTAATATAGTTTTTAAAAAAAAAACTAATTTGTTGTCATTATAGTATTATAGTTTCTGATATATTTATATTTATATTTATATTGTGTAAACAATATATCCTGTATCGAGATGATCTCCATTAATTAGTTCGTCGATTCATTTAAATTAAAAATAATAGCTTAAATTCTTACAATTTTTAATCTGAAGTAGCTTCATCAAAATTATCTTATCCGAAGGGAGCATGACAATTTGTTTATAACTTTTTCTAGGACCATCTATTAAAGTCACATAAGAAAATTCTCAGTTTTGGCCTAAACTACACAAATTCCAATAATGGTCAAAATTGAGTTGGTGAAACTTTCCTCTAGTATAATGTACTCCCTAGCACCTTTACATTTTAAGTAAAAATATTAGGTGTTCACGATTAATTTAAATTTGTATCGTGTAAGAAATATTTAAAGGGAAAATGTTCTTTATTGATATTTTATTTCATATACAGAGCTCAAATACAAGACTTCTGATTAAGAGTAGATTTTTTTTTTTTTTGTCTTATACTTTGTATTCAATAAAATTACACCAAATAAATGGAGGCAGATGAAATATTTTTACAATATTTGAATTAAAACAACTAAAATAACCAAAATATTTAAATTATTGAATATTCTCTTATATTTTTAAACAAAAATCATTTTAATGCCTACATTAAAATTCATGTATCATTAGGAAGAAAAATATCTAGTACTCTTAGCTATACCCAACTTGTTCTTTTGATTAATTATTTTCTTTCTTAATTTTTGATAAAACATTTGTATATTTTGGTTTTACTTGCACCCAAACCTAGATATTTTATAATTAATATATATATATATTTTATAATTAATATATATATATATTTTATAATCAATATATATATATATATATATAACGTGGCTCTTTATAAACCAAAAGAAATTGAACACACTTGCCCCCACACCTCACCCAAATTGGCAGATTAGGTACGCAACAATAGCAATTAAGACTTTTTTGGTCCTTCCTTTTTGGCCCCCCCCGACCCCCACCCCCACCCCCATCTAACACTTTATCATAAGGGTATTTAAGTAAATTAACTTTTCGATTTGATGTGTTGATAAATATTTTATAGTTTTTTTTTTTGTTTCCCACCCGGTGTCCGGTATCCACATTGAAGCCCGACTAAATCCGGATTCGCGCCGGGAAGTCCCACATTGAGGGGTAAAGCACTCCCTAAACAAAGGCAACTCCGTACCCAAGGGGAATCCGACCTCTTGATTAAGGATGAAGGAGTACTTACCACTCCACCACAACCCGTAATATTTTTTAGTTTATCCAGGCATCTAACGCTTTTGTTAGCGTTGGAGCGTTATTTATGTTTGATTCTTCTTTTCAGAAAGTATTATAAGTATTAAATAACACGAAAAAAAAAACATGTGAAGATTTTCCTCACGATTAGCAATATTTAAATAAATAAATTATTCGAAATATAAGATACTTTAATTATGTTTTGAATTAAATTTAAAATGTTAAAAATTAAAATCACAAGAATGGAGAGGGAAATATAAATTCTTATAGGATAATAATGATTATAAGAAAAAAAAATTCCCCGAAAAATCTTGATTATTTATTCCACATTAGATATAGAATAATGATTCCAAAATTGTAATTCTAGAATAACTTTGTTAACAACCCTAAGAATTATAATTATAGAACAATGATTCTAAAATTGTAATTCTAGAATAACTTTATTAACAACCAAACAACCCCTAAGAATTATAATTATTCTAAAGACTATACTATCCTATAATACCTAGTTATATTATCTATTTCCAAAAAAGAAATGGATTGTGATTCTTATAAATGCCTCAAAAGAGCAAAACTTTCAAAGGTGTAATTATCATAAAATCAAAAAGAAAGAGAGCACTCAAGAAATTGTAAACACTAGACAAGCCACCCCCTCTATGCTACTCTAGAAATCTAGAAAAGTCATTAGATCATAGATATGTCCAAATATCTAAAAATTCTAAAGGTCAAGAAATCTTTTTACACCTTTTATATGGTTAAAACTATTAATCAGATCGATGAGGAGTTTTGGAATAACGATAAAGTTATTTTCATGTAATTTATAAATCACGAGTTCGAGTCGTGAAAATAGTTATTAATGCTTATATTATAGTAGATTGTCACTTGTCTACATCACACCCTTATGATGTGTCCTTTCATGAACTCACCAGTGGCGTAGCTAGGATTTTCATTAAAGGGTGTCAATGTTTGTAGTATAAAAAAAAATTATGAGGCCAGCAGGGCTAACACACACAACCTCAAGGAATTTTTGCAACCCCATAACCACTAGGTTAAACTTTCAGCTTATATGAAGAGGTGTCAATACTTATATATATATATTTATTAAACCAAAATTTGACCTCTATATACAATGTAATTTTCTGACGAAGCGGTGTCGCTTGACACCCCTTTACCTCTGCCCCTGCTGCTAATACGAGGTGTTTTGTGCACTGATACTGCCCTTTAAAAACTATTAATAAATGAAGTGTAGTATGACCTATGTACTTTTGTTTATTTATTTATTGTGCTCAAGTGTATTTATAGTGCTTTATGGTTCTTGATCATGCTTAGTTAATTAATTGATAAATTAATCATAGTTGTCAATTAGTAACTTTTTTTTTTCTTTTGGAAATCATGCTTGAATTTTGGAGGTTTTCTTGTTTTGCTGCCTCACAAAGTACGGACAATTAGATCCTAGAATAAATCAATTCTTCAAGTATATATAGGAAATATACACATCCTTCACTATCAAAAGATTACACATTGCATGAATCTATCAATCACTAAAACCAAAAAGAAAAAAAAAAGAGAATTCTAGTACTAATTTAATAACCAAGTAGTAGCTTTCTATAAATAGTACAAAAATCATATTTTATAAACTATATTATCACAATAGAAGGTCGTTTTAAGTAATCAATTATTTATAATAGTATAGTGGGACAAGCCAAAGGAGCTACATGAAAGTGATTGCGGTGGAGTAATAAGTATTACTTTATCTTTAATTAAAGGTTTCGAGTAGTGGTGTGCCATAATTTTTCTTAGAACAACAACAATATATTCAGTGTAATTTTACAAGTAAAGTTTGGGGAGGGTAGAATGTACACAAACCTAACCCTTATATTTGTGAGATAGAAACACAATTTTCAATCAGTATTTTCACTAAAGGAATCAAACCGATAAAGAAGTAAATACATGAAAAAGAATCAAGGGAATTCAATCAGAATTTTAGCGAAGGGTGTTAATTGATACCCCTTGAACAATGATGACTCCACCACTGATTTCAAATTTGATCTGTAGGTATATTCTCAAAATGAACTTTCTGATGCAGATTCAAATTTATCGACCCTAAAACAGATATCCAATACCAAGTGAAAAATGAGAAAAAAAGGCCAAAGGACCCCATTTTCCATTAGTTCTCAAGGAAGGTAAATGATGAAGGCCAAAATTTGAATACAAACATAAAGAAGAAATAAAAATGGAGAAAAGTCATGGACACAAGTGTTGGTACTTGGGATAGTAATATATTCCTTTTTCATGTTTATATAAATAAAAATATGGGCCAATTTTAGAGGGAAATTTGGCCCATTGGGTCAACATGGCTTGTTTTAGAAACAATGATGGAGACAGTTTAAGGGCCCATAGTTAATTTGTTGATATGGTTTTGTGTTTTTTTGGTACAAAGAGACAACCTTTCATGTCTTTAGTACATTTTCTAATCAATTGGTATTTTTTTATATTTTCTTTTTACCATTTGAAGATTTTTCTTTTGTTTTTTTTCTATTGTTTTTATAATTATTATGCATTTTAAGTTTTATAATAACCATATATACATAATATTTATACAATCAGATCATTTGGCAGTGAATTGTCACTGTCTACTTTGAGCCTGTTTGGATCGGTTTATTTTAAATGCTTTCAAGCTAAAATAACTTTTAAGCACTTTTTGTAGTTTTTGAGTAAAATAATATCAGAAAAGATTGTGATGAGTGGTAAGTACCCCTTCATCCTTATCAGGAGTTTTCAGGTTCGAAGATTGAGAAAGAAATCGTCTTTGATATGAAATACTTTACCCCTCAAAGTGACATTTCGCATCGCAAATCTGAAATCATCGAGCCCCAAAACAAGTACCCAGGTTAAAAATAAAACAAAAAAAAAACTATTAAAATTGATCAAATTATACTATGACTCTTTTGGGCTGTTGGGCTTCAACAAGAAATTATTACATTAATGAACACTCAAATCTGTTTGTTTTCATTACCCTTTTTGTGATTTATTGTACCAAATCCAAAACAAAGTTTATGTACTCTTACTCCTGTCTCAAATTATCTGTCATGATTTTTCAAAATAATTATCTCAAATTATTTGTCATTTAAAAATTAAAGACAAAATTTAATTATTTTTCTCTATTTTATCTTTAGTAATAATTATTACTAAAGACTACAAACACTTTATCAGTAAAATAAATATCTAATGAAGAGATATTATATTTTACGATGAATATCTTATCGTAAAATAAATACAAATAAAAACACTCATTGAAGATTGAACAAGTCTTAACTCTATGTATCAAAATTTGTGGGCTTGTGGCTATGAAGCCCAATATATCTTGAGTTGGGCCACTCATCCCACACATGGTGTCCAAATAGTGAGTTGGGCCTCAATATGATCCATTAAGATCTCGTTATGGGTCGTGAAAATTATTTTTGTTCGCGACACTCATAATGGGTCATGAATTTTTTTTCTTCGCGACCCCCCCCCAACAATTTTCCAAAGCTTTTCGCTATTTTGAATTAAATTTTGTGTCGATTAGTTTGTTATACTCCTTCCGTCTCAAATTATGTGGCATATTTTGATGTAAACTTTGACTAAAGTTTAAAATATATTTTTCATCATCTCGACGGGAAATAAATGCAATTTATAATACTTTTTTGTATAATTTTTTAATATTTAAATTTAACTTTTAAAGTATTGTTAGTTTTGTTTTTTCCTTGTGAAAAATCAACCATGCAAACAAGAAGAAAAGGGCTAAACAAGAAGAAATACATTTATATATATAGATAACTTTGTATTAAATATATATCACACTGAAATAATGAAAAGAATCTATTTATTTTCTTTAAAAAAAGAAAACTCCTTTCACTTTGCTTCTCTTATTTCAGGAGTGAAAAATTATTAACTAATACTAGTAAGATTTTAGTTAAATCTTTTATTCTCTCTTAGCTAGTGTATCCTTATACTCTTAATTTTTTTTAGATACATATGCTTATAAATTTAGGTGAATTTAATAATTTTTATCTAATTCTCTATATGTATTAAATTTTTTCTTAAATAATCTTTGATTGGGACTAATACAAAAACTTCATATTCTGAATCCGTCTTTGCTTCTATTTTTCCTCTGCTTTTATATCCTCTTCTATTGCATGTATCTCACAAACAACATGCTCTCCTTTTATTGCACCTATAGGATTTTCCTCCTCCTTCACCGCGGCATTCACAATTCCGCGGTGCAGGAGTTGTAATCGAGGCGCTAGTGGTTTCTCCAAAGCCTCGATTGACGTAGAATTATCCTTCGTTTTTTCCTCCTTTTGGAAATGTGCTACGATCGAAAGCTCTCCTACTGCCTTAGATATTTCATCGACGCATATAGTGACGTTGATGAGTATCGACGCCACCGACATAGCCATGACGACGTCAATTGTGTCTTCTTCTGAGATAGTTTTTGTGGTAATTAAGAGCGCCGCTCTGAGGTCATCGATGGCGAATTTCGCGTTATACGAGCCGGGTTCCACCATGGAGGAAGGGGGTTGGGTCCTAGTTTTGATGGACAAAGCAAGATACTTTAATGCATTGCTAGATTTCGTGATAATTCTTTTGCAAGCTTCTTCTGTTCTTCTATGAAACTCTGTTGGTGCCTGAAAATTCAAACACGTGTCAAAATTAGAAATTTTGTATTTCCTTTATTCTACTTCTTGTGACACAATTTGAATCGATATAGTATTTAAGTTTTTTTTTTGTAAAAAAAAAAAATAATTATTATGATCTGAAATATATCATAATATTTTTTAAAAAAATAAATATGTACCTGAGATTTGGATTTTAAGTGACCACTAAGAGCATGAAGATGGTAAGCACAATCTCTACCAAGGTTACCAATCTTCAAGTACTCTTTCCCTGGATTATTAAACCTAAATGGTCCATTTGCTGGCTCCCACCATGCAAAGTTTTGCTGAAATAATTTTTTATCGTAAGTTATATATACTGATAATATAAAACAAATAAATGTATAGCGTTACATTACTTTAAAAAATAATTGTAGATAATTTGTGATATAAACAGTAAATGGTAATATATATATATATATATATCTCCTAGAAATTCTCAGCGGAGAGAATAAGATTATAAAACACTCATAATAGTATATTTATAAGCAATAAGTTATGGTTTAGGTAGAGGATTAATTAGCTAATGGGCCAATAATTAGTGCGCCGCGCCTTATAAATATACTAAGCCCAAATAGTATTTTTCAATAGTCGGGATTAAATTTCAATTACTAGATAATAGTATTAAAAAAATAATCAAAAAGTCACTTCAGATATATGCATCGAGAAACTCTTGATAAAGAAGATTTTTCTCTTAAATGAGTCTTACACAGTATAAAGTGGATGAATTCCCTTAAAGTTTTCATAGCCTTGTTACCCACTTAGATGCAAAGAGTATCTCTTTCTTTTTAAAACCCTATACATCCAATGAAAAAACGCGATTTTTCCTAATATCCATAATAAAAATGTTTATAATAATTGGTTGAGATTTAGGTGAAGGACAAACTAATGGACGAACTGGCTAAATAACACATTTTTATAAACTAGACTCAATATATATAAATATATATAGGAATTTTTACAATCAAATCAATTATATATCTACTCACCAAAGATTCCTCAGTGGCCTTAGAACCAAGAACACTTTTAAAGGCTTCAAGAAATCCCTTGTTCTTGTCTTTGGAGCCCTCACCAATTGCTTGAAAATACTCACTTTCAAAACCTACAAAAAAAGAGTTCACTTTTTTCAATTTTTGCCCTATACAAATTGTGGTTGAGCTACACTTGTCAAATTTTATAACAATCAATACTTATAACAATATTATAATATAACAATCAAGCTTTCTTTGGAACTAACATTTCATGTTACATTATGTTATATGTTCTTTATACAATATTTCTTTATAGCATTAAAAAAAAGTCCAGACAAATTAATGACTCCGTTATAAAAAGATTTGATTTTATACATTGAAACTCCCTAACTTCTTTATAATTTTAATCTCCGAGGGGGAGGGGGCAGGGGTAAGAAGTTTTCAAAAAAAAATCTATAAAAGAAATTAAGAAAATGTAAAATTCTTTTGGGGGATGGAATTAGGATTTTTTAATAAATAAATAAATAAATAAAAATTCTAATATTTTTTTATGGGAGAGTAGGGGGAGGTTGGGGGTGGGTGGTTCGAGGGGAGGGGGATAAGATTTTTTTTTTTTTTAAAAAAACTTGTATAAAATAATTTTTTTTTAAATTGCTTTTTTAGGGGGTGAGGGTGGGGTGGGTTGGGGGAGGAGGACATGAGGGAGGGAGTGGTGGTGGAGTGGGGTAAGAAAACTATTGTAATCTTTTTCTTTTTTTTGGGTGGTGGTAGTGGTGGTGGTGGTGGTGGTGGTGGGGAGGGGGGAGGGGGGAGAGGGGAGGGGGGAGGAATAGGGATACTTTAATCAATAACTTTTAACTAATATTAATAATTTATTTAATTTCTGTAAAGGTGGAATGTTTTGTCCATATGGTCACAAGATTTTTTAAATAAAAGAGAGCGTATGTACACACCAACACATATTAGTTGATGTGTGTTTCTCAAATGAATAAGTAATAGTTTAAATATGAAACTCAGATTTTCAATAATTAATATAGATATGACTCAAACAAAAAAAAGATAGTTTAGCTGTTTTTTTGACACGTTATTCTAAAATAAAAACATTCACATACCATCTAAGAAGCTTGCTAGCTTTTCAAGATTGGCAATAATAAGATTATGAAGATCTTTTCCAGCCCACACTGGTCGAATGACCAATGAGATGACCATGACTGTGGCAACACTAACCATAATAACTGATATCCTCTGCTTAACCATCTCCAAGTACTTGTCACCAGACACTGTGACCAAACTAAATGTTGCCACAGAGAACATGCATCCATAGTCATACCTCCTTTGCATATGTGGATAAAATCTTGTAAATGTACCTAGAGCACCTGCATGAATAGCAAGTGATCGAGTCTTTTGATTAGAGACGGATTCAGAATTGAAATATTATGGGTTTCAATTTCGATACTCTAGCTCAACTAAGGGTGGGCATGGTACGCATGATATAGTACGGTAATGAAAACTTCTGTTAGATAATTTCGGTTTTTAAAAGTATTATATCATTATTATACCTAATTAATTTGGTATAAGCCGGTATTTTAAAGTGCGGTTTTCGTATTTTGGAGGACGGTAAATGAATAACCATAGTTTGTTCGACTTCGACTTACATAAACTTATAATAGAAAATTATGATTTTGACTTTTCAAAAAATGCCTCAATTATATCATACTTGTATAGCCTTGATCTTGGCTCATTAGATTGCTTCTTTGTTGAAATGACCCGTAATATAACGAACATGCAAAATAGATCTTTTTATTATGAAGAGATTTGTTGTTCCTGATCATGCTTCATCTTAGATGTCATTTGAACAAGTAAAAGTTTTGTCTTGATGATCTAAGTGGGGATAGCATTATTTCTCCTCTGCATGTCCATGAAATTTTCTCATATGAAATCTGAACCAAAATTACTGAATTCGAATCAACCCATAAGATGTATGCTAGATCCTCACTTTGATATACAAATATGCCATCGAACTTTGAGAAAATGACATAGATGAGCCAAACTTTTAACGGATGGCACAGATGAACCTTTTCTCATATTTGAGTCTTTTCCCTTTAATTAATATTAAAAAGGACTCCTTAGCTATATATCTTCCAAAAAATATTGTTTGAATTTTTCCATTTTTTTATAATAGAGAAAAAGATTGTATTGTGCATGCATATCATACCTAGAATGAAGACCAAAAACCCAAGAATTATAGGTTCCCCTTCTTTTCCACAAAACTCAGCTAAATATTTAGCTCCAATCCCTAATGAGACACCTAGTGCTGTAGCAAATGCTATGTTTAAGCACTTTGATATAGTTGCACCTGAAAATAATAGAAAACCTTTAACATGAAAATTAAGTGTAGAAAAAAAAAATCATCAAATTTGAGAAGAAAAAACACTACTAAAAAAAACAAGAATCAGCGACAGATAAAATTTATAGTTAAACAATAAAATTCATTTCTAAACCTATTGAGCGTTAGATAATCAACAAATTATGTTAAGACAGACAAGTTCTGTAGTTAAACAATAAAATTTATCGCTAAACCTATTTAACGTCAGATAATCAAAATATTATGTTAGTTATGAACGATTTAGCAACATGTTAGGTTAGCATCGAAGTTCGTAGCTAATTTTAATTATTACCAGCAGTGTACTCAAAAGCAACCATTACTGTGAGGACAGCCATGATTGCTGATTGTTCAAAGCTATGATAAAGTGGCCATGAATAGTAAAACAATATGACCAAAGTGAGAGATAATCCCACTTTGGCTGCATGCCAAATTTTTCTTGGATCATCTTTTCCAATATTTATTGTGTTATTAGCAATGTTGCTAATTTTGTCTATCAACTTTCTTGGAAACCTCTTGAGTTGGTTCCACAACATGGTGAAAACACTATCTTTTTCTTGGATTGTGGAATCAATATCCATTGGAAATGATTGAGTTGGTATAAATTAAGTGGTGTTGAGAAAGAAAAAAGAGAACCAATAGAGAAGATGCTAGGATGAAAATGTGCACACAATGGAACAACATCAACAAGCTCAATTTATAGTTGTGGTGAAACAATGGGATTTGACTTATTTTATTTTTTTGGAAATTTTCATCCACAAAATGAGCATCTAGCTTTTCCTATTGATCTTTCTTCATGAGAAGGATAAGTGTTTTGTGCGAACAAAGTCTTATACTGATAATTAATAGGGTTGTGAATTTAAATATAAAATGTATTCCATGGTGCGAGGCTTTAGGGAAAAATCGTGTGGGCGTGACTTAAAGAGAACAATATGATACTATTTTAAGAGTATTTTAGGGTTGGTTTACCCCTAACAATTAGTATCAGAGTCAATAATTTAACAGGATGAATACAAAGATGACGAAGTGATGGCGTGAGGCTTGCTTATTATATTTACCATGCCAAAGGTAGCTTGGAGATGCACGAGAACAAGAAGTTAGCTCTGAGCTTCTTTATAATATCGATACATGCTCAATCATGGGTCACGTGGAACTTATTTGAGTGAAAGATTGTTAGGTGTGCGAACAAAGTCCTACCTTGATGGTTGAAAACATTGAGAAGCTATACATGATGTGTAGATAGACTTATCAAGTTGGTTCACTTCCTACCTATCAAGACAACATACATAATGATGTCTAGTGTGTGTATTTTTTTACATGAAAGATATAATCCATTTGCATGATGTACCAATAGCTATCATTTAAGATTGCATCACTCAATTCACTTCTAAGGATTTATGTTATGGCACGTGAGTTGTCCAAGTGCAAATTTATGTTATGAAACGTGAGTTTTTTTTTTTTTGGTTTTCCATTCGGTGTCTAGAGTCTACATTGGAGTTTAGACTAAATTTGAATTGTGCGCTGCAGGACACATTCGAGGGTGACGCTCCAACAGGATTTTCCTCATACCCGGGGATCGAATTGAGACCTCTTATTAAGGATGGAGCAGTCTCACCATTGAACCACAACTCATGTTGATGAAACGTGAGTTATTCATGGGTGTTTATGTTATGGCATGTGAGTTATATTATACCTACGTGCATGAGTTAGCTGAGAAGAAATTATATTTTTACACTCAATATTGATCTATACGCTTTTTCAACTTCAAGTTGTCCATACGAGTTTATGTTATGATACATGAGATGTTCGTACAATTTGATATGACTTGTGAAGATAAATCCGTCTCTCATGAGTCACTATATCACCCGAATCATCGGGACAGTTAGGGGTGGCAATTGGGCGGGTCATAATGGGTTAAAACAATAATCGGATCAAGACCCAACCCAACTCAAATTTGCTTAGGTCAAAACGGGTTGAGTCAAAATGGGTTAGATAATGGGTTACATTACGGGTCGAGACTCAACCCGACCCAGTTTTTACTAAACTTAATTGTTTTATTTATTTTTTAAAACTATTTTTGTATCTAATAAAATGGTTTTTTTTTTATTATGATCATATACAACATGCTGAATTTTAAAAAAAAAAGTTTTTTAAAAATATTTTAACAAGATTTTTCATAAGCCAATTCGGGTTACATATCAACCCAATTTTTAATGGGTTGAAATGGGTTGGATTCAAATGGGTTGAGCTAATGAATAGGCGGGCTTAAACGGGTTGAGCGGAATTTTTAATGGGTTAAAATGGGTTGGATTCAAATGGGTTGAGCTAATGAATGGGTGGGCTTAAACAGATTGAGCGAGTTGGGTTTGATTTTGCTACTCCTAGGATTTTTTTTTTGATTAGGCTTAAACGGGTTAAAAGTATTTTTGAATTCAACCCGTTGAGCTAACTCAATAAATGAATCATGACTCAACCCGTAGAATTATCGAACGAGTTGCGTGAATTAGGCGTGTATTGTCACCCCTAATTGTGAAAAAAATTCACTAGCTAAATTGTATGGCCTAATAAAACCATTTTTTCTTGTGTAGCTTGTAAAAAGTAAGGACCATCAATTAAAAACTATAGGACCATATATTAACAACTTTTAGGACCATCTATTATTTCAAGTGGCAATCTATATATTAGAAAGAAAAATCATAGTTTACATTTTAACCGTCTAATAAATGTGTCAAAATATTCTATTGGTAGAAATGTCACTCTTAAAATGCTTCTACAAAATATGTAAAAAAAAAAAATGCAATTTTTTTCAACTAAAAATGCACATGCATGCATTTTTCAATCAATTTTCCTTATTATTTGTTTCCAATAAAAAACAATAATTTTAAGCAAATATTATTTTGGTCAATAATCATCACTAAAAAATCATTATTATTCAACTGAAAAAATGTTTAGTGGCTATTCTCATGAACATTTTGATTGAATTAGTCAAAAAATAAAAGTATAGTAATGTTTTCATACAGAAAAGTTAGGAAGCTTCACACTATTTCAATGTGAACATATTTTTCACCATTCGTTTTTCTAGTGAGTTGGCTCGATGAGAAATGAGTGGGAAAATCTATAGCACAATTTTTTTACTAATTCGAGTTGACAAAAAAACTTATGTTTCTAGTAGTGAATAACATTATTGTATACAAAATCGTATGGAGATTTTCTACTCTGGTCCATTATTTTACTTAATATGTTTGTCTTTTACATGTGTTTTAATAAATTATTAACTAAAAAAGACAATTTGAATAAATTTTCCATTTTATTCTTTGAACTTAATTTAATCTCTCTTCACATTTTACTTAAGTAAAAATAAAAATGGAAAACTATATAATTTATTTTGTCTTGATATTTTAAAATGATAAATATTTCGGATTAAATATTTTTAATAACTATCACAAGTAATATGGACCAGGGATTGAAAGGTGTGAAAGTCTCCATTAATTTTAACTAATTGGAAAAAGTACATTGTTAGACATATATCCATATCGTATATACTAATTCTATTTGTATTTTTATATAATTATGTATCTTATCAGTTATCACTAATTAAGAGGTTCCTATCATATATTGGGAAAAATACACCTGGATACATGTATTTTTGTTACCAGATACACTAAATTAGGGAGAGAAGCGAGTGAGATAGGCACGTATCTTATATACATCTGAATCACACAAGATACATACAAATATGTATGTATCTTGTTTGATTCGCATGTATCTGAGATACTAGATACATAGGAGAGTGGCGAGCGAGATGGAAGAAAAACGAGCGAGGTAAGCGAGATATGTTATGTTTCCCAGATACATGCGAATCCACTTGGATACAGTCTATCTAGAACAAACTACACCTAATTTTGACCCCATATATCCTGAGATACATGTATTTGGACACACCAAATCTGGTAAGAATCGTAATATTATAAAATAAAGTGTATCTAAATAATTAGCTCCTAAACTAGTGAAATTTCTGTACTTTGCCCTAACTAATTTGACTTGAGTTATATTTGTACCACTTGATTTGTTTTTTTTTAAAACAAAAAAAATCAACTTGGAAGTTCTAGCAATCCCTAAGAAGAAATTAAATAGAAAAAATCTACTGTTTTTTTTTAACCAACTTGTTCTTCTACTAATTTATTATTTCTTGTTTGCTAAAATACACTAGACTTTGGTCCAAATATACGCTCACACACACACAAAATTGACTAGATTTCAAGCCTCATGAATTCTACGCGTTTTGGATTTGGAGATATTTTTATGTCAACCATAAATAATCGGAATCAAAATTTAAAGTGTATGGGTTCAAAATCTTAATTTTTTTAAATTATCGTGTTTTAATTTTTATAATTTATTTATGTTTGATAAAATTTTAAAATAAATACAAACTTTGAATCAAAATTATTAAATTTGCCTAAACCCGTTAATCATATCCTCAGCTCTGCCCGAGAAAAAAAATTGTGTCTCAATATTTACATAAAATTGATTGATAAAAAGAAAAATGTGTGTCATATATATTGAGACATATGGAGATGATAACAGCGGATATTGTCAATTTTCCACTATTATCAACTACTGTCTACCGTCATCGACGCCCACCAATATCAACTATCACCACCCACCATCATTGTCAATCATTGCAATTATAAGTCATCACAACTAGCCACATTTTACAATTATCACCATCAAACACCATTATCACAACAACGTATCATCGCCATTAGCTATCACTATTATCCATCACAATTATTAGTCGTCACGATCAATCATTAATGTCAGCTATCATTGCCACTAATTATTACCTATAACACCACCATTAGCCAACATGAGTCTCAATTGACACTCACAACCAGCACCGCTAGAAATTACAATCACCAACTGTCATATAATTATTTGAATTTTTTTTGGTTATGTAGTATTACATTAGTCTAGTATTTTATTGACTTTTATATTTATATATTTTTTAAGTAAATATAAATTTTATATATTCAAACATAGAAAAAATAAATAAAATTAAGTAACCTATTTTTAATATGTCGATATCTGATTCGATTCGTTTGTTTGCCACTCGTAATCATGATCAAAGGCAGAGTTAGGTAGGATTGAGAGGTTCATTCGAATGTCCTTCAACGAAAAATTACATTGTTTATATATGGTTAAAATTATTTTTTGCATGTATATATAGTAGATGTTGAACTCTCTTTGATTTCTCCTGTAGTTATTTCTTCATATTTTGAACAATATTAGTGAAAATTCTGACTTCGCCATTGTTATAAGGATAAAGATGAACTTATATATGTTATTGAGCTTTTCACAAAACGTTCAAAAGAAAAGAGAGTACTATGCCTACGTTTGCTATTGACTAGAGAGGGAAGTTTCATGGATATAAGATCATTTAATTTTCAATTATTATACTAAAGTCACAAAATTATCTTTTATAACGAAAAAATAATTCAACTATATTCGTATATATCATAAAAATCTTGAAAAAAATGCAAAATCTAACGTCGAAAAACACAAGTGGCTTACCATATCTATAAAATTGTCCTATAAATATATATAGCTACATTAGCAACCGACCTTATCTAATATCAATATGGCACCCCACTTGATAAATCAACAAACTTATTTCTTTTACAAACCATGTTGCGTGGTGGATTTTTGTTTGGAATTTTTACATAAATAATATATTTTATTCGATTCATTACGCTTTTAAGTGTAACTTTATTTTTATTACCATATATGACATAATTTTAGCTTTAATAACCATTTGATATAAATCTGTATTAAAATTCATGTATATCAGGTGAAATTCTGAAAAATTGTATTAAAGTTGTATCAAAACTGTATTAAATATAAACAATCGGTGGTTTGGTGGTTGTGATTACGAAAAAGAAGAGGTGAAACTCTGAAAATCTATATTAAAGTTGTATTAAATTCGATAGTTATTATTAAAGTTGTATTAAATTCGAATTTGATATTATACATTACTATAAATTCGATAGTTATTATTTCAGAACAAATATAACATTTCTAACTATGTAAACTAATTTAAATAGTACCGAAATGTTTGAAATTCACATATAATACTTCTAATGTATTTGTATTTAAAATGTTTTAGTTATATATGAGGTGAAATTCTGAAAAATTGTATCAAAGTTGTATCAAAATTGTATTAAATATAAACAATTGGTGGTCTGGTGATGGTGATTTACCGAAAAAGAAGAGGTGAAACTCTAAAAAATCTATATTGAAGTTGTATTAAAATTTAATAAAAACGATAGTTATAATATAATTCGAATTCAATATTATACATTGTTATAAATTCAATTGTTGTTATTCAAGCAAATATAATACATTTTTAACAATGTAAAATTAATTTAAATTGTACCGAAATATTTGAAATTCATACATAATACTTATAGTACATTTGTATTAAAAATATTTTAATTATATATTCACCACGTGCATTGAAAAATGCTTATAATATGTATAATATATTGAATTCAAAATGTATTATAATTGTAATTTATATTTATTTCTTTTATTAACGATGTAAAAAAAATCTTCATATTTTAGTATCTTCAAAATAATTAAATTTAACCCTCAAATATTTTTAAAAATTATTTGTAATAATACCAATTCAAAATCAAGTCTTAAATTAAAATAATTGAAATGATTATTTTTTTTTAAAAAGAGGGTGAAAGAGAAAGAGAAAGAGACAGAAGAAAAAAAGAGAAGAAGCGGACAGAAACCCGAGAGAGAGAGAGAGAGAGAGAGAAGAAGAGAGAGAGTAGGAGATATGTATTTGACTATTTCTTGTAAGAAAAATAAAGCTAATTTATGTAAAAATAAAAAATGTATTATAACTCGTAAATAAGAACATATAATGTATTATCTATATAAATAGGCCTTTTTGTTTTATTTCTTAAGTAGATAAGAAAATATTTTCACTTTTTTTTAACTATATAAACACATTTTTATGATTTTTTTTTGTATAATAATTAAAAGTTGAATGACCATTTGCGAAATTAATCATGATAAATATAAGTTAAATAAGAAATCAATTGCTGCTTTTTTAGAAATCTAGCCAAATCATTAGATCATAGACATAACCAATCCTAAAAGCCCCACATTTTAATTTTATAAGACTTTTATCAAATTGTCCAAGAGTGGTGTACTAAAAAGAATTAATAAATGAAATGAAATACCACTTATCTATATTTTAGTTATTTAATTAGTTTCTTGCCCAAGTAAGTGAGTTGTGTGGTGGATAAATTTTTCAATGGATAAATTAAGAGATAAAGTCTCAAAAACACACCTAAACTATCTCATTTTTTTGAGTTTCATACCTAAACTATTGGGAGTGTGAGTTTCATATCTAAACTATCACTTCTTAGTTTCAGAAACACACCTCAGTGGTGTGTGTAATACACTCTCTCTTTTATTTAAAAAATCCTTGTCACATGGCATTCCACGTGGATGAAGATAATAATACTTTAATTTTTAACTTTAACTAATACTAATAATTTATTTAATTTTTGTCAAGGTGGAATATTTTGTCCATGTGGAAGTGTGATATGGCAATTTTTTTAAATAAAAGAGAGAGTATAGTACACACACCGTGATGAGAGTGTAATAAAATAGAGAGGTGTGTTTCTCAAACTAATAAGTGATAGTTTAGGTATGAAACTCACACTTCTAATAGTTTAGGTATGAAACTCAATAAAAGAGAATAGTATAGGTGTGTTTTTGACACTTATCTCATAAATTAATCATAGTTGTCACATGTCAATTGGTAAATTTATGTGGTGGTGTTTGAAATAAGAAATTAAAAAAAACCAAGATTTACTTTAAAATGTGTGGTTGTTAGAAAGGTAGGTTAATTAGCTTATTTGTGGCAACTTAAATAGTCATTGAGTGTAGGTTAATTAGCTTATTAATTTGTCCTCCTTCTAAAATCCTATCTATAATGTATTTCAAAAAATAGTGTTTTTCAACATATGCAATTAGAAAAATATTAAAGATTGGGGATCAAAACTGATGGACGATATTAATTTTCAACCTAAAAAGTAAAAATCGATGGACTTGACTATGTAGGAATATGATGGGTTGATTAAAGGAACCCTAGCTATGAACTGCCTTGGTTAAAATTGAGGGACGTTATTCATCGATTTCTTAAAATAAAAAATTGAGATAATTATTTTTAAAACAATAATAGACTGCGTAAGTTTTGTCCTTCGATTTTTCTTATATATATATACACACAATTGGAATTGAACCCTATATTTGCTATGACGACATTGAACATTTTATCATTAGACCACACACATTCTCTTTGATAAAATACTTTCGTTGTTTTTAATTTATATTCACTTAAAAAATCGACGGAGTTACTCGATTTTCATTAAAAAAAAGTCAAGGGACTCTTTCGATTTTCTTATTAAAAATTTTATATAGTTTTTTTTGCATATTTTTACGCAAAAAATAACCGACGAATATTCATTTTTTTAAAGAGAAATTATTGAAAAAAATATGTGGTCCATCGATTTTTATGTTTTTTAAATAGTGATAACATGACGATTAAAGCTTGAAATAAAATTATTGAATTCTGTCGAACTCGTAAATAGATAAAACAATGCTTAATTAACAACCAAGTTTACCTTCATTATACCAGGACTCTTTTGCCTTTATCAATGTAGTTGAGATTACAAATAGGTTAATTAGCTTATTTGTGGTTACTTAGATAGTCATTAGGCCAAATCTATCAACAAAAAATGTAGGTTAATTAGCTTATTAATTTGTCCTCCTTCTAAATCCTATCTATGATGTATTTCAAAAAATAGGTTTTTCACCATATTAGAAAAGTATTAAAGATCGAGGATCAAAACTGATGGACGACATTAATTTTCAATCTAAAAAGTAAAAATCGATGGACTTGACTATCAATTTTCTTATAATTTTTTAAATATAATTTTTACATATTTTTATGGAAAAAATAACCGACGAATATTTATTTTTTTAAGGAGAAATTATTAAAAAAATATGTAGTCCATCGGTTTTTTAATAGTGAATTGTGCATGGCCGGACTCTGATATCATTATTTTTTAAAAAAAAAGAATCTTGGGACTAACTCAATAGTAAAAACCAACTTATGGAGTGGCAATTATACTTTTCAACTTGCCTAGTCCTCATCAAAGACGAATTTACAATATAACATGTGGATTCACATAAATTTAATATTTTCCAAAACTTGTTATCACTGTTCAATTACAACCACTAATACTCATTATTTTGACTTGAACAAAGTACCATTTAAAAAGTGATTTTCTTTTTTGAAAATAATAGAAAACTCTATGAAGAAAAATCCTCTAGGTTTACCCAACTTTTAAAAAATTATTTCATGCTTACTTAGCTTAGATGACTTAAAAATATATATTATATTTTGGTCATACTTGCACACAAACTTGACTAAATTTTCATGTCATAGCCAAAAGGAGGTTAACAAACTCTAGAAAGGTTAGCTTTGCATGCAATTTTTTTTGTGTGGCTAAAAACATGCAAAAATGAGTCATTCATTAGTATCAAGACACTTTAATTCTAGCCAAATCAATAGATCATAGACATATAAAATCTAAAGGTCAAGAAATCTTGATAAGACTTGTATCAAATGATTAAAATATCAAATTTGTTGGATAATAATTAATTAAATGAAGTGTGTATATAGTACAACCAATTATTTAAAGATTTTCTTGTCCAAGTGGGGTTTGGTGTTTTATGACTCTTTGATCATGATAAATTTGTCAATAGATAATTAATTGTTATGATTAGAGATGGGTTCAGAATTTAAAGTATACGAATTTTTAACAATTTTCAAATTTTTAGAAAATAGTATAAGTGTCCAAGGAAATTTGAATCCAAATTAGGAGGGATGACATAGCTTTAGCAACTTCAATTCTTATCACAGCAAGAAACACTTACTTTGCCATAGTGGGTTTCCAACAAATATTTCTTATATATTTGGGTAAATAACATAAATTTCATTGGTTTAGTACTTAATTATCTCCCTTCCATTCAATTTACATTATTACAAATTTTACCATATTTTTCACCTCGAATACATGTATATATGTCGATTTCAAATACATGTATCTGAGATACATATTAGTCAGATATATTTATCTAATTAAGGGTTGTTACTGCAACCATAAATTAAAGAAAAAATCACGCTTGTAACAATTATGGAGTATTCTGACGTATCACAACTTCTAAAAAAATAAAAAACGATCAAAATCCTTCCACTTTTCTCTGAGATTCAACAAACTTTACCCCTCTTCTTCTTCTTAATGTGTATATGATACATCAAATATGTACTAGATTCAATAAGATTGTGTTAGATCCATCAAGTATACAAAAGACTAATGAAGTTAGTACATGTTGGCCCATTAGGCTTCAATTAGAAACTACATGTTTGTCAATTGGGCTTCAATTAGAAGTTTACGGGTCAGCCCATTTTTAATAACCCAACATCCTTACAAAAATGTTGTTGCACCGAATCAAGATATTTAAGCACCGAATCGTCAGGATTTCGCCTCCTCCTCTCCTTCTCCGTTTTCTTTATATGTGCAGTAGAAAATTGAATACTCATACTTATGCATGATTATTTTGGTCGAAAAACATCGTTATCGAACTTTATTCAGCTTGTTTGTAGAAGAACACAAAGTGAATCTATTAATTTTGTAGGGTTTGAATTGAATTAGTTATTGGTACAAACATATGAAAATTGGTATCAAATTTGGAGTTGATTGGATCAATTATGAAGCAAAAATGTATCCTTAAAATTTCTATATAACAAGTTACGATGATCGACATGATTTTGACCACAAATCCTGACGAATCGTAAGAATTTCAGTCACAAATGCTAAAAGAAAATCCCCTAGATACGTCAAGATTTGTCCATCACTATATAGCATGATATGTTGGTGAATTTCTACACAACATGTTACGGTGATCACAAGGATTTGACCATAAATATTCCTGACAATCACCATAAATTATTGTAATTATGACAAGTCTCTTGGCGATTTGTCAGGATCTAATTTTCTTCTAACTCAAATAAAAAAGTTATTTTTCACACTTTTCTTTAACGAGGTCAAAATTTAAACTGTAGCACCAAAAAATCTTATTTGTACAAATCACCTTATATAATTACATTTTATTGAATTTAGACAGGCTAAAATGACCGAGTTAATAAATGAATGGTCACCAATTAACCAAAGGTTACTTAATTAGGCTGAGATAAAACTAATGGTTATCGATCACTTGATTATATTTAATGCTACGATAATAAGATTAAGAGGTACTTATTGTTATTTAGTCAAAAAAAAAAAAAAAACTTATACCTTACACCGGTATATGCTACGAATTTGTGTCCGTTGCTAATATGCTCGTAGTTGTTATAAACACTGCTATCAAAAAATCGAACATGTTACAAAACTTACATCAGATGATATTCGTTTGTAAAATTTAGCGACAAAAGAATCCGTCTCTATTTTCATTAGTTTTAACGTCGATAAATTCATAATTAATTTATTTCATCGTTAGAATTAATTCGCGATAAAAATTCCGTCCCAATTTTTTCTTTAAAAAAATATTTGATATTTTAAATATACCTTGTTTGAGGAAAATTGGGCTTGTGCACACATTATGCATTAATTATTTTCCTCCCTAAGAATGTTTGGTTGTCCTTTCTATTTATGACGAATATTCTATGGCTAATTTCAACATAAAAGATAAGATTTGAAGCAAAAAAATATACAAGTTGAATTGCCTAGAGATTGACGTTGTTGCGCGCCTATTGTGCGATCGAGTAAATAGCTCTACGAACGAATGGACCGGATCGAATTTGAAAAATGAAAAGATTTATACAAGTTATACATTTTGTCACCACTTTGTGAAAAATCGTTTGATATGAATATATTAGATACATATGACTCGATTGATGAAATAATGAAGTGAATTGCAAGTCCCGAAATTTATACACAGATAAGGGTATTCGTGTTATAGAGGGGAAAAGGGCTAGAATCTTGAGCAGGAGGGCATGTTATAGCGCTCTAGGGACATTATAGATCCGCCCTAGCTTTTGAGTGCTATATATGCATAGTTAAGTGATTTTTTTGTTACAACAAGCAAAAAAATAATTATGATTTTACTAGGTAATTTATGATAATTGACTGACCATTTGAGTAATAGAATCGCTCCTTTTAAGGCGATATACTTTTGGGTTTAGTACTAATAAGAAATTGAATAATATAAGGGGGATATAACTCCCTTGTATAACTTAAAATGGGAAATTAATAAATTTGTCATATCATTTGATTTTTAATGAGTATTAGATAATTGGTATTGTACACAAGTCCGCACCTATATAATGAAGATTTTTTATAACAAGTGAAGAATTAATACATATTGTGTACTATTCATAGGTAGAAGGACGCATATGGTTGATTAAATATTGGAGCTATGAAGAAATAGATTTGGAATAGTATATTTAACATTTAATTGTTCAATTTATTGAACATTAAACAATTTTTGTAACTTCAAAAGGTGGGCAAAATAATTTACATGTAGAGATTTGTGGATTTCTCACATAATTTCCTCAAATTTTCGATGGAATTCGTGCAAAATGTATTCATCGGTAAATGTTTCTCACACAATCGATGGAAATACCGATGGTATTCCGATAGAAATGTTCAAGAAAAAATCGTAGTTTTCTAGCAATGTATAATCAGCTTAATGTTTTTTGTTTAAGAGTCTCACGTAGAATTAAAAAATGGATGGCTAATCTTCTTATATGTTATCGAGCAATCATCCTCTCTTGATCTAGCTTTTGAATTGAGTACGAAAATTTATTTTTCACATGATATTAGAATAAGACTGATCATTGCCTCTTGAGCTATTGAGCTATTTTTTGAGTCGAATTACGGAAAAAACCCATTTCTTTATAGTATCTGTTAATTTCCTGGGGATGAGGGGTGGAAATGGGTCAATTATTGGACCTTTTATAATTTGAATAGAAAAAAAAAATCACCCTACCATGAACTTTTGTGTTATTTATAAATCTTTTATAGGTAAAAACAAATCTCTGGTTAAAAAGACATAAAATTGTAAATTAATTATAAAAGGCTATAAAATTAAGGGAAAAACTTAAATATGCCAGTGAATTTTGCGAAAAAATTCGTTTATGACATCTGTTAAAATTTTGACTTATTTATGTCATTTCCGTTTGAAAAAAGACTCATTCATCGTCTTACCTTTAATCAATGGCATGATAAGCCAAAGTACAACAATACTCACTCTTGAGCCTTTTGGGAATATTATCATTCTATGAGTCATGAGTGTATTGCAAGTAGTATCTGCTCACTATTAATGCATATTAATAAAAAATTTAAAAAAGAATATAATATCCTATTGAATTAGATATCTCAATTGGTTAGAGCTCGTGCTGATAACGTGTTATGAAACTATAAAATAAGAAGAGGGGGAAGTAGGGTGAAAACTAATTATTTCTCTTCAGGGATTCACAAATATTATTTACGAGAACTCCTCTATTTATAGGGGAAAATGGACTTAAAATTCCTAATTTTTTTTTCTAAAAGATAGACATTCAATATATTTATAACAATTATAAGTTACTTTTCGCTTAAATCTCTTCATTTTTTATCTCCTTTTTCTGATTTAGAATGTCAAAGTTTTCCATGATTGATTACTTGATTTTTCATACACAAAATCAAAATCAATGAAAGCGAGACTTGAAAATAACAATTAAAGAAGGAGAAAATTGTAGAATATATATACATGTAAAATATTATAAGTTGCAAACAACAATGCGTGGGAAAAAAAAAAATTATCGAACTTTCCCAAACAATTTTAATTTCAACCCAATAATTACTTATATTAATTACTTAGAGTGAAGCGTCTACGAGCCATAGTGGAACAAGTTGAAGTGTTTAATTGACAGTTGAGACAAAATTAAGGTATTTAGATGTGCAATCTCAAAGTTAGAGTGTTTGCTGCTACCAAGTCAGTTGACGTCAAATTTGAGTGTTTGTTTATGTCTTATATCTTTTATAATTTGTGCAAATCATTCAAAATATCAAATACTCATATACTCATAATACTCCGCATGTGTTTTTAACCATTTAACTTTAATATTAATTTATTAAGTACTCATGTATCTATTGTTTGCACTTTTCTCCACAAGAAAAAGGATGACATGACTATAATATAATATAGGAATTATACTTAACATCAAGAATTAAACCTCTTTATGACAATATAATTTGTTTAGATATTTTTTGATTGCGATACCAAAATATTATTATTAAAATTAAAGCATATAATACAACATTAATATTACAATTCTTCACAAATATGAATTTTACCATCAAGATTTTACTGTTATTGGCTTAGTGGTTTACTTAGTATTGACATTAGTATGTATTAGTGTTAATCTCCTTTTGATCAAACTTTAAATAACTAAATGAATCATATGTCATTCGTATTTACTACGAGGTCTATGATTTTTATGATCGTGTTATTTTTTTGAAAAATTCAATGACATACCTATATATAACAATAGGAACAAATCGAGCAAGTCAAATTCAATGACTTCTCATTTCTAGTATCTCCAACCTCTTATATTTAATTTGACTACTAGAGTAGATAAAATATTATAATTGTAATCAAGACAATTTCCACTAGTAATTATAATATTTCAGCCTACTATATATGGCAATTTATATGCTCTACAAGGTGAGACTACCCTTGTTGACATTGTTATATACTACTAATGTTAATCTCATTTTGATCAAGCTTCAAAAAATTAAAATGATCAAGCAAATGTCATTTGTACTATGAGATCTATGATTTTCCTGGTTGTGTTCATTTTTCTAGAAAATTCAGTGGCAGACTCATATAAATAAGGAGAATCAAGCAAGTCAAATTTAATGACTTTTTTTTCTAGTACCCCTCCCCCTCCCCCTCCTCCTGCTTTATTGAGCTATTAGAGTAAATAAAATATTATTGTTATTATGACTTTATTTACTACTACTTATAATATTTTGGCCTCCTATGCCAACTTGTGTGCTCTACAAAGCGAAACTAACCTTGTTGATTTTTAATATATATTAATGTATATCTCCTTTTAATCAAACTTTAAATAACTAAAATGAATGAAATGTCATATGTACATACTATGAGATTTATGACTTTTATGTTCATGTCATTTTTCTGAAAAACTCAGTGACAGACATATATATTACAAGTAAAGAATCGAGCAAGTTAAATTCAATGGCCTTTTTTAAAAGTATTTTCATCCTCTTTTGTTTTATTTGGCTATTACATTAGATAAGATATTATTGTTATCACGATAATTTCTACTAGTACTTATAATATTGCGACTTCTTATGACAACTTGTGCGTTCTACAAAGAGAAATATCCTTGTTGACATTAGTATGTACGAATGTTAATGTCCTTTTGATCACACTTTAAATAACTAAAATAAAACAAATATCATATGTACGTATTATGAGGTTTATGATTTTTATGATTGTATTGTTCTTCTGGAAAATTCAGTGGCAGACCTACATAAGTAAGGAGAATCAAGCAAGTTAAATTCAATGACTTTTTCTTTTCAAGTATTGCGCCTGCCCCCCCCCCCCCCCATTTGTTTTATTGGTCTATTAGAGTAGATAAAATATTATTGTTATTATGATAGTTTTTACTAGTACTTATAATATTTTGGCCTCCTATGACAACTTGTGTGCTCTACAAAGCGAAACTAACCTTGTTGATTTTTAATATGAATTAATGTTAATATCCTTTTAATCAAGCTTTAAATAACTATAATGAATGAAATGTCATATGTACATACTATGAGATTTATGATTTTTATGTTCATGTCATTCTTCTGGAAAATTCAGTGGCAAACATATATGTTATAAGAAAGGAATCAAACAAGTTAAATTCAATGACCTCTTCTTTTTAGTATCTCCATCCTCTTTTGTTTTATTTGGTTATCAGAGTAGATAAGATAATATTGTTTTAAAGATTGTTTTTACTAGTACTTATAATATTTCGACTTCCTACAACAACTTGTGTGTTATACAAAGATAAATATCCTTGTTGATATTCGTATGTACGAATGTT
Organism: Solanum appendiculatum; assembly: GCA_018342035.1. NCBI lineage: Eukaryota > Viridiplantae > Streptophyta > Magnoliopsida > Solanales > Solanaceae > Solanum > Solanum appendiculatum. The sequence goes on from JAGDQO010000088.1 coordinate 561,575, forward strand.
AATGTCCTTTTGATCACACTTTAAGTAACTAAAATGAAACAAATATCACATGTACGTACTATGAGGTTTATAATTTTCATTATCTTGTTATTCTTCTGGAAAATTCAGTGGCAGACCTATATACTACAAGAAAGGAATCCAGAAAGTCAAATTCAATGACTTTTCTTTACTAGTATCTACACCGTCTTTTATTTTATTCGGCTATTAAAGTAGTGTGATATTATTAGCATAAGATCGACCACTAAAATAACAAGTACTCATGTACAAGTAAATTGCTAAAATATTCCACCTCGGTATTTTTTCCAAACTATAAATTGAGGTTCTTGAGAATCTTTTACTACACAATTCTCATCTCGTCACCTTTCTCTTGTCTCTCTTCTTTCTCTTTCAACACACCTTATTTTATCTCAATTGTTTTTTTCATTTTCATGGAGAATTCAACAAATCAAGAAAATCTTGGTGTTTTCACCAAGTGGTGGAACAATATCAAGGATTTTCCAAGAAAATTTAAAAAGAAAGTTGGAAAAATTGCTAAGAATACAAAGCAAATTGGTAAAGATGATCCAAGAAAAATTTGGCATGCATTTAAAGTGGGATTAGCTCTCACTTTAGTTTCTTTGTTCTACTACACTGAACCATTGTTTCATAACTTTGATCAACCAGTAATGTGGGCTGTCCTTACTGTGGTGGTTACTTTTGAATTTACCGCTGGTAATTCTTTTCTTTTTTACTACAATAATTTTCCAATTTTGTACACTTAAAAAAAATAGAAATTATCTATGGATAGTTTATGTTGTTAAATATTAAAAATTCATCGTTCATTCTATTTAATTAACTATGGATTAGTGATAAAAAAAAAATTGTTAGAAGCGAGTTATTTTAGCAATGAAATTCACATCTAATTTCAGTTCCGTTGCTAAATAGCAAAAACCATCTTTAATCCTATTTAATGACGTATTGAATATGAATTATCAAAAATCATGTTAGCTACGAATTATCAAAAATTTTGATGTTTTATTTATTTATTCAGGTGCAACCATATCAAAGAGCATAAATAGAGGAATTGGTACAGCACTAGCTGGTGCATTTGGTCTTGGAGCTAAATATTTAGCTGAATTAATTGGAAAAAAAGGACCAGATCCTATAGTTCTTGGAGTTTTGGTCTTTATTGTAGGTATGAAAATGCAAATCATACATAATAATAGCACAAAATTGTTAAACCTATTTGACTAATCAACAATAAGTTTTAGAAGAAAAAAAAAGATTGAAATTTATGGTCCAAGCAAATATACTATAATATAATATTTGTATAGCTATAAAAGTAGTTTTGAAACTTATAACTTAAAAATGGTACAAATAACGTTTACTGACCATTTTTCAGCCTGTCTTTGAAAAATACTCATAGGCATGGAGTTTCAATTTTCAAGACTGAAATTTCAAGACAATAACTCTATTTCTACTGGGCTAAAATGTGGTTATTTGTAAATTTTTGCCCCGTAAGTACACCATAACATTTGCATGGCTATAAAAAAAGCTTTTCATTAAAAGTAAAACGAAAAGTTTAAGAAAGATGTGATTTTTGTTAAACAAACTAAAAATGAGAAAAATAAATTCACATAAATTGAAACTCATGGAAACGTACAAGTTTAACCCCATTTCTAATGATATCTGCAGGTGCTTTAGGTACATTTACAAGATTTTACCCCCATGTTAAGAGGAGGTATGACTATGGAACCATGATATTTGTCTTGACCTTCAGCTTGGTTGCCGTCTCCGGTTACCGAACAGAAAATATTTTTCTATTGGCTCACCGACGGATATCCACTATTCTTATTGGTGTCTTCATCGTCATGGTCATCTCTATGATTATTCGTCCAGTGTGGGCCGGAGAAGATCTTCATAAACTTGCTAGTACCAATCTTGAAAAGCTAGCAAGCTATTTAGAAGGTATGTTTCAATTTATATGACTTTATTTTATTTTTAATTTAGGAACGATTTAACTTTAAACTTTTTATTTACCTAACCTATCAATATCTGACTCCTCTGTCATAGTCCCTATGGTTCACAGTAAATGATTTTCTAACCTTATCATTTTCCTATAATCACTAAATTTTAGTCCCTATGGTTCACAATAAATGATTTTCTAACCTTTTAAATTTTGTCCTATCTAGTTAAGCAATTTTCACTCTTATTAATTAACGTTATTAAATAATTTTCTTAATAGGAGTGTCAAAACCTAGAAAAAATACTTTAAATGAACTTGATGAATTATTTAAGGTCATAAATTTTTTTAAAAACAACTTTATTTTTTCTTAAACTCTATATATGATCAAACACATTTACATAAACTGAAACATACGAAATAATATCTAACTTTTTGTCATTTGATCAACTTAGGAATTTATGTGTAGCACCAAATCGAAAAAATAAAAGCATTTTTTTGTTGTTTTTACAGGATTTGGAAGTGAGTATTTTCACATTTTGGAGATTGAGAGTGTTGAAGGTACCAAGAACAATGAAAAGAGATTTCTTGAAACTTTTTTAAGTATTCTTGGTTCTAAGGCAACTGAGGAATCTTTGGTGAGTAAATCATATTACAATTCTTATGACTTTATAACGAGTTTAAGAATTTAAATTTTATGTACTGATGATATAAAAGAAATTCATATAATTAATCAGGTTCTTTAAAACGTAATTAGCTGTAACTTTAGTTAACAATATTGATTGATAACTTAAACTTAATATGGCAAGTAACATGATATAATAAGTTAAATTATACTGATAATATATAATTTAAATCTCTTTATAATTAGTTATTTATTCGATGTTTCAGGCAAACTTAGCATGGTGGGAACCCCCTCATGGAGGTTTCAAGTTTAATCATCCATGGAAACAATACTTGAAGATTGGTAGCCTTGTTAGAAATTGTGCTTGCCATCTTCTAGCTCTTAGTAGCCACATAAACTCTAAATCTCAGGTACATATATAAAACACTCTTTCTTCAAACCCTACTTCTTTTTCGTCGCCTTGTGACATACATTTAGAGTGGGGGCGATACTTGTACGAATTACTAGAAACAGTAAAAAAATACCGCGTTTCATGACATTTATTTAAGAGGATAACCTACTCGCACAATTACATAGTAAAAACCCAAATAATAACTAAAAAAAATATCAAACTTTAAAAATTTGAACAACTTAATACAATTACATAAATTTTGAATGGTCAAACATTTTGTAACACCAAAAGTCAAAAGACAATAATGTTATATAAATTGAAACGAAATATAATATAATATCTTTTTTGTTTATATTAAGAGATTAAAACTTATGTTCAAACATTTTAGGATATATATATTCAAATTTACATATTATTAACTTTGGTTAATTTTGCAGGCATCAAATGAATTTGAGAGGAGGACAGAAGAAGCATGCAAAAAAATGATCATGGAATCTAAAAATGCCTTAAAAGAACTTGCTTTGTCAATTAAAACTATGACAAAACCAATTTCTTCCATACGTAACGCAAAAAATGTCATTGATGACCTAAAACACACACTAGGCACTTCAAAAACCTTCTTTCGATACGATGAATCGCGCGTGATGGACTTTGTCCCCACCGCATCCATCGTGTCCTTACTCATCGCCGTCACTAAATGTGTCGATGAGATCTATGAGGCTATCGAGGAGCTTTCGAGCAAAGCACGTTTCGAGAACAAGAGTTCGCCTCGGCCCCATATATTGCACCGTGGGACCGTGAATCCTATTGTGGAGGATGAGGTGGATGGTGGTGATTTTGTTACGATCGAGATAGGTGGCAATGTAGGATCAACGGAGAAAGTGGTAGTAGAGGAGGTGAATAATCCAATAAATGCAATAAAAGAGGAATCTTTTGTTATTTGGATACGTGGAAGCACCGCAATGGCAATAGTGGAAGAGATGAAAACGACAAAAAAGATAGGAGATTTTATGGACTTAAGTGATATAAAGCTTTATAATAGCACTCAATTTTTCGAATCAACAGAAGGAGTACTAGCAGTCCTAGAGGGGGCGAATCAAGTGAATAATCAACTAACTGTGACAGAAGGAGAATCTGTTGTTATTGGGATATGTGAAAACATGACAACAAAAAAAGTGGAAGAGATGGAAATGACAGAAAAGAAAGTAGAAATAACAGACTTAGTAGATACAAAGTTTGATAATAGCATTCAATTTCTTGAATCTATATTGATGACCGTGACAACTATAGTGGACGAGATGAAAACGGCAGAGAAAAAGGAGACTATGTAAATTTAGTTGATACAAAACTTTATGATAGCACTTAATTATTTGAAATAATTGCGATAGAGAATTGTAAATAATTGCAAATGAAAGTGTAATTTAAGGAGCGAAATTTGTTGGAGTACATCCCTTTCAATATTATTTTGTATGTGTAATACAAGTTAGTTTTTGCTATATAAAGTGAAATTATCTTTATTGCTCTATTTTTAAAAAAAAAAGTCTACTAGTACTTGTAATTAATATTTTGGGCTCGAATAACTTGTCGATGTATTGGACGTTGCTTTGCTATGCACCATGAAATGTGAAGGCATGTAAAGTTTTTATTTCTCAAGTCGGATGGAGATTGACCTTCGAGTGCAAAGGACTACTCCCCTTGCATTAATGATTTATTTAACAAGCACTAGGGAGCCAAGGGGTTCTCGAAGATTGATTTGAAATTTTGTATTAGGAATGAAGATATTCACATGAAAAGTTATAAGTGAGCACTATGAGTTTCTCAAAATGTCATTTGGATTGACGATTTCATAGACATGTTAATAGGGTATTCAATCCATATTTTAATAAGTTCGTGATTGTATTCATCGACAATATACTATATTCGTCTCTACGTTAATTTCATATATTTAATTTACAAAGATCCAGGATTAACATGAAAAAATATTTGGCACATTAGATAGACAAGAAGATATATCATAGTTTTACAAATTTTACACATCCTACTTACTTTTTTTGCAGGTTTAACTGCATCACTAGCTACAAAAATCATCAAAACGAATCTACTTCAGGTAAAGCACGTAATAAAAGTTTGTTCCGCCATTTGCTGCATAAACAATCTACGATCTTGTCCGAGATATCTAAAGTGAAATCAAATTAGGAGTTGATTGGATCAATTATGAAGCAAAAATGAATCCTTAAAATTTCTATAATACAAGTTATAGTGATCAATAGGATTTTGTTTACAAATCCTGACGAATTGTAAGAATTTCAGTCACAAATGCTAAAAGAAAATCTCCTAGATACGTCAAGATTTGTCCATCACTATATAGCATGATATGTTGGTGAATTTCTACAAAACATGTTACGGTGATCACAAGGATCTGACCATAAATATTCCTGACAATCACCATAAATTATTGTAATTATGACAAGTCTCTTGGCGATTTGTCAGCATCTAATTTTCTTCTAACTCTGATAAAAAAGTTATTTTTCGTACTTTTCTTTAACGAGGTCAAAATTTAAACTGTAGCACCAAAAAATCTTATTTGTACAAATCACCTTATATAATTACATTTATTGAATTTAGACCGGCTAAAATGACCGAGTTAATAAATGAATGGTCACCGATTAACCAAAGGTTACTTAATTAGGCTGAGATAAAACTAATGGTTATCGATCACTTGATTATATTTAATGCTACGATAATAAGATTAAGAGGTACTTCTTGTCATTTAGTCAAAAAAAAAAAAAGGAACCTAGCTAGATGAAATTGAGTACTAATTTAATAATCCTACGAAAAAAATAAATTTAGCCCAACGTCTTAGCTACGAATTTGTGTCCGTTGCTAATATGCTATGGAGCAAACATAATTTGTTATGGAGCATTTTCTCTTAATTCTCTTTAAAAAAATATTTGATATTTTAAATATACTTTGTTTGAGGAAAATTGGGCTTGTGCACACATTATGCATTAATTATTTTCCTCCCTAAGAATGTTTGGTTGTCCTTTCTATTTATGACGTGAATATGCTATGGCTAATTTCAACATTAAAGATAAGATTTGAAGCAAAAAAATATACAAGTTGAATTGCCCAGAGATTGACGTTGTTGCACGCCTATTGTATGATCGAGTAAATAGCTCTACGAACGAATGGACCTGATCGAATTTGAAAAATGAAAAGATTTATACAAGTTATACATTTTGTCACCACTTTGTGAAAAATCGTTTGGTATGAATATATTAGATATATATAACTCGATTGATGAAATAATGAAGTGAATTGCAAGTCCCGAAATTTATACACAGATAAAGATATTCATGTTATAGAGGGGAAAAGGGCAAGAATCTTGAGCAGGAGAGCATGCTATAGCGCACTAGGGACATTATAGATCCGCCCTAGCTTTTGAGTTAAGTGATTTTTTTATTACAACAAACAAAAAATAATTATGATTTTACTAGGTAATTTTGGATAGTTGACTGACCATTTGAGTAATAGAATCTCCCCCTTTAAGGCGATATACTTTTGGGTTTAGTACTAATAAGAAATTGAATAATATAAGGGGGATATAACTACCTTGTATAACTTAAAAGGGGAAATTAATAAATTTGTCATATGATTTGATTTTTAATGAGTACTAGATAATTGATATTGTACACAAGTCCGCACCTATATAATGAAGATTTTTTATAACAAGTGATGAATTAATACATATTGTGTACTATTCATAGGTAGAAGGACGCATATGGTTTATTAAATTTTGGAGCTATGAAGAAATAGATTTGGAATAGTATATTTAACATTTAATTGTTCAATTTATTGAACATTAAACAATTTTTGTAACTTGAAAAGGTGGGCAAAATAATTTACATGTAGAGATTTGTGGATTTCTCACATAATTTCCTCAAATTTTCGATGGAATTCAGGGAAAATGTATTCATCGGTAAATGTTTCTCACACAATCGATGAAAATACCGATGGTATTCCGATAGAAATGTTCAAAAAAAATTCGTAGTATTCTAGCAGTGTACAATTAACTTAATGTTTTTGTCGAAGAGTCCCACGTATATAGAATTTAAAAATGGATGGCTAATCTTCTTATATGTTATTGGGCAATCATCCTTTCTTGATCTAGCTTTTGGATTGAGTACGAAGATTTCTTTTTCACATGATATTAGAGTAAGACTGATCCTTGCCTCTTGAGCTATTGAGCTATTTTTTGAGTTGAGTATCTGTTAATTTACTGGGGATGAGGGGTGAAAATGGGTCAATTGGACCTTTTATAATTTGAATAGAAAAAAAAAAATCACCCTACCAAGATCTTTTGTTTTGTTATTTAAAAATCCTTTATAGGTAAAAATAAATCTCTGGTTAAAAAGACATAAAATTATAAATTAATTATAAAAGGTTATAAAATTAAGAGAAAAACTCAAATATGCCATCAAATTTTGCGAAAAGATTCGTTTATGGCATCTATTAAAAATTTAACTTATTTATGTCATTTCTGTTTGAGAAAAGACTCATTCATCATCTTACCTTTAATCAATGGCATGATAAGCCAAAGTACAACAATACTCACTCAGTCACTCTTGAGCCTTTGGGGAATATTACCATTCTATGAGTCATGAGTGTATTGCAAGTAGTATCTGCTCACTTTTAATGCATATTAATAAAAATTAAAAAAAATATAATATCCGATTGAACTAGATATCTCAATTGGTTAGAGCTCGTGCGGATAATGTGTTATGAAATTATAAAATAAGAAGAGAGAGGAAGTAGGGAGAAAACTTATTATTTCTCTTCAAGGATTCACAGATCTTATTTACAATGAAGAGAACCCCGACCCTCTATTTATAGGGGAAAATTGACTTAGGATTCCTAATTTTTTCTCTAAAAGATAGACATTCAATATATTTATAACAATTATAAGTTACTTTTCTTGCTTAAATCTCTTCCTTTTTATCTCCTTTTTCTGATTTAGAATGTTAAAGTTTTCCATGGTTGATTATTTGATTTTCCATACACAAAATCAAAATAAATGAAAGTGAGACTTGAAAATAACAATTAAAGAAAAGGAAAAATTGAAAAAAAATAATCATGACTTAATTTAATTTATTAGATGGAGAAAATTGTAGAATATATATACATGTAAAATATTACAAGTTGCAAACAACAATGCCAGGGTAAAAAGAAATAATTATCGAACTTTCCCAAACAATTCTAATTTCAACCCATTAATTACTTATATTAACTACTTAGAGTCAAGCGTCTATGAGCCATAGTTGGAACAAGTTGGAGTTTTTAATTGTCAGTTGAAACCAAGTTAAAGTATTTAGATGTGCAATCTAAAAGTTAAAGTATGTATTATATCTTTTATAATTTGTGCAAATCATTCACAATATCATATACTCATAATACTCCGCATGTGTTTTTAACCATTTAACTTTAATATTAATTTATTAAGTACTCATATATCTATTGTTTGCATTTTTCTCCACAAGAAAAAGGATGACATGACTATAATATAATCTAGGAATTATACTTAACATCAAGAATTAAACCTCTTTATGACGATATAATTTGTTTAGATATTTTTTGATTGCGATAGCAAAATACTATTATTAAAATTAAAGCATATAATACAACATTAATATTACTATTCTTCACAAATATGAATTTTACCACCAAGCTTTTACTGTTATTGGCTTAGTGGTTTACTTAGTATTGACATTAGTATGTATTAGTGTTAATCTCCTTTTGATCAAACTTTAAATAACTAAATGAATCATACGTCATTCGTATTTACTACGAGGTCTATGATTTTTATGATCGTGTTATTTTTTTGAAAAATTTAATGGCAAACCTATATCTAACAATAGGAACAAATCGAGCAAGTCAAATTCAATGACTTCTCATTTCTAGTATCTCCAACCTCTTTTATTTAATTTGACTACTAGAGTAGATAAAATATTATAATTTTTATCAAGACAATTTCCACTAGTAAATATAATATTTCAGCCTCCTATATATGGCAATTTATATGCTCTACAAGGTGAGACTACCCTTGTTGATATTGTTATATACTACTAATGTAAATCTCATTTTGATCAAGCTTCAAAGAATTAAAATGATCAAGCAAATGTCATTTGTACTATGAGATCTATGATTTTCTTGGTTGTGTTCATTTTTCTAGAAAATTCAGTGGCAGACTCATATAAATAAGGAGAATCAAGCAAGTCAAATTTAATGACTTTTTTTTCAAGTACCCCTCCACCCCCTCACCAGTTTTATTGAGCTATTAGAGTAAATAAAATATCATTGTTATTATGACTGTATTTACTACTACTTATAATATTTTGGCCTCCTATGCCAACTTGTGTGCTCTACAAAGCGAAACTAACCTTGTTGATTTTTAATACAATGACTGTATTTACTACTACTTGTAATATTTTGGCCTCCTATGCCAACTTATGTGCTCTACAAAGCGAAACTAACCTTGTTGATTTTTAATATATATTAATGTATATCTCCTTTTAATCAAACTTTAAATAACTAAAATGAATGAAATGTCATATGTAAATACTATGAGATTTATGACTTTTATATTCATGTCATTTTTCTGAAAAATTCAGTGACAGACATATATACTACAAGTAAAGAATCGAGCAAGTTAAATTCAATGACCTTTTTTAAAAGTATTTTCATCCTCTTTTGTTTTATTTGGCTATTACATTAAATAAGATATTATTGTTATTACGATAATTTCTACTAGTACTTATAATATTTCAACTTCTTATGACAACTTGGGTGTTCTACAAAGAGAAATATCCTTGTTGACATTAGCATGTACGAATGTTAATGTCCTTTTGATCACACTTTAAATAACTAAAATGAAACAAATATCATATGTACGTATTATGAGGTTTATATTTTTTATAATTGTATTGTTCTTCTGGAAAATTCAGTGGCAGACCTAAATAAGTAAGGAGAATCAAGCAAGGCAAATTCAATGACTTTTTCTTTTCAAGTATGCGCCCCCCCCCCCCCCCCATTTATTTTATTGGTCTATTAGAGTAGATAAAATATTATAGTTATTATGATAGTTTTTACTAGTACTTATAATATTTTGGCCTCATATGACAACTTGTGTGCTCTACAAACCGAAACTAACCTTGTTGATTTTTAATATGAATTAATGTTAATATCCTTTTAATCAAGCTTTAAATAACTAAAATGAATGAAATGTCATATGTACATACTATGAGATTTATGATTTTTATGTTCATGTCATTCTTCTGGAAAATTCAGTGGCAAACATATATATTATAAGAAAGGAACCAAACAAGTTAAATTCAATGACCTTTTTTTTTTTAGTATCTCCATCCTCTTTTGTTTTATTTGGCTATTACATTAGATAAGATATTATTGTTATCACGATAATTTCTACTAGTACTTATAATATTTCAACTTCTTATGATAACTTGTGCGTTCTACAAAGAGAAATATCCTTTTTGACATTAGTATGTACGAATGTTAATGTCCTTTTGATCACACTTTAAATAACTAAAATGAAACAAATATCATATGTACGTATTATGAGATTTATGATTTTTATGACTGTGTTGTTCTTCTGGAAAATTCAGTGGCAGACCTATATAAGTAAGGAGAATCAAGCAAGGCCAATTCAATGACTTTTTCTTTTCAAGTCTCTCTCGCCCCCCCCCCCCCTCCCCTCCCAATTTGTTTTATTGGTCTATTAGAGTAGATAAAATATTATTGTTATTATTATAGTTTTTACTAGTACTTATAATATTTTGGCCTCCTATGACAACTTGTGTGCTCTACAAAGCGAAACTAACCTTGTTGATTTTTAATATGAATTAATGTTAATATCCTTTTAATCAAGCTTTAAATAACTATAATGAATGAAATGTCATATGTACATACTATGAGATTTATCATTTTTATGTTCATGTCATTCTTCTGAAAAATTCAGTGGCAAACATATATGTTATAAGAAAGGAATCAAACAAGTTAAATTCAATGACTTTTTCTTTTCAAGTATGCCCCCCCCCCCCTCCCCCCCATTTGTTTTATTGGTCTATTAGAGTAGATAAAATATTATGGTTATTATGATAGTTTTTACTAGTATTTATAATATTTTGGCCTCCTATGACAACTTGTGTGCTCTACAAACCGAAACTAACCTTGTTGATTTTTAATATGAATTAATGTTAATATCCTTTTAATCAAGCTTTAAATAACTAAAATGAATGAAATGTCATATGTACATACTATGAGATTTATGATTTTTATGTTGACCTTTTTTTTTTAGTATCTCCATCCTCTTTTGTTTTATTTGGCTATTACATTAGATAAGATATTATTGTTATCACGATAATTTCTACTAGTACTTATAATATTTCAACTTCTTATGACAACTTGTGCGTTCTACAAAGAGAAATATCCTTGTTGACATTAGTATGTACGAATGTTAATGTCCTTTTGATCACACTTTAAATAACTAAAATAAAACAAATATCATATGTACGTATTATGAGGTTTATGATTTTTATGATTGTATTGTTCTTCTGGAAAATTCAGTGGCAGACCTACATAAGTAAGGAGAATCAAGCAAGTCAAATTCAATGACTTTTTCTTTTCAAGTATCGCCTCCCCCACCCCCACCCCATTTGTTGTATTGGTTTATTAGAGTAGATAAAATATTATTGTTATTGTGATAGTTTTTACTAGTACTTATAATATTTTGGCCTCCTATGACAACTTGTGTGCTCTACAAAGCGAAACTAACCTTGTTGATTTTTAATATGAATTAATGTTAATATCCTTTTAATCAAGCTTTAAATAACTATAATGAATGAAATGTCATATGTACATACTATGAGATTTATGATTTTTATGTTCATGTCATTCTTCTGGAAAATTCAGTGCCAAACATATATGTTATAAGAAAGGAATCAAACAAGTTAAATTCAATGACCTCTTCTTTTTAGTATCTCCATCCTCTTTTGTTTTATTTGGCTATCAGAGTAGATAAGATATTATTGTTTTAAAGATAGTTTTTACTAGTACTTATAATATTTCGACTTCCTACAACAACTTGTGTGTTCTACAAAGATAAATATCCTTGTTGATATTCGTATGTACGAATGTTAATGTCCTTTTGATCACACTTTAAGTAACTAAAATGAAACAAATATCACATGTACGTACTATGAGGTTTATAATTTTCATTATCTTGTTATTCTTCTGGAAAATTCAGTGGCAGACCTATATACTACAAGAAAGGAATCAAGAAAGTCAAATTCAATGACTTTTCTTTACTAGTATCTACACCGTCTTTTATTTTATTCGGCTATTAAAGTAGTGTGATATTATTAGTATAAGATCGACCACTAAAATAACAAGTACACATGTACAAGTAAATTGCTAAAATATTCCACCTCGATATTTTTTCTAAACTATAAATTGAGGTTCTTGAAAATCTTTTACTACACAATTCTCATCTCGTCACCTTTCTCTTGTCTCTCTTCTTTCTCTTTCAACACACCTTATTTTATCTCAATTGTTTTTTTCATTTTCATGGAGAATTCAACAAATCAAGAAAATCTTGGTGTTTTCACCAAGTGGTGGAACAATATCAAGGATTTTCCAAGAAAATTTAAAAAGAAAGTTGGAAAAATTGCTAAGAATACAAAGCAAATTGGTAAAGATGATCCAAGAAAAATTTGGCATGCATTTAAAGTGGGATTAGCTCTCACTTTAGTTTCTTTGTTCTACTACACTGAACCATTGTTTCATAACTTTGATCAACCAGTAATGTGGGATGTCCTTACTGTGGTGGTTACTTTTGAATTTACCGCTGGTAATTCTTTTCTTTTTTACTACAATAATCTTCCAATTTTGTACACTTAAAAAAATAGAAATTATCTATGGATAGTTTATGTTGTTAAATAATAAAAATTCATCGTTCATTCTATTTAATTAACTATGGATTAGTGATATAAAAAAAATTGTTAGATGCGAGCTATTTTAGCAATGAAATTCACATCTAATTTCAGTTCCGTTGCTAAATAGCAAAAACCATCTTTAATCCTATTTAATGACGTATTGAATATGAATTGTCAAAAATCATGTCAGCTACGAATTATCAAAAATTTTGATGTTTTATTTATTTATTCAGGTGCAACCATATCAAAGAGCATAAATAGAGGAATTGGTACAGCACTAGCTGGTGCATTTGGTCTTGGAGCCAAATATTTAGCTGAACTAATTGGAAAAAAAGGACCAGATCCTATAGTTCTTGGAGTTTTGGTCTTTATTGTAGGTATGATATTGTAGGTATGAAAATCCAAATCATATATAATAATAGCACAAAAATATTAAACCTATTTGACTAATCAACAATAAGTTTTAAAAGAAAAAAAAGATTGAAATTTATGGTCCAAACAAATATACTATAATATAATATTTGTATAGCTATAAAAGTAGTTTTGAAACTTATAACTTAAAAATGGTACACATAATGTTCACTCACCATTTTTCAGTCTGTCTTTGAAAAATACTCATAGGCATGGAGTTTCAATTTTCAAGACAATAACTATATTTCTACTGGGCTAAAATGTGGTTATTTGTAAATTTTTACCCTGTAAGTACGCCTATGAAAAGTTTGCTTGGCTATAAAAAAAGCTTTTCATTAAAAGTAAAACGAAAAGTTTAAGAAAGATGTGATTTTTGTTGAACAAACTGAAAATGAGAAAAATAAAATCACATAAATTGAAACTCATGGAAACGTACAAGTTTAATTTCTAATGATATATGCAGGTGCTTTAGGTACATTTACAAGATTTTACCCCCATGTTAAGAGGAGGTATGACTATGGAACCATGATATTTGTCTTGACCTTCAGCTTGGTTGCCGTCTCCGGTTACCGAACAGAAAATATTTTTCAATTGGCTCACCGACGGATATCCACTATTCTTATTGGTGTCTTCATCGTCATGGTCATCTCTATGATTATTCGTCCAGTGTGGACCGGAGAAGATCTTCATAAACTTGCTAGTACCAATCTTGAAAAGCTAGCAAGCTATTTAGAAGGTATGTTTCAATTTATATGACTTTATTTTATTTTTAATTTAGAAACGATTTAACTTTAAACTTTTTATTTACCTAACCTATCAATATCTGACTCCTCTGGCATAGTCCCTATGGTTCACAGTAAATGATTTTCTAACCTTATCATTTTCCTATAATCACTAAATTTTAGTCCCTATGGTTCACAATAAATGATTTTCTAACCTTTTAAATTTTGTCCTATCTAGTTAAGCAATTTTCACTCTTATTAATTAACGTTATTAAATAATTTTCTTAATAGGAGTGTCAAAACCTAAAAAAAATACTTTAAATGAACTTGATGAATTATTTAAGGTCATAAATTTTTTTAAAAAAAAACTTTTTTTTTTCTTAAACTCTATATATAATCAAACACATTTACATAAACTGAAACATACGGAATAATATCTAACTTTTTGTCATTTGATCAACCTAGGAATTTATGTGTAGCACCAAATCGAAAAAATAAAAGCATTTTTTTGTTGTTTTTACAGGATTTGGAAGTGAGTATTTTCACATTTTGGAGATTGAGAGTGTTGAAGGTACCAAGAACAATGAAAAGAGATTTCTTGAAACTTTTTTAAGTATTCTTGGTTCTAAGGCAACTGAGGAATCTTTGGTGAGTAAATCATATTACAATTCTTATGACTTTATAACGAGTTTAAGAATTTAAATTTTATGTACTGATGATATAAAAGAAATTCATATAATTAATCAGGTTCTTTAAAAGGTAATTAGCTGTAACTTTAGTTAACAATATTGATTGATAACTTAAGCTTAATATAGCAAGTAACTTGATATAATAAGTTAAATTATACTGATAATATATAATTTAAATCTCTTTATAATTAGTTATTTATTCGATATTTCAGGCAAACTTAGCATGGTGGGAACCCCCTCATGGAGGTTTCAAGTTTAATCATCCATGGAAACAATACTTGAAGATTGGTAGCCTTGTTAGAAAATGTGCTTGCCATCTTCAAGCTCTTAGTAGCCACATAAACTCTAAATCTCAGGTACATATATAAAACACTCTTTCTTCAAACCCTACTTCTTTTTCGTCGCCTTGTGACATACATTTAGAGGGGGGGCGATACTTGTACGAATTACTAGAAACAGTTAAAAAATACCGCGTTTCATGACATTTATTTAAGGGGATAACCTACTCGCACAATTAATGTAGTGCGATATGATTTTGTACTTTTTACATTGTAAAAACCCAAATAATAACTAAAAAAAATATCAAACTTTAAAAATTTGAACAACTTAATACAATTACATAAATTTTGAATGGTCAAACATTTTGTAACACCAAAAGTCAAAAAACAATAATGTTATATAAATTGAAACGAAATATAATATAATATCTTTTTTGTTTATATTAAGAGATTAAAGCTTATGTTCAAACATTTTAGGATATATATATTCAAATTTACATATTATTAACTTTGGTTAATTTTGCAGGCATCAAATGAATTTGAGAGGAGGACAGAAGAAGCATGCAAAAAAATGATCATGGAATCTAAAAATGCCTTAAAAGAACTTGCTTTGTCAATTAAAACTATGACAAAACCAATTTCTTCCATACGTAACGCAAAAAATGTCATTGATGACCTAAAACACACACTAGGCACTTCAAAAACCTTCTTTCGATACGATGAATCGCGCGTGATGGACTTTGTCCCCACCGCATCCATCGTGTCCTTACTCATCGCCGTCACTAAATGTGTCGATGAGATCTATGAGGCTATCGAGGAGCTTTAGAGCAAAGCACGTTTCGAGAACAAGAGTTCGCCTCGGCCCCATATATTGCACCGTGGGACCGTGAATCCTATTGTGGAGGATGAGGTGGATGGTGGTGATTTTGTTACGATCGAGATAGGTGACAATGTAGGATCAACGGAGAAAGTGGTAGTAGAGGAGGTGAATAATCCAATAAATGCAATAAAAGAGGAATCTTTTGTTATTTGGATACGTGGAAGCACCGCAATGGCAATAGTGGAAGAGATGAAAACGACAAAAAAGATAGGAGATTTTATGGACTTAGGTGATATAAAGCTTTATAATAACACTCAATTTTTCGAATCAACAGAAGGAGTACTAACAGTCCTAGAGGGGGCGAATCAAGTGAATAATCAACTAACTGTGACAGAAGGAGAATCTGTTGTTATTGGGATATGTGAAAAGAGGACAACAAAAAAAGTGGAAGAGATGGAAATGACAGAAAAGAAAGTAGAATTAACAGACTTAGCAGATACAAAGTTTGATAATAGCATTCAATTTCTTGAATCTATATTGATGACCGTGACAACTATAGTGGACGAGATGAAAACGGCAGAGAAAAAGGAGACTATGTAAATTTAGTTGATACAAAACTTTATGATAGCACTTAATTATTTGAAATAATTGCGATAGAGAATTGTAAATAATTGCAAATGAAAGTGTAATTTAAGGAGCGAAATTTGTTGGAGTACATCCCTTTCAATATTATTTTGTATGTGTAATACAAGTTAGTTTTTGCTATATAAAGTGAAATTATCTTTATTGCTCTATTTTAAAAAAAAAAGTCTACTAGTACTTGTAATTAATATTTTGGGCTCGAATAACTTGTCGATGTATTGGACGTTGCTTTGCTATGCACCATGAAATGTGAAGGCATGTAAAGTTTTTATTTCTCAAGTCGGATGGAGATTGACCTTCGAGTGCAAAGGACTACTCCCCTTGCATTAATGATTTATTTAACAAGCACTAGGGAGCCAAGGGGTTCTCGAAGATTGATTTGAAATTTTGTATTAGGGATGAAGATATTCAAATGAAAAGTTATAAGTGAGCACTATGAGTTTCTCGAAATGTCATTTGGATTGACGATTTCATAGACATGTTAATAGGGTATTCAATCCATATTTTAATAAGTTCGTGATTTTATTCATCAACAATATACTTGTATATTCGTCCCTACGTTAATTTCATATATTTAATTTACAAAGATCCAGGATTAACATGAAAAAATATTTGGCACATTAGATAGACAAGAAGATATATCATAGTTTTACAAATTTTACACATCCTATTTACTTTTTTTGCAGGTTTAACTGCATCACTAGCTACAAAAATCATCAAAACGAATCTATTTCAGGTAAAGCACGTAATAAAAGTTTGTTCCGCCATTTGCTGCATAAACAATCTACGATCTTGTCCGAGATATCTAAAGTGAAATCAAATTTGGAGTTGATTGGATCAATTATGAAGCAAAAATGAATCCTTAAAATTTCTATAATACAAGTTATAGTGATCAATAGGATTTTGTTTACAAATCCTGACGAATTGTAAGAATTTCAGTCACAAATGCTAAAAGAAAATATCCTAGATACGTCAAGATTTGTCCATCACTATATAGCATGATATGTTAGTGAATTTCTACAAAACATGTTACGGTGATCACAAAGATCTGACCATAAATATTCCTGACAATCACCATAAATTATTGTAATTATGACAAGTCTCTTGGCGATTTGTCAGCATCTAATTTTCTTCTAACTCTGATAAAAAAGTTATTTTTCGCACTTTTCTTTAACGAGGTCAAAATTTAAACTGTAGCACCAAAAAATCTTATTTGTACAAATCACCTTATATAATTACGTTTTATTGAATTTAGACAGGCTAAAATTACCGAGTTAATCAATGAATGGTCACCGATTAACCAAAGGTTACTTAATTAGGCTGAGATAAAACTAATGGTTATCGATCACTTGATTATATTTAACGCTACGATAATAAGATTAAGAGGTACTTCTTGTCATTTAGTCAAAAAAAAAAAAGGAACCTAGTTAGATGAAATTGAGTACTAATTTAATAATCCTAATAGAAAAATAAATTTAGCCCAACCGCTTAGCTACGAATTTGTGTCCGTTACTAATATGCTATGGAGCAAACATAGTTTGCTATGGAGCATTTTCTCTTAATGAGTGATTCATTTTCTCTTTAAAAAAATATTTGATATTTTAAATATACCTTGTTTGAGGAAAATTGGGCTTGCGCACACATTATGCATTAATTATTTTCCTCCCTAAGAATGTTTGGTTGTCCATCCTATTTATAAGGTGAATATACTATCACTAATTTCAACATTAAAGATAAGATTTGAAGCAAAAAAATATACAAGTTGAATTGCCTAGAGATTGACGTTGTTGCGCGCCTATTGTGCGATCGAGTAAATAGCTCTACGAACGAATTGACCGGATCGAATTTGAAAAATGAAAAGATTTATACAAGTTATACATTTTGTCACCACTTTGTGAAAAATCGTTTGGTATGAATATATTTGATATATATATAACTCGATTGATGAAATAATGAAGTGGATTGCAAGTCCCGAAATTTATACACAGATAAAGATATTCATGTTATAGAGGGGAAAAGGGCAAGAATCTTGAGCAGGAGAGCATGCTATAACGCGCTAGGGACATTATAGATCCGCCCTAGCTTTTGAGTTAAGTGATTTTTTTCTTACAACAAACAAAAAATAATTATGATTTTACAAGTTAATTTTGGATAGTTGACTGACCATTTGAGTAATAGAATCTCCCCCTTCAAGGCGATATACTTTTGGGTTTAGTACTAATAAGAAATTGAATAATATAAGGGGGATATAACTACCTTGTATAACTTAAAAGGGGAAATTAATAAATTTGTCATATGATTTGATTTTTAATGAGTACTAGATAATTGATATTGTACACAAGTCCGCACCTATATAATGAAGATTTTTTATAACAAGTGATGAATTAATACATATTGTGTCCTATTCATAGGTAGAAGGACGCATATGGTTTATTAAATATTGGAGCTATGAAGAAATAGATTTGGAATAGTATATTTAACATTTAATTGTTCAATTTATTGAACATTAAGCAATTTTTGTAACTTCAAAAGGTGGGCAAAATAATTTACATGTAGAGATTTGTGGATTTCTCACATAATTTCCTCAAATTTTCGATGGAATTCGGGGAAAATGTATTCATCGGTAAATGTTTCTCACACAATCGATGAAAATACCGATGATATTCCGATAGAAATGTTCAAAAAAAATTCGTAGTTTTCTAGCAGTGTACAATTAACTTAATGTTTTTGTCGAAGAGTCCCACGTATATAGTATTTTAAAATGGATGGCTAATCTTCTTATATGTTATTGAGCAATCATCCTTTCTTGATCTAGCTTTTGGATTGAGTACGAAGATTTCTTTTTCACATGATATTAGAGTAAGACTGATCCTTGCCTCTTGAGCTATTGAACTATTTTTTGAGTTGAGTTAGGTAAAAAAATCATTTCTTTATAGTATCTATTAATTTCCTGGGGATGAGGGGTGGAAATGGGTCAATTGGACCTTTTATAATTTGAAAAGAAAAAAAAAATCACCCTACAAAGATCTTTTGTGTGTTATTTATAAATCTTTTATAGGTAAAAACAAATCTCTGGTTAAAAAGACATAAAATTATAAATTAATTATAAAAGGTTATAAAATTAAGAGAAAAACTCAAATATGCCATCAAATTTTGCGAAAAGATTCGTTTATGGCATCTATTAAAAATTTAACTTATCTATGTCATTTCCGATTGAGAAAAGACTCATTCATCGTCTTACCTTTAATCAATGGCATGATAAGCCAAAGTACAACAATACTCACTCAGTCACTCTTGAGCCTTTGGGGAATATTACCATTCTATGAGTCATGAGTGTATTGCAAGTAGTATCTGCTCAATTTTAATGCATATTAATAAAAATTAAAAATAATATAATATCCGATTGAGCTAGATATCTCAATTGGTTAGAGCTCGTGCGGATAATGTGTTATGAAACTATAAAATAAGAAGAGAGAGGAAGGAGGGAGAAAACTTATTATTTCTCTTCAAGGATTCACAGATCTTATTTACAATGAAGAGAACCCCGACCCTCTATTTATAGGGGAAAATTGACTTAGGATTCCTAAATTTTTCTCTAAATGATAGATATTCAATATATTTATTTTCTTGCTTAAATCTCTTCCTTTTTATCTCCTTTTTCTGATTTAGAATGTTAAAGTTTTCCATGGTTGATTATTTGATTTTCCATACACAAAATCAAAATAAATGAAAGTGAGACTTGAAAATAACAATTAAAGAAAAGGAAAAATTGAAAAAAAATAATCATGACTTAATTTAATTTATTAGATGGAGAAAATTGTAGAATATATATACATGTAAAATATTATAAGTTGCAAACAACAATGCCAGGGTAAAAAGAAATAATTATCGAACTTTCCCAAACAATTTTAATTTCAATCCATTAATTACTTATATTAACTACTTAGAGTCAAGCGTCTATGAGCCATAGTGGGAACAAGTTGGAGTTTTTAATTGTCAGTTGAAACCAAGTTAAAGTACTTAGATGTGCAATCTCAAAGTTAAAGTATGTATTATATCTTTTATAATTTGTGCAAATCATTCACAATATCATATACTCATAATACTCCGCATGTGTTTTTAACCATTTAACTTTAATATTAATTTATTAAGTACTCATGTATCTATAGTTTGCATTTTTCTCCACAAGAAAAAGGATGACATGACTATAATATAATCTAGGAATTATACTTGACATCAAGAATTAAACCTCTTTCTGACAATATAATTTGTTTAGATATTTTTTGATTGCGATACCAAAATATTATTATTAAAATTAAAGCATATAATACAACATTAATATTACAATTCTTCACAAATATGAATTTTACCATCAAGCTTTTACTGTTATTGGCTTAGTGGTTTACTTAGTATTGACATTAGTATGTATTAGTGTTAATCTCCTTTTGATCAAACTTTAAATAACTAAATGAATCATACGTCATTCGTATTTACTACGAGGTCTATGATTTTTATGATCGAGTTATTTTTTTGAAAATTCAATGGCAGACCTATATATAACAATAGGAACAAATCGAGCAAGTCAAATTCAATTACTTCTCATTTCTAGTATCTCCAACCTCTTATATTTAATTTGACTACGAGAGTAGATAAAATATTATAATTGTTATCAAGACAATTTCCACTAGTAATTATAATATTTCAGCCTCCTATATATGGCAAATTATATGCTCTACAAGGTGAGACTACCCTTGTTGACATTGTTATATACTACTAATGTTAATCTCATTTTGATCAAGCTTCAAAGAATTAAAATGATCAAGCAAATGTCATTTGTACTATGAGATCTATGATTTTCATGGTTGTGTTCATTTTTCTAGAAAATTCAGTGGCAAGCTCATATAAATAAGGAGAATCAAGCAAGTCAAATTTAATGACTTTTTTTTTCTAGTACCCCCCCCCCCCCCTACTGTTTTATTGAGCTATTAGAGTAAATAAAATATTAGTGTTATTATGACTGTATTTACTACTACTTATAATATTTTGGCCTCCTATGCCAACTTGTGTGCTCTACAAAGCGAAACTAACCTTGTTGATTTTTAACATATATTAATGTATATCTCCTTTTAATCAAACTTTAAATAACAAAATGAATGAAATGTCATATGTACATACTATGAGATTTATGACTTTTATATTCATGTCATTTTTCTGCAAAATTCAGTGACAGACATATTTACTACAAGTAAAGAATCGAGCAAGTTAAATTCAATGACCTTTGTTTAAAGTATTTTCATCCTCTTTTGTTTTATTTGGCGATTATATTAGATAAGATATTATTGTTATTACGATAATTTCTTCTAGTACTTATAATATTTCAACTTCTTATGAAAACTTGTGCGTTCTACAAAGAGAAATATCCTTGTTGACATTAGTATGTACGAATGTTAATGTCCTTTTGATCACACTTGAAATAACTAAAATGAAACAAATATCATATGTACGTATTGTGAGATCTATGATTTTTATGATTGTGTTGTTCTTCAGGAAAATTCAGTGGCAGACCTACATAAGTAAGGAGAATCAACCAAGTCAAATTCAATGACTTTTCTTTTCAAGTATCTCTCTCCCCACCCCTCAACCCCCCAATTTGTTTTATTAGTCTATTAGAGTAGATAAAATATTATTGTTATTATGACAGTTTTTACTAGTACTTATATTAATTTGGACTCCTATGACAACTTGCGTGCTCTACAAAGCGAAACTACCCTTGTTGATTTTTAATATGAATTAATGTTAATATCCTTTTAATCAAGCTTTAAATAACTAAAATGATTGAAATGCCATACGTACATACTATGTGATTTATGATTTTTATGTTCATGTCATTATTTTGAAAAATTCAGTGGCAAACATATATATTATAAGAAAGGAATCAAACAAGTTAAATTCAATGACCTTTTTTTTTAGTATCTCCGTCCTCTTTTGTTTTATTTGGCTATTATATTAGATAAGATATTATTGTTATCACGATAATTTCTACAAGTACTTATAATATTTCAACTTCTTATGACAACTTGTGCGTTCTACAAAGAGAAATATCCTTGTTGACATTAGTATGTACGAATGTTAATGTCCTTTTGATCACACTTTAAATAACTAAAATGAAACAAATATCATATGTACGTATTATGAGATTTATGGTTTTTATGACTATGTTGTTCTTTTGGAAAATTCAGTGGCAGACCTATATAAGTAAGGAGAATCAAGCAAGTCAAATTCAATGACTTTTTCTTTTCAAGTTTCTCTCTCGCCCCCACCCCCCAATTTGTTTTATTGGTCTATTAGAGTAGATAAAATATTATTGTTATTATGATAGTTTTTACTAGTACTTATAATATTTTGGCCTCCTATGACAACTTGTGTGCTCTACAAAGCGAAACTAACCTTGTTGATTTTTAATATGAATAAATGTTAATATCCTTTTAATCAAGCTTTAAATAACTAAAATGAATGAAATGCCATATGTACATACTATGAGATTTATGATTTTTATGTTCATGTCATTCTTCTGGAAAATTCAGTGGCAAACATATATATTATAAGAAAGGAATCAAACAAGTTAAATTCAATGACCTTTTCTTTTTAGTATCTCCATCCTCTTTTGTTTTATTTGGCTATCAGAGTAGATAAGATATTATTGTTATCACGATAATTTCTACTAGTACTTATAATATTTCAACTTCTTATGACAACTTGTGCGTTCTACAAAGAGAAATATCCTTGTTAACATTAGTATGTACGAATGTTAATGTCCTTTTGATCACACTTTAAATAACTAAAATGAAACAAATATCATATGTATGTATTATGAGATTTATGGTTTTTATGACTATGTTGTTCTTTTGGAAAATTCAGTGGCAGACCTATATAAGTAAGGAGAATCAAGCAAGTCAAATTCAATGACTTTTTCTTTTCAAGTTTCTCTCTCTCCCCCACCCCCCAATTTGTTTTATTGGTCTATTAGAGTAGATAAAATATTATTGTTATTATGATAGTTTTTACTAGTACTTATAATATTTTGGCCTCCTATGACAACTTGTGTGCTCTACAAAGCGAAACTAACCTTGTTGATTTTTAATATGAATTAATGTTAATATCCTTTTAATCAAGCTTTAAATAACTAAAATGAATGAAATGTCATATGTACATACTATGAGATTTATGATTTTTATGTTCATGTCATTCTTCTGGAAAATTCAGTGGCAAACATATATATTATAAGAAAGGAACCAAACAAGTTAAATTCAATGACCTTTTTTTTTTTAGTATCTCCATCCTCTTTTGTTTTATTTGGCTATTACATTAGATAAGATATTATTGTTATCACGATAATTTCTACTAGTACTTATAATATTTCAACTTCTTATGATAACTTGTGCGTTCTACAAAGAGAAATATCCTTTTTGACATTAGTATGTACGAATGTTAATGTCCTTTTGATCACACTTTAAATAACTAAAATGAAACAAATATCATATGTACGTATTATGAGATTTATGATTTTTATGACTGTGTTGTTCTTCTGGAAAATTCAGTGGCAGACCTATATAAGTAAGGAGAATCAAGCAAGGCCAATTCAATGACTTTTTCTTTTCAAGTCTCTCTCGCCCCCCCCCCCCCTCCCCTCCCAATTTGTTTTATTGGTCTATTAGAGTAGATAAAATATTATTGTTATTATGATAGTTTTTACTAGTACTTATAATATTTTGGCCTCCTATGACAACTTGTGTGCTCTACAAAGCGAAACTAACCTTGTTGATTTTTAATATGAATTAATGTTAATATCCTTTTAATCAAGCTTTAAATAACTAAAATGAATGAAATGTCATATGTACATACTATGAGATTTATGATTTTTATGTTCATGTCATTCTTCTGAAAAATTCAGTGGCAAACATATATGTTATAAGAAAGGAATCAAACAAGTTAAATTCAATGACCTTTTCTTTTTAGTATCTCCATCCTCTTTTGTTTTATTTGGCTATCAGAGTAGATAAGATTATTGTTTTCAAGATAGTTTTTACTAGTACTTATAATATTTCGACTTCCTACAACAACTTGTGTGTTCTACAAAGATAAATATCCTTGTCGATATTAGTATGTACAAATGTTAATGTCCTCTTGACTTTAAGTAACTAAAATGAAACAAATATCACATGTACGTACTATGAGGTTTATAATTTTCATTATCTTGTTATTCTTCTGGAAAATTCAGTGGCAGGCCTATATACTACAAGAAAGGAATCCAGAAAGTCAAATTCAATGACTTTTCTTTACTAGTATCTACACCGTCTTTTATTTTATTCGGCTATTAAAGTAGTGTGATATTATTAGCATAAGATCGACCACTAAAATAACAAGTACTCATGTACAAGTAAATTGCTAAAATATTCCACCTCGGTATTTTTTCCAAACTATAAATTGAGGTTCTTGAGAATCTTTTACTACACAATTCTCATCTCGTCACCTTTCTCTTGTCTCTCTTCTTTCTCTTTCAACACACCTTATTTTATCTCAATTGTTTTTTTCATTTTCATGGAGAATTCAACAAATCAAGAAAATCTTGGTGTTTTCACCAAGTGGTGGAACAATATCAAGGATTTTCCAAGAAAATTTAAAAAGAAAGTTGGAAAAATTGCTAAGAATACAAAGCAAATTGGTAAAGATGATCCAAGAAAAATTTGGCATGCATTTAAAGTGGGATTAGCTCTCACTTTAGTTTCTTTGTTCTACTACACTGAACCATTGTTTCATAACTTTGATCAACCAGTAATGTGGGCTGTCCTTACTGTGGTGGTTACTTTTGAATTTACCGCTGGTAATTCTTTTCTTTTTTACTACAATAATTTTCCAATTTTGTACACTTAAAAAAAATAGAAATTATCTATGGATAGTTTATGTTGTTAAATATTAAAAATTCATCGTTCATTCTATTTAATTAACTATGGATTAGTGATAAAAAAAAAATTGTTAGAAGCGAGTTATTTTAGCAATGAAATTCACATCTAATTTCAGTTCCGTTGCTAAATAGCAAAAACCATCTTTAATCCTATTTAATGACGTATTGAATATGAATTATCAAAAATCATGTTAGCTACGAATTATCAAAAATTTTGATGTTTTATTTATTTATTCAGGTGCAACCATATCAAAGAGCATAAATAGAGGAATTGGTACAGCACTAGCTGGTGCACTTGGTCTTGGAGCTAAATATTTAGCTGAATTAATTGGAAAAAAAGGACCAGATCCTATAGTTCTTGGAGTTTTGGTCTTTAATGTAGGTATGAAAATGCAAATCATACATAATAATAGCACAAAAATGTTAAACCTATTTGACTAATCAACAATAAGTTTTAGAAGAAAAAAAAAGATTGAAATTTATGGTCCAAGCAAATATACTATAATATAATATTTGTATAGCTATAAAAGTAGTTTTGAAACTTATAACTTAAAAATGGTACAAATAACGTTTACTGACCATTTTTCAGCCTGTCTTTGAAAAATACTCATAGGCATGGAGTTTCAATTTTCAAGACTGAAATTTCAAGACAATAACTCTATTTCTACTGGGCTAAAATGTGGTTATTTGTAAATTTTTGCCCCGTAAGTACGCCATAACATTTGCATGACTATAAAAAAAGCTTTTCATTAAGAAAAATAAATTCACATAAATTGAAACTCATGGAAACGTACAAGTTTAACCCCATTTCTAATGATATATGCAGGTGCTTTAGGTACATTTACAAGATTTTACCCCCATGTTAAGAGGAGGTATGACTATGGAACCATGATATTTGTCTTGACCTTCAGCTTGGTTGCCGTCTCCGGTTACCGAACAGAAAATATTTTTCAATTGGCTCACCGACGGATATCCACTATTCTTATTGGTGTCTTCATCGTCATGGTCATCTCTATGATTATTCGTCCAGTGTGGGCCGGAGAAGATCTTCATAAACTTGCTAGTACCAATCTTGAAAAGCTAGCAAGCTATTTAGAAGGTATGTTTCAATTTATATGACTTTATTTTATTTTTAATTTAGGAACGATTTAACTTTAAACTTTTTATTTACCTAACCTATCAATATCTGACCCCTCTGTCATAGTCCCTATGGTTCACAGTAAATGATTTTCTAACCTTATCATTTTCCTATAATCACTAAATTTTAGTCCCTATGGTTCACAATAAATGATTTTCTAACCTTTTAAATTTTGTCCTATCTAGTTAAGCAATTTTCACTCTTATTAATTAACGTTATTAAATAATTTTCTTAATAGGAGTGTCAAAACCTAAAAAAAATACTTTAAATGAACTTGATGAATTATTTAAGGTCATAAATTTTTTTAAAAACAACTTTTTTTTTTCTTAAACTCTATATATGATCAAACACATTTACATAAACTGAAACATACGAAATAATAGCTAACTTTTTGTCATTTGATCAACCTAGGAATTTATGTGTAGCACCAAATCGAAAAAATAAAAGCATTTTTTTGTTGTTTTTACAGGATTTGGAAGTGAGTATTTTCACATTTTGGAGATTGAGAGTGTTGAAGGTACCAAGAACAATGAAAAGAGATTTCTTGAAACTTTTTTAAGTATTCTTGGTTCTAAGGCAACTGAGGAATCTTTGGTGAGTAAATCATATTACAATTCTTATGACTTTATAACGAGTTTAAGAATTTAAATTTTATGTACTGATGATATAAAAGAAATTCATATAATTAATCAGGTTCTTTAAAAGGTAATTAGCTGTAACTTTAGTTAACAATATTGATTGATAACTTAAGCTTAATATAGCAAGTAACTTGATATAATAAGTTAAATTATACTGATAATATATAATTTAAATCTCTTTATAATTAGTTATTTATTCGATGTTTCAGGCAAACTTAGCATGGTGGGAACCCCCTCATGGAGGTTTCAAGTTTAATCATCCATGGAAACAATACTTGAAGATTGGTAGCGTTGTTAGAAAATGTGCTTGCCATCTTCTAGCTCTTAGTAGCCACATAAACTCTAAATCTCAGGTACATATATAAAACACTCTTTCTTCAAACCCTACTTCTTTTTCGTCGCCTTGTGACATACATTTAGAGTGGGGGCGATACTTGTACGAATTACTAGAAACAGTTAAAAAATACCGCGTTTCATGACATTTATTTAAGAGGATAACCTACTCGCACAATTACATAGTAAAAACCCAAATAATAACTAAAAAAAATATCAAATTTTAAAAATTTGAACAACTTAATACAATTACATAAATTTTGAATGGTCAAACATTTTGTAACACCAAAAGTCAAAAGACAATAATGTTATATAAATTGAAACGAAATATAATATAATATCTTTTTTGTTTATATTAAGAGATTAAAACTTATGTTCAAACATTTTAGGATATATATATTCAAATTTACATATTATTAACTTTGGTTAATTTTGCAGGCATCAAATGAATTTGAGAGGAGGACAGAAGAAGCATGCAAAAAAATGATCACGGAATCTAAAAATGCCTTAAAAGAACTTGCTTTGTCAATTAAAACTATGACAAAACCAATTTCTTCCATACGTAACGCAAAAAATGTCATTGATGACCTAAAACACACACTAGGCACTTCAAAAACCTTCTTTCGATACGATGAATCGCGCGTGATGGACTTTGTCCCCACCGCATCCATCGTGTCCTTACTCATCGCCGTCACTAAATGTGTCGATGAGATCTATGAGGCTATCGAGGAGCTTTCGAGCAAAGCACGTTTCGAGAAAAAGAGTTCGCCTCGGCCCCATATATTGCACCGTGGGACCGTGAATCCTATTGTTGAGGATGAGGTGGATGGTGGTGATTTTGTTACGATCGAGATAGGTGACAATGTAGGATCAACGGAGAAAGTGGTAGTAGAGGAGGTGCATAATCCAATAAATGCAATAAAAGAGGAATCTTTTGTTATTTGGATACGTGGAAGCACCGCAATGGCAATAGTGGAAGAGATGAAAACGATAAAAAAGATAGGAGATTTTATGGACTTAGGTGATATAAAGCTTTATAATAACACTCAATTTTTCGAATCAACAGAAGGAGTACTAACAGTCCTAGAGGGGGCGAATCAAGTGAATAATCAACTAACTGTGACAGAAGGAGAATCTGTTGTTATTGGGATATGTGGAAACATGACAACAAAAAAAGTGGAAGAGATGGAAATGACCGAAAAGAAAGTAGAATTAACAGACTTAGCAGATACAAAGTTTGATAATAGCATTCAATTTCTTGAATCTATATTGATGACCGTGACAACTATAGTGGACGAGATGAAAGCGGCAGAGAAAAAGGAGACTATGTAAATTTAGTTGATACAAAGCTTTATGATAGTACTTAATTTTTTGAATCAATTGCGATAGAGAATTGTAAATAATTGCAAATGGAAGTGTAATTTAAGGAGCGAAATTTGTTGGAGTACTTCCCTTTCAATATTATTTTGTATGTGTAATACAAGTTAGTTTTTGCTATATAAAGTGAAATTATCTTTAATGCTCTATTTAAAAAAAAAAGTCTACTAGTACTTGTAATTAATATTTTGAGCTCGAATAACTTGTCGATGTATTGGACGTTGCTTTGCTATGCACCATGAAATGTGAAGGCATGCAAAGATTTTATTTCTCAAGTCGGATGGAGATTGGCCTTCGAGTGCAAAGGACTACTCCCCTTGCATTAATGATTTATTTAACAAGCACTAGGGAGCCAAGGGGTTTTCGAAGATTGATTTGAAATCTTGTATTAGGGATGAAGATATTCACATGAAAAGTTATAAGTGAGCACTATGAGTTTGTCGAAATGTCATTTGGATTGACGATTGCATGGACATGTGAATAGGGTATTCAATCCATATTTTAATAAGTTCGTGATTATATTCATCGACAATATACCTGTATATTCGTCTCTACGTTAATTTCATATATTTAATTTACAAAGATCCAGGATTAACATGAAAAAATATTTGGCACATTAGATAGACAAGAAGATATATCATAGTTTTACAAATTTTACACATCCTATTTACTTTTTTTGCAGGTTTAACTACATCACTAGCTACAAAAATCATCAAAACGAATCTAATAATCCTACGAGAAAAATAATTTAATAATCCTACGAGAACAATAATTTTAGCCCAACAGCTTAGCTACGAATTTGTGTCCGTTGCTAATATGCTATGGAGCAAACATAGTTTGTTATGGAGCATTTTCTCTTAATGAGTGATTCATTTTCTCTTTAAAAAAATATTTGATATTTTAAATATACCTTGTTTGAGGAAAATTGGGCTTGTGCACACATTATGCATTAATTATTTTCCTCCCTAAGAATGTTTGGTTGTCCTTCCTATTTATAAGGCGAATATACTATGGCTAATTTCAACATTAAAAATAAGATTTAAACCAAAAAAATATACAAGTTGAATTGCCTAGAGATTGACGTTGTTGCGCGCCTATTGTGCGATCGAGTAAATAGCTCTACGAACTTTATGCCATCGAACTTTGCGAAAAGATTCGTTTATGGCATCTATTAAAAATTTAACTTATCTATGTCATTTCCGTTTGAGAAAAGACTCATTCATCGTCTTACCTTTAATCAATGGCATGATAAGCCAAAGTACAACAATACTCACTCAGTCACTCTTGAGCCTTTGGGTAATATTACCATTCTATGAGTCATGAGTGTATTGCAAGTAGTATCTGCTCACTTTAAATGCATATTAATAAAAATTAAAAATAATATAATATCCGATTGAACTAGATATCTCAATTGGTTAGAGCTCGTGCGGATAATGTGTTATGAAACTATAAAATAAGAGAGAGGAAGTAGGGAGAAAACTTATTATTTCTCTTCAAGGATTCACAGATCTTATTTACAATGAAGAGAACCCCGACCCTTTATTTATAGGGGAAAATTAACTTAGGATTCCTAAATTTTTCTCTAAAAGATAGACATTCAATATATTTATAACAACTATAAGTTACTTTTCTTGCTTAAATCTCTTCCTTTTTATCTCCTTTTTCTGATTTAGAATGTTAAAGTTTTCCATGGTTGATTATTTGATTTTCCATACACAAAATCAAAATAAATGAAAGTGAGACTTGAAAATAACAATTAAAGAAAAGGAAAAATTGAAAAAAAATAATCATGACTTAATTTAATTTATTAGATGGAGAAAATTGTAGAATATATATACATGTAAAATATTATAAGTTGCAAACAACAATGCCAGGGTAAAAAGAAATAATTATCGAACTTTCCCAAACAATTTTAATTTCAACCCATTAATTACTTATATTAACTACATAGAGTCAAGCGTCTATGAGCCATAGTGGGAACAAGTTGGAGTTTTTAATTGTCAGTTGAAACCAAGTTAAAGTAATTAGATGTGCAATCTCAAATTTAAAGTATGTATTATATCTTTTATAATTTGTGCAAATCATTCACAATATCATATACTCATATTACTCCGCATGTGTTTTTAACCATTTAACTTTAATATTAATTTATTAAGTACTCATGTATCTATTGTTTGCATTTTTCTCCACAAGAAAAAGGATGACATGACTATAATATAATCTAGGAATTATACTTAACATCAAGAATTAAACCTCTTTATGACAATATAATTTGTTTAGATATTTTTTGATTGCGATACCAAAATATTATTATTAAAATTAAAGCATATAATACAACATTAATATTACAATTCTTCACAAATATGAATTTTACCATCAAGATTTTACTGTTATTGGCTTAGTGGTTTACTTAGTATTGACATTAGTATGTATTAGTGTTAATCTCCTTTTGATCAAACTTTAAATAACTAAATGAATCATACGTCATTCGTATTTACTACGAGGTCTATGATTTTTAAGATCGTGTTATTTTTTTGAAAAATTCAATGGCAGACCTATATATAACAATAGGAACAAATCGAGCAAGTCAAATTCAATTACTTCTCATTTCTAGTATCTCCAACCTCTTATATTTAATTTGACTACTAGAGTAGATAAAATATTATAATTGTTATCAAGACAATTTCCACTAGTAATTATAATATTTCAGCCTCCTATATATGGCAAATTATATGCTCTACAAGGTGAGACTACCCATGTTGACATTGTTATATACTACTAATGTTAATCTCATTTTGATCAAGCTTCAAAGAATTAAAATGATCAAACAAATGTCATTTGTACTATGAGATCTATGATTTTCATGGTTGTGTTCATTTTTCTAGAAAATTCAGTGGCACTCATATAAATAAGGAGAATCAAGCAAGGCAAATTTAATGACTTTTTTTTCAAGTACCCCCCCCCCCCCCTCCTGTTTTATTGAGCTATTAGAGTAAATAAAATATTATTGTTATTATGACTGTATTTACTACTACTTATAATATTTTGGCCTCCTATGCCAACTTGTGTGCTCTACAAAGCGAAACTAACCTTGTTGATTTTTAATATATATTAATGTATATCTCCTTTTAATCAAACTTTAAATAACTAAAATGAATGAAATGTCATATGTACATACTATGAGATTTATGACTTTTATATTCATGTCATTTTTCTGAAAAATTCAGTGACAGACATATATACTACAAGTAAAGAATCGAGCAAGTTAAATTCAATGACCTTTTTTTAAAGTATTTTCATCCTCTTTTGTTTTATTTGGCTATTACATTAGATAAGATATTATTGTTATTACGATAATTTCTACTAGTACTTATAATATTTCAACTTCTTATGACAACTTGTGCGTTCTACAAAGAGAAATATCCTTGTTGACATTAGTATGTACGAATGTTAATGTCCTTTTGATCACACTTTAAATAACTAAAATGAAACAAATATCATATGTACGTATTATGAGGTTTATGATTTTTATGATTGTATTGTTCTTCTGGAAAATTCAGTGGCAGACCTACATAAGTAAGGAGAATCAAGCAAGTCAAATTCAATGACTTTTTCTTTTCAAGTATTCTCCTGCCCCCCCCCCCCCCATTTGTTTTATTGGTCTATTAGAGTAGATAAAATATTATTGTTATTATGATAGTTTTTACTAGTACTTATAATATTTTGGCCTCCTATGACAACTTGTGTGCTCTACAAAGCGAAACTAACCTTGTTGATTTTTAATATGAATTAATGTTAATATCCTTTTAATCAAGCTTTAAATAACTAAAATGAATGAAATGTCATATGTACATACTATGAGATTTATGATTTTTATGTTCATGTCATTCTTCTGGAAAATTCAGTGGCAAACATATATATTATAAGAAAGGAATCAAACAAGTTAAATTCAATGACCTTTTTTTTTTAGTATCTCCATCCTCTTTTGTTTTATTTGGCTATTATATTAGATAAGATATTATTGTTATCACGATAATTTCTACTAGTACTTATAATATTTCAACTTCTTATGACAACTTGTGCGTTCTACAAAGAGAAATATCCTTGTTGACATTAGTATGTACGAATGTTAATGTCCTTTTGATCACACTTTAAATAACTAAAATGAAACAAATATCATATGTACGTATTATGAGATTTATGGTTTTTATGATTGTATTGTTCTTCTGGAAAATTCAGTGGCAGACCTATATAAGTAAGGAGAATCAAGCAAGTTAAATTCAATGACTTTTTCTTTTCAAGTATTGCGCCTGCCCCCCCCCCCCCCCATTTGTTTTATTGGTCTATTAGAGTAGATAAAATATTATTGTTATTATGATAGTTTTTACTAGTACTTATAATATTTTGGCCTCCTATGACAACTTGTGTGCTCTACAAAGCGAAACTAACCTTGTTGATTTTTAATATGAATTAATGTTAATATCCTTTTAATCAAGCTTTAAATAACTAAAATGAATGAAATGTCATATGTACATACTATGAGATTTATGATTTTTATGTTCATGTCATTCTTCTGGAAAATTCAGTGGCAAACATATATGTTATAAGAAAGGAATCAAACAAGTTAAATTCAATGACCTTTTCTTTTTAGTATCTCCATCCTCTTTTGTTTTATTTGGCTATCAGAGTAGATAAGATATTATTGTTTTAAGATAGTTTTTACTAGTACTTATAATATTTCGACTTCCTACAACAACTTGTGTGTTCTACAAAGATAAATATCCTTGTTGATATTAGTATGTACGAATGTTAATGTCCTTTTGATCACACTTTAATTAACTAAAATGAAACAAATATCACATGTACGTACTATGAGGTTTATAATTTTCATTATCTTGTTATTCTTCTGAAAAATTCAGTGGCAGACCTACATACTACAAGAAATGAATCGAGAAAGTCAAATTCAATGACTTTTCTTTATTAGTATCTACACCGTCTTTTATTTTATTCGGCTATTAAAGCAGTGTGATATTATTAGTATAAGATCGAACACTAAAATAACAAGTACTCATGTACAAGTAAATTGCTAAAATATTCCACCTCGGTATTTTTTCCAAACTATAAATTGAGGTTCTTGAGAATCTTTTACTACACAATTCTCATCTCGTCACCTTTCTCTTGTCTCTCTTCTTTCTCTTTCAACACACCTTATTTTATCTCAATTATTTTTTTCATTTTCATGGAGAATTCAACAAATCAAGAAAATCTTGGTGTTTTCACCAAGTGGTGGAACAATATCAAGGATTTTCCAAGAAAATTTAAAAAGAAAGTTGGAAAAATTGCTAAGAATACAAAGCAAATTGGTAAAGATGATCCAAGAAAAATTTGGCATGCATTTAAAGTGGGATTAGCTCTCACTTTAGTTTCTTTGTTCTACTACACTGAACCATTGTTTCATAACTTTGATCAACCAGTAATGTGGGCTGTCCTTACTGTGGTGGTTACTTTTGAATTTACCGCTGGTAATTCTTTTCTTTTTTACTACAATAATCTTCCAATTTTGTACACTTAAAAAAAATAGAAATTATCTATGGATAGTTTATGTTGTTAAATATTAAAAATTCATCGTTCATTCTATTTAATTAACTATGGTTTAGTGATAAAAAAAATTGTTAGATGCGAGCTATTTTAGCAATGAAATTCACATCTAATTTCAGTTCCGTTGCTAAATAGCAAAAACCATCTTTAATCCTATTTAATGACGTATTGAATATGAATTATCAAAAATCATGTCAGCTACGAATTATCAAAAATTTTGATGTTTTATTTATTTATTCAGGTGCAACCATATCAAAGAGCATAAATAGAGGAATTGGTACAGCACTAGCTGGTGCATTTGGTCTTGGAGCCAAATATTTAGCTGAACTAATTGGAAAAAAAGGACCAGATCCTATAGTTCTTGGAGTTTTGGTCTTTATTGTAGGTATGAAAATGCAAATCATATATAATAATAGCACAAAAATATTAAACCTATTTGACTAATCAACAATAAGTTTTAAAAGAAAAAAAAGATTGAAATTTATGGTCCAAACAAATATACTATAATATAATATTTGTATAGCTATAAAAGTAGTTTTGAAACTTATAACTTAAAAATGGTACACATAATGTTCACTCACCATTTTTCAGTCTGTCTTTGAAAAATACTCATAGGCATGGAGTTTCAATTTTCAAGACAATAACTATATTTCTACTGGGCTAAAATGTTATTTGTAAATTTTTACCCTGTAAGTATGCCATAACATTTGCATGGCTATAAAAAAAGCTTTTCATTAAAAGTAAAACGAAAAGTTTAAGAAAGATGTGATTTTTGTTAAACAAACTGAAAATGAGAAAAATAAAATCACATAAATTGAAACTCATGGAAACGTACAAGTTTAATTTCTAATGATATATGCAGGTGCTTTAGGTACATTTACAAAATTTACCCCCATGTTAAGAGGTGGTATGACTATGGAACCATGATATTTGTCTTGACCTTCAGCTTGGTTGCCTTCTCCGGTTACCGAACAGAAAATATTTTTCAATTGGCTCACCAACGGATATCCATTATTCTTATTGGTGTCTTCATCGTCATGGTCATCTCTATGATTATTCGTCCAGTGTGGGCCGGAGAAGATCTTCATAAACTTGCTAGTACCAATCTTGAAAAGCTAGCAAGCTATTTAGAAGGTATGTTTCAATTTATATGACTTTATTTTATTTTTAATTTAGGAACGATTTAACTTCAAACTTTTTATTTACCTAACCTTTCAAAATCTGACCCCTCTGTCATAGTCCCTATGGTTCACAGTAAATGATTTTCTGACCTTATCATTTTCCTATAATCACTAAATTTTAGTCCCTATGGTTCACAATAAATGATTTTCTAACCTTTTAAATTTTGTCCTATCTAGTTAAGCAATTTTCACTCTTATTAATTAACGTTATTAAATAATTTTCTTAATAGGAGTGTCAAAACCTAAACTCAAATACTTTAAATGAACCTGATAAATTATTTAAGGTCATAAATTTTTTTTAAAAAAACTTATTTTTTTTCTTAAACTCCTATATATAATCAAACACATTTACATAAACTGAAACATACGGAATAATATCTAACTTTTTGTCATTTGATCAACTTAGGAATTTATGTGTAGCAACAAATCGAAAAAATAAAAGCATTTTTTTGTTGTTTTTACAGGATTTGGAAGTGAGTATTTTCACATTTTGGAGATTGAGAGTGTTGAAGGTACCACGAACAATGAAAAGAGATTTCTTGAAACTTTTTTAAGTATTCTTGGTTCTAAGGCAACTGAGAAATCTTTGGTGAGTAAATCATATTACAATTCTTATGACTTTATAACGAGTTTAAGAATTTAAATTTTATGTACTGATGGTATAAAAGAAATTCATATAATTAATCAGGTTCTTTAAAAGGTAATTAGCTGTAACTTTAGTTAACAATATTGATTGATATCTTAAACTTAATATAGTAACATGATATAATAAGTTAAATTATACTGATAATATATAATTTAAATCTCTTTATAATTAGTTATTTATTCGATGTTTCAGGCAAACTTAGCATGGTGGGAACCCCCTCATGGAGGTTTCAAGTTTAATCATCCATGGAAACAATACTTGAAGATTGGTAGCTTTGTTAGAAAATGTGCTTGCCATCTTCAAGCTCTTAGTAGCCACATAAACTCTAAATCTCAGGTACATATATAAAACACTCTTTCTTCAAACCCTACTTCTTTTTCGTCGCCTTGTGACATACATTTAGAGGGGGGGCGATACTTGTACGAATTACTAGAAACAGTTAAAAAACACCGCGTTTCATGACATTTATTTAAGAGGATAACCTACTCGCACAATTAATGTAGTGCGATATGATTTTGTCCTTTTTAAATAGTAAAAACCCAAATAATAACTAAAAAAAATATCAAACTTTAAAATTTTGAACAACTTAATACAATTACATAAATTTTGAATGGTCAAACATTTTGTAACACCAAAAGTCAAAAGACAATAATGTTATATAAATTGAAATGAAATATAATATAATATCTTTTTTGTTTATATTAAGAGATTAAAACTTATGTTCAAACATTTTAGGATATATATATTCAAATTTACATATTATTAACTTTGGTTAATTTTGCAGGCATCAAATGAATTTGAGAGGAGGACAGAAGAAGCATGCAAAAAAATGATCATGGAATCTAAAAATGCCTTAAAAGAACTTGCTTTGTCAATTAAAACTATGACAAAACCAATTTCTTCCATACGTAACGCAAAAAACGTCATTGATGACCTAAAACACACACTAGGCACTTCAAAAACCTTCTTTCGATACGATGAATCGCGCGTGATGGACTTTGTCCCCATCGCATCCATCGTGTCCTTACTCATCGCCGCCACTAAATGTGTCGATGAGATCTATGAGGCTATCGAGGAGCTTTCGAGCAAAGCACGTTTCGAGAACAAGAGTTCGCCTCGGCCCCATATATTGCACCGTGGGACCGTGAATCCTACTGTGGAGGATGAGGTGGATGGTGGTGATTTTGTTACGATCGAGATAGGTGACAATGTAGGATCAACGGAGAAAGTGGTAGTAGAGGAGATGAATAATCCAATAAACGCAATAAAAGAGGAATCTTTTGTTATTTGGATACGTGGAAGCATCGCAATGGCAATAGTGGAAGATATGAAAACGACAAAAAAGATAGGAGATTTTATGGACTTAGGTGATATAAAGCTTTATGATAGCACTCAATTTTTCGAATCAACAGAAGGAGTGCTGACAGTCCTAGAGAGGGCGAATCAAGTGAATAATCAACTAACTGTGACAGAAGGAGAATCTGTTGTTATTGGGATATGTGAAAACATGACAACAAAAAAAGTGGAAGAGATGGAAATGACAGAAAAGAAAGTAGAATTAACAGACTTAGCAGATACAAAGTTTGATAATAGCATTCAATTTCTTGAATCTATATTGATGACCGTGACAACTATAGTGGACGAGATGAAAACGGCAGAGAACAAGGAGACTATGTAAATTTAGTTGATACAAAGCTTTATGATAGTACTTAATTTTTTGAATCAATTGCGATAGAGAATTGTAAATAATTGCAAATGGAAGTGTAATTTAAGGAGCGAAATTTGTTGGAGTACTTCCCTTTCAATATTATTTTGTATGTGTAATACAAGTTAGTTTTTGCTATATAAAGTGAAATTATCTTTATTGCTCTATTTAAAAAAAAAGTCTACTAGTACTTGTAATTAATATTCTGAGCTCGAATAACTTGTCGATGTATTGGACGTTGCTTTGCTATGCACCATGAAATGTGAAGGCATGCAAAGATTTTATTTCTCAAGTCGGATGGAGATTGGCCTTCGAGTGCAAAGGACTACTCCCCTTGCATTAATGATTTATTTAACAAGCACTAGGGAGCCAAGGGGTTCTCGAAGATTGATTTAAGATCTTGTATTAGGGATGAAGATATTCACATGAAAAGTTATAAGTGAGCACTATGAGTTTCTCGTGTCATTTGGGTTGACGAATGCATGGACATGTGAATAGAGGTTTGACTGCATCACTAGCTACAAAAATCATCAAAACGAAACCCGGAATACTATGGCAAGGGTGGAGCTAGGGAGCACGAAGGGGTACACCCGAACCCCTTTGCAGAAAATTACACTATATATATAAGATCAAAATTACTTTTTATATGAAAATCCTGGTTCTGCAACTGATACCAGGTAAGGACCTACAAATATCCAGGTTACATCACATCTATGGTACATATTAACACTAACAAATGATATACATGTCATTAAGGTATACATCTACCAGCCATAAATTGGGTTTTCTACCTGGGGAGGCAAGAGATGGAGATCTTCACAATGCTGCTTGTCATAATGTCGTGTTCCCGGTGTTGCACCTGAACACCACCTCACGAACTCGTTTCCTGTGAGACAATATTGTGCAAATGCCAGACTGCCATCAACCATCCCTCCAAGGTTTGGCATGGAAACTGATTTTCCTATGCCCTTCCTGCTTTTTCTCCTGTCACCGCCTTTTTCACTAGTCAAAACTTTATCGAGATCAGAATATTCGATGAATCTCTGTGTTGCAGCTTCCCACGAAAGCTTATATTGTTCCTCGGGAGTGAGAGGCTGAGGCTCACCGGTCAT
This sequence comes from Solanum appendiculatum, assembly GCA_018342035.1. Lineage (NCBI taxonomy): Eukaryota > Viridiplantae > Streptophyta > Magnoliopsida > Solanales > Solanaceae > Solanum > Solanum appendiculatum. The sequence goes on from JAGDQO010000088.1 coordinate 600,792, forward strand.
TGCCTCTTTAACCTTTGCTACAAAGTCTTCAGATGTCTTATAAGTCAAGCAGTTAGGAAATGCCTGGAAAAACTCATTAGATGGATGATCTGCACAAACTACAAATTTCCCCATAGCGAGTGCCTCTGCTGTAGCTGTACAGAGTACATCACTGATACTAGGATTTATGAAGACTTTATAACTGCAAGCAAAAATTTATCGATCAGGAAAGGTGAACCATGAAGTACGAGATGGAAGTACATTTCTACGCAAGTGACTAACGGCGTACCAAACAAATTGCAGAAAAAGATAATCGCCTTTCAAATCCATTAAAGAACCAAAAAATTTGCTTTCAAGTCGAAGAAAGTCTATGTATGTGTGTGTAAAGTATAGGTAGCACCTATGTTCTATCTAAACATCGAAGTTTTAAAGAAGCTTTATGATAGTACATATACCAGCATTTTTGCAGAAAAAAAAAGGGGTTCTATTAAAGGATTCATATTTCATACCTATGAAGAGAATCATCCGTGTGGTCTCTACCTTTCATGAAGTTGACATTCAAATTTAAAATCCTAGCTGTTGTCTGCACTTCATGAGCATCTTCCCCGTTGCCAAACACATCCATATTAAAACCATCAAGGTCACTTTTGTGCTTCGCTAACAGGTCTATTAACTCCCTGTAACCCTTCGCCCAAACCATTTTCCCTAAGAAGTATGCACCTTTAGAGAAAACTTGCTGACCGCTTTGTCTTTCTGCAGCCATTTTTTCTCCAATTTTCAGAAACTTCGGATTTACACCATGAACATTGCAGACCACAGACCTGGGTAAATCCTGTGTAGCAGCAGAAAGTCGAAGCACCTAAACAAGAAAATTAGCATTTCTATCAGAACCAGGATAAATAAAATAATTAAACATGATAAACACATTTCGAAGTGCTAACGCATCTTTTGGTCTGTAAAGAATTTAATCAACAACTTTTCCTACTCCCATCTTGGAGAACTCAATCAATATGTAAAAATATTACCTTGTCACAATGCGCTCTAGTGACCCAATTATTTACGTGTTTCACAAGGAAAGCTTGAAGAGCCCCATTCTTCTCTCTTTTGATATACTCCAAATAATTTGTGTGAACAATACCAACGACATGGTTAAACTTATCAGTCCAGCGTTTGCCATGGTGGTACCAATTTAGATGTTCTGGCTCCTCTAAGATTGCAATATCAGCATCCCTTGATGGGATAAACTGAGTAGTATCTCCAGCTGGTAGTATACTTCGCCTTTCCTTGGAGAACTGGAGAGGAAAATAAAGTGTCAAATTATCACAGCATTTCAGTAGCATCTTTTTGTTTTACTGAATAATATGCAATTGGTTCGCAAGGAATACCTTTCCAGGATAAAACGAGATCTTGAAATCGGTCTTGAAACCGACTCTTTCCTCAAGCCAATTCCGTATGTAGAGCTCCTGCTCTTCTGGTGAACTAAATGTAAGATTGTTTGGATAAACTACTTCTTGGTCAGATTTACATAGCCATGGAACCAAGAGTGTAACATTCTGCTTTTCAGACTTGGCCAAATAAGCTGCTCGGAAGAGAGGATTGACAGCTGTTCCTGTCATCCAAGGAAGGCTAGCAGTTGTGACTATGGCTACATGTCTTTTACCATCTGATACGTTCTGCTTTGTAGAATTGCTCCAAAACCCACCTTCATAATGATGACCAGTACTTTGTAGTACACTGGCAATTCGTAGTTCTAGTTCGTCATTCATATTATCACCTTCGATCAGGGAAGAATCTACTTCAGGTAAAGCACGTAATAAAAGTTTGTTCTGCCGTTTGCTGCATAAACTCTCTACGATCTTGTCCGAGATATCTAAAGTGAAATCAAATACCCAGAGGAAATAGCATATGCTTTTAGTAGACGAAAAAATATTGAAGTCAAATAGTATCAAACCAATTTTAGTGGCTACAATCAACAAAATGCACATGGTCCAATTAAATTTTTTTTAAAATGAATATACCGAACGCAAAAAGGAAGCACATGGAATCTCAAACGAGAATCATCAATAGCATCTAGAACACAGAGACCTCCAATATGATAGTAGCATGTCTAGTTCAACAGATCAAAAACCAGGCTGTCATAAATTAATACAATAGTAGCAAATGTAAAATGAGAATATTGCAAGTAGAACAATGCAGAGAAACACAAACTCAGATCAAACCTACAAGTTTACAAAGGCCACAAACCGTTTGACAGACTATTACCTCTTCTTATGCCAATTTGATCCAAAAATGGGCTTGACTGTCTAACCAAATATGCTAACAACTCTGGCACATCCAGTGGCGGAACTCCCTGCATAGACAAAGATCATGCCAAGGAAACAGAAAGGTCTCCAGTGATTCAGTCTGACTAGAATTTTTGTAGAGATGAGCTTCATCAATGTTTAAGTTTACCGATAGCTTAAACCGCAGTCAATTCCCAGTTAAACATTACATTGTCCACTTTTCAAAAAAAATGTAAATCCAACGACAACTCCACTTGACATGTAGTCACTACTCCAATTTGTGTATTGACCTGGCTATCCTAATTTACAATAAAAGGTAATAATGGTTGGTTTATAAAGTTGTCTTTCCTTCGCTGTTCTTCTATCAAATTCGTCATTTCAAACTTCCCTATCTTAACCGACTAAGCAAAGCATTATTTGCACAATACAGTTATTGAAAAGTTCAAGCACATCCAAAACCTTGCAATCACAACTTCACGAAATGTAAAAGTAAGACGCTAACCTTCGACTCTTCTGGTTCTTTGCAAATTGACTTCTGGAAAATCATTTGACAAAACACAAAAACAGCAGATTAATCATGTGAAATTGGCTCAATTTATAATGTGAAAAGGAAAGCTATGATAAGTATCAAGTCAGAGCAATTTTAATACAACGTTAGGATTTCCATATAAATCTCTCTTTTAAAAATAATCAGCATAAAACACTACATTACTGGTAGAACTTCGGCTTCTAGTGTAAAACTTGTATAACTACTACTTACATAACTTTATTTTTCATTTTCTATGGAACTGAACAATTCCCGGAAAATTATTGACTGCGTATAAATCTATATTTATGAATCATAATTCACACACAATAATCTTTATGCGAGAATTCCTCCATAGCTAGTCCGTGAAGCAAATGGCCGCTAACTAGTTAGCCTTATTTATTATAATTCTGCTTCCTAGTAAATAAACATAAAATTAACATTGTAGCATTGGCTCAAAAAGTTCAAAACTTAAGTTTTGACCAAAAAAAAATCAGTTTTTGTAAACTCCTTTTGCTTGGGCTGTTTCTGCAAAAGAAAAAGGTAGTAGCTTTCTGGCTTTTTTTGCCCCAAAAAATCATAACTTTTTTCTCTTTTGTATATAGGGATGGCAATGGGATGGGGCAGGGCGGGTTGAGCCTTAACCCACAAAGTTTTCAACCTGCCCCGCCCCATTGCCTCCCTATTTGTATAAAAAGTAACCAAAACAACCAGAGTTCACAAAAACTGAAAAAATACTAAACTACTACCATGTGTAAGTGTACGTGTAACAATCAACACATACTCATTATAATCCCACAAGGTAGAGAGGCGGTTTCCGACAAATGAGAGCATTAACAACAACAACATACTCATTATAATCCCACAAGTGCCATCTGGGAGAGTAGTGCATATGCAACCTTACCCCGAGAGGCGGTTTCCGAGAAATGAGAGCATTACACAACATAACTACAAAAGAATAGCAACGACAACGAAATAATACAATAATCGAAGTACAAACAGGTGATAACAAACTTACGAAGCTCGATTTCACTTTCTCCATAAATTCACTCTTCTTAATCCCTTCAAAAATCTCCACCGGCGACGACGAATTCGGACTCTTAATCTCTACCTCCATCTCCCTTAACCGATTCCTAAAAGCCCTAATCGGTTCCCAATAATTCAATTCCCCAAATTGCCCTTCATCCTTAAACCTTTCTCGTCTCCTCCATTTCCCCAATTTCTCATCTTCCGTTTCCGTCACAATTGCATTCTTAATTCCCGACAAATCAATTCGAAGCTTCCCTTTCGGAGCCCAATTAAAGTCCGGCGATGAATAAACCCTACGTATTTCCGATAATTTCGGACGGAGCTTCTTAACAAAGTCTATCTCTCCCGGAGTAGTGGCAGTAGGTACTGAGTTTAGGAAATTTTCGAGTTCCTTAGCTCGGTTTCTGATGAGTTGTAGATCCGCGTCAGCGGAAGAACGAACTTCTTCCCATCCTTTAGAAATTAACGAGAAGGCTTTTTCAGCTGTAGACGACGACGACGACGTCGTTTTGGTCTCCGGCGGCTTGAAATTCATCATTTTCTAGGGTTTTAGGAATTGCTCTGTTTTTTTTTCCTGGAAATTTGGAGAAGAAGAAGAAGAATGGGTGGATGAAATTGATGCTTTAACAATGGCGGAATGACACGTAGGATGAGTTCCGTACTCGCTAGATTCCCGGGAGATGACGTGGATGGATGGAATTCGATGACGTGGATTTGGGGATGTGATTGGGCCCGGACTGTAAATGGATTGGGCCTAGTTGGTGTGTGAATGGAATTTAATACGAATTTGTGGATTGTGTATTTATAAGATTATATTGAATTTGTTGTTATTGTATAGCTACTTTTATGAACTAGTTGATGCATAATTTCTATCGCTACAACCGAAACAACAACTACATCTAACGTAATTTTATAAGTGAAGTTTGAAAAAGATATAGTGTACGCAAAATCTCATGATATTGAAATATTAGTTTCAATAGATTTTCGATTTAAATAAAACATTTTTAAAAAGGAAATACTACATAAATGAAAGCAATAACAATAACAAAATAACCACCCAACATACCAGAAAAAACCATAACGATCATGAAACAATGCAACAATTAAAGCACGAAAAATTACAAATGATTATCAAAATTGAAGAACAAAAAACTACGAACATAATGCTAATACTATCGGAAGAAAGAAGGTCCAAGTGAGATAATCATCGACTATCAACTAACCTTCTTTCCTAATTCCTAACTGGAAGACTCTTATATTTAAGGTCATGTTCTCGCTAAACTTTATATACGTCAATATTATGAGTATTACTTATTTTTCCTCGAAAGAATATATAAAACACCCCGCACCCACCCACCACATGTTTGCTTAATAACGAAGTTTGCATAATGCAAAAGGGTAATTCCGTCATTTCACCAGCTTCAAACTCCATTGAAATCCGTGCCGTAAAACCAGACACAAAAAAACACGAAGGATTCACGTCATTTGTGTGTTATCATTTCCTTAAAAAGGCAAAAACGGTTGTTCTTGATCAAATTTTTAGCACAAAAGATTCATCATATCCTTCTGTTTATTCCAAAAATTAAGAAATGGGGTTGCTTTCTAATAGGTAATCTGATTTTTTCGCTTTTTTTTACAATTTTTTTTCATTTTTTTTGGTGGGGTTTTGAAGTTTTTACTGATTTATCTTTTTGTTTTGTTGTTTTTGGTGAAATGATGACAGAATTGATAGAAGCAGCCTCAAACCTGGTGATCATATTTATTCTTGGCGCACTGCTTATATTTATGCCCATCATGGTTAGAATCTAATTTTCTTGTTTTAATTTGATATCTGAATGTTGATGTAGAAAAATAAAAACTTGATCTTTATGGTAAATAATGTTGATTTTGAGTAGATGAACATTAAAAAAATGTTTTAATCTGATATTAAATGTTGATGTAGAAAAAAACTTGTTCTTTATGGTAAATAATGTTTAGTTGGATATGTACCCAAGGGTGTGGAAGTGGAACCATGAGGTCTCGGGTTCAAATCCCAGGTGATTTTTTTTCTTATTTGTAACTTGTTGGTGGGGGAAGTGGGAGGTATCCCGTGGAATTATGGAAATGAGATAATGCATGGGGTTGTCCTAGATTTATTGATAGCATTTAATGTTGATGTAGGAAAAAACTTGTTCTTTATGGTAAATAATGTTGGGAACCATGAGGTGTCTGGTTCAAATCGGAAGTGTTTTTTCCCCCTATTTTAACTTGTTGGTGGTGGGAGGTGGCAGGTATGAGGTATCCCGGGGAATTATGGAAATGAGATAATACATGGGATTGTTCTAGATTTATTGATGGCATTTAATTTTCAAGAAGAGTGTGTTTTCTTCTTGAATTGTGTCTGTGAGTATTTGCTGTTGTTTCTATGTTTTTAGACTATAACCAAGCTAAATTGATAAAAGTTTGGTCAAGTACGAAAACTTGGAATCCGTTCTTTTCATTTGTCTAAGCCTTAGTGGATAGAGTTGCTTGATACCTCGTGGAGTTAGTCGAGGTGTGCTCAAGTTGGTAAGGACACCATGATTATCGATAAACAATTAGGAACAAAATGCATTATCTGAGTGATCCATCTCTTTGATCAAGTAATTCTCAGGGGTTACTTTTTTCTGGATTGTGTGCTTAGTGATAGACCTTAGAGGGCACTGCGAATATGGGGTGGAGCTCATTCACTCAATAAAGCAGTTAATCATAAAATGGAAGATGATCCAATGATGTTTTATTGGTAAAATCTTTTAGTAATTTGCTTGCTACAGTGAATGGGTATCGGTCTTTCTGTAAGTTCAAGGCAATTGGCTCCTTTCCAGTATTCACATTAGTCTAGAAAAGATTTAAAGTGCATAGCTAATGTTATCCCAGCGTTTGCGCTTTGGCATGTTATTTTAAGTATGATCTTGCTTATGCTTCTGAATCACTTCGACCATCTAGTTTCCTGATTACCTTGATCTTAAGATTGTATGTAGCTGGCAAATAAACTATGGAATACAAAGATTATTTTGTAATCACATTGGATATGCCTAAATAACAGGTGTCTATGTTGGGGATAATAAAGTCATTCACTTCACAAGACGTGGCCAAGAAGTAGGAACTGGGACCGTTTTGGATCATATCTTGGTAAGCTCAATTCCAAATCGCTCTACTGTTCCTTGTACTATTTGCACCCCGCCATCAGATGGGCATGGAGTAGTCTCGTCATGTTTGGACTGCTTTCTTGCTGGAGGTATTCTCTATCGCTTTGAATATGCTGTAACTCCTGCTATCTTCCTCGCAAAAGCACGTGGAGGAACATGCACTCTTGCAGTCTCAGATCCAGACGGCATTGTGGTCCATCGAGCAAACTACCTCCTTACTAATGGCTTTGGACTGTACAATGTGTTCAAGAACAACTGTGAGGACTTCGCCATATACTGTAAGACAGGACTGCTCGTGGTAGATGATAGTACAATGGGACAAAGTGGACAAGCAGTGTCTATAATCGGTGGACCACTTGCAGCTGTTATGTCAACACCACTACGTCTCGTCACCACGAATGTGTACGGGATGGTAGCAACAGCTGTTGGGGTCTATTGTGCCAGTCGCTATGCAGCTGATATTGGCATGCGGAGGGATGTGATGAAAGTGTCTGCGGAAGATCTAACAACGAGGCTAACAACTGGCTTGTTGCGGGTTGTTGAACCTAGCCTTGCAGTTTTGCCACCTACCGTTAGCTAGTTATCATTTCATGTTATGTAATAACGCGCTATAGAATCTGAAAGTGAGCGTTCTTTTTAATCCATGGGAGCCTCTTGCTATATGTCCTGAGGCTCTGTATCTGTTGTACTTTATTGTGTTGTTTTGCCTCCAAAAGCTGTTGTAATGTGACTATTGTGATTGTGTATTTGTGATGTTTAGTTTCATTCTCCCTTCCTCTTTATTTAGGTAAGGATATACATCTTTTTCAGTTTTGTAAAGTTTGCAGTTTACCTTTGTGTATTCATACTCATACATGCAACTTGCAAGATAGTTTAGAGAACAACAGCAACAAACCCAGTGTATTTTACGAGTGAAGGCGACTCTGTCCATCTCACATATCAACTCCCTCTATCGATAGTGTAATATATATAACCCAACACAGAAAAACGAACATGGTCAGCAGGTAATTAATCTTCGTTAGGTACGTTACATGCATCAAGATATGGTCGACAGGGAATTCAATCCAAATAGCAGAAGTATGACCAACAATAATATCTTAAGTAGTTCTTCACACCTACATAACTGTTCTTGATTTATAATCTTTAGTAAATAATAAATACATTAACAATCTTAAGCCTTCATGTTCTGCCAAACATGCCTACCAAAATTTTAAATATACACAAGACAGACATTTAGGACAATGCATATCCAAGTCAAAATTGTATGTGATAGCTCCTCAATATAATGACATTCCCTTCAACACCTTTGCGCCAAAGAAATTTCGTGGATTGGCCTTCAAAAGACACTGAATAGCATATTCTTTAACAGTGTGTAGAGTCGTCTGGATTCATGTACTTCACCAGCCACTCAATTGCTTATGAACCTTTGAATTCTGTGAGGATTTCCCACCTTTGTCCTTGTATGTATTCCTCGAGGCAAAGCTCCTCTTGCCCCGATGGGCTGCTTGGATAGCCTTCCTCCTCTGCTTGCTCAGGCTTTTCTCTAGTTCAGGATCATCTTCAGACTCGGACTCTTCCTCATCCTCAGGATCATGCTCATCCCCAACTTGATGATTATCGTCGTGCTCATCATCCCCAGCTTGATGATTAATGTCCTCCTGCAGTAAATATCTTTAGTAAATACCAAGAGACACGGGAACTGTTCTCTTTTTTCATCTGCATGAGAAATATAAGCCCATGACACAACTGCCAGACAGAAGCAAACACAAGGTGGAATATGCATCCTTGGTTTATTCAATAAGATAGGTAAAAAGGGCAATCCGCTGCACAAAGCATCCCGCATTCCCGTAGGGTCCGTGGAAGGTTTACACCCCAAGGGGTTGTGATGTAGATAGTCTACCCTAATACAACTATGCAAGCATGAGTGGCTTCTTCCATAGCTCGGAACCCGTGACCTATAGGTCACATGGAGACAACTTTACCGTTGCTCCAAGGCTCCCTTTCTCAATATTAGAGGGGAAAATGATTATTGTAAGCACACCCTAATTTGTAGAGTGGTGATAAAATATCCTACATCTATTCTGTAATTACTGATCAGAGACAACTTTACACAACTGTTTCAGGAATATCTGTTTTACATAAACAGCTATAAGGGTAATGTTTAGTACCATGCTATAAATAGTGATAAACTGCCACTGAACTCTCATCATCAATTGACACAGAATTATGACTGATTGAAACAAGTTTTCAGCAAAAGTTCAACCACACAGTAAAATTGTATAACTTCTACAGCAGACAATCACAATGGTTTAGGAAAGTTTTCTATAAGGATTTGTACTAACTAGATTATATCTCATAAGCTTTTAAAAGCAATTTAAAAATAGAATAAGAAATTTTCTCGCATATGTTAAAAAACGTCAAATGGCTTGTCTCTCAGCTTTTGCTTTACAATAAAGCTTTTTTAACAAGTCAACAAAAATTCCATGTAACACATGAAAAAAGTGTTAAAAGTATTGACAAAGATGGCTCAACTGCTGTTATCTCTTTCTATTTGATTTAGACAAGAACTGTTTTGAGGATCATCTTATGTTCCATATTTCTAGTGAAATTCATATAAGTTTTATGATCCAAGTTTGATTTATCACACATCATTATGATCAAGTAACAAAGGATAGTATAGAGAATTAGGTCCCAAATCCCCTTAACAAACAAAAGAACCAGAAACATTTCAAGTTATGATTTTAATCTGAGATTACTACTAGTCTCTGTCTCTTCTCTCTATACTTATTAGTAGAGAAAGGGGAACTACCTTCGCCAAGTGCAAGGACTCGAGCTGCTTGACGCTTGTGTTGTTAACGTCTTCTTCATCTTCTTCATCACCAGTTCCTTCATCATCGGAATCTGAACACTTTCCAAGTTCTCCCTCAGTCAACTGCAAACAAAGTAACAATAACTACGAAGTCAAGTACAAGAGGCGATTCAAATTCAAAATGGTAGGATATCACAAAGCTGCAATAAGTTTTGTTTTTATACATATAAAAAAAGTCAATGGTGCTATTTTTGACACAAGCAGAAAGACAATATCGAGATAATCAACATGCCCAGGGCCAGAACAAGTGTCTTCACAGCATTGCAGCACATCCAATAAAAACAGTCTCCCAGGTTTTCAGAAAGGAAAAATAAAAAAAAGGCAACTTCATGCCTTGCAGTAAGCTTTACCTCCTTCAAAGATAAGTGGCCTAGCCCCAAAGATTTTGGTTAAAGGAAGTAAAGTTGCGGGGCTGCATGGGAAGTAGAATCAAAATCCCCATGCCTGCATAATTACCATGAAGGGGGAACAACATAACATAAAAAAGGAAAAGAAAATACTTATCCCCAACAAAGCAAATTTGTACATCCCAATAAAATCAAGCTGCCAGCTTAAAAGATACAATAATTCTTTTCCCATTCTCTTTTGTTGCCGGTCTATTTTCTTCATGAGACATCATGCCATAAGTCACTATAATTTAAACTTTTTTTAAGAAGTCGCTATAATTACAATTTTTGCTGATGATCAGTGTTTTTCACCCCATTCTCAGGTGCCTATCCTAAAGTTCACCAGACTACAGTATAAACTTTTAATATCTTCTAGGCTTGTCATAACTAAGACGGACCATAATTTGCATTCATTGGTCCGCATCGTGCGGAAACCTATATGAACAACTCATAATCCGACTAAGGCAACTATCAGCAACAAATACCATTGCATTTGTCACACAGTTGCAATATTCAAAGTTAAGTTTCCAGAACAATATGACAGACAGTTTCATTGGGTTCCAGAAAAAAGCCATTCAATCTAAACATTGTTTTCTTCATTTGTTTCCCTTCTTAGTGGAAGAAAGCTATATCCAGGAAGTTTCTTCTTCTAGTAAGGTTCACAAATTTTAGTTGCAATTAAGCCATTTGATTGTACCTTTTCAAGCTCATCTTGATCCTTTCTCGTAAAACCGCTGGCAGCAAGTTCCTTGTCCAAGAAACCACTGTTCTTGTTTATTTCAGAAAACTGGGGCCGACCAACTTCATCTACCTCAACCTCCGAACCAACAGAATCATTTTCATGTTCATCAAATGACATATTGTACCTAAAGATAGGTAAGAGAGATAAACTATGAATTCATAAGATGAGTCACAGAAATACATCATGAAGTGGAAGAAGCCTTCACAGCAGTTTCTTGGTCAAACAGATAGACTTCTCCAAATAAACAGAAATGAGTAATTCACTAACCGCTTTGCAAAGAACTTATAGATGCACTCCACATCACGATCAAAATACCTGGAATATAGAAACTTGTATCAAGGACAGCAATTTTGCTAAGAGAGCAATCCCATAGAACACAACGCTCCGGGCAAAACAAAAAAAAAAAAAAGAAAAACAGAATTCCGAAAGACTGTTTAGATGGAATAAAATGGGAAAGTATCTTACATTTGGGCATTAGGATGAGAGACCGACACCATTTGTGGGAAATCAATCATGGTGACCTTTTCATCATCATCAATCTGTGATCCAATTAGTCACATAAGGAGAATCAGAAAACTGATGAACAGGACTAATGTAAGCCTATACAATGAAACTCAGAGCAATTGAAATGGGCAAAGAAATGAAAAATGAAATAACATATTCCAGTTGCACACTGAGCGAACCAAGCTCAAAAGAAACAAAAAATTTATAGCAGTTCAATATAATGATAACTTTAAATAAATCAAAGAAGGAATATAAGATACCATTATGTTAAATTCATTAAAGTCACAGTGAATAAGCCCGTGTTCTGCCAAACGAATAACAGCACCAATGATTGTTTCAAAAACCACGTCTGGGTTTTGCAGCTCCTTAACCTGCACACTATTATGACCATTTGTATAAGTTCTACAGCCACTATTTCTAGGAAGAAACCAAAAATACAACAATAATGCACACATAGCCGAAGATAAAGAATATGTTTTTTCTAAGGTTAAGTTCATAGATAACAATTTCTTTTACAGATAAACATTATTCTTATAATGCTATTAAGTAGAGTATCCAAGCATTCCATGTATATTACAAGGAGTTGTTGCTATAAGCACAAAATATATTAGCAAAGGTTATATAGGGTTAATGCAGGAGTGAAAATCCCTAAATAGTATTTGGGAAGAAAAGTCAAAATTACCAACTTAGTTAAGGTCAAAGGCCAGTTTAGCCACATAATTTGACCATACAAAGGAACATGACGGTAACATACTTAGAGAAAGGAAAAACACAGAACATGATAGGAGAAGTGCTATGAAGCAAGCTATGGAGAATCCTATTACTACTATACAAAAACTTCAATTACTGAAAAATTATGGTTATACTAAACCTCAAATACCACAAAGACTATATTTTTCAGGTTATGATGGTGATTAGAAATAAGCAATTCTCCTTGCATCCTTATGACTAATATTATAAAGCTAGGTGTAGACTAAAAACGTTGCATATGTACTGGTACGTAAATAACACAAAGTTTACAGAAGTTTAGAGATATTAGGAAAATCTAGTTTTACAGATAAACTCCATCACTACTATATTTGTGCAGTACTTACAGTGGATAGCCTGGGACAAGTGACATAATCACACAATGTCGATTGCAATCCACAGCCTGAGGAACAGGAAATCCATGTTCCTCTAGTGCCTGTTTACACAAGTGTTAAATGTCAAACAAATCTCCAAATTCAAAGACGATAAAGCAAATTAGAGAACTGCAATTACCTTCATAAAAGCAAACTCTTTCAAGGCAGCAAGTCGCGATAAGTACAGCCAATTGTAGCTACTACGATGCCTCAAATAGTCACGTTTTGATTTGACTGCCCTAAAAGAAACCCTACCAAGCCTGTGCAACTTCATTGCGAGAACTGTGCCATCTTCCTTTACAACTTCAAAAATATCTATAAAAAATGATACATAGAAGTGTAAATTATAAAGTAACAAAAACAACAGTTAAACACAAGAATATTGATAATATGTTACCAGACTCTTTTCCAACACCAATTTGACGACCCACTCCATTAAATATCCCACGATTAACCAAAGTTTTTATCGCAAGGAAATCATAACCAAGGTAGGTGAGTCGAAATCCATCATCTACACAGCAATGTTAAGAAATAAAATTCAGAATAAAAAGGTAGCCCCAATACTGTAGTTTTTAACAAAACAAAAACCATCAAAACACTCACATTTAGAAGAGCCCCAATACTGTAGTTTTTAACAAAACAAAAACCATCAAAACACTCACATTTAGAAGAGTCATGATGGACTAGTTTGTACTTTAGCAAATTCTTCAACACTTTATATGTGCCTCCATGCCTAAAAACAATTAAATGTAATTTTTTAATTAAAAAAGCTAACAAAACAACACAACAGCTAACATATTCAGAAAAATGGACTAACTTGAGGCGAGCAATACGGTCAATGAGCTCACAAGGTACAATTTCATGCTGAAAAAACAAACAAGAACCATCATAAGAAAATTTTTAAAAAATAAGAGTAAAAAAGTTGATAGGGTTGGATGGTTTTACAGACATTGCGCATCCCCATCTCAACAGCAGTGAGGACCCTGAAATCATCTTTGGAAAGGTATCTCAAGACATTAACATCCAACTTCATCTTTGCCTCTGTTGTTACTGTTACTGGTCGCTAATACCTTTATACAAAACCCACCAAAGATTCTGCAATTTAGACAAAATATTGAGAAGTTTGAGGATTATAATCAGCGCTAAGAACTACTATACATACCACAATAGAAAAGTTAGTTTTAGGACAGACGGAGAGAAGAGAAGAGAAGAGGGACCAATTACACTAGCTTACACCAAAATCATAAACCCTATAAAGGGTCGTTACTTGGGACTATAATCTGAATAACTTATCCCACTTTTTATATGGGATAAGTTGTATCAAGATTTTGGAATAAAAAATACTGATTTTAGCTAACACCTCCAACCCCAATCAAACATAAGATAAATTTAATCCCAAAATTATACTGGGGATAAATAACCCACCTAATCCATTGAACAAAAGCACTTGGGAAAAAGAGGGAAACTTGCACCCAAGGGCGTGACCTAGTGGTAAACTCAAATCTCATCAAAGACGAAAACACTAGGTGATTTCTTCTTCCTGATTGTCCTAGCCTTCGTTGACAGAGTTAACAGGTACCTATTGCTGTTAGAGGGTGTCAGAAACTGGCCCATACACTAAAGGGTAAGGAAGATATCACCTAGTTTTTTTGTCTCTACCGGAACTTGAACCTTAAAAAGATCATAACTTTACAAAGGAAAAACAAGAAACATGTAATGGGTCGAAACCCCATATCAAATACTGCACAAAAATCATTGAATCTTTGATTTTTATTCCTTCTCTATACACAACAACTACTGCCCCCAAAACAACAGAATACTAAACTAAACAGTTGGGTTTCTGAAACAAAGCTTAATTGATAGAATGAATACAATACTTACTTGTTAATGGAAGATTAGTAAGAAAAGATTGAAACTTCAAGAAGAGAAAAACTGAGTTTCTGAAGACGATTACTCGAAAATTTGCAGGCTTGAGCTACTGAAGGAGAGAGAAAAAAAGAGTTCTAAACAAACCTAGCTGAATCCCTAAAAAAAAAAAATCGAAAAAATAAAATATTATATTTTTTAAAAAAAAATATTTTATTTTCCACCCATGTTGATTCGAAAATGCTAGGTAAAATTTATATTTATCAAATTAAAAATTAGTTATAATTTTATTTTTTGGAATTTGATGTGTAAAAAAGTACTATTATTTTTTTTGAAAATATATTGTTCAAATATAAACTACAAATACAAAGTATTACCCTCCTAAAATACTTGTTGGGAGAATATTTTTGATACAAAAGTATTTATCAAAATAAGTTGATTTTGACCGAACAAGCTATAAGTGGTTATAGTATTTCGGATTGGACAAAACTTGCATAAAAAGGATTGAAAATTTCTTCATCATTTTTTAGGGAGGAAGAGGGGTTCATTCGTAATTTGGTATCATATTGAAATTTGACTAATTTGAATTTATCGTATATGGCCCATTTTGGGATAGCGTATTAAAAAATTCGATTATATGATTAATCAAACTTTTAAATTTTAAAAATTGGCATTAATTTGACAAATTCATAATTTTTTTAACTATACAACTTTAAATCAATGGAAAAATTAAAGGGCAACTTACAGATATGGCAAATGCATTTAATGAAATAACACTATATGGGTAAACTTTATATAATTACATTCTATGGGTATATTTTAGTTTGCTATTAAGTTTTTTTTTGTATATGCCGTGATTCTTTAAAGTCAAGTATACAAATTATGTTTTATCAATTAATGAGAGTTAAATGTGGTAACTGATTATGCACAATCCCATAATTCAAGGGAAGCGTGTCAATTAAATACTCCTTGTTCCAAAAAAAATAGTTTTATTTCCATAGAAACTCCATACGAAGAATCAGATTATTCCTACAACTGACTACTAAAGCTAAGGATTAATCAAAGCTATCGTATATTGAAGTGCAGGTAAGGATTTAGTTCGGTTAAATTCATGATTTCTCTTCTTATTCTTTGTTAAGTGGTAACATTCACTATTTGAGTCGAAGTGTGTTTATGTATATGAACAGAAAGTCACAAATTGTATATTATAACGTAAAGTTTGTATATTGTAGAGTTGATAAAAGTTTTGTACAGTTTTTTCGAGTTTTAATGGTGTAAAAACTTGTATGTGAAATGTATATATAAATTCCATATGATTATTGGGAACGTTTGTATATAAATTTGTAAGTAAACTGTAGTATGAATTGTATATGAACGTGTGTGTATATACATTCTGTGTAGGCTAGTAAAAAAGTTTGTATATTGTACGATTCTGTATTATTTGTATTATTTTATTTATATTGTTTATAAATTCTAGGATTAATTGTAATTAATTGTATATAGAATGGTTGTATACAAATCTGCAAATTTGTATAGTGTGTTATTTGTATATGATTATTTGTATAATCAAGTTTATTGATTTTGATTTGTATATTAGTATAATCTGAACAGGAACGTGTGTGTATATACATTCTGTGTAGTCTTTACATAAGTGAAATTTTTTTGTATATTGTACGATTCTGTAGTATTTGTATAATTTTGTTTATATTGTGTATACACTGTATAATTAATTGTAATGAATTGTATATAGAATTGTTGTATACAAATTTAAATTTGTAAATTTGTATAGTATGTTATTTGTATATGATTATTTGTATGATCATGTTAACTGATTTTGATTTGTATATTAGTATAATCTGAACATGAACGTGTGTCAATATACATTTTGTGTAGTCTTTATATTAGACAAAAAAAATTTGTATATTGTACGATTATGTAGTATTTGTATAATTTTGTTTATATTATGTATACATTATATAATTAATTGTAATGAATTGTATATAGAATGGTTGTATACAAATCTGCAAATTTGTATATTATGTTATTTGTATATGATTATTTGTATAATCATGTTAACTGATTTTGTTTTGTATATTAATATAATCTGAATAGAAGATGACTTCTTTGGCTATTTTGGTTATGCATTCTGGAAAGTGAGACGATACATATTGTTACGTCGATTATACTATAGATGAGATCGTATTTAAAGAACAAGCATCATTTCTTGAGTTTTATACAACAATTGCGACACAGATTGGAGTTGCCGTGAGTAAGAAAGCAATGAAGATTGAGTATAAAGTTGAAGAAAGCAATACACCAATGATTATACACAATGACATGGGTGTTAGGGTGTATGTAATGCTTAAAAAGGCTAACAGTGAATTTAACAAATTCCCCATTTGTATAACTATTTGTGGATTTGATAAAAGTTTTGTACATTGTATATTTGATAAAAGTTGTATATTGTATATTTGATAAAAGTTATGTACAAGTTTTACGAGTTTTAATCGTATAAATTTGTATGTGAATTGTATATATGAATTTTATATGTAATTGGAGAACGTTTCTATATATATATATATATACAAATATATGTATGTATTTGTATAAATTTGTTTATATTCTGTATAAATGCTAGATATAATAGTAAATAATTGTATATGAAAAGGGTTGTATAAATGTGTGCAGTACAACTTTTATTTTATCAATAAATAGATTAATGAGAGTTAAATGTGGTGACTGACAATACACAATCCCGTGATTCAAGGGAATCGTGTAAATTAAATAGTTGACGTGAATAAGAAAGCATTGAAGATTGAGTATAAAGTTGAAGAAAGCATTAATTTTGTATATAACGTTTTTAAAAATAAATGGATACATGAATGCTAAATATGGTAACAGAAAATTTACATAATTCGATGATTCAAGCTAATCTTTCAAAATCAAAAAAAAATTCCAAAAAGAGTTCTATAGCAATAGAAATACCATAACAACCGATTTCTTCCTCAAACGACTGAAGCATATAATTAATCAATATTCTTGTATATTCAATGCCATGTAAGTGCTTCTTTCAAGGAAATTTCATGTTTTGAACGGCAAGAAAGTATACAAACGATTTGTATAGTATATAATTGAAATTTTGAAAAACGAATTATTTTTTGTTTTGTTTATTCCCATGGTTCACAAAATTTTATTTTTATTTATACAAGATTAGAGGAATTGTATATTAACAATTCTATTCTAATATACAAATACCTCAAGCAATTTTGCATATACTAACTTAATATACAAATCACTATATGCATATACTTCAAGCAATTTATATATAACTAATAAAATATACAAATACCAATATACAATTGTGATTTAAGCAGAAAATATACATAGACTTTAAGCAATCATGTATATAACTAACAAAATATACAAATATTTATATACAACTGTGTTTTAAGCAGAATATATATATATACTTCATGCAATTTTGTATTTAGTAATCAATTTGTATAGTCTTTGGCTTTCCTCTTACTTCCTCCTTCAACAATTTTAATACTGCTTGCCTTGACATTGTTGATGACTTCCGCTTGCCTTGACATTGTTGATGGCGTACCTCTCGTAATACTCTTAGATGAAGCACCTCTTTGTGGCTTTCCAGAACAAGAGGCTGACTGTTCCACAGAACACTTCTCCTATGTTGGCATCTCTTATGGAAGCCTGCTGGAATGAGTAAGTAACATGTTAATACTACAAGCCTTAAGATATGTAGGGACAAGAAACATCAGCCTCCTATTTTTTTCATCTCGATCTCAATTAAGTCAAATTGTGTTGTCGATCATATCGACAAATACATTGCCTCTGCTCTCTATTTCCATCAGTTAATAGACTTTAGAGAAAAAGTTGATAATCTAATGACTGATGATAGACTTTAGAGAAAAAAATTAGCCAAAAAATAAGAAGCATAATACTTATAAAAATGAAAAAAATGAAAAAACAAAGAGGTTTAGAAAAGATTTAGGCGGTTATCTGCAGATTTGGGAAATCAATTAGGAGGGAGATGAGGAATTTCGGATTTCAAATTAGGAGTGTAGGAGTGATTTTAGGAGAGAAAAGGGGAATGTGAAGAGGAGAGATGAAAATTATATTTATTGCCTATACATAGAACAAAGAAAGATTTATTGCACCTCGGTATACAAATTCATAAGAGATTTATTGCTCCTCGGTATACAAAATCGTCAGTGGGTCCCATTATTAGTAGTAAAAAAATTAAAACTGTATTTATAAAACGTAAATAAATTAAATTGTACCCTTAATGACTAATAACTTAGTAAGGTTTGCCATTCCATGTAATTTTTCCAAAATTAAAATTGAAATACATAATATTTTGATGGGCTTCATTTTTTTTATTTTGACCCAACAATACCCAGTGGACTTTAGACACCAACTTGAGAGTAGAAGAGCCCAATGGGCTTAAACACCACTCGCAAAACATATTTTGAAAAATGAAACTTTTTTAGAAAAATTAATCTAAATAGATGTCGAATCAACCGGTTAAACTAAAAATAATGTATATAACAATAATATATTCAATGTGGATCTTACAAAGTGATGTCTGAAAGGATAGAGTGTACGTAGATCTTAGTTTTTAGAAAGGGTATGTTTTGGTACGTTGTGTTAAAATATTTACCCTGTTGGCACCAAGACTCTTGTTGTTATAAGTAGAATGTTGTAATGGAGAAGTAAATATAATATAAAAAATCAGTTTTGAAGAAAATCAAAATTTATTATAATAAAATGTCGTTATAACGAATAACCTAAATATAATTAGTTTTATGGTCAAATATATATAATGTCATTTTCATCATCTTATAGTTACTTGATTTATTAGATTTCATTGCAAGTGAGTCATCTAAGTTGATTTATTTAACTGTGATTGAGTAATACAATAAAAGGTCAAATATGATGAACTCATTTTTAATTTACTATCCGAAGTCTGATATCTATTTTGGGATTCGACTAATATAAATTCGAGTGGAAAAGTCTCACTTTGACAAATACTAAGCCTTTGTTTAACTGTGATTGATTAATACAATAAAAGGTCAAATATGATCAACTCATTTTTAATTTACTATCCGAAGTCTGATATCTATTTTGGGATTCGACTAATATAAATTCGAGTGGAAAAGTCTCACTTTGACAAATACTAAGCCTTTCATAGCAAAGGCGATCAACTGCATTCTCAAAACTCAAATTCAAGAGTCATCTTTAATAAAAGTTGAAAAAAAATATTCACCACTCAACCATCATCGTTAACAACATGAAAATTTTGTTTATTCATTGGATTTTTTTTTTCTTAGTAAATGAAAACTATTGTAGCAGACTAACCAATTATTCTTTGTAACGTGGGGCAAATAGATTGAATAATGTAGCAATTGGACCAAACAATTTTTACACTTGTGTGGATAAGAATTTTTAATATTTCAATATGTATAGCTATTGGTCCAAATAAATCTTCTTTTTTTTCTTATAAGTGGGGTTGAAAAATTCAGAGAGAGTGACTGATTTTATTTTTTTTAGAAATAATGAACGAATGGATCGGATCGACTTGAAAAAGGGAAAGACTGTTCACATTTACTTGTCCATTGTATAGTAATAAAAAAACGTATTTAATATAATTTCACAAATAAGATATAAGGAGAATAGTATATATACGCAGACTTCAACCCTATTAGTCTCATAAAGACAAAAATATTGTTCCAATAGACCCTCGTCTATTCCGATACTAACAACAAATGCTCATTTTTATTTATCTAGTTTAGAAATGTAAGAGATAATTTTTCATTTTGTATCTATTTTTTTTTCTTATTATCAAGTATATGATTAAATCTATTCATTTCTTACCATGTAATAATTAGAGTTAATATAGTAAAATTACTAATTTATTTATTAATTTTTTAAAAAATGTGTCAAGTTTAAATATGAACAAGTAAACATGAATAAACAAAATAAGGTAGAAAAATATTCAAGCGTCTCTATACAAAAAGAATGATGTATCCAATTAGGTCATAATAATATAGAATAATGGTGTACCATCTAAATGTCATTTAAAAGTATCTCATTAATATTTATCTCTCTCCCGATTCAATATGTCGTGCGTTAAGTGTCTTTAACTAAACTTTCCTTTTTATATACTGGCCATTCGTTGCGAGACTCCAGACTCTTCTTTCTTTTTAGGTTTTCTTCGCACGATGAGTGTGCGTTGGCACGGAAAAAAAGAACCAAATAAACTATCGTTAACGACGTAATTTATTTAATAGATATTAAATCTCCTTGCCTCATTTCTTTTGCATTATTTTCACCTTTTGGTCACGATCATTAATCTATATCACTTCCAACTTGCACATAATGCACCATGTTATAATATTTTAAATATTTTTTCTACTTTTATGTGGGCCTACACATACATTAAAGCTAATTAAACTATACTTTTAACTTATAATTAGCTCAACTTAATTATGAAAATTTTATGAAGCTTTATAAAAATCATATGCACTTCGAAAAATCCCTAAAGGGTGAAGGAATTAGCATATTCGAAAAATGTGTTAAAAAATCGAGTCAAGTCAGAGGTCATTGAGTTTCGTCTGATAAGAATTAGAATTCCATGACGATATCGATTCTACAATTATATGAATCGAAAAATTGAAATTTCTTGACAATATCGATTTTTCAATTACGAGAGATATTATAAATAATTATTTGTGAATTTTTTAACCCCCAGGTTAACATTAATATCAACTCTAGAATTTGGTGCTTGTTACAAGGAATATATTTCAAGACAGAAGGCATTTATTTAGATTTAGCAGACAATTGCTTTTGCCTTTTGTTATAAAATATATTCCCACAAATTCTACTCCAAATATCGACCAGACCCACTTTGCCTATAGGTATCATCTCATAAAGCAAGATAATAATTAAAAATATATGTATTTTTTTTTTCAATTTTTATATTTTCATTTTTTTTAGGATTCATAATGAATTAACAAGCTTTACGTTGGTCATCGACCTATAGCAATCCTCATCTTCCTTCTGTCCTCCATATCACGAGAAGAAGTGAGCAGTGGCAGAGTCAGAATTTCAAGTAAGGAGTGTCAAACTATAAAGAAGTAAAATCGTGTAGAAGTCAAAGAGTGTTAATATGTAATATTTATACATAAAAAAATATTTTTATTCTAGCTACACATGTAATTTTTTGACAAAGAAATATCGATCGACACCCCTTTACTATATGTGGCTCCGATACTAAAAGCGAGGATTCATATAGCGAACCTAAGTTGTTTAGGATATATTGAGTCATCATAGTTATAATTATTTTATATATTTTCATTTTAATTTAAAAAAATCAAGTGAAGTGAAATGCATTTTCAATATTCCAAAAAAAAAAAAATAGAAGAAGTTATTGGTATTTTTGGTTCATCAATCATTGAAACATTATGATTTTAGTCTTTGTGATCATATTTGACCTTCAATCAATAAAATGTGCACCTTTGATCCATCTGCTCGTAAATATTCACAAATTCATCATGATTATCAATTGTTCGTACGTAAAGAAGGTTAAGTATGTTTTGCCTAATATCACAAAGTTTAAAATCAAAATTTATCAATAATTAAGGAACTAAAAATGTTATTATCTTGAGAAAAAAAAATTATAAAATTTTAAAACTAAGTCGTATACTCATGTAAGAAAGTCATAAATTATCTTCTTGGTAGTTAATTATGGTAATATTTCTTATGTTCAATGAAAGAACCATAATTTTTTCTTAAATCAAAATGGACTATTCAATATTTTTGCTCAAATTTCAAAAGGATTGACTTTCAATTTTTTCTTTGAAATTGATAGGTGCCAATTAATGGGCTAAAACATATTTGCTTTAGTGTCAAAATTAGATTTAATTTTACTTTGGGTCGACAAATTAGTCTAATCTACCTTGTTGTTATCAAAAGAAAATTGTTTAATTACATTTGAAATTAAGAAAGAGAACATAATAATTTGATAATCGAACTCTAACTATTTCTAAAATACAAGATTGGTGTTGAATGGAAAATACACTAATATTTCGTTAGATAATTGACTCATTAGTAATATTATTTATGATGACTTTAAAATCTATTCTTTTTCGATATATTCTGACAAAAATGTTCATCGAAAATTCACGGTTTTTTCTTAACTTTACACCTCTAAAATGCAACTTAATATAGTTGTGATATATGATTACCACTCACTTCTTGTTGTTTTATTTATTACTGCTTGTATTTTCTTGAATAATTAGGGTTTAAATATACTAATCCTTAAATGGCATTTATGAAATTTGTAACACTTAGTAGGGTATGTCAAACACCGACCTAATAGTCCCTAAATAAACTTTAGATAAAACATAAGATCTTTATCAATCCAAAGACAAAAATATTTTCTTTTAATTAAATAATAATTAGCATTAGTATGTTTTTTAATTAAGGCAAAACAAAAAGTAAATTATAAAAGTGTTATTATGGCCCCAACTTTTTGACCTATTTGAACTTAAGTCCCCACAAATGGGACCTCATTTTGTCTCCACCTTTGTGGTTGGACTTGCTTAGCAAAGTAGGCTCCACCAAAATAATGCCACACTTAAATAATTATATTATTATTTTTTAATGATGGTGGTGTTCAAGTCCGTTTGTGTAAACTTGCTCGCACTACTGATTTCAAGTTTTGGTATAAGAAAAAAAGAAGAGGTTTGTGATAGATTGTCAGATAACGTAAAACATGTCAAATCATGATCATGAATTCTTATACGTAATATATTTGTTTTGTTTGGTGTAATGATGATATGCATTAAGTTTAAATGAAATTGTGATGACATCTATAGTCGATCCTAATTTATTTTGGGATTAAGACATAGTTATTGCTGTTGTTTATGATTGTGATGTTTGAATCGATTTGTATGCATTGTATGTATTTTTCGTGTATTTACTATTCTCACTAGCACAATATCAGATATTTCTCCTACTAGGGTTCAGAACCAAGGAAAAAATTCACCAAATATTTTTATCTTTGTTAAAATTTGAACTCTTAAATCACATAATTATCTCCACTTTATTGATTATTAGACCCTACGATTATGTGCTTCATAATTATTTAATAATTCTTGTAAAAATGGAAAGATTCAGAGTTCAAATAAATAGAATAATAAGGGTTTTTAAAATATTTTTTTGACTTCTTATCCGGTCTCGATATATGTATATATATATATATAAAAGAATTAATGTAAAATGCCTCTAGTAGTTCAAGTCCTATAAAAGTTAGTGCAGGTGTTTACAAAACTTATTATTGCTTTATTCCTAGAAATAATTTAACAGATGAAAAGATAAAAATCTTAGAAGCAAGAATGTTCAATTAATTTAAATTTGTGTTATATAAGATCAATTCAAAAGGAAAACATTCCTTATTAAAATTCAAATTCGATATCTTTAATTAAAATTTAAGAATAGAGAAATCCTACATCATCCCACCAGATAAAAATAAAATTAAAAAATGTGCCATTATATTTGTATTGTTCTATAAGGAGAATAATTGAACATCCAATATATGCACTAGTCATCCATTGATTTTTAAAAATTTTTTTTTTGAAGATATTCATTTATTAAGCTCAGTATTTAGTGGATGGAACTATGATTTAAAATTATATTTTGTTTATTTTTTGTTTCTTGGCTAGTTGGCTGGGAATCAAAGGCTTCAAATGTAAGAAACAACAACATATATGTCATTATGTATATATTACTTTAAATGAATTAAAATGTATTTTTTTTTGTCCTTTTACATAAGAAATATGTTATATTAAAATTATCTTTAGAATTATGTTATCTTCGAATACAAAGAAACAATACATATTTAACATCCCTCGTGAGTAAGAAAATCTTTTTATATTAGTACTTCAAATTTATGAAAATTACTAATTAAAATTTAAACATATTTAATCGGGATTCTCAGTAGCTTAGTTGATTGACTACCTGAATTCTCACCTGTTGATGAGGGTTCGATTTCTCATATTGTAATCCCCTCCATCATTTCCCTCTCCCACCCTTTATATTTAATCAAATACTATATATAAAAACCAAAATAATATTATCAATATTTTGAAGGACTACAAGTGAAAAGTTCCCCTTTAGAAAATTATTATTTGGCATGTTGATGCATAAAAGGACATATACACTTATTGAAACCTAGTTTCTTATCATTTGGGGCAAATTCCATGAACCTTAAATTGCAAAATAGAAGCAGATTAACAGTAGAAATTAATAGTTCACTTTACCATGAAGGGAAAAACATAAGGTACTGTGAAGTTGGAAGGATAAAGAACACTAATAGAAATAGATACAACTTAACTTGCACTATTTTTTATAATCATCTCATAATCAAACTTCACTTATTTGATTAATTTAGATTTGTATCACATAAAATCATAAAAGGGAAAGTTGAATTACTTTCTCCATTCCTTTTTATGCAACGGTATCTGAAAAGAAATAACTTTTAATTCTTAAGATTTAAAACAAGTCATATATATTCTTATATGGCTATAATCATCTCATTAATGGTAAAAATCAAAATTTTAAAATATTTTTAGATCTGAAAGTATATTGACATTTTCTCGAGACAAACTAATGAAGGTAGTTTATTGAATTCCGACAGATTGAGTAGTAAAATAGTATTCTCTTTGTTTAAATATTTGTGACATAGTTTGATTAGACACGTACTTTTAAAAAAATAAAAATAGACTTTTAAGTCTTGTGATATTAAATATTTCATAATATATGTATAATTATAGTTGTATAGACATTTGAAATTTGTGATTTTAAATATTCCATAACATTCATGTTGTGATAAAAGATTCTCATCAAGAGCACTATATTATGTAAAATAAAATATTTAGAGTTGAATTATTTAGAATTATAGAACTATGTCAATTTTTTATTTTTAGTAAACTAATAAGAAAAGTGTGTCACATCTATTGAAATAAAAGAAGTAGTTTATTAGTAGAGTACGCAAAAAGGGATCAAAGTACAAGAAGCATGTTTATCAGCATATCACGCGTAATAAATTCTTATTTAAGTAGTGATAAATTTTTAAGGGAAAGAAATTTACGGTCACACTTCTCTCTGACCCGATAACAGGAATCTCCTCCTCGTCCGGCTCTCTTTAAGGAGAGAGTTTGCTTTTTCCAACTTTCTTTCTAATAACAAGGTAGAAAATTATCAATTTAACGCTTATTAGTTTCGAATGAAGAATGAAAAGTGTGAGATCTGAATCTTATTTCCTACGGTCTCTACATGGTGGGAAGTGGGCACTTAATGATTGTTCACTCAAAAGTAGGGACATGAATTGTAATTTACGAAACTTATGGGCCTATTAATAATTTTTAAAGAATGCAAAACAAGTAATATATTTATAGTAGAGTTATACTTACTAGATTAATATTACTATATTTTTTGTATTTATACTTTTTCTATTTTTCTTACTTTCAAAATAGAGTTAAATTATTTGTTGCGTACTTTTATTTATAATAGCTAAGTGATATTTAATCATCAAATGTCAATATATATCATATAACAATATCTCATTATAGCAGTCATAATTTTTTTAAATAAACATTGTCACTCTAGCGAGATTTGACACATAAGCCATTAGCTTCCAAAAAAATATATATGGAAAATCAAATATTCAAATTTACATAGTTTTACTCTTCTTTTTTTTTTAATAGTTTTACAGTCATAATTTCTAAATAACATTGTCACTCTAGCGAGATTTGACACATAAGCCATTAGCTTCCAAAAAAATATATATGGAAAATCAAATATTCAAATTTACATAGTTTTACTCTTCTTTTTTTTTTAATAGTTTTACTCATTAAAAACTCTACCTACTAATAAAATGTAGGAATATCAAAATTTAAACCTAAACATATATACAACTACTTAACCTTCATTGGTACAATTTATATTCATGTGCATTAATAATCATGCTCTCTTGTTAGGCATGCATTAAATAATTAATATTGAACCTGCTATAAAGTTAGTTTACAAAATACTTTTGTAAAATATTTCTATATAAAATAAAAAAGTAAGTCAAAAGTATGAAAAATTAATATGAACCTGCTATAAAGTAAACCACACATTTTGGGATGGGAGGAGTAGTACTTCTGAATTTTGATAGTATTGACTATAAACTAAAATTCAATAATTTTTGTGGAGTGATTCCCTTTCTTTAATATACTCATTTTAAATCTTTAATTAATTTTAGTTCATGATATATTTTTTATGTATGAATATAAAATTTTTGATGTGGTTTATATTTTTTTTTAATGAAATTTAAATAAAAGACTTTTTGTCTCTAAAAAAGAAATTTTAAATTAAATTTTGGGTATAACTCACATATTTCAAAAGCTAGCTCAGAGAATGACGATTGATCCAAGTTTTATAAGAGTTCAAAATTCTATTTATTCGCAAGGTGAGATATTTCATTCTATATGAATCTGTATATTCTTTATTCAGAGTTCTATTGTCTGGTCCATTGCATACACATTCACGAGACATGTATTTTCACCTCCCACAATCGTTCGATTTCTTGGGGCTCCATATCAAACCCGACTTTGATATTATGTCAAATTAGACCTTGAACCTGACTAGAAATTCAAAAACTAGCTCAAAAGAAAGAAGATTCTCCAAACTTTATAAGGAGTCTAAAATTCCATTTGTTCGCCAATGTTATTCATCACTCCCTATTTTTTGAGGGGCATTTCTCATCCAGTATTCGATATCCGCATTAAAGTGCGATTAAAATTTTGAATTCACGTCGAAAAATCTCACATTGAAGTAAAACTCTCTCTTACAAAAATAACTACGTATCTAGAGAGACTTAAACTCGAAATCTCTAACTAAAAATGAAAGAACACTTACCGCTCCACCGCGAATACTTGTTGGTCACTTTGTGTTACTTCCACAACCAACCCTACCAGGTCCATCTTGAATGTGACTGGATGAAAAACATTACTCCAATTAAATACATACAGGTGCATGCTTATGAAAAAGACCATAATACCCCTACAAGTCACTTTGTCTTCATGAATACTATACAAAGAAAATCTAAGACAAATTTTCCCTCTAAACATACCATTATATATGGTGTAGTTTCTCACTTTCTTGGATTAACATTCCTCATGAAAGATCCACTCTTTATGGTCATTTCTTGCTACTAAATCTTCATTTATCAAAAAAGGATAAATTTTTTTGGATTACTCTGTGAAAACAACTGTGTTGTCAGCAAGAACAACACCATAGCAGTAGCAACTAGCAAGCATTGTGCTTTTTCTCACTCCAATTATCACTCTCTTTCTCCTTTTTTATTTTGGGGTTTAGTGATCTGAACCCCATGTTTTCCACCTCTTATTGTCTCAAGATTTGACATGGGGGTCTTCAAGAATCAACCTCATTAGGTGGCAGAGATAGTAGCTTTCTTGATTTCTGTTGTAGTG
This sequence comes from Solanum appendiculatum, assembly GCA_018342035.1. Classification (NCBI taxonomy): domain Eukaryota; kingdom Viridiplantae; phylum Streptophyta; class Magnoliopsida; order Solanales; family Solanaceae; genus Solanum; species Solanum appendiculatum. Next base: position 628,822 of record JAGDQO010000088.1, read on the forward strand.
GGTTTTTTTTTGTTGAATGTTAATGCAAATGCCCAAATGTTGTTGCTTTGTGGATCATCTATGGAGTTTTTTTTTCGTAACATATGGTTTGTTGTAGCTCTGTTTCTTGCTTTTGCTTCACTTGTTTTCACTGTTACTGACCCTAATGACTTGTCTGTTATCAATGAGTTCAGAAAAGGGTTGGAAAATCCTGAGGTCTTGAAATGGCCTGAAAATGGTGGAGACCCTTGTGGTTCTCCAGTTTGGCCACATATTGTGTGTACTGGTAGTAGAATTCAGCAGATTCAAGTTATGGGGTTAGGGTTAAAAGGCCCTTTACCTCAAAACTTGAATAAGTTATCAAGGTTGACACATTTGGGGTTGCAAAAGAATCAATTTAGTGGAAAGTTGCCATCTTTTAGTGGTTTGTCTGAATTGAGCTTTGCTTACTTGGATTTCAACCAGTTTGACACAATCCCATCAGATTTTTTTGATGGACTTGTGAATCTACAAGTTTTGGCTTTGGATGGAAATCCTCTAAATGCCACTAGTGGTTGGTCATTGCCAAATGGACTTCAAGATTCAGCTCAGTTGATCAATTTGACAATGATAAACTGCAATTTAGCTGGTCCTTTGCCTGAATTTCTTGGAACTATGTCTTCTTTAGAGGTTTTGTTGTTGTCTACAAATAGGCTTTCAGGGCCTATTCCAGGTACTTTCAAGGATGCAGTGCTCAAGATGCTTTGGTTGAACGATCAGTCGGGTGATGGTATGAGTGGTCCAATAGATGTTGTTGCAACAATGGTGTCTCTTACACATCTTTGGCTTCATGGGAACCAATTTTCAGGTAAAATCCCAGTAGAGATTGGTAATTTAACAAATCTGAAAGATCTCAATGTGAACACCAATGAACTTGTTGGATTAATCCCTGAAAGTTTAGCAAATATGCCTTTAGACAATCTTGATTTGAATAATAATCATTTTATGGGACCAGTTCCTAAGTTCAAGGCTACTAATGTTAGTTTTCTGACCAACTCTTTTTGTCAAACCAAACAAGGAGCAGTGTGTGCCCCTGAGGTTATGGCACTTTTAGAGTTTCTTGATGGTGTGAATTATCCTTCTAGGCTTGTTGAATCATGGTCTGGAAACAACCCTTGCGACGGACGTTGGTGGGGAATAAGCTGTGACAATAACCAAAAAGTTAGTGTCATAAACTTGCCTAAGTCTAATCTTTCCGGGACCTTGAGCCCTTCAATCGCGAAACTTGAATCCGTTACTCGCATTTATCTTGAATCCAATAATCTTTCTGGTTTTGTTCCATCTAGTTGGACTAGTTTGAAATCTCTGTCTATTCTTGATTTGAGTAACAACAATATTTCCCCACCTCTACCAAAATTTACCACCTCTTTGAAACTTGTTCTAAATGGAAATCCAAAGCTGACTTCTAGTCCTGCTGGAGCTAATCCTTCACCAAACAACAACACAACTCCCGCAGCTTCACCCTCTTCGTCTGTACCATCATCTTCACGACCCAACAGTTCAAGCTCTGTGATCTTTAAACCCGGTGAACAGTCACCCGAAAAAAAGGACTCAAAGTCGAAGATAGCCATAGTTGTGGTTCCTATTACTGGTTTTCTACTTTTGGTTTTTCTTGCTATTCCACTGTACATTTATGTCTGTAAGAAGAGTAAAGATAAGCATCAAGCTCCAACTGCTCTTGTGGTTCATCCTAGAGATCCATCTGATTCGGATAATGTGATCAAGATTGCGATCGCCAATCAGACTAATGGAAGTCTTTCCACATTAAATGCAAGTGGTTCTGCTAGCATACACAGTGGTGAATCCCATATGATTGAAGCTGGGAATTTGCTCATATCGGTTCAAGTACTTCGGAATGTGACCAAGAATTTTTCTCCGGAAAATGAACTTGGGCGTGGTGGTTTTGGTGTGGTTTATAAGGGAGAGTTTGATGATGGGACACAAATAGCTGTCAAAAGAATGGAGGCTGGTATTGTTAGCAACAAAGCTTTGGATGAATTTCGATCTGAAATTGATGTTCTCTCAAAAGTCCGGCATCGACATTTAGTGTCTCTACTGGGATACTCTGTCGAAGGTCGTGAAAGAATTCTGGTTTATGAGTACATGCCACAAGGTGCACTTAGTAGACATCTTTTCCGCTGGAAAAACTTCAAGTTGGAGCCTCTCTCTTGGAAGAAAAGGCTTAATATTGCCTTAGATGTTGCTAGAGGTGTGGAGTATCTACACACACTAGCACATCAGAGCTTCATTCATAGAGATCTCAAATCCTCAAATATCTTGCTGGGTGATGATTTCCGAGCAAAAGTATCCGACTTTGGACTCGTGAAACTTGCTCCTGATAAAGAGAAATCTGTGGTCACCAGGCTCGCCGGAACTTTTGGATATCTGGCACCTGAATATGCTGGTAAGCAATTTTTTTCCTATATGCTATTTGAAGTGTCAGGAATACTATCTGTTTTCAGTTAGATACAGTAAATGGTTCCATATAACTGAGTGAACACAAACCATTAAGAGAAATTATGCTCTTTGAAGGCTTACTTTGTCAAAGAGAAAAGATGATTTTTTAAAATGCATGTTTATATGACAATTTTTACTTTTGCAGACACCTAGAGTTTGCTTAACTCAATTCTGAAGTATAGCATTTTATTTTTTTGCATACTAATGTGCTGTTTTCTGAACTAACATGAGATGTTGATTTGGTCCAGTTACGGGTAAAATCACCACAAAAGCTGATGTCTTTAGCTTTGGTGTTGTGCTAATGGAGTTGTTAACTGGGATGATGGCACTTGATGAGGAAAGACCCGAGGAAAGCCAGTACTTGGTTTCGTGGTTCTGGAACGCCAAATCCTCTAAAGAGAAGCTTATGACAGTCATTGATCCAGCTCTAGACGTGAAAGATGAGATAACCGAGAGCATCTCCACCTTAGCTGAACTTGCTGGTCATTGCACTGCAAGAGAACCTGGTCAACGGCCAGATATGGGCCACGCTGTGAACGTGCTCTCCCCACTTGTTGAGAAATGGAAGCCTCTTGAGGATGATCCAGAGGACTATCGTGGTATCGACTATAGTCTTCCCCTCAATCAAATGGTGAAGGGCTGGCAAGAATCCGAAGGAAAAGACTTAAGTTACGTGGACCTCGAGGACAGCAAAGGTAGTATCCCTGCAAGACCAACTGGATTTGCAGATTCATTTACATCAGCTGATGGTAGATAAAGGAGGTACTTCTATGTAGTAGATGTAGATACCAAATTACTTTGTATTGCATGAGATTTTGATCGTATTCTCCATGTGCTTTCGCTCATTTCCCCCCCTTCAATGTGAATGCAATAGAAATTTAAACTATGTGTAGCCTCAGTTCCTTCTGTAGATATAAAATAGTGATGAAGGAGAACTATATATCCGTTAAGCTCCTCGCTCAGTCACTATTTTCATCTTCTACTATGGTGAGATTTAAGAGCATTCTGTAAAAGAACTTTGCATATTTTCATCATTTCTTGATGAGCACGGTTTAGCTTGCTGCTTCAGAAGCTTTGGATTGAGAAACATACTGATGTTGAAATAGCCCGGTAATAGAATTTTTCGTTTGATTCGAAGGATCTAACCATATGGCTTCTTCCTTCTGCTCAAATATGGCAACACTTGGAGAAGTTAACCATTATGTTTCCCTCATCACTGTTGCTTTGAGGAAAAAAGTATGATATATGTTGCTTGAACTCTTCAAAAGTATTGTCAAGTGTGTGTTAGATCCCCGGGAAGCTTTACATTTTTTGAGTATCCGACATGAGTGCAGGCAACATCATTTTTGGAGGGTTCGAGCATAGTATTAGATTATCTTGTTTTGTTGATCACATCTTAATTTAAAGTTAATATGTTCTTTACCTTTGATCTTTTGGCACTTGAAGGCATGGCTTCTAGTAATCCTTAGCTATGTTGCTCTGACTCTCTAAAAATATTGTTGCACGAACCACTGACATTTTTGAAGAATCCGAGCAATATTAGCGTAGTGAGTCCTCAAACACCAATAGTAAAAGAATTTAATTAAGTTTTCTTGAAGGGGAACCTTGTAGCGATTATACTATTATTTTCGTGTGACCTATAGTTCACTGTAAAGTTGCCTCGGAGCAACATTATAGTTGTCTCCGTGTGATCTATAGGTCACAGTACAGTTGCATTGGAGCAACGGTACAATTGTCTCCATGTGACCTATAAGTCACGATAGAGTTATCACCGTATGATCTGTAAGTCACGAGTTCGAGACGTGAAATAAGAAAACAATAATAGCACTATCACTAATTTAAGGTTGAAACTGCCATTCAAAAAAAGCATGAAATTCCAACCAGAAACAGTTGGCATTGTCAAAATCTAGCTGAGCAGAAGGATTGTCATTTTCAAGTATAAATAAATGGTCTTTAAACTAACCAACCAGGGGTGTATGCAGGAGGGGGTCACCGGGTTCACGTGAACCCATGCTCCCCTCCTGAAATCATGTATAGAAGTGTTATATTTTTTTAAAAAAATTAAATATTGATGTATGAACCCACACTCGAAGAATATATATACTTTAAATTCACATTTTTATAATAATGCACCCATCATCTCGAAATCCTGGATACGCCTGTAACCAACAGATGAGATCACTTGATTGACATGGAATTAAGACTATAATTTGTATTCTAATATAATTAGCATAATTCAAGAGAATGTAGATTTTGTTACTATCATTCATGCATGAGTCACTTTATATTTGGTCCACATATTTGGTGCTAGTCCTTGTCACTTTTCATAGGTTTCTTAACCAAAATATCAACCAAAAAAATCACAATCTTGTGACTCTCCAAACTTTTTTAAAAGAATAATAATTTGATGGTCGGTATTCATTTGATTAATCTGAATTTGTATTGCGTATTGTCACGCTTCATTTTTTCGCAAAACGGGCTGAGTGCACGACTTAATCTTTTGGGTTTGATTAAATGAAGAGTCGCCACCTAACGAATTAAAGGCGCGGTAGGGAACCTATCTAACTAATTCTAACTAAAGGGTCTGCGAACCAAAGATCGGGTAAGGGTTCAAATTACCTCAAGGGGAAGGTGTTAAGCACCCCTCGAGGTCCACAAAAGGTGGGTCCCGGCCGTATCTCATATTTTCTTGTGGGGGTTACAATTAAGCAAATAAGGTATAATTTTAGAAATTTATTTATAAATTAACTTAAACTAAGTGATAAAATAAATGAACATCAATGAAACATTTAATACAAGTAAATAAATTAAAGATAAGAGCAAGAAGATAGAAAATGCACATATAGATATAAAAAAACCACTTTTTTAAATAATTAACTACCCCAAATAAACGCGAAATAAAAGAAAAGAAAAGAAAGAGAGAGAAAAGAAAATCGGAAAACCTAAATTAAAATTATGCCCTTTTTTGGATCAGCACTCGGCTTCACTCGGTATGCCAAAACAAATTCATATATTTTTTTTTCGTTTGTCGACTTTTTGCTCGAGTCGCCTTTCATCATTTCCAAGGGCCTAAATACCCCTACCATCCCTTTTTCTAAGGTTCAATTATTATTTAAATCCTAAAGCGATCTAAAGAAAATGATAAAAACTAGCGTCCTAAAAGGTGCCTAGCACCCCAACTTAAAGTCCAAGAGGCATTGGACTTGCTAAATGGTAAGTTCTAGACAAAAAGAATATAAGTTTCCTAGTAAACTCTCTACGCGTCAAGCAAAACATATTGGACAACATTTAGCATGTAAAATCTCAAGTAGGCCTCTAGGTTTTAATTACCATGCTTGCAAACACAGATAAATAGTGAAAGGTCTCATGCCATAGTGTATGCACATAAAATATAAAAATGAGCAGCATGACAACAGTACAAATAATATTAAGCGGGCAGAATTATTACAAAGCGAAGCTTGATTTTAATTTAATAGTTAATCTGAAACAATTTTTTTTTAAATAGCATGCAGAAACAGTTATTAACTGATTTTAGGTGGCAACGAAAATATTCATAGTGCAAAAAATTAATTATTCTTTTTTAGCGAGATTTAATCAGATCAGCATTAAGGCAGTTCAAAATCATTTTTAAAGGCAGAAACCAATTCTTATTAATTTTGGAACATAAGTTACATGGCAAGCAGATTAACTTATTCATATAAAAAGGTTATTCCTATAGGCATGGTTTCTATGTGAGACACTATATTGAAAATTATATAATCAGGTCCTAAACATGATGTCTAACGCGTAGCTCGATTAACATAAAACTATAACAGCATATGCAAAGGACATCTAAGTAACCTGCTGAAATTATAACACTTTGCAACATTATGTTATTATCATACAATATTATGCACATGTTTTAATTTAACATTCGTGAGCTAATTGATTAACATGTCGGAATTGCATAATCTAATTAATTAACATATTGATCTTATTTATTTAGTCTTATAGGCATTGATTTCTAAGTGACAGAAGTATTAATATTATCACATAAATATTAAGAACAGAATGTATACCTGCTGAAAATTTATTAATATTGCCTATGAGCATGCTTTCTAAGCTATTGAAAAGGCTGAAACTACTTCATAGGTCCTATGATTTCTAGATAGCTAGCAATTTCAAAGTTATTAACATGTTGACATATTTGTTAATTCCTATAGACATGATTTATAGGTTTAAACACATTCTGAAATATTATCAATAGGAGCACATAAATGGACAGAACGCTTGATCAAGTAACTGTACATAAATTGTTACAAATCCTATAGGCATTCTATCTATGCGAGTTAATACTTTAAATTAAACAGATCCTAAGGGGTACTAACCCATATAGCATGTGAAAATATTTAAAGACCTATGAACATGATATCTAACTTACTAAACACGTCGAATACCAGCAGGTTATTAAACATAGGTACTACTTATTTATTGAATCTAAAGACTTGCCGGCTCATTTTTTAGCAAAGCCATAAGATAGCGACGATAAATTTGTTAAGCTAAGACAAGATACAATCGATCAACTTGATTTTAACAAGTATCGGCTATTTTTAATTTTAACAAAGTTAATAAATAAAGTCAAATTTAATACCTAAGATTATAACAAAAATTAACAGATACCGATTGTGAATTAATCCAAATAAGACAAACTTATGGGCACGTATGGGTTGATTTTAAACTATATATTTAGGCATATTCGACATACTTGCAGTATTATGATTAAGCAAAGTAGGCAGCTTATCTATAACAATCACATGTAAATAAAGAAAATAAATAACGCATTTAGCACGTTGGTTCCCCTTCCCCCTTAGGCGATCCCCAAATATTTCATATATAGAGAGTTAGAGTTTACAAGAAATATTACAAAACCGAATGAAATCGAAACTTAAAAGACAGGGAAACACTCAGAATAAATTAAAGATAAAACTTCTTCCCGATCCTTTCCCATGGCGACTCTTTAGAAATCCCGAACTCTTAAGAACCTGCTACATATTCATAGCAAGGCAAAATACTATTGGATATGCGCGCGCACACACACCACACACACGCGCGCGCGCGCGCACACACACACACATATATATATATAATTATTTTGCTTAACCTTATATAAACAAGCATACTATAGGCAGAATCACACACATAAAATCTAAACGGCACATGAGAATCCAAACAACTAATAGATCACATAAGTGGTATCACACACAAAGAAAGAGAGGAGGACTGACTCGGATGCTTCCTTTATTTTTTTTTACAACATACCGAAGTATGTCAAACATTCAAGCAAACTTTAAATAAGATTAATGCAAGACAAGGATTTAAGCTAATAAAGAAAATTAACCTGTTAAGCAGAAAAAATATCAGCAAAGAAGACAAAGTTGATCCAATTTCAACCCGAACACAACAAAGCCAAGCAAGGAATCACTTTTCTTGTTTTTCAAGAACTCTTTTTATGTTTTGAGAGTAGAGAGAGTCTTATTATTTTCAATTCAAAGTGTTCAAGTGTTAAAAGGGTGTCCCCAAAGAATGAATGAGAGTGCCTTATTCATATACGGGTTGAGGGCCAGACAAAAGGAGGCGAAAATTAAGTTGATTCAATTGACATTCTTTTCCTTAAGGAGAGCTCAAAATCAGTAACTATTTTAAAGACAATCCGAAATTTACCAAATATGAAAGGTGTAAGAATCTGCACAATTTTAAGTAAGGTAAGGGAGCAATTAAGGATAATCAACACAATATAAAATCAATCGAAAGGAATACAGTTTTAAGGAAAGGGAATAATCATACAATTTTTCTAAATAGGAACAAATAATAAGTCTTGGCAAGTTTCTGTAATGACCCGTTAGGTCATTTTGAGAACTATTCTTTTCTCTTTCATAAAAGACCCTTTCTGTAATTTTTTATGGGAATCTCGGACTATTCGTTTAACTATAATTATTTAATTGACAGGTAATTTTGGATAATTAATTTAAATAAGTGGTTAATGGGCCGAGTCCATAATGTATTTAATACTCTATGTCACTTGGCCCATATATAAGAATAAATTATAGTTAGTAGGTTATTATATTTCTGGGGCATAACTTCCGTTTCAAAACAAAGAGGAAAACACAAATAATACCAAATGTATTCGGCGACAACTAGAACGCAAGACCAAATGGTATCAGGTAAATCCTAATCATGTCTAATATCTATGTTGTGAATATGGATATACGTCATATTACTATTATTATATGTTTGGTGTGGGACGGCTTATTAAATTGAGGGGAAAGTATGATTTCTGTTGAGGGTTATATACAAGGATTAGTAGTAATTGGTGTACAATTGGATAACGATGATGAATAGTGAATTGGGGAATTAAGGGTGGTCAATGATTAGTTGAATATTGGGATATTAAATTAGAGTAAAGTTGAAAATAGGTTAGGCATCAATTGTGGTTGCAGTTACCGATTTCACTAATTAGTGGGTTAATTTCTTTTAAATTTATTTGATTACCACATTATAATTCAAGTTTTGATATATTGAGATAGTTAATTAAATATTATGTGTATTATATTTTGGGAATACCATTAGACTTATGATATTTGAAGAAATTGAGACTTAACCCTAAACTTGAGATTTAAGAACTTGATTATAGATTTAAGGTGAGTTTTTGGGTCTAGGCTAGACCTATAGTAATATGGGTGTTGTTAGTTTCGAAATCTTATTGTGATTATTTACTTGATTAGATTGCATTGAGTTGGAAGCTCAACAAAAGGGAAAGACTCAAGTACCGAAGTGATTGTTCAATTATTTGAGGCAAGTGGATTTCTCAACCCTTGTTAAGCGTATAGAATTCGTGTATTTCCTTGTGGTATGTATTGGGAAGTGATGGGACTTGGTGATGGGTTGACTTGTCCATATTGAATAATTTTAATGATAAAAAGGGGGTAATAAAAGGCAATGTGATTAATTATTGGTGTGTGATGTGTTGAGAATGGTTTAAAAGGCTCATTGATTCATTGTTGATGTTGTAGCACGATTGTGTTGTTATGAAGTGTGCATTGTTATGAAAATGGTCATCTCTTCATTATTTGTGTGAACATTTAATTGCATTGATTATGAGACATGGTTGTGACAAGTGTTATGTGATGACAAGTGTTATGTGAATTGAGAAAGAATAAGAAATTAAAGAGGATGTACCATTTCGAGGGACGTGTCGCACGCCGCGACAAATTCTATTATCGAGGGACGTGTCGCACGCCGCGACGGATTTCATTATCGAGGGACGTGTCGCACGCCGCGACGGATTGTACTATCGAGGGTCGTGTCGCACGCCGCGACGGATGCATGGACAGAAATGTCCCCCATGGGTCCCGGACTGAGAGACAGCGGGTGTGTATCGTTAGGTCAGACATGCATCACTATACTTGACATTGCATTTCATTGCATTGTGAATCTTTATCATATGTGAACTTATGAGTACTTTTCTGTGGAACTTGTGATTGGTGAACTTTATCTTGTGTGTTGCTGATCTGTAATTGTTGAAGTGATATGGTTGAACTATGTGCTATGTAAATTGTGAACTATTAGGTTGGGCTGGTTTTTATGCAGGTTGTAGTTGTGGAGGTTTGGTTGAGGTGTAAGGAGTACCCGTATTCCATACCCTTAGCTTGTGTTTAGAGGTTTGCTTGCTGAGTACCGTGTGGTTTGTACTCACCCCTTGCTTCTACAATTTTTTGTAGGTTACGAGCCCGGATCTTCATGATACCCTCTCTTATCTTCTTGTCCGAGGCTTCCTATGGAGATTTGTGAGGTAGCTGATTGTCATCTCAGCAGACCTTCTTACTCCTTATTTATGATCTTGTTCTATTCTAGAAACAATATCATTTGAGACTTGTTTATTTTCTTTCAAATCAATTGTAATACTTTAGAGGCTTGTACACGTGACAACCAGGTTTTGGGGGTATATTTAAGTCGATTATGAATTTCCGCATTATATTAAAGTATAAGACTGTTATTTATAGTTTACTTCCGCATTTATTGTATTAGTGGGGTTTTAGGCTGACTTGTCTTGGTGGGGTAAGACGAGTGCCATCACGTCTATTTTTGGGTCGTGACAAAATGGTATCAGAGCCCCAGGTTCATAGGTCTCACGTGTATATAAGCTGAGTCTAAGTAGAGTCTCGAGGATCGGTACGGAGACGTCTTTACTTATCTTCGAGAGGCTATAGTGACTTTTAGGAATAATCTTCACTTGTTGAATCTCTTTCGTGCGTTCTTGGTCCGGTCTGATTGTTATCGCTTCATCCCATTCTCTCTCACTTGTAGTGATGACTCGTGCGTTGTTCTTTATGCGAGTAGTCGGTGTCGTGTGGGTTTTATGTAAGATATGATATTAACGTTAAAGTGATAGACTTATGAAAATGATGTCTGGCCAGATTCGGAGTGTTTAGCCATTCGAAGGGGTTGAGTAAGACTAGTTACCCAACAGAGGGAACAGTACTTGTGCGGTATAGGAGAAATCTAGAGTGGTTCGACAATTGGAAGTGTAATAATTAAAGGGATGGCTAGATAATGAACAATGTAACTTCGGAAAATACAGTTAGTAAAGTTGTGATAACATGTATGGATTGCTTAGCAAAATATGAGAATGATGTTGCGCCTATTGAGATCAGAATCTCAACTACGATTTCATAGATTGAGTGTATATCCAAGAGGGTCATGATATGACTACTACAACGGTACCAATGCCTAGTTAGTTAAAGTTAAGGAGTGTGTTACTTTTGCTATCAACATGATCTATGAAAGGATGCATATCGCTAGGGCTAGAGATAGAACAAATTTGATAATATTTTATAGCTATTCAATTGGTAGAAATGTGTGGGCTATTTGGGTACGATCTTCTCGGTAGATAACATGTGTTCTAGTGGTGGATCTAACTGACTTTCACGGTGTGATACTAGTGGTATATGAAAACGAATACGTGAATTGTCAAGTGTGAGTACTAACTACTTAAGGAGTTATCAGTTGTATCACATGCTCATATAATGAGATTCGATGTTGCATTCACATTTGAGAAACTAACTAGTTTGTTACTACGGACGCTTGAGTTAAGTATTGTGTATAAGAGAGACTTTAGTGGTGGATCTTTGGTACGGTATTAATATGTTTAGGTTGTGAAGTGTATTATGAGGATTCTAAATAAGGACTAGTAATTTCATCGTAAGCTCCAAGGGAGTGGATCGATATCGAAATGGAAAGCTTATGGGTAAAAATAAAATAAAATTCAACAAGTATACTTGTCTGAAGGCAATTAGGAATTTTACTAAGAAAGTGCATATAGTATTGAGCGAGTCCTTTGGATTTGATTGGTATAGCTGGATTTGAGGTGTCACGTCGATAACAAGGTTGAATTCATGGTGATGGCAAGGGCTAAATGAGCATGATGGCAATAAGATTCATGATGGATTAAGAATACGATGCAACTTTATGATAAGAATTTTTGGTTAAACGGATTCTGTATTGTAATGAACACTTGTGAGTATCTAAGGTTGTGGCTTGCTACTATTTGATGAGTAGTGGACTTGTATAGAAAGTTGTATGAGGTGCTGGGACATCGCTCGAATAGAACTGAAAGGAGTTAGGATCATAATGGAAAGAATTAGTGGGATGTAGTGTAGCCTTCAGAAGGAAGTGAGCGCAAGGGCCAAAGATGTATCTTCATAAGGTTAAAAATTGGGTTCAGAGACGTGTGATTTCATTTGTTTTTCCCTGGTTATGGTGATAGTGTTACATGCCATTCATATGGGTTAAAAACTGTTGGATAAGATTTGAGAAAGAAGTCTACATACGTTCAACTTGAGTGTGGTGATAAGTTCTTTTGTGATTTTGAGTTTGGTAACTGGTATAGTTGGAATCTTAATTCAAATATTTCATTGTAAGTCTACTTAGTGGTAGTATGTTTTTTTCAAGATACGAATTGGTAATGTAAGAAATGATCAATCGCACTGGGTATTGGGAATTTGGAAGGACTTGTGTATGGTTTAGGTCGTAAAATGTGTTACTTTGATTGTTAAAGGATCTAAGGAAGGGTTTCACTTAAAGTTTTAATTTAGAGTATGAAGTAAAATGTCATGGGTTGTTGGTCGAAGGATAGAAGTGGTAAGCGAGTTAGCGAAAGAAACAAGAGTCTGATATATTGAATAGTTCAAGGTATTTGGAAATTGTGTCATGGTAAGAATCTAAGAAAGGTGAAAGAATAAGACATCACGTATAGACCCTTGATTCATAGTTGAAGGTTGTATGCATTTTTGTCTTTGAGTTCAGATATGACTATACAATGTGGACTGGTTCGGCACAGACTTATGAGGGATGTATAAACGACTTTTCTGAAGGTTTGGTTTTGGTTTGGGTGACAAACAGTGTAAATAAGATTTTGTGTTTTATGTGGAGTTAGATTGCTCAAATTATGGTAGGTGACTTATGGATGCACAACAGGATAAGATACAATTCTACATGGTTATTATGGATTTTGAGTTTGATTGATACTACTCTGTTGATGGGACTACACAGACTATTGTGATGCATTACATAGACATTGGATGGTAAATAGAGGTTATGAGCTTACAATATATAGAATTATTGAAGTGACTACGGATTTCTCTGAGTTTTGGCATGAGGTATGTAATGGTAGTTGAAATATGGTATGTGAAAGTTTGCATGGACGTGATTCTGGGTATGATTTAATAGCTTTATCTCGATGGAAAAGTACTATTAGATTTGAAATTAGTGCTATCAGCTTTAGGTGGGATCCGTATCTATCATGAAATGCTTACATGTAAAGAGAGAAGCCATAGTTCAGAAATTTCGGAGGCGACAATGTGTTTGCTAAAAAGACTTTGATACTAGTAACAATTTGAGAGTAAGGTAAATGATCGGTATGGTTAGGTTATTTTGTTAGTATTAAGAGTGTTGGCTTCAGTGGAGTACTGTGAGGAGTAGGTGGAGTTTGATAAATTGAGTATGCGTATGATTGTAATGGAGACCAAGATGGTTGTTTGTGAGTAGCTAAAAAAAAAAAAAATCAAAGAGATGGAATCAGATAAATGGAAATGTTTGGTATAGACGTTATGAAAGGGGTACCTTGTGTTATTAGACTTTGGTTTGATACATTCTTATGGGACCACCTACTTCGTGCTAAACATGGTTTGGAGTATGATTAGTTGCTTATGCCCACACGTATTTCCATATCTATGGGTAAATTCCTAGTGGTGGATCGGGTGTACCGATCCTGTGATTGTCCTCTTAGTTGGGTGTCATTCTTGGGTAGACTTGGTCATTTCAATTAAGAAAAATTTGGTGTTGGTTGGGATAGTTGAAGTATACAAGTAGTTCTACACGCATAACCCTATTTATGAGAACTTATAGAAGAGCTACTATGAAGAGTTACAATTATCTGAGAGTGTTGTTAGAGGTTCTACATTCTGGGGTGTATCACTTGTTGGTTGGTTACTTGATCATTTCCTTCTTTTGGTCAGTTAAGTTTGATTCTCTCTTGATGAGTACCCAATGTCTAGAGATCCAATTTTTTATAACTTAAGCTCGTGGAAAGATTATGTTGTGAGAAGGGAATCTTGATAAGATCTGTGATGGTTTGTGCATTATGAGTGTGTGGTGGTTGGTTCAGGTTCACTTCTGATTGTAGCCGATATTGATTCTGAATTTTATCGTGATTATGTGAGAAAGATTCGTCTTGACGGTTGTGTAATGGTCTAGAGGGTTTCAGTTCGGATTGGGTTCATGGGTTAGTTTGCGACTTGTTAATCAATCCTGATTTGTAAATCTACCAAAGTTTGATTCGAAAATCCAGTTCTTAGTAGTTGATCTTAATGGAATTGTCTTAAGGTGAAACTTACTTGGTGAGATGAATACCAACTCAGGAAGATCATAACTCAGGATTTCGGTAAAGTTAGGTATTCTTCCTTCTCTTCTTTATGTTCGAGGACGAACATGGTTTTTAGTGGTGGATATTGTAATGACCCGTTAGGTCATTTTGAGAACTATTCTTTTCTCTTTCATAAAAGACCCTTTCTGTAATTTTTTATGGGAATCTCGGACTATTCGTTTAACTATAATTATTTAATTGACAGGTAATTTTGGATAATTAATTTAAATAAGTGGTTAATGGGCCGAGTCCATAATGTATTTAATACTCTATGTCACTTGGCCCATATATAAGAATAAATTATAGTTAGTAGGTTATTATATTTCTGGGCATAACTTCCGTTTCAAAACAAAGAGGAAAACACAAATAATACCAAATGTATTCGGCGACAACAAGAACGCAAGACCAAATGGTATCAGGTAAATCCTAATCATGTCTAATATCTATGTTGTGAATATGGATATACGTCATATTACTATTATTATATGTTTGGTGTGGGACGGCTTATTAAATTGAGGGGAAAGTATGATTTCTGTTGAGGGTTATATACAAGGATTAGTAGTAATTGGTGTACAATTGGATAACGATGATGAATAGTGAATTGGGGAATTAAGGGTGGTCAATGATTAGTTGAATATTGGGATATTAAATTAATGTAAAGTTGAAAATAGGTTAGGCATCAATTGTGGTTGCAGTTACCGATTTCACTAATTAGTGGGTTAATTTCTTTTAAATTTATTTGATTACCACATTATAATTCAAGTTTTGATATATTGAGATAGTTAATTAAATATTATGTGTATTATATTTTGGGAATACCATTAGACTTATGATATTTGAAGAAATTGAGACTTAACCCTAAACTTGAGATTTAAGAACTTGATTATAGATTTAAGGTGAGTTTTTGGGTCTAGGCTAGACCTATAGTAATATGGGTGTTGTTAGTTTCGAAATCTTATTGTGATTATTTACTTGATTAGATTGCATTGAGTTGGAAGCTCAACAAAAGGGAAAGACTCAAGTACCGAAGTGATTGTTCAATTATTTGAGGCAAGTGGATTTCTCAACCCTTGTTAAGCGTATAGAATTCGTGTATTTCCTTGTGGTATGTATTGGGAAGTGATGGGACTTGGTGATGGGTTGACTTGTCCATATTGAATAATTTTAATGATAAAAAGGGGGTAATAAAAGGCAATGTGATTAATTATTGGTGTGTGATGTGTTGAGAATGGTTTAAAAGGCTCATTGATTCATTGTTGATGTTGTAGCACGATTGTGTTGTTATGAAGTGTGCATTGTTATGAAAATGGTCATCTCTTCATTATTTGTGTGAACATTTAATTGCATGGATTATGAGACATGGTTGTGACAAGTGTTATGTGATGACAAGTGTTATGTGAATTGAGAAAGAATAAGAAATTAAAGAGGATGTACCATTTCGAGGGACGTGTCGCGCGCCGCGACGGATATTATGATTCGAGGGACGTGTCGCGCGCCGCGACGGATACTATTATCGAGGGTCGTGTCGCACGCCGCGACGGATGCATGGACAGATATGTCCCCCATGTGTCCCGGACTGAGAGATAGCGGGTGTGTATCCTTAGGCCAGACATGTATCACTGTACTTGACATTGCATTTCATTGCATTGTGCATCTTTATCATTTGTGAACTTATGAGTACTTTTCTGTAGAACTTGTGATTGGTGAACTTTATCTTGTGTGTTGCTGATCTGTAATTGTTGAAGTGATATGGTTGAACTATGTGCTATGTAAATTGTGAACTATTAGGTTGGGCTGATTTTTATGCAGGTTGTAGTTGTGGAGGTTTGGTTGGGGTGTAAGGAGTACCCGTATTCCATACCCTTAGCTTGTGTTTAGAAGTTTGCTTGCTGAGTACCGTGTGGTTTGGTACTCACCCCTTGCTCCTACAATTTTTTTTTGTAGGTTACGAGCCCGGATTTTTGTGATACTTTCTATTCCCTCTTTTCTTGTCCGAGGCTTCCTGTGGAGATTTGCAAGGTAGCTGTTTGCCATCTCAGCGGACCTTCTTACTCCTATTTATGATTTTGTTCTGCTTTAGTGACAATATCATTTGAGACTTGTTTATTTCTTTCAAATCAATTGTAATACTTTAGAGGCTTGTGCACGTGACAACCAGGCTTTGGGGGTATATTTAAGTCGATTATGAATTTCCGCATTATATTAAAGTATAAGACTGTTATTTATAGTTTACTTCCGCATTTATTGTATTAGTGGGGTTTTAGGCTGACTTGTCTTGGTGGGGTAAGACGAGTGCCATCACGTCTATTTTTGGGTCGTGACACTATGTTTACCTTATTGTAAATATTTTTTAATAGTATTTGTGTTAAAAATGAGTAATTTCTCTATTTCAAATGCGTGTAATATTATATTTAGTCCCACAACACAAATATCAGTTGTTTTCCCCTTTTTACCCTTATAATCGTGGTCAGTGGTCTATCTTGCGTGCACCTTAACTAATTTCACAAAATACTTACTTTATTTTATCAGTATAAATAACGAATAACTCTATTCACTAAGGCTTGAATAGATTAACTTTTATAAAACCTTTCATAATTCTTTTCACTTTCTTTAATATTATCCTTACATCCTTTTTCTTGTATGAAACTTTGCAACACAAAAAGGTTCTTAAATTTTTATTTTTTATTTTATAAAAGGTGAGGAATCCATTATGGATTATTATAAGGTTAATTAAAAGTCACGAGTGGTCCTTTTAATTTGGTATCACATGATCCCAAAAATAATAAAAACGTCCACGTCTTCATCCCTCAGAATTCAAGCAACAAAAGTGCATTTTATATTCACTTTTTGGATACTTCTATAGAATTATTTTTTTTCATATTAAAGTCACTTAGACAATGAAAATACTCTCTTCGTTTCATATGATTTGGCTCTCATACTAAAAATAGTTATTTCAATTCTAATTAAAGCTTTTTTAAGATATGTGTTGTATTAATAGGGGTAAAGTAAAGTTAAAGCGATGCGTTCTATCAATAGGTACTATTTTTATAGAAACAAAAATTAGGCACAATTTTCGAAACTTTTTAATTAAGGAGAATGACAACAAAGTTTCCTAATAACCAATAGATTTTGACTTTTTCTGAAAATTGAACTTCATAAAGAGCCTAGTAGATTTGGTATAGAAGTTGAAAAGAGTTAATGAAGTTACAAATAATTTTGAATTATTCGAAAAGAGATAATTTTATTTACAATTTCATGGTTAAAAATATCTTTTATATTAACGAAGTAGTTTTAAAATGTCATCCTTACTAACGACCACTCCAGCTTTAACGAAAAAGAATGAATTTTGCTCGAAAACTATTTGAAATGATACATTTCATTATTCGTTTCCTAGAATTTATAGTCAATATCGATGAAATTGAGTCTCTAGTCATTTAAACGGATTATAAACCATCCCTAACAATTGATTTCTTTTATTTAATGAATATTTAACAATATAAAATTCTTGCTCGTTATTGCAAATTTTCGTAAATTAATTCAATTTTTGAAGAAAAAAAATGCTTTTATATCGTCATTTGATGATTTCTTTTATATGATTATCAATATGTGTTAAGTAGTTCAAAAATGCTCTTCTCGATTATCAATTTGTGTCAATTGAGTTGTATAATTTTTGTCATATTTAGCAAATTTGAGTTTTCTTGTTATTTTCAATTTTAATTCTTGTGGGGGTCTATTCTATTTTTTTCTTTTATCTTTTTTTTAGGGTGGGGGTGGGGGTGGGGGTTCTATATGGCACCCATTAAAAGAAAACTTAGCAAAAGTGGAACTCAAAATAAGTTGAATTAGTTTGATATAAACGTTCAGTTATAGATATTTATCATCTCTTTATAGAATTAGTTTATATGCAAAAAATTATTAAAATTGTTATACATGACTTTAAAAATATAATAGATTTTTTGCTAAGGTTCTTAAAAGATTGAACTCACATACAATTTAAATTTTGAATCTACTATCGATGGACCATGCTAATTACGCTAATCTTAAGCTCTTAAATACTCTTTCTGTCCAACAATACTTGTCCATTATACTATTTTGGGATGTCCAACAATACTTGTCCACTTTATGAAATCAATGGATAATTTTACACTTAGTTCCTAATTTACCCTTATCATTAATTATAGTCATCTCCCTATTACATTTTTCAATGCATTGTATTTATTATATTCAAAGGGTAATATAGTAAAATCACTTTTCTATTTATTATTTCTTAAGGGGTGTGCTAAGTTAATAGTGGACAAGTATTGTTGGACAGAGGGAGTATGACATTATCTGTAATTAATATGCATAATAATCACAAATTAGTTTGTTACAAAACCAAGAGCTGGCTTTGAAACCAACAAATCCTTCTCTTTAATAGTAGTGACAAAAAAATTTAAGTCCCTTTGCAATTGTAATTGTTCTTTTTCGTTCATATTATCTATCTTTTATGACTTTTGCATGCCTTTTAAAAGTATTGAACTTTAGAATTTAAATTAAACTAAATATATTCGACTTACAACTTAACACATTTTTCTTATCAATTAGTTAAGACGTAAAAATTTGTTCAAATGTTATTGGATTTTTATATTTTTATTTATATTTTGTGCCGAAAATATTAAATTTGAATGAACTTGTCGAAGTGTTGCTTAAACCCCCTTCTCATCAAAAGAGACATTTGATAATCTTAATCACACGATTATTTATTTATACTAACCTTTTAGTTTTATTTTCTTAAAGATCTCATTTAATTGGTGCTCCAATTAATTAAATGAAACAAAAAATGGATAAATTTGTAACAGAAAGAGCTATAAATGACTACTTAATTTTTTTTAAAATACGAATATTTAGAAGTAGATTTATACACATTAATGTTAAGGTTGGCAAAATCAAGAAAAGCCGATGGACAATTAAAAATAAAAGCATCATTTTATTGAGTTGTCTTGGAGATAAAATCCTACTAATTCTAGATGTAAAATATGGTTACACATGTAATTTGAATTTTTTTTTCTACCTAAAAAAAATGACACCCCCTCCCCCTTCTTCTATAATTTTATTTTATCTTTATTTATCATTTTTCATCATTAAGTATTTATTCTATTATATGTCATAATTGAAGTGTTTGTAATCTTCAAAAATAATTATTATTGAAAATAAAATAGAAAAATAATTTTAAAATTTTAAAATAACAAGTATTTTAAAACAAATATATTTAATAAGAACGGCAAGTATTTTAAAATGAATGGAGTAATAGTTTGATTTTACACATCGAAACTCTCTAATCTTCTCCTTTTCTTCTTTCATAGTTTGACAAGACCAAATATTCATATGTTGGTCCCTATGCTAATTGACCAAACACAGTATTAGGTGAATTTAGTCTAATGTTTAAACTACAAAACTAACTACCCCAAACTTCTAGTATTTGACAAAATAATTGAATTGCCAACTAGGCCAATAAGTTTCTTGAAAAATGAGATGCATATGACAGGTCAATCTCAAATCGAAATGAGAGACGAAAGTAAAAAGCTTTATAAGTCATAAACCAAGTTCACGTGGTACACACGCTTTAAAAGATAAATTTGTGTGAGCCTAGATTCGAAACGAACAATATATGTCATGAGCTTAGTTCATGACAAAATACCACATTTTTAGAACTAACACTAAAAATAGAGTTTAA